>CM062818.1:1069182831-1069782831 GCA_031772625.1 Pinus tabuliformis
GGTGGAAATATATTGACAAATTTTGGTTGATTCAGTTTTAACATGGGGAAAATTTTCTATGATCATTAATGTTGAAAGCATTCAACAAGTACATGATAATTCTTAGTAGTAGAGGATAATTTTTAAATCAAATGATGAATCACACCCGATCATATAGCATCAAACACTCTAAAATCACAAAGGGCATCCAACTTTTCAATGGTGAGACTGTAATTTGACCACTCAAAAAACATAAATAGGTGTCAATACATTGAAAATGTAACTAGTTTTGGTCTTCATAATTGTTGTACTCATTTCAATATGTATCCTATGTAACAAACAAAAGAAGAAAAGAAAAATTTATTATTCTTAAAGCATGAGTTTCATGCCCATTATTGATGGTCTTCTAGGTAAAAGCATGTTCTTCATGCTTCTAAGGTTTGTTAGGTCTTAGGATTTATTGCCATGAGTCAAAGGAGTCAACATCGTATTTATAAGACCATTCCAAGCAAAGTGTAATTGGAAAAAGAATTTATTTGAGTCTAGAAAGTCCTGGAAACTCCAAAAGTACAAATTAGCCCTGGCGGCTTCAAGTCGGCCTAAAGGAAGGAATTCGACCCCCGAAAAGGCTATATAAAGGAGCAGTTCAACCTCATTTAGAACTCACTCGCCAAGAAGTTCGATCTCTTAAGAAAGAATTCGATCTATAGCGGGGAAGCTGGAAAAAGGAAGAGCGAAAGTCTAGAAGGCAAAAGGAATCCAAGGAGGAAGCAAAATTTCTTTTTTTGGGCTCCATCTCTCTCACACGTGTGAAATCTAGGGTTTTTGTAGCTTCATAGTAGGGCTGAAATTGCAGATTCAAGTTGCAAGTGCAACATCAGGTTGCAAGAAGAGTGAGTAGTCTGCTTGGACCTCATTGACCTTGGGAAGACTTGTTTTGCTCAACAAGGATTGCAGGAAGAACTTTCTTAGGGTTATTGTGCAACTGTTGCATCATCGAAGTTGCAAAAGAGTTGCATTATTGAAGCTAGCAGGTCGAAGTTGCAATTTTGAAGTTGGTTGGAGCAAGAATGAGGAAGGACTTGCTAGAAAAGTTGACTTCGTACTTGGAAGAGGACTTGGTCTAGGACTTGGGCTTGTGTCTCATTTGAGGTAGATTTTATAAGAAGAGAAGAGCTTTCCGATTTTTCCCCTTGGAGGGGTTTTGCCCTGGCTGAGAGCCTAATTTTTGTGTCCTCTATTGTTACTGTTTCGTTCTTGATATCTGTTTGACCAAAAGATCTAACTAAATAACAGAAGAAAATTAATTAAGTTCACAAGCAAATATTAAGGTTAAGGAAAATTGATATAATAAGCTGCCACTTTCCATTTTCCAACATGGTACCAAAGCTTGGGTGAACAAGAAGGCAACAGGAAGGACCATCTTGTGGACAAAAAGAAGGGTTTGCTTGTCAAAGGGAATCATTTGTGGAAGAAAAGAAGTAGAAGACCTATTGATCTGGAAGGAGGGTTTCTACATTGAAGAAGATCAAGACTACATCAAGCTCTCATCAAAGGAAGGCTTGAGAGGAAGACTACAAGAAAGGTTGTCTCTTGAGAGAAGGAGATCTATTTAAAGGCTCATTGAAAGAAATCTTTGAAGGAAGCATCAAAAGGATCTTGGTATCATTCATCTTGAAATTTGTTGTTGAAGGAATCCGAGGGAACATCTTCCAGGAACATTATTGATGTTTCTTGAAAGGTCTTGAAGGAATCAACAAAGGTTGAAGACATCATATTATTACTTTATGCCTGAATCTACTAGTCATATGGGTTCTTTCTGCGAGGAAAGCAATAAGCTCGTTGGAGCATCAAATTATCTTGCATGGAAGAAAAGGATTGACCTGACACTTATAGAACATGAGGTAATGGAATATGTAACTGGGGAAATTACTGAACCTAGCAAAGACAAGACTCAAGAACTAGCAAAGTACAAGAAAGGGGAAGTAAGAGCTCAAAGGATCATAGTTGAATCCATCAAGGATCCTCTTGTTCCATTTGTTGCAAATTTGAAAACTTCCAAGGCTATGTATGACAAGCTAGTGAACTTGTACTCTGTAAGTACATCAAGACAAAAGATGCATTTGCGGAATAAACTATACAAGATGAAGAAATCAAAGAATGAGGACATGGCATCCTTTCTAATGAAGATCCCTCAATTAAGAGATCACTTGCAGGAGCTTGGAGAGACAATTTTTGATTCGGAAATGACCATCTGTGTATTAAATGCATTGCCACCTGAATGGAGCAACTTTGCAACAAGCATCTACTCTAAGAAAGATTCAACTCCCTTTGATGAGTTGTGGGCACAATGCATTTTGGAAGAATCAAGGATCAAGGTAAAAGATGACATTGGATCAGATGAGTAGTCTCAAGCCTTTCTAGCTCGAGTCAAGAAGCTAAAGAAAGGAAAGTTCGGGAAGTCCAAGAAGAAAGATATGTCCAAGGTTCAATGCTTTAAGTGCAATGAATATGGACACTATAAAAGGGACTGTCCAAGCCAACAGAACAACAAGAGAAAGGAAAGAAGCAAGGCTCACATAGCTAAGGAAGTAGGTCCTAGGAGTGTTGAAAAGTGTAACTAGGTTCGGTGTTCATAATGAAATGCGTAATTGTGATTTTATGTATTTAATGTAAATAAGAAAAATAAAAATATTATTGTAATGCTTGTCTCATGGGTTTCATGAGCAAGGAATTTATTGAGCCCTTAGGATTGGTCATAAAGTCAAATTGAATCAATGTCATGTATGAAGGACCCTTCTTGGGCATGTTACAAATATATGTGAGTCATTGAAAGAGTCAAAGAGACCCTCCAAGACCAAGCTCAAGCATCTCCATCAAGTCGGCCTTAAATGAAATAATGATGCCACTCCAAATGACATGCCGGTCTAGAAAACTAGCAAGTCGGCTTCTTTCTCATGGGCAAACCACTATAAATAGGCAGCTCAACCTCCATTTGAAGATAAGCAATTCGGTCAAGCAATTTGAAGTAGGGAAAGGTGCAAAGATCACAAGAAGAGCCTCCATCCAAGCGTTGAAGAAAGAACAAGAAGCCGAGTAATTTTTTGGCTATGTTTTAGGGCTAATCTCTCCACACTGTGAGATTGCAAGATTGTCTACTGCAGGAAAAAGGACCAAAGCATTTTAGTCATCTTGGGTAACCGAATTGGGAGAAGGTCACGTCAAAAGGGATGCTGAGTCAAGCAAGGAGTCAAGGACAATATTTAGAAAGTAACATTTTCCAAGTGTTGCAACTAGGGTTTCTAAATTAGGGCCGAAAAGTTGCAGGTATGAAGTAGATGTTAAAATTGGCAACTAGGGCCAAACTCCATGTGGGTCATCTTATTCATGGCTGATAATATTTTCATTAGATTCCTCTCGTCGAGAGGTGTAGGATTGATCTAAAGATCCTCTGATTCCAATAAGTATTTATGGAGATATGAATTTATTTTGATTATGGAATAATTATCAAGCCGACCAGCAACTCATGTAGGCTCAAAAGCCCAACAGTCGTATCTATTCATTCATCAACATTTGTATATAAATACAGGAGGTCTTTTCCTCATTTGGACACACTCTCTCATCACCTCTCTCTCTCTCCTGCGCAGAAAAGAGGCTCTTCTCCTACTGCGCAGAAAGGGACTCTTCTCTCACACGTGTGGAAGGAAGGACGCAGATTTAGGGCTGCAACTGCAGATCAGAAGTTTGATCAGCGTTGACCATCTTTCTCCCTCTCAAAACTGCGTTGTAGGTGGAACTAGCTCTCCTCAAAAGGCCGAATTTTTTGGTGAAGGAATCAAGCCGATCCGACAGTCGGTTTGCAAGATATTGTCTGCCCTAGTTTAGGGTTGATCTAGGGTTTGCTGCTGCTGATGTGAATCAGATTTTTGTACTATTTCTCTCTGCTGACTTATTGAAGATAAAAGAAGATTTGATCAAAGGGTTTCCCCATATTGGGGTTTGTCCCTGGCTAGCCACCACATCTTGTGTCTCTTGTCTTGGCTTTTTTTCTGTTGATCGTTTAATGTTCTATCTGCACTTTACTTAATGTACATGTGATTGCTAATAATAATAAAAAGAAGTAAACTGCTCTAAGCATAGAACATACCATAACTTACCATGGTATCGGAGCTGAGGTGAAGACAAAGCCCGAGCAAGAGCAAGAGCAATCACCGAAGAGAAGATTGGCAAGGCTATCCTAAAAGAACTATGGGGTCCTCAACACTCTTCCCTGTCGAAGACAAGCTCCGTGAGAAGTCTGACTATCACCGATGGAAGATGTCTCTCGATTTAACCTTAGAAGATCAAGGAGTGTTGGACCATGTGAGAAGCAATATTGTTGAGCCTCCATCAAATGCACCCGCTACTGCCAGGAACAAATGGAAAACCGGTGAATTCAAAACAAAGAAGATCATCCGGGACTCTATCGACAAGTGCTTGGTGGCCTACATCTCCGACCTGAACACCTCCAAGGAAATCTACGATAAACTGGTGAGTTTATTTAAAGTTAATGATGCAAATCAAGTTTTGTTTCTTAGAAATTAGCTGAAGGAAATTAAGAAGGGCAAAGATGAGAGCATGCAAGCATGTTTCTTAAGAATCACCAAGATCAAGAACGATCTCCTATCTATTGGAGAAATTATTACTGATAGGGAAATGGCACTCTCAACCCTTGGAGGATTACCATCCGAATGGTACGTGTTCAGGACTACTCTTCTCAGCAATAACATAATTCCTAGTTTCGAGGAATTAATGGCAAGATGCATTCAAGAAAAAACAAGGATAGAAGAGCAAGAAATGCCCATGCCTAAAGGTCCTCCTGCTGCCTTTTCTTCTCATGCTAAGAAAAGAAATAATTCTGGGACTAAATCAAAAAGAGACGTTGGACCTAAGGGTGGAAGAAAAGGACAATGTTACATTTGCAATAAAGTAGGTCACTATGCAAGGGAATGCCCTGATAGAAGGAACTCTCACCAGGACGACGATCAAAATCCCTCTCATGGCAATCAAAGGAATGGCAAATCTAATAGCAGAGGTAAAAGGAGTGTTGGACATCAAGGAAGAGGACAACCATTCAAGAAGGCTAGAAATTCCAGATATGAATCTAACACTGTTGACAATAAACAGGATGAATATTATCTACCAACTACTCTATCTACCAACTACTCTATCTACCTCTACTCCTTCGGACTCGCTAGGAAATTGCCTTATTGATAGTGGTGCCTCAAGATACTTCACTGGTTACAAAGAAGTTCTCCATAATCTGATAGAAAAAGAAACTAACCTGGAAATTGTCCTTGGAGATAATATGAAATATCCCGTGAAAGGTGTACGAAATGTCTTTCTTAAATTGAATCAAGGTAATACGATCCACTTACAGGATGTATTATATGTACCTGACCTCAAAAAGAACCTTTTGTCCATCTCGGCAATGGAAGACAAAGGCTACAAGGTCACCTTCAGTGATGGCAAGGTACGTGTATGGAAAAACAATGTTAAAGATGCCTTTACTCTTGGGTTTCGAGTTGATTCATTGTATCAGGTCAGAGGAAGTCCGCTAGGTGTCATGTCTTGTGACACATCTCAAGCCTTGATTGAGAATCAAACTGAAAAGAAGATCAAGATCTTAAGGACTGATAATGGGACTGAATATGAATCTAACGAGTTTCATGACTTTTGTAAAGAGGCTGGCATTAAGAGGGAGACTACTACACCATATACTCCTAAACAGAATGGTGTGGCGGAAAGGAAGAACCGTACGATTGTGGAAGTTGTCCGTGCCATGCTCCATGATCAAAGACTTCCGAAGTTTCTATGGGCCGAAGCTGCAAACACCACCGTATATGTACAAAACCGATGCCCTCATCAAGCATTGGGTTCCAAGACTCCTGAAGAAATGTTCACCGGTAAGAAACCTGACATATCTCATTTTAGAATTTTTGGAAGCCCTGTATATTTTCATGTGCCGAAAGAGAAAAGGAATAAATTGGGTGCATCTAGAAAGAAAGGAATCTTCGTGGGCTATAGTGAAAATACTAAGGGCTATAGAATCTCTGTAGCTGGTCAAAGGGAAGTCGTGATTAGTCATGATGTCACCTTTGACGAAGATATAGCTCTCAGCAAGGTGAACAATCTTCCTATTTTAAGGAGCTCTCAAGAAGCTAACACCAGGGAACCAAAAGAAAAAGATGATGTAACAATGCTCGATGTGGATGAACCCATGGATCCTATTGATCCACTTGAGCCTTCCTCTTCTAGGAAGAGGCCCTCTTGGCTTAGGGGGCTACTCGATGATGCTGAAGGACGCACTGCACCCCAAGGAACCTTCCGTGAAAGTAAGAAACCTAACAGGTATCAAGGATACCTGACCATCATGAGCACGATCATACAAAATGAGCCTTCATCATTCTCAGATGTCGTCAAGCATCAAGTATGGAAGGATGCTATGACCGAAGAATATGAGTCTATTATGAAGAATGATGTCTGGGAAGTAGTTCCCAAACCCCAAGACAAGACAGTTGTCACTTCTAAATGGCTTTACAAGATAAAGCATGCAGCAAATGGAAGTACGGAAAAGTATAAGGCTCGTTTTGTCGCTCGTGGCTTCTCCCAGAAGGAAGGTATAGACTATGACGAGATATTTGCACCTGTTGCCAGATATACCACCATCCGCTCGATCATAGCCCTTGCAGCTTCACAAGGATGGAACCTACATCAGATGGATGTCAAGACTGCGTTCTTGCATGGTTCAATCAAAGAAGAGGTCTACGTGGAGCAACCCGAAGGATTTGAGATTTATGATCGAAAATCTCATGTATGCAGGTTGAAGAAGACTCTCTATGGGCTGAAGCAAGCACCCCGACCATGGTATGAGAGGATCGATAGCTACTTGATGAAGCTGAGATTCACTAGGAGTGAAGCCGATCCTAACCTTTACTTTAAGGTTGAAGATGACAAACCTCTCATACTGGTGTTGTATGTGGATGACCTCTTTCTAACAGGTGCAGACCCTCTCATTCACAAATGTAAGAGGGAGTTGGCCTCTGAATTTGAAATGAAGGATTTAGGACTGATGCACTATTTCCTAGGACTTGAAGTCTGGCAGAAGCCAAGGGAAATTTTCCTATCTTAAGGAAAATATGTGGTGAAGATATTGGAAAGATTCAGTATGGTGGACTGCAAGCCTATAACTACCCCGATGGAGCTTGACTTTAAGAAGTTAAGCGGTACCGCTGCTGGACCTGTTTTACGAAATGCCACTGAGTATCGTCAACTCGTCAGAGCATTAATGTTCTTAGTGAACTCTCGTCCAGATATATGCTTCGCAATCAACACGTTAAGTCAACATATGGTTGAACCTCACCATATACATTAGATTGGTGCCAAGAATCTGTTGAGATATCTCCATGGCACAATTACTTATGAGGTAAGATACACTGCACGAGATGTGAGACTACTTGGATACACTAATGCTGACTGGGTAGGCAGTGTAGTGGATCGTAAGAGCACTTCCGGGCGCTGCTTCTACTTGGGATTTGCTTCGATATCCTGGATGAGCAGGAAGCAGAAGTCGGTGGCTTTGAGCACCGCCGAGGCAGAATATATTGCTGCTAGCATAGCCACCTGTGAGGCAGTCTGGTTACGAAAGCTCTTCAGTGAGCTGTTTGGATTTACATTGGATACCACTATGATCCTATGTGACAACCAGAGTGGGATTTGTTTGTCAGAAAATCTCGTATTTCATAACTGCTCCAAGCATATTGATATCAAGTACCACTATATCCGAGATATGGTGCAGCGGGGAGCTATAAGGCTCTAGCATATCGATACAGATGAACAAGTCGCCAACATTCTGACAAAGCCCCTAGGAAAGGTCAAATTTTTTACTTTCCGAGAACGACTTGGTGTCGTTCAAAAACCCTCTGATGAGGGTCCTGTATGATGTATGGAGCTCTTGGAGCTTCGGGGGGGTGCGGGGTACTTCTTGGAGTGACATATGACCACAGGGTGACTCACCATCCCCTGGTGGTGTACGTGTACAAGGTAAAAGAATCAAAACTTTCCCTATGACACCCCGTGGCAACTATGTAGCAGGATGATTAGTTCTCCTGTGAGGTCTGGATGATGTGTTCTCCATGACGATTGTGTAGTGGGATGATTAGTTCTCCTGTGAGGTCTGGATGATGTGTTCTCCATGACGATTGTGTAGCAGGATGATTAGTTCTCCTGGGAGGTCTGGATGATGTGTTCTCCATGACGATTGTGTAGCAGGATGATTAGTTCTCCTGTGAGGCCTAGATGATGTGTTCTCCATGGCAATTGTGGACAAGATGATTCGCTCTCTTGTGGGACAGGATGATTCGCGCTCCTGTGGACAAGATTGATTAGTTCTCCTGTCGAGACATCCTACCCATGCAATCTGGGACTCATGGGAAGTACCTCTCATCTGATCAATGAGCAAGGAAATGAGGATAGGGACCATAGTAGTACCGATGGACGCATCCCTATATCTACCGTACTCCCTATGCTAGGATGACCTTCATTGATCTGGGATCAATGATACTGGTCTGGGACCAGTGGTAGGAGTTGTACCCACTATGACACTGACTTCGGGTAGGTTGAGGACTAGTCTGGGACCAGTGTTACACACTCTAAGACTGACTTTGAGTCAGTGGAGGATGGTATGATACATCCTCCATCATTTCTTCTTCTTCATAATTCGGACAAAGCACATTTGAGCAAAGCAAAGCATAGCAGATCAGAACAGGGCAGAACAGAACAGAGTAGAGCAGGTAGAATAGAGCAGAGCAGAGCAAGGGTCAAGCTGTACAAGGCAGTGCATTTGATGGATGAATAGTAGCGACCGACAGACGAATTACTGATGGAGGTATCCCTAGTTGAGAGGGAGTGTTAAAATTGGAAACTAGAGCCAAACTCCATGTGGTTCATATTATTCATGGCTGATAATATTTTTATTAGATTCCTCTCGTCGAGAGGTGTAGGATTGATCTAAAGATCATCCGATTCCGATAAGTATTTATGGAGATATGAATTTATTTTGATTATGGAATAATTATCAAGCCGACCAGCAACTCATGTAGGCTCAGAAGCCCAACAGTCGCATCTATTCAATCATCAACATTTGTATATAAATACAGAAGGTCTTTTCCTCATTTGGACACACCCTCTCATCACATCTCTTTTTCTCTCTCTCTCCTGCGCAAAAAAGAGGCTCTTCTCCTACTGCGCAGAAAGGGAGTCTTCTCTCACACATGTGGAAGGAAGGATGTAGATTTAGGGCTGCAACTGCAGATCGGAAGTTTGACCAGCGTTGACCATCTTTCTCTCTCTCAGAACTGCATTGTAGGTGGAACTAACTCTCCTCAGAAGCCCGCATTTTTTGGTGAAGGAATCAAGCCGATTTGACGATCAGTTTGCATGATATTGTTTGCCCTAGTTTAGGGCTGATCTAAGGTTTGCTGCTGCTGATGTAAATCAGATTTCTATACTATTTCTCTCTCTTGAATTATTGAAGATAAAAGAAGATTTGATCAAAGGGTTCCCCATATTGGGGTTTATCCCTGGCTAGCCGCCACAGCTTATGTCTCTTGTCTTGGCTTGTTTTCTGTTGATCGTTTAATGTTCTATCTGCACTTTACTTAATGTACATGTGATTGCTAATAATAATAAAAAGAAGTAAACTGCTCTAAGCATAGAACATACCATAACTTAACAGTAGAGAAAAGGAAGCCGAGATCTGAAGGGTAGTCGAGGCAGAAGGAAGAAGCAGGCAGTTGACTATTAAGAAATAGAGTCAAAATAAGAAGCTTGGTGTCTTGGTCTTGGAGAGGTCAAACAGGTGAAGGGTCTTGGTCTTGGTATTCGTCAATTGAAGTCTTTATAAGAAGAAGAATTCGTATGGGTTTTCCTCTCGACTGGGAGAGGTTTTGGCCCTGGATGATCACCTATATTCTGTGTCTCTTGTCTCTTTATTGTTTATGCTTCGGTAGTTGTTTGATGAAGAAGAACACTATAATAATCTAACTAAAGAGAAGATCCTATTGAAGTAAAAATCATTCACAAGCAGTGATCATTATAGAGAAATCACCTAATCTTGATGCCCTAGATTTTTCAACAAGGAGAACCTAAGAAGAAGCCAAAGAAAGAAGTAAAAGATCTTTACTATTAAAGAAGGCATCTTGTTTGTCAGGTTCTTGGTAAAATTGGTCTTTCCTTTAGGATAGCATGCATTGTTGTTTACTTTAGAAGAGTCTTGATTTTGCATAACATCATAGAGAGAAGCATGTGATAGTAGCATATGTAGAGTCTACTTGGTTAAGATTGCTTTGCAGAAGTCATCTAGTCTTTAAGAATAGATAGATAGACCATTTTGCATATTGATCATCCAGGCATTATCTGAAATTGTGTTATAGGTAGTCATCTTGCTTATAAGTCGATCATCATCCAGGAAGAACCTTCATTATGGAAGGTTCTTGGGAAAAGCACTACGACAAAGTTAGTATACATTCCATGTAATGTGGAAACAATATTGGTAAGGGGATGGGTCAAGATGTAGGCTCTTTGTGAGATATATATAGCTATATGATGGAATAAGAAGCATAAGAATGCACATTAAAAGTGACTCTTGGATAAGATTCATGTAGAATCTTGTAACATGCTTAGTATCATTATATGATGTTTAAAAGGAAGAATTTGACTTACTTAAGGATGTATAAAAGATTAAGACTTTTTCTAGAATATGTAAAATGATGAGTAACATCCAATATAATTTCCAAAAGAAAAAAATTGTAACTCAGTAATCAAGTTCAATCCTTGGGCACTCTGATGCATGAAGGAAGATTCAAGTGGAGATGGACAATAAGGATGTTGATATCTGGACGAGAAGATCATCATGAGGAGGTAAGTCTATCTTTAATTATTGTTGATTATCTAGTTAACATATTATTTTGCTATCTGGAAGGATGTTGAAGGAATACACAATGACAATTGGGGCAAGTTCAACTATATGGATGGAAATGTATGAAGAATGTTGAGTGAAGCTCAACATCTAATACCTGGCAACTACAAAGTCAAGATGTGTCCATCTTGGGATTAAAAGGTAGCAGTGCGAGAAGATAACTTGAAGGTCAAAGAAGATCACTTCCATGAGGAAGCTATGATCAGCTTGAAGTTTGGAAAGGCTCAATGCAATGCCTTCATTTATGATGAAAGTGATGAGCAAGCAAAATGACCTAGATTCTGTCACAAGATTGAAGAATGAAGATGGCTCCATGATACCTTGAACAAAAACAAGCTCAATACAATGAAATGCGGAGAAAAGAGGGAGTCAAGCAGCAATGGAGAACTAGTAGTTGATACTGTTATAAAGACAAGCTATAAGGCTTGTGGTGTTGACTTCCCAAATAGAAAGGAAGTTTGGAATCTTCTCTAGTCTTGAGAAGGAAGCAAAGGAGTCTCCTTAGATAGGATCAAGGATTCCCTAGGCAAGGGGGAATAGGGATATCCTCTCTGGTTGAGAGGGAGTGATGTTGCACATCACATGTGCATTCTCTTCTTCAGGTGATGAAGAGAGAATGGTGAAGGATTGGATAAGCATTTGTGGTTTCCTTGAGGATATGTAATCCAAGAAAGAAAAGGTACTGACACTCTTTGAGGATAGGACAAGCATTGAAGAGAAGAGTGGTCGAAGGGGACCAATATTCTTTTAGGGCTCAGGGTAAGAGTGTTGAAAAATGTAACTAGGTTTGGTCTTCATAAGTGTGAAATGTATCTTTTGTAAATTACAAAATGAAAAGAAATTATTGTTATTATTGGAGCATGGGTTTCATGCTCAAGTTCTTTTATTTTATAGGTCAAGCACCCATTGAGTGCTTCTAGGGTTTGTCCTAGGTCTAGAAGTCAAAAGAGTCATTGTCATATATTGAAGACCCCAATGGGCACATTGTAACTTGTAAAGAAAAATTATTTTTGTCTTTAAAGTGTCAGAATACCCTCCAAGATCAAGTCGGCCTAGAAGCTGTCAAGTCCGCCTAAGATTAGAGCCACATCTACCCCTTGAAGAAGCCTATATAAGGAGAGGAACTCGTCCTCCAAAGACTTACTCATTCATCTCTCATTCTATGCGAAGAAGAGGACGAAGAAGATGTCGAAGAAGGATGAAGAAGAGGTCAAAAAAAGACAAAGTGTTTTGGGCTAGTTGTCTCTCTCACACGTGCTAGATGAAGATAGGGTTTTTGTGCAAGGGTCTCATCTAGTTCGATCTTGGAACGAAGGAAGGGAAGAATAAGTGAAGGCTACTAAGGGTATCTCTCTAGCCCTAAGTCACAAGGAAAGGCAAGAGAAGGACAAAAGAAGGCTCTAGGAAAAGAATCTAAGTTCCCACGTGTGGCAGCAGCAGTTGTTGGGGAGTCGAAACTTCAGATCTACAGTCGGAGGTTGAAGTTCTTGCAGCAAGAGACCGAGTTGGTGCAACTGGAAGAGATTTACATGGGTTTGGCAAGTACAAAGCTTGCACATTATCTCAAGAGGTTGATCTTGATCTTGGAGGGTATTGGTCTGAGTCATTAGGTCATGGTATTCGTCAATTGAAATATCTATAAGAGAAGAGATTTAAGGGTTTTCCCTCAAGAGGAGGGGTTTTGGCCCTGGCTTGCAGCCTATACATTATGTCATTGTTCTTATTGTTTTGGTAGTTGTTTGATGTTTCTCACATTATAATATTCGGGATCAAAGCTAATAAGTAAAAAGATAACACAAACAGTTATCAAATTGAATAGAATTAACATATCCATTGCCCTATTGAATTCTCAACATGGAATCAGAGCTAAGGTTAGCTAAGGGCATCATGAAGACCTCACCTACAGTGAAGAAGTTCATCAAGAAGTGTTCCAAGATAGCAAGCCATCTCAAGAAATGTATCAAGAAAACATGGAGTCTCTTATT
The DNA here is from genome assembly GCA_031772625.1 of Pinus tabuliformis. NCBI lineage: Eukaryota > Viridiplantae > Streptophyta > Pinopsida > Pinales > Pinaceae > Pinus > Pinus tabuliformis. Next base: position 1,069,195,813 of record CM062818.1, read on the forward strand.
TTCTTTAAAGAAGGTATCAATCAAGGAAAAAGATGAAGGTCTCTTCTCAGCTCTCTCTCGCACATTCCAAGATGAAAACAATTGGGTAATTGATAGCAGTGCATCAAGGCACATGACTGGCCATCCCAAACAATTGAAGGCCTTATCAAAAGGTAAATCCACTTATTCAGTGGAACTTGGAGATAACAAGAGTTATCCCGTAAGGGGTATTGGATCGACCTCTATAAAGCTGGAGAATGGAAGCAACATCCACCTCAACAACATTTTATTTGTTCCAGGTTTGCATAAGAACTTACTTTCCATTTCAAGCTTAGAAGATAAGGGTGATAGAGTAGCTTTCATTGATGGAAAGGTTGTTGTATGGAGTAAAGACTCAAGTATAGAAAAAGCTAAAGTCATTGGCATTCGAGAAGGAAGACTTTACAAATTGATATCTCCTTTAGCCCAAGCCCTAGTTCACGTTGAAATTAGCCCATGTGAACTCTGGCATAGAAGATTTGGTCATCTACATTTCAAAATCCTTCCAACTCTAAGTTCCATAGTAGATGGAATACCTAAACTGAAAGAAGATCATGAAGGAGTATGTAAGGGATGTGCATTGGGTAAGAATACCAAGAGATCATTTGGAAGCAGTGCTTCACAGTCAAAATAAATCTTGGATGTCATTCACTCCGATGTGTGTAGCCCTATGACTCCTAAATCACTTGGAGGTCATCTATATTATGTCACATTTATAGATGATCATTCAAGAAAGACCTGAGTTTACTTAATGAAAACCAAGGATGAAGTATTTACAAAATTTCAAGAATTCAAAGCTGAAGTGGAGAACCTTACAGAAAGAAGAATCAAGGTACTAAGATCTGATAATGGAGGATATTATAGCATTCTGTAAGGAGTCTGGGATTAAGAGGGAGTTGATAATCCCATATAATCCCCAGCAAATTGGAGTTGTAGAACGGAAGAATAGATACATTGAAGAAAGTGTAAAAGCAATGTTACATGATCAAGATCTACCTAAGTTTCTGTGGGGTGAAGCCACGAAGACAGTTGTTTACATTTAGAATCGAAGTCCCCACAAGTCGTTAGACAACAAAACTTCGGGGGAAGTGTTTATTGAAAAGAAGCCATCTGTAGACCATCTTTAGATCTTTGGGTGTCCTATATATATCCATATACCAAAGGACAAAAGAAAGAAGTTGGATCCATCAGGCATGAAGGGAACATTTGTTGGGTACAGCAACTCATCTAAGGCCTATAGGATCTACATAAAAGAAGGACATCACATAGAAGTCAGTCGAGATGTCATATTTGATGAAAGTATAGCATTCAAGAAATCAAAGGAACTTCCCGTAGACTCTGATGATGAAGAACTTCCAGTTATTGAGGAAGAAGTAGAATCTCACCATGAAGAAGAAGGTCCTAGTGAACCTATTCAACCTGTGGTCATCCTAGAAACAAGGAAAAGACCTAATTGGTTGAAATCTACACTACTTGATGCAGAAGGTCATGGGGCAGCGAAAGGCTCATTTAGAGAAAGCAAGAAACCAAAAAGATATTTTGGGTATGTTGCATACATGACAAAACTAATAGAAGCAAAACCATCCACTTTTGAAGAGGTTGTCAATCATCAGGAATGGAAAGATGCCATGAATGAAGAGTATCAATCTATAATGAAGAATGGAGTGTGGGAGGTCATACCTAGGCTCGAAGACAAATCTATGGTAACTTCCAAGTGGATCTATAAGATCAAACATGCGGCAGATGGAAGTATAGATAAGTATAAGGCAAGATTTGTGGCTAGGGGTTTCTCTCAACAAGAAGGCATCGACTACGAAGAGACATTTGCTCCAACAGCAAGATATACGACGATTCGTTCATTAGTCTCTCTGGCAGCATCGATGGGATGGAACATCCATCAAATGGATGTCAAGACTGCATTTCTGAATGGCACAATAGATGAAGAAGTCTATATAGAGCAACCCTTGGGATTTGAAGTTAAAGACAGAAGGCATATGTTTGCAAATTGAAGAAAGCATTATATGGCCTCAAGCAAGCACCAAGGGCATGGTATGCTAGAATGGATGCATACCTACAAAGAATAGGCTTCACAAAAAGTTATGTTGATCTGAACCTTTATATCAAGGTTGTAGATGGAGAACCTGTAATCATTATTCTGTATATAAATAATCTTCACTTGATAGGTGTAGAAGGTCGAATTGAAGAATGTAAGAGGTAACTGACGGCAGAATTTGACGTGAAGGATCTAGGGCTGATGCATTACTATTTGGGACTAGAAGTCTGGCAAGGACCTGATGAGGTTTACTTGGGTCAAGGAAAGTACGTGATCAAGATGTTGAAGAGGTTTGACATGATGGATTGCAAACCTATGACCACTTTGATGATCACAAACTTGAAGAGACTAAGGAGTTCTAAATCGAGCCCTGTGGACCCTTCCAAGCATAGACAATTGATTGGCTCATTGATGTACTTGGTGAACACTCAACCTGACATATGTTTTGCAGTGAACATTCTCAATTAATTCCAAGTGGAGCCAAAACATGATCATGGATAGAAGCAAAACATATACTGAGATATCTGTGTGGAACTATCCACTACTGCCTAAAATATGATAGGAGGAATGATGTCCACCTGATTGGATATACAGATTCCGACTGTAGAGGCAGTGAGCAGGATGGAAGAAGCTCTACTAGAGGATGTTTCAGTTTAGGATCCTCCATGATCTCATGGAAGAGCTAGAAACAAGACACAATTGCATTAAGTAGTGCTGAGGCTGAATATGTTGCAGCCTGTGAAGTAAGCAGAGAAGCATTCTAGTTGAGGAAGTTGTTATCTGACCTCTTTGAAGGACCGATGAACCCTACAATAAAACTTTATGATAACACCAATTGTATACGTTTGTCAGAAGACCTAGTATTTCATGAAAAGACAGCATATAAACAACAAGTATCATTATATTCGAGAGCTAGTACAAAATGGTGTGTTGTAGCTACAGTATATCTCCACTGATGAGCAGGTAGTTGACATATTGACAAAATCTCTTCCGAACAAGAAGCTTGTGTACTTGAGAGACAAGCTTGGCTTGGTTGATGTATCCTCCCTAATTGAGAGGGAGAGATAGACACTACATTCTTGTCTTCACTTGGGAAGAAAGAATGGAGGATTGGGTAACCATCTGGCATTCGATACTCTTTGAGGATGTGGTAGGGCATCCAAGACAAGAGTAGTCATGGACCGATATTCTTTGAGGACTGGCTATCCAAGATAAGAATAGTCCAAAGAAGGTCATACTCAGTGAACACTTGGGTGGAGTATGTACCTTGAGAGACGATGATGGTGTCTATAAATCATTGGTCTCGCCAGCATTGTGCTCTGATCTTGTGGAGAGATAGAGTTTTTAGTCAAGGCCTTGCTATGTGACAATGTTGGTTAACATGATGCTAGACAGATGGGTTACCAATCCGACTCTTTTTATGAGATCTCTTCAGATTGAGAATAACCATGCACCTCTTATGAATACCTCCCTAGTTAAGAGGGAGTGTTGAAAAATGTGTAGCTAGGGTCGTTCTTCATAAGTATGAAATGTATCTTTTGTAAATTATAAAATGAAAATAAATTATTATTATTATTATTATTATTGGAGCATGGATTCCATGCTCAAGTTCTTTTCTTTTATAGGTCAAGCACCCAGTGAGTGGTTCTAAGGTTTGTCCTAGGTCTAGAAGTCAAAAGAGTCATTGTCATATATTGAAGACCCCAATGGGCACATTGTAACTTGTAAAGAAAAATTATTTTTGTCTTTAAAGTGTCAAACTACCCTCCAAGGTCAAGTCGGCTTAGAAGTTGTCAAGTCGGCCTAAATGTAGAGCCACGTCTACCCCTTGAAGAAGCCTATATAAGGAGAGGAACTCGTCCTCCAAAGACTCATTCACACATCTCTCATTCTATGCGAAGAAGAGGTCGAAGAAGAAGGACGAAGAAGAGGTCGAAGAAGGACGAAGTTTTTTGGGCTAGTTCCCTCTCTCACGTGCTAAAGGAAGCTAGGGTTTCTGCAGAAGGGTCTCATCTAGTTCGATCTTGGAACGACGGAAGGGAAGAAGGCAAGCGAAGGCTACTAAGGGTATCTCTCTAGCCCTAAGTCACAAGGAAAGGCAAGCGAAGGACAGAAGAAGGCTCTAGGAAAAGGATCGAAGTTCCCACGTGTGGCAGCAGCAGTTGCTAGGGAGTCGAAACTTCAGATCTACAGTAGGAGGTCGAAGTTCTTGCAGCAGGAAGCCGAGTTGATGCAATTGGAAGAGATTTACCTGGTTTTGGCAAGTACAAATTTTGCACATTATCTCAAGAGGTTGATCTTGATCTTGGAGGGTATTGGACTGAGTCATTAGGTCATGGTATTTGTCAGTTGAAATATCTATAAGAAGACAAGAGATTTAAGGGTTTTCCCCTCAAGAGGAGGGCTTTTGGTCCTGGCTTGTAGTCTATCCACAAATTTCTTCTCTAATGAATTTCGCTCTATGCCCTAGCCTAGTCGTCCAAGAAAAGGGCACCGAAATTTTAGAAGAAGAAATTATGGAGAGAAAGAGGTTTGATCACCAAATGCCTTGGACCAATGCCTTGTCCTTTGGGCCTATGGAGTCCTAGATGCTTTAGATTTTCCAAAACCATCCTTAAGGAGGTCAAGGATTGAAGCCCTAGCTACCAACCCTCAACAATTACCCACTCAAAAATTATGGACTTTTATGGAGAAAACAATGTTTCATCCACTAGGAACATTCATCACATGTCAAACAATGAATATCATATGCAATTGTCAACTAAATAGCTTTCAAACTTTATCTTCTCAAAATTAGGGCACAATTAACATTAATCTAGTCATAGTAATTTCATACATTAGACATATTTCAAGATCAAAATTTCAACAAAGGAACTTACAAGATTGACATGCAATATATCCATCCACAAATCAAGAGATAGCTCCAAAGAAGATCGAAATTTCAAGTCCAAATATCGAAATGCATCCAAGACATCTAATATCCAATCCAAAGAAAAAGTGTGAATTTGCCAAGAAGACCGAAATTCCCAAGTGTGAGGATGATCCAATACAAATGAAGTTAAGTTCTATTTATATGAGTCCTACTAGGTCGAATTATTAGCCTAAGCCCCTCAACATTATAAAAATGGGCAAGATACATCCCTTGGTCACAAGCCGACCAAGTAGCTTTACAAAATTATGAATTAGCCATCCAAATGCAAGTTGAAATGATGATGTCATGCTGATGTAGGGTTGTTGGAAGGCCACGTTGAGTCCTCTTTGTGCCAAAATGTGTGAGAGGGCTCCATAAATCTCGAACAAGGGGATGACCCCTTAGTCTCCATGTAAGTCATCATGTGGGGCCCCAATTTGTGTTGGGGCACAAAAGCTAGTCTTATGTGTCTCCTGATGATAGAATAGGTTGTAATGCTCCAATATTGAGGGCTTTGATGATGGTGCTTGCCCTCCATGTCTCAAGGGGTGATACAAACCTCCTTTGGGCCTTAGATCAACCACCACATCACATGGTGCATGTTATGTCGGCCGAGGCACGTTGGTCCAAGTGCATCATCTCGTGAATAGTGTGGGGCAATGAGCAGACTATTGAGGGTGCTAAATGTGCGCATGGCATGAAATGATGCTCTACACATGATGAGAGTCCCATTGCTCTCAACACTTCCCTTGGGGATGTCAATATGATCCTCTGGTGGACATGGGCCCTAATTAAGTTGCCCAACCCATGATGAAACAACCTGCCAATTACATATAATGTCTAGTATCGCATCCTCACCATTAGGTACAATAGTTCATTAGTGCATCTAAGTGAACCAAGATTGTTAATCAAGGGCATATTTGAGACTTCATATTGGGGTTCCCTTCCAAAATTGGGGCTTTAATCTCGTAATAGTGTTATCTCCCTAGGTAGGAGTGGTTAATAAACAACCCTATTAGGTGTTCCCAACCCCTAAGGGGAAGTCAAGTCCCTGGTACACCCCTTAAGTGATAGGTAATGATGGTGAAATGAATGGGGTCACAAGGGTCTCCAAGCCAAACGTCATGGGTAAAAGGATAGTAATAATGAGGGATGTCCACCTATTGGGTGTATAAGTGTAGGAGGGAGCAATCGTGGATACATGAGTTACCCCGGCCTTTGTTTTTCCACCCCTCTTTATTTGTCTTTTTCCTTTCTCTAATTTTTTCTTTGTATCACTGCTCGAGGCTCCGGGAAATTAGAGCATGTTGTGTATGATATGAAGCAATTACTACTCCCTTAAGGTGGGACAGTTCATTGCCCACCAGGGTTGGGATGTGCATGGGTTCCTTAATGATGTGGGGGCACACATGGGGCCCTAGGAACCAGGGTGATGGCCATGATAAAGGGGTACAGCTCATGCTCGGCTTTTGCCCACATGCTATATTAAGTGTCCTAGACATATTTTGCATTTTATAATATTATTTTCCTTTGTTTCTTGCTTGTGGCCATGATATGCTTTTAACATTCTTTTAGCTACATCAAACTTCGGGGCAATATTTCCAGGCCCGACCCAACTATGCAGATAAGGGGAGGGGGGTGTCAGTGCCTTGTGGACCTAGAGAAGGAAAATGATGAAATAGGGCTTGTCATGTGCCGAGAGGAGTGAAAAATGTGGAACGAGAAAACAGGACCATGCAACCGAAATCGAGGTTTCCCAAGTAGTGCCCTTCCTAAAACCATATGTCAACAAGGGAGATCCCATGACACTAGGATTGAGGATTAACACCCCTTCCTATTGAGAAATCTAGGGGGCAACAAGTGTAGGTGATTTCTCTTCCTTTGATAACTGCTTGTGATGTATTTTTACTTTACTTGATTAACTTCTTCTTTCCTTTTATTATTATTAGTGTTCTCTATCATCAAACAACTACCAAATCATAAAGAACAATGAGACAATAGGACACAAGATATAGGCGATCAGCCAGGGCCAAAACCTCTCCAACTGAGAGGAAAACCCACCAGAATCCTTCTCTTCTTATAGAACTTCAATTGACGAATTCCAAGACCTATGACCCTTGACCAAGATCCTCCAAGACCAAGTCATCCTTCCTTCTTGATGAGCTTTCTTTCCAGCAACAAACTTTGACCTTCCAGCAACTTCGACCCCAGCAACAATTTCTGCAACTTCGACCTAGCAACTTCAGCAACTTTGACCTAGCAACTTCACAGCTTCAACCTTGATGCAGCTTCAACCCAGTAGCTTCACAACCTCGATTTAGAAGCAACTTCACAGCTTCAATCTAGAGGCAGCTTCGACCTTGCAGCTTCACAACTTCGATGCAGCTTCAGAATTTCGTCTAGCCCAAAAATTGTAGAAACCCTAACGAAAGAGAGGGAGAGGCCCAAAAACTTCGATCTTGATCTTCTTCTTCTTTGTCGTCCTTTTCCAGCTTCTATCTTGAGGAGACCGACCTTTCTTGAGTGAGTGTGCAAATGAGTTCAAATTCCTTCTTATTTATAGGCTTGTGAGGGGTACGAATTGTTATCTTAAGTCCGACTTGTCCCTTCATGTAGGCCGACTTGGTCTTTGTGCCATGACGAGGTCTTGGGGGGTCTTTTGACTCTATTTTTTTTTTAACTGAAACGGGTATGATTTATTTATTTGGAGAAAAGATTGGACTTACGCCATGGCAGCCATCATTACATTGCTTCTATTTCTGTTTCTTGTGCTATTACAATATGCATGTTCCTCATGGATTACAGGGATAGAATGACCTTTCGTCATTTATGAGGAGTTGTCCTTTCCCAAGAGTGCAGCGTTCGTTTGCCATAAGATCTGCTTCACTGTTCAAGCTTCTGAGGATATGGAGGAATTTGTAGGAGTCGAAGTCGAGCAGGACTCTCTTTAATCTATTCAGAGTTTTGTTGAGACTTGCATTGTTGAACAATTTGCCCGTATTTAAATTTTTTATTAAGATCTCTGAGTCTCCAAAAACTTGGAATTCTTTGTCTCCCCTGTCTCTGACTATTTGGCAAGCTTTGAGGAGGCCTTGGATCTCTGCTTGATTGTTGGTTTTCTGCCCGATGCCCCAACAAAAGCTGTCCCTTCTTGATCCGTCTGAGGCATAAATGACCCCTCCAGCTCCTGCTGTCCCAGGATTGCCTTTGGAGGCTCCATCGAAGAAAATCGTGATTATTTTTTGTTTTCGCCACCATTCTTAAATGGTGGCTTCGGAATCTCTTTTGCGCCATTCCGGATTCACTGCATGAGGGGCTGATAACTGCTTCCGAGGGTAGGGGGAGAGGGGGCCCAGCCACCTCTCTTCTTCAGGTAGAAGCAAAGAGTCATCTGAAAAATATTGTTGTTGGGCTGCTTCAAGGAGGAGGGATTTGGCCTTTACCGCTGCCAAGAAAGGAGCTTGCAACTTTTCATTGAATATCAGGTCATTTCGGGTCAGCCAAATCTGCCAGCACACAAATTTGGGGATAGCGTTCCAGACTTTTCTCCAAAAAGATTTGCTGGGGATTTTGTTGGGATAGCATTGATTCCATGAGTCAAATAGATCAGCAACAAAGTTAAAAGGGGGGACTGTGATTTGTAGCTCGTGTAGTATGAGTCCCCATACTTCTTTGGCAAACTTGCATTCCATGAAGAGGTGCTTGGCAGTTTCTAAGCTGCTTCTACACAGCTCACATCTATGCGGCCCAGCTATGCTTTTTTTCATCAGATTGTCTCCTGTTAACAGCTTGTTGTGGACCAGTGTCCAAAAGAAGAAGTTTACTTTAGGAAGAGCTAGCGGTTCCCAGACTTTCTTCCAAAAATCCAGTGGTTTACTGCAATTCCTGTTTGGCTGGAGGGCGTTATAAGCTGTTGCTGTTGTGTAGCTTCCAGATTGCCCCCATCCCCAGCTATCCTTCATTTTTCTGTTCACTGGGGCCGCTTCTTCCAACAGTTCTTCAAGGGCGCGCTTCTGCTGGTTTAGCCGATCTGGAACTCCAAAAAAGTCCCAGCCTTGCCAATCGTCGTGACAATCCCAATTGGACAGATCATAAACGGTGTTTATCCCTGCACGTTCCAACCAGTTTTTTAGCTCTGCGATTTCATCAATTTCCGCGAGGGGATCTCGATCCATTATTCTATCATGCCACAGATTTGTATGTTTGTCGTTCCCTGGGATCCTGTACGCCTTACCTATGAAGAAATTCAAACTTTTATTGCATAATTTCCAGACCTGAGTGTTGTTGCTTGTTTGAGCTGCCTGTAGACTTCTGAGCGGCATCTTGTGGGCGTATTTTGATTTCAACGTATCGCAGACAGGGTGCTTGGGATCTTTGAATAGCTTCCACATAATTTTGCCTCCCAACGCCAGGTTGACTAATGCCGGATCACGGATTTGTAGTCCTCCCTCAGTAGTTGGGCGCTTGACCACGTCCCATTTCACTAAGTGGAATTTTTTTGATTTCCTATCCCCCCTGCCAGAGGAAGTCACAAAGGATTTTGGAGATTTGGTCCGTAACACTTTTTGGGGCAAGGAGGAAGGCTGCTTGATAAATCGGGAGCGCAGATAACACAGTCTTGATCAGGATGACCTTGCCTCCTTTTGTGAGCCAATATCCTCCCCAGACTGTAATTTTTGTTTTAATTTTGCTGATGATTTCGGACCACAGCGACCTCTTGTTGAAGCCATTTGTGATGGGGAGGCCAAGGTATTTTATCTTCTCCCAATGGGCATGTCCGTTGAAGCCAAGAATGTTAGAGATACTTGTGAGCTCTTGCTGCCCAATGTTCCAACCATAGACTTCACTTTTTCTTTCATTGATAGAGGCTCCCGAGACCCTGCAATAGCTTTTGAGGACAGAGTCAAAGGATTTGGCTATTCTAACAGAGGCGCCTCCCAGGAGGAGAGAGTCATCTGCAAAGAGTGAGTGGTTCTGAGCTGGAGAGGTAATGGAGGGTTTGAGGCCAGGAAGGGAACCTGAAACTTTTTCAGCTGATAGCTTTCTACTAAGGGAGTCCGCCATCAGGATGTACAGGAAGGGAGAGAGCGGGCATCCTTGCCTGAGTCCTCTCTGGGCTTGGAAAAAAGAGGTAGGACGACCGTTTACAAGAGGGGCAATCCAGGGGTTGTGAGTGCAGGCAGCGATGAGATTGAAAAAATAGGGAGAGAAGCCAAAGGAATGGAGGACTTTGTAAACGAAGGAGCGATTGACTCGGTCAAAAGCATTGGCCATGTCAAGTTTTATCAACATACCTTTTTCTTTTCGCTGTTTTCTTGAGTGAATTATCTCCTGCACTTGGATGACATTATCCAAGATGTGCCTACCTTCTACAAAGCCACCTTGATTGCTGGAGATCAGCCTGTTGAGCAGTGGCTTCATCCTGTTAGCAAGAAGCTTTGCCAGAATTTTATAGGAGGCATTACAAAGCGATATTGGCCTGAATCTGGCGAAGGTTTCGGGGTTGGATTCTTTAGGGATAAGGGCGAAGTAGGTGGAATTAGTTCCTCCTCCTACCTTGGCTTTTTTCATGAATCCTTTTACCATCTTTATAAGATCCGCTTTGATGATGTCCCAGCAAGTCTTATAAAAGTGTATAGTGAATCCATCAAGCCCAGGGGCCTTGTCCGAGTCCATAGACCAGATGACTTTAGTGATTTCTTCTTCAGTGATGGGGTTAATGAGAGCGAAATTGTCTTCAGGGCTAACCAGGAGAGGAATGTTGGAGAGGAGATCAGCAGTTTCCTCCTCGTTGGCTTGATTACCTGTGGTGTAGAGATGTCTGAAATGTCTTTCAGCTGCCTCTTTTATCTGGCTGAACCCTTTGCAGATCTGCCCCTCTGTTGTTGTTATTTCAGAGATATGGTTTCTGGAAAGTCTTGCTCGATATTGGCGGTGGAAGGAGGTGTTCCAGTCGCCAGCCTTCAACGACAGACTCCAAGATTTGATTCTCCAGTACTCTTCCTCCATCCGGAAGGATCGAAATGTTGAACGTTGAATTTTAACTTCTTTGTCGAGCAGCGTTGGAGTGATATCTCTGCTTTCCATTTCGACTTGCAGAGCCTCTAAAGACTGAACAATTTCTTTTCTTTGGCTGGTTGGATTTGGGGCAGGTTTCTTTATCCATTCCTTCAGGGCTTGCTTTGTGGCTTTGAGCTTTTGTTCCCACAGATAACTAGAGGACACTGTGACGGGTTTGGCCCATGCTGTTTTCATTGTGTCTATGAAACCGTCCCTTTCTGTCCAAAGAGGGTTGAATCAAAAGGGGATTGGACCAAGGTCTTCTTCATCTTCCAGAATGAGCTGGACTGGTTTATGATCTGAGGTCAATTTGGGAAGGATTTTGGTGATAATTATCTTCTTGTTCATCATCAGTGCATCTTGGACTAGGAAACGGTCCAGACGAGCGGAAATATGATCCTCACCCTCTGTTGTTGGACCATGTGTTTGACCGAAGTGAAATCGAGGAGTTCCCACTGCTGTATGAGGTCTTCCACCATGGGAAGCATGGGGTCTCTGCTGTTAGTTCCTCCCCTTTTTTCTTTGGATTTTAAAACAATGTTTAGATCCCCAGCAAGAATAATATTGCTAGGGGACTGCTGCTCAAGGAATTCAATAAGGGAGTTCCAACAGTCTCTCTTTTCAGAATACAGGACAGGTACATAAAGATTGAACAGGGAGATGGTTAACTTACTTGTACAATGCATTAGTTCCGTGAAGATCCAGTGCTGGGTCTCATGGTATTTGTTCAGCTGGAAGAGATCTTCTGTCCAAAGAGTTGCAAGCCCTCCAGATGAGCCTCTTGAGCTGACTGCTCTTCCTGTGCTTTTCTTCCATTTCTTCTTGTTGATGTCTAGGAGGGCTTTCCCCTCTATCTTAGTCTCTTGGAGCATTAGAATGTCTGAGGGTTCTATTTTGAGAAGATCCTTGACCGCTTCTGCTTTCGAGGGGTTACCCAGACCTCTGCAGTTCCAAGAGACGAGGCGCATTATTTACCAAGGGTGGGGTGGGAGCCTCCCTTAGGGGGCCTATTCCTGGAGTTTCTCCCGATAGACATCTCTATTGTGGGCTGGCTTCCTTGGGTTTTGAGCCTTTCCGCCTCCTCTTCCCTTGCTTCTCTGCGGGATTTCCTGCCGACTTTTCTTGTGGGCTGCTCATAGGTTTCCTCCTCCGAGGAGTCGGAGCTATCAGCTGGTTTTTTCCTTGCTACATCTGCATATGAGGGATTGGAAGGGCTTCCTTGGGAGGCTTCCAGATGAGCCATTTCTTCATCTTCTTTGTTAGTGATAGGAGGAACAGTCTGATCCAAATTTTCTGGGGCTATTGTGGCTGACTTGCTCTGACTGTTTTCTTTGTCGTTTGAGTTCTTTTCTTGGGTGGGGTTGGAGCTTCTTGGTGTCTCTTTCGGAGTGCCTTTCCCATTGCCTTTTTTATGATTGGTGGTTTTTTGTATTTGAGTCCATTGCTCGCCATTCTGTTTGTCTGGCTATTCTTCCGCCTTTTTCTTGCAATGTTTGGCGAAGTGGTCGTAGCCATGGCAGTGTCTGCATTTAAATGGGAGTTGTTCATAATCCAACTCTTGGACATGCGTCCATCCTGCAATTTTAAGATTTATGGCTTTGGCAAACCCTCCTCCAGGTCAACTTCGACACAGATGCGTGCACATGAATATTGATCTTTTCTTACGGCCTGATCTATGTATTTTCCTAAGCCGTTGCCGATGATCTGAAGAGACTTCTGATTCCAGCAGTGGAGGGGGAGATGGGGAAGCCGCACCCACACCGGTACAACAGATGGGACATCCTGGGCTGGGTCGAAATCTGGCGACCATTTGTTAAGATATAGACCTTGGGGGCCCATAAAATAAGGTCCGTTTCTGAAGATTAAGCTTCTATCCTCTGCACTTTCAAAGACGAAGACGAAAAAACCTTTGCCTACGAAGTAGCTTTTTATTCCTTCTTTGATTAACAGCTTCCAATTCCTTTGTGTCCAGTCCTCTACCGACTTGGGAGAGGGCCAAAGGCCTGTGAACTGGCCTATGAGACCTCTCTCAGCAAGATTCAGAGCTGCTTTGTAGGTTTCTTCTTCGAGAAGGGCTACCGTGGGGATGGATTCCATCTTCTTGACGAACTTCTGCTGATTGGCTGAGGGCGGACGCTTGCAGCTCGAGGCGATCATTGCTTTGAATGCGATCACCTCCGGGGGAGGGGGCAGGGGAGGGTCCAATGGATCCGGGCCCCCAGAGGGCGGCATGGCTGGGCGGCTGGTCGCAGCAGGTCTGGAGCCTGATCAAACGCTGGCACAAGCGCTCAGCAGGGAGATCGCTTCGCACAGCAAGAGAAGGTTGCCAAGAGGGTGGAAGCAGCCCAGATCAAGGGGGTCGAGAGCGGGCGGCCCAGCAGCAGGAGGCTGCCAGGCGAGGAGGCCGCAGGAGGCAGCACAGGGGAGCTGATCAAGCCGGCTAGGTCGAGCCAACGCTCAGAAAAAATGTACGTCTTTTGACTCTATTTTGACTCAAAAAAAATTACAGTATGTAACATGTCCAAATGGGTCTTCAATACATGACAATGACTTAATTGACTTTATGACAAACCTAGAAGCACTCAATGGGTGCTTGACCTAAAAATAAATTTCCTTGAGCATGAAACCCATGCCTCAAGAATACAAATAATAAATTTATTTTTCTCTTTTCATTAAATACATAAAATCACGATTACATATGCCATTATGAAGACCGAACCTAGTTACATATTTCAACATTCCCTCTTAACTAGGGAGGTATTCATAATCCATACAAGGTACTTGGACATTCTCAATCTGAAGAATTCTCATAAGAGTCGGAATGGTAACCCATCTGTATAGCATCATATCATCCAGCATTGTCACATAGCAAGGCCTTGACTAACAGCTCTATCTCTCCACAAAATCAGAGCACAATGCTAGCGATCCCAATGATTTATAAACACCCTCATCATTGTCTCTCTCAAAACATACCCCACCCAAGTTCTCCCAGAGTATGTTCCACCCAGTGTTGATAATATCGGTATCGGGAAAATATCGGCGAGGGTCCAGAAAATATCTTATCGGCAATATCGGCGAAAATATTGGCAAAATATCAGCAAATATTGGCAAGCATAAAAAATGCATAATATATTCATTTTTTTCAGATTTCTAAACATATAAAGCAATAACAACATGAACTAAACACAATGGCACATAAATATGAAGAAGGCATTGATATATATGATGTCAAATAGAAATGATACATCATGATCAAACTTCAAAGGCAATACCAAATCCCGCTGATCCCTGATAATTGTCCAATCAAGGACTCAAACAAAATAACATCGCATATCCTGCTGATCCCTGATAGTGATAATTGTCCAATCAAGGACTCAAACAAAATAACATCACATATAAAACTTTAAAAGTATTTCATCATCATGAGTTATAAACTTATATGTAGCAAAAGTTGCAAAACAAATAAAACTAGCAGCTATCTATCTGAGACCATTGGCCTCTCCCTAGCAGCTTTCTTTCTGTCTTGTTCGGCAATTGCTTCACGAGCTTTTTGTATAACCTCTGCACTAGAAACCAGTGTTGATAATATCGCCGATTTTTCGGCGATATTCGTAAATATCGCGCGATTTTCATCAAAACGAAATTTCGGCTGGCAAAAATCGCGATATTTTCTAATTTCGAAAATCTCGCGAGAAATCCGAGATATCGCCGATATTTTTATAAAAATCGCGCGACGATGGTATATATCGCCGGCACAGTTTATAAAATAGGTTTTTGTTTACCGTAAGGGCGTCATTTTATTTTCGAGAGCTGGAGAGTCCGAGTGCGAACAGTGCGGAGGGTTTGAAGTTGATCTTTGGCTGCGAAGGAGGGTTTACATACACTGTACAGCGGCCAGCCTACAGGTATGCACGACGCACGTCATTCTATATGCATGTGCCATGGAGAGTCGAGAGTCGAGACTATATACGCAGTATTTTGGTCATAACCACAGTGTTAGTGAACCAATATTAGAAGAATATGTGAGTTGTTTTATGATTATTGTGTGTTATTTTATTAGTGTTTAGGGCTTATTGTTATGTATTATCAGTGAGATTAGGATCTGCAACAACTACTTCAGATCTGAAGTATGTGAAGGTGAGGAAATATGTCAAGTTAGGGAGAGGATTGAGGCTTGAAGCCTTGCGGCATTCCCTTTGTTGCTGGTATATTAATGTGATCCTTCAAATATCAATGTATAGACCCCAAATAAACAGTGAAACCCTTTCAAAGAGGAATGTCACACCTGAAACACAAACCTGTTAGCCTTAGACATATATGCAGCAATGAACAATCTTCTTGAAAATCAGTCTCTATGCCAAGACTTATGATGAAATCTTCGTCAAAATTTTACTATAACACCTGCAAACTTACACCAGTGATCTAAAACTCTCACAGCCAGAGGAGCAGCAAGCCAGAAACGCTAATAGTTAGCTCCCAAAATTAGTCATATTTGAGTTCTATTTAGTCAAATTATTAGGGGAACTTTATTAAGTTTTCAAGGCTTGAAAGCCTTCAGAATTTTTCTGCAGATAACCAAGTCGCTTCAAGCCCTTTTGCACCAGAGATAAGGCAAAGTTTCAAGCTTGGTGTTGAAAAGTAATGAGCCTTCTCAAGAGCCCTGCCAATTAAACACTGTTAGATCTAAAAATGTAATGCCGAGAAGAAATGACAAACCCCTTTCAAAAAAATCACTGTAAAATCTCTGCAATTAAATCAGGGTTAATATATAATTGATTCAAGTTTTCAAAGTGTGCAGCCTGTAAAAAATAAGACTTCGTAACACTGTGGTTATGAGTCATGACCAAAATACTGAGAATTGTTAGCCTCAGAAAGATTGTTAGTGAACCAATATTAGAAGAATAGATGGAGCATAATCCCATGTTTTGGCCTGAGATTAGGAAAGTTGCCTTCCCACTCTACCATATTGAAATCTTTCACAACAGTTGCCCTCCCACTCTACCATATTGAAATCTTTCCCAACAGTTGCTTATCCTCAGAAGATAGCATATAAGCCAACATTAGAAGCATAAATATAATTTATAAATGCTTTTATTATCCTCAATGTATACACTGCCTGTAGCAGCCAAATCGCAGTCCTCTAACGCTGTTATTGAATACATTTATATTTTATGATTTTAATGTCTTTTGACTCTTTTCTACATAGCTTGACTAGGGTCCTTTGTGTGAAGATTGCAGATTGTAGAACTTTGTTAAAGTTTATTCCATTTGTCTTTGAAGAATGAGGATTTGATATTGAGACCTGCACCCATGGAATTTCGTAAATTCGTATTACTTATTAAGTTATTAAGTTACTAATTCCAAATTTTTTTTGGTGCTGTAGGTTTCCTTTTGAGTTAGCCCACTACAAAATACAAATATGCCAAAAAACTTGGACCCATTTTGGGAGTATGGGATCCCTGATGGTGGGACAAATCGTGCATATCTTTCATGCAAATTGTGTGGGGACAAGATGACAGGTGGGGTTACACGACTGAAATACCATCTTGCTAGACTCCCTGGACATGATGTTGGCATTTGTAAAGTTTCTAGTCCGGAGCTTATACGAAAAGCTCTTGAGGCAATTGAAGAAAAGGACAGAAAGAAGGAAGAGGCGGAAAGAAACAAAGCTGAACGTGCAGGTAGATCTTTTGGGATATCTTCTCCTGATTTTGATGTTCAGGGTAGTGGCCCTACTGGCCCTAGTGGGAGGGGCTCCACAACTGGCACACCATCACATGCTAGCGCTACTGCTAGTGTGAATGCGAGGTCATCATTTTTTGTTCCACGAACAGGAGCTGGAGCACAACCTGGCATAAAATCGCTTTATAAAAAAAAGGAGAAGGAAGAAGCAGATAGAGTCATGGGGAGGTGTATTTATTGGAGCGACTTACCTCTCAGCATCACAAAAACCAATCCATTTTGGCAACCAATGTGTGATGCTATTGCTGTTGTGGGCCCAGGGTACAAAAGTGCCACATATGAGGAGTTGCGGGGGCCAATTCTTCAAGCAGAAAAACAGGACATCAACTCTAGATTGGCGGAGTTGAAACAGACATGGGAAGTCACTGGATGCACAGTGATGTCTGATGGTTGGACAGATAGGAAGGGTAGGACCCTTCTAAATTTCTTGGTACATTGTCCTAAAGGTACCATGTTTATTAAATCGTTGGATGCATCAGAACATATCAAAGATGCAGCAACGATATGTGAGTTGTTAGATGGGTTCATTCAGGAGATTGGTGTGCAGAATGTGGTGCAAGTCGTAACAGACAATGCAGCTAATTATGTGTCTGCCGGCAGAATGCTTATGGAGAGGCATCCCACATTGTTCTGGACTCCATGTGCAGCGCATTGTCTTGATTTGTTGCTTGAGGATATGGGGAAACTCTCCTTCATCAAGGAGGCAGTTGATATGGCTAGGAGCATCCCCAAGTTTATTTATAACCATGCTTTTGTTCTTAGCCTTATGAGGAGGTACACTAAAAACAAGGAGTTGCGGCGTCCTGCCATCACACGTTTTGCCACAACCTTTATTACTCTTCAGTCTTTGCTTCGATGTCAGTACGAGTTGAAGCAAATGTTTGTGTCTGATGATTGGCATGCTTGTAGATACAGCAAGAGACCTGATGGGAGTGCCATTGCAAAAATGGTGTACTCTGAGACATTTTGGCGTGGAGTACAAGAAGCATGTGCAGTTAGCGAACCTATAGTAAAGGTTCTTAGATTGGTGGATGGAGAGAAGCCTGCAATGCCTTATTTGTATGAGGGCATGGATAGGGCCAAGGAGGCCATTCGTTCCTATTATGCAGACAAGGGTTCTGCTGGCCTTAATAGGCAGATGATGTTATGGGATGTGATCGATAATCGGTGGACAGGGATGCTTCATCGACCCATTCATGCAGCAGCACTCTTCCTCAACCCTGCATTTGCATACAAATGCAATTTTCGTTTTGATGGCGAGGTGATGGAAGGGCTCCATTCCTGTATTGAGAGGATGGTACCTGATTCTGAGCTTCGTCGCAAAATCATCCGCGAGATACATAGTTATCAGGATTGTGTTGGCCTATTTGGCTTTGATGATGCCATTAAGGGAAGGGACCTCTTCATGCCACGTAAGTGACAAGTCATCACTCATTAGAAATTAGAAATTTGAATTTAATTATGTTTTAACTTTTAACTTTTAACTTTTAAGTTTTTGAATTTTTTATTTCATTATTTTGTTGTAGATCTTTGGTGGCGAAGCTATGGTGCAAGGGTACCAAATTTGCAAAATTTGGCTATACGAATCTTGAGTCAAACATGTAGCTCTTCAGGGTGTGAGCGCAATTGGAGTGTATTTGAGAAAATACACGCCAAAAAGCGCAACAGGTATAACTTTGAACTCAAGCCTTCAGTTGAGCAATTACACTTATTGTAATTTTTAATTTTTAATTTATGACCTTCAAGTGTCAAGAGTCAAGAGTCAAGACTCATTACTTTTTTTGACACTCTTACAGGTTGGAGTTCGCACGCCTCAACGATTTGGTGTATGTGCATTACAACATCCGACTTCGAGTGAGGCAAATAGAATCACCAGTGGATCCAGATGCCATTTCCTTAGACAATATTGATGTATTGTCTCCGTGGAGGGTGGAGTCTCAGGAGCCCATATTGGAGGAGTCACCTTCATGGTTGGAGGAGCCAGTGGCAGATGATCCATTAGAGCAGGGGCAGCAAGAGGAGGACTCGGAGTCAGAGGAGCAGCAGCACTTAGAGGAGGAGCAGGAGGAGCTGGAGGAGGACACTGCGGGAGCATCAGCATCAACACCATTTGCTATAGATATAGGAGAGCATAGCTCCATGCCTATCACTCATTATTTGACATTAGGTGCAGAGGCAGTGTCAGGGCCTTCTACTACTAGGGGCAGGCCTGACAAACAGCCCATCATGTTTTCCCGTAAAAGGGGGAGAGGGCAGTAGATAGATAGCTGCTAGTTTTATTTGTTATGCTACATGTAACTCATGATGATGAGATACTTTTATTATTATATGTGATGTTATTTTGTATTGGTTCTCCACATTTGAGTCCTTGAATGGACAATTATCAGGGATTAGCACGATTTGGTATCGCCTTTGATATATCATTTCTATTTGACATCATATATATCAGTGTTTTCTTCATATTTATGTGCCAATGTGTTTAAACTTTAAACTTTATTTCATGTTGTTATTGCTTTATATGTTTAAAAATCTGAAAAAAATGAATATATTATGCATTTTTTATGCTTGCTTTTGTTGTTTAAATTCTGAACATGAAGATGTTGCTTTAAAAATTAAAATAGTTTCTTGAGTGTTTGCTGGGCACTGTATAGTTATACTCATTTAATGCCAATTTTTTGTTTTTTTTGTGCCCTAGGTTTGAATTAGTTCACTACAAATGTCAAATATGCCAAAAGCCTTGGACCCATTTTGGGAGTATGGGGAGGCTGTTGGTGGGGCAAATCAGGCATATATATCATGCAACTTGTGTGGGACCAAGATGTCAGGAGGGATTACACGATTGAAATACCATCTGGCTAAACTCTCTGCATATGATGCAACAGATGTGATGCCTTGTATGGTTTCTAGTGCAGAGGTTATACAAAAAGCTCGTGAAGCAATTGCTGAACAAGACAGAAAGAAAGCTGCTAGGGAGAGGCCAATGGTCTCAGATAGATAGCTGCTAGTTTTATTTGTTTTGCAACTTTTGCTACATATAAGTTTATAACTCATGATGATGAAATACTTTTAAACTTTTATATATGTGATGTTGTTTTGTTTGAGTCCTTGATTGGACAATTATCACTATCAGGGATCAGCAGGATATGTGATGTTATTTTAATTTTTGTTTGAGTCCTTGATTGGACAATTATCAATTTATCACTATCAGGGATCAGCAGGATTTGGTATCGCCTTTGAAGTTTGATGTATCATTTCTATTTGACATCATATATATCAGTGTTTTCTTCATATTTATGTGCCAATGTGTTTAGTTCATGTTGTTATTGCTTTATATGTTTAGAAATCTGAAAAAAAATGAATATATTATGCATTTTTTATGCTTGCCGATATTTGCCGATATTTTCGCCGATATTTCCGATAAGATATTTTCCGGACCCTCGCCGATATTTTCCCGATACCGATATTATCAACACTGCTAGAAACCATACAAAGCATTACATCTGCATCATATGCAGAGAGTCTAGCTAGATGGTATTTCAATCGTGTAACCCCTCCTGACATCTTGGTCCCACACAAGTTGCATGATATATATCCCTGATTTGCCCCACCAATAGCCTCCCCATACTCCCAAAATGGGTCCAAGGCTTTTGGCATATTTGACATTTGTAGTGAACTAATTCAAACCTAGGGCACAAAAAAACCAAAAAATTGGCATTAAACCCCCCAACACAAAATGAAAAAATAATAAGTAATAACCACCTCATTCAAAAAAAATTACTACATTATTTGCATTTTGCAATGTGAACGAAAAATGGCAATAAGAGGGTGCATAAGAAAGTTGAAAAAAAAATGAAGCTTGCTGTCCAAATATGGAGAAAACCCTTGCATTGGTTCATGGGCATGAAAATCATAGCAAATGGAAAAAAACAAAAAAACAAAATGTTGGTAGGCAAAGCGGCAAGCAAGCATAACCCTAAATCTATGAAAAAATCATTAACATAGGGGCTTTTAAGAACATACTTGTTAATGGAAGAAATGAAATTTGTTTCACTATTCTTCAATCTTTGATCCACAAAAAAATCTTAATTGGTGGTGATATCGTTGTTTGATCTTCAAACCCTCCTTGACAAGCACCACAAAACTCTTTCCCTTCCTTCTCCAACACTCAGAAACAGAAATGAAGAAAAAAAACAAGTTTTTCCTTTTTGTAGCCGCGGAAAAACATGCCCGACGATATTTTATATCGTCGCGCGATATTTTGCCGAAATGTCATGATATTTTCTCAGCGATATTTCGGCTCGCCGAAAATATTGCGATATTTACGCTATTCGGCGATATTTCGCCGATATTATCTACACTGGTTCCACCAAGACTATTTTTATCTTGGATTCCCAATCCTCAAAGAATATCGGTCCTCTACGACTACTCTTATCTTGGATGCCCTACCACATCCTCAAAGAGTATCGGATGCCATATGCTTACCCAATCCTCCATTCTTTCTTCCCAAGTGAAGACAAGAATGATGTGTCTACCTCTCCCTCTCAACTAGGGAGGATATACCCATTCCAATGAAGGAATGCACCCATTCCTATAAAAGGAATGTACCCAAGCTCCCTCTTAACCAGGGACTTGACCAAGCCTCCCCTTAACTAGGGACTTGCTTCTAGCAGCTCTCTAGGTGGAGATCATGGGACAACTACTTATTTGTAGGATTCCCTCTTTCGATGTCATGAATTTCTTCTTTGTTATGGAGCCTACATCTTTTGGGACTTCTTCGTAGGGCATTGGCCATCCATCACTTTCATTCATGAATCATGTCAGTCATGTCATCCTTTCTTTCATCAAAAAGTGATTCACTAATCCATATCTGGCTTTCCTTCATACAACTACCTTCTCCACATCATGTTTTCTTCAGGATCTTATCATCCCACCACATGAGTATCAGTTGTAGATGACATCTACAACTCTTCCTTTGGTAGCCTTGCATTAGCCCATCTAGATATTGTTCAAAAATAAAAAATGAACATCAAATTACCTTTGTGATGGTCTTACATCATGACATTTGCTTGTTGTATCAACATCTTGCATTCATATTGACACATCTCCAAAAAGATATTAAATGTCAAGGGTCATCTTCCTTTCTAGACTTCTTTGGAGTCTTCATACCTTTTCCATGGAGATGTCACGGTCAATTCTTCTAGTTATCAGATGTCGGTTTCTTTTTCTATGTGACAATAGTTTCATCTTTCGCGATCTCTCTTTACTTTATTCACATATTTCTTCTTAGGAACTTCCATTCATAGCTCATTTTTATCAACCACCTCATATTCCATATGAGGACTTACTATGCTAATTTCATCTAGTCAACATGCAAACCATGCCTTTATGCATCCTTCCAAAGGAGGAGATTCCTTTCTCTTGATCATGCTCATGAGGTGGAGCATTTATCCATGTTATCTGCAACTATATGACAACGATCAATTTTATCAAATACAAGCATACATACCTCATCTCTTCCTTTTGGTCATCTAGACTTCCTTTAGCAGCCTCCTTTATTGAAGGAACTTCAATCACCTTGACCTGCTTCACTTCTTTTGACAGCATACCATCATTCCATGAATCCCATGCAAGGTGGAATTCTCGGCAAGACACTTGCTTCTTCCAGTAGGTGAACCTTCCGATGAAGCTTCCAGTGAAGGATCTTGATCATCCTCATCCTGCAAATGCGCCTTTTTGAATGATGTATGATGAGATCTATACCAGATGACTTTCCTTTTCCCATAAGTACTACTTATGCTTCCAATGAGGTTACCAAGAGCTACATGCTTCTATAGGTGACAGTGATAGACTTCTATTTCAGCTATCTTTCATGCTTCTTTATGATGATGTCACGAGCTCTTGCTTTCAATCGTATGCTTCTATGATGCCATCTCCTAACATGATGCATCCTATCATGCTTCTAATGATTCCTACCATGATAGTTATACTTTACAACAAAAAACTTGAAAAGAACTAGGTGAGGAAGACTATCTCAATCATAGTAGAGATCTTTTACTTCCTCCTTGGATTTCTTCTTTTCAGCTTCTTCCACTTCTTCAGTGATATGGGCTTCTTCCCTTCCTCTTTTGTTGTTGTCCTTCTTGAGCTTTGGACAATATCTCTTGTAGTGCCCATATTCATGACAGCCATAGCATTGAACCTTCGACATGTTCTTCTTCTTTTTTCTGAGGAAAAAGCTTCCCAAACTTCACTTTTCTTCTAGCCATGGCAACAAACGCTTGAGCTTGCTAGCTTGATCCTACATTGATTTTTGCCTTCACCCTGGTTTCTTCGATTTTGCACAATGACCATAATTCATTGAATGGAGTAGCTTCTTTCTTCCCATAGATGCTTGATGTGAAGTTTGTTGGAAATACTGAGGGGGTGAATCAGTATTTCTTTTCAATTTTTACTTTTTACCAGTTAGATCACTTATATTTAGAACACAAAATGAACAATAGAAATAAATGCTTATATTAATATAATCTTTACAAAGAATAAAGTACAATATAGGTAGGGCTCCAACCCTTGATGAAGACACCCAGGCTCCAACCTAGGATGTGCCAAGCACCTACTTGGACTTTAGTGAGGCTCCAACCTCTAGGGCTTCGACCTTATCCAAGGCACCAACCATGAGTTTAGGAGCACCAACTCCAAGGACACCAATCCTATAGCTTCGCTTTGTCAAGATATGTTTGGTTTCACGACTCCCAAAGTCTTCTTCACCGAGCCCTGTCAATCTTCAGTTATCCCTTCACTTAGTCTCCACGTCACGTCATCAATGACAACCTTGTCATATAGAAAGTGTCACCACTGTTCTTCATAATACCCAATCAATCTCTTCAAGTTACCTCATCATGACATCAACGCTACATTATGATCTTCAATACAACACTTCAATGTGTCTTCAATGAACTGCAACAAGTTATGCACCAGCTCTAATAATAGTTTTGTACCTTCTTCAAATCTGGTCCAAGGTTAGTCCCAAAGATTACTTCAAGTTACCACCAAAGGTCTGCTCCAAAGTTTGCACCATGACTTTTGCACTGCACCAATATTTCAACACCAGATTATCCCACGACCACTGGACCACTGCTGCACCAAGGCTTCAACACTAGATTGTGATAATTCTCTTTACAAATGTCCTTGCACCACACTGCACCAGACCACTGTTCAAACTATCACACTGCCCAATGCACCATGTTGCACCAAGACTTCAGCGATGATAATCCTTGCACCACACTACACCACTGTCCAATGCACCATGTTGCACCAAGACTTCAGCAATGACAATCCTTGCACCACACTACACCACTGTCCAACACACCATGTTGCACCAAGACTTCAGCAATGACAATCCTTGCACCACACTACACCACTGTTTTGTCTTCACACTTCCCAAGAAGAGTTAGCACCACAGTGCACCAAGTCTGCACCAACTGTTCAAAGAAGATCACACTGCACTTTTTGAAGTTTATCATTGTTCTTGAGATTATAACATCGTGGTACTGAGGCAAGGTGTAGTCCTAAGCTTTCAATAGATATGAGCTCCAAGTTACGAACAAGGTATGCAATAAGCCAACTGTCTAAGCTCGTGTAGTTCAACCACGGGTCTGTACAAATCTGACCCTTTACGCACTTCTGAGCCCTCACTGTTGTATATTATCCACAGTCCTAGCT
The DNA here is from genome assembly GCA_031772625.1 of Pinus tabuliformis. Classification (NCBI taxonomy): domain Eukaryota; kingdom Viridiplantae; phylum Streptophyta; class Pinopsida; order Pinales; family Pinaceae; genus Pinus; species Pinus tabuliformis. The sequence goes on from CM062818.1 coordinate 1,069,220,316, forward strand.
TCAATTTTACTGATCCATGGATATATATATATGCTACTTGTAGGTTTATACTTCTGTCAAGACTGAGAGAGACTGTTATGCCACCGAAAGATCTCTGCTGCAAATATAATAAAGAGGTACAGAGGTGTTCTTCAGATTACCTAATTCAGATTTACCCTTAAACACTTCTTTTCGGCCTCCTATAGTTCACAAGTTGAGAACTTCTTGCTGCATTATATTCTCCATATTTTGCACCAAGTTTTTTCTTATCAAAACGGAGGAACCGTGGTTTATATTTATGGTAATTTACCATATGTGAAAGGACATGACTATTGGAGAAAGAGCCGACATGAGGGTCGACTTAAATCTCTGTAGAATAACCTGCGTATTTAAATTTTGTTTTAATTTTTTTCTTTGGGGCAGCAATAATTGCAGACATACAATTTAAATTTCCAACATTCCTTAAGGCATACGTATTTCCTTTTAGGGAGTAGAGGATTCAAGCACAGATAATTAAAGACTGCATTCTGTGATTACTGTTGACAACATATCTCTTCCTCTCAAAGCATACTAAAGCCTACAAGTATACGACATGCCCAGGGTGAATGAGTTGAGGCCTGCTTTCAGGAGGAGTTCCAGCTCCCTAATCCAAGTGTCAACATATACATTCATCTTCTAACACATAATAGGGTTGCTCTCTTACGTTATATTCAACAAAGACCTAAGGTTCCTATTATGCATAGGTTAGGGTTAGGAAACCAGAATTAGGTTTCTTAGGGATTTTTAAGAATATGTGCACTAGTTAATAGATATGTGCATTAGGTATAGATCAAGAACATAAGGTATAAATACTTAGGGATTTTGTCATGTAGCTAGGGAATATGCATCATCTTCATGCTTAGGGTTTTCCTAAGGTTCTGTGAGGGTAACGCCATGAAAGGGTTATTCATGTATTACAAGAATATTTGCCATCTTCATCAATTACATATTGACATCAATGACAACCTAGATTAACAATCTCCCCCTTTGACATCAATGGCAAACGAGATGCCCAAATACTCCCCCTGTCATGCCGCGTCTTTTCTTCACAAATAGTAGTTCTTCATAGGTATGTTACTCCCCCTGTCACGGTGCTCTTCTTTCTGGCAATGTGGTTCATGATAGATGTGCTTACATTCCTTTATGTGATGAACCAACTCCCCCTGTTTGCACAACCTCCTCTACCTCATGAAAGATTACCTGCTTAGTGATCAAGTAGAAGAGATCTTCAATAGTAGTTCATGGATGAATAAGGGATCATGTTCTTTAATGGAAATGCTCCCAAGAGACGATCTATCAAAGGATGATTGTCCATGTGGCTCATCAAGGATTTCATAGGGCCCATTCATGGATAGCTTTTGCAAGAATGCTTAATCATCATAAGCTCCCCCTAACTATATGCATGGTCTTCCTTTTGGCAGAGTCTCCCCATCAAATACTAGGAATATCAAAGATAACTTCATCAACAACATGTGTTGTTGGTTGGAGTGTTCAAGAGACTTCTGGATTCAATTTGCTTCCTTCTCCATACTTGTGTAACTTTTTTCTCTGGCACGGTTCTAGCTTGTGTAGGGGCCCAAGTCAAGTTACAATCACGTGCCATATGTCCAACGTTATGACACTTGAAGCACTCTATGTTGTTCATGAATAAGAATTTGTGACTTCTTGCAAAATTGCTTCTTGAAGATTGATGGGGACCATTAAATATGTCTTTGTGATATGCCCTACAATCTTTTGCCATGTGCCCAAAGTTTGTACAAGAATAGCAATAACCAATAAATATACTTTGGTACCTAGGAGAAGAAGGTTTCCTTGTTGTACTTCTGAGGTTTTTTTGCCTTGGGATCCTTTGATGATAACTATTACTTCTTGCATCCTTGACACCATTTGCATTTCGTCTTGGAGTAGGATTTCTTCCAATGTCAACTTGACTCTTGCCTTTCCTAGAACTGGGAGCATGAACATTTCTTTTTGGCTTCCTCACATCCTTGCTATTTGAAGCATTATCATTCTTGCTTGAGGATTCACCTTCATAGCCAAGACCTGATTTATCAAGGGGAGACCTTTGATGACTTAAGATGTCATCTAGGGTTTCAGAGCTTTTCAAGTTCTTATTCAGCAAGTCAACTTCCTTTTTAAGAAAGACAATTTCTCCTTTCAACTTTTCACAATCTTCATCTTTCATAACTAGTTGTTTCTTCATTTCTTCCATCATCTTGGTTGCTTCACATGATTGGACCTCAAGAGAAGTGATTTCTGATTTTAACTTGGTGATGTCATCATCCTTTTCTTCTAGTTGGCATATCATGGTACTTCTTTCCTTTTCTGCTTCATCAACTTGTCCTTCTATGAATGTCCAAGCTTCCATCACCTTCTCAGCTCCCTGTGCTTGATTCCTTGCTTCTTCTAGTTGAGATCTAAGAGAGGAGACCTCTTCCTTGTATTGACCAATCTCTGCTTCAAGTTTGTTCAAGGTGGCTTGACAAAGTTTCTTCCCTTTTCTTTGCCTTATCCAATTGATTTTTCATGGATATGACTTCTTCATGATGCTTTCTCTTGTTTTGATGAAATTCTTCCTTCATATTGGTGAGCTCCTCATCTCTTTCTTGTACTTGAAGCTTGACAAGGTCAAATTCCTTCCTTGTCTTGTCCTGGTAACCAACTTGCGCTTTCTTCTTAAGTTCCTCATTTTCCTTTTCCAAATTGTTAATCTCTTCCATGGTAGCCATAAGTTTAGTGAGGAGATCTTCCTCAAAATCTTTTTCATTCTCTTGATCTTCTAGGTTTTCTTTAGCCTTGATGTTATCACTCTTATCCTCACCTTCCTTGATGGGCTCTGGATTTCCTTCTTGTTTTCCATCATTTTCTTGACTAGAGATCATTGTCAACGCTCCTTTTGAGTGAAGATCATGAAGTTTATCCCATACGCCTTTTGCTAACGAACATTTTTCAAAATTGGCCTTCATAGAATCAAAGAGCCCATTCAAGATTGCTTTCATTGCTCTTGTATTATGTTCCTTGGATTCTCCATCCATCATGCTATCAACAATCACCGATTTCCAGACTTCAACGCCTTGAGTCTTTAAGAAATTCCTCATTCTTGCTTCCCATATATCAAAGTTTCCATTGAACAATGGAGCCTTCACAAATTGATTGACTTCAATTTCGGTGGTTGAGGAAGACACATCTTTAGGTGGATTGGAGACTTTCTTCCTTGGCTTCGCTATTTGTGTTCTAATGATCAACCTTCAAGTTGTTAGGCTTTGGGTGAAGGGACTAGCTCTGATACAAATTATTGGAAATACTAAGAGGGGGGTGAATCAGTATTTCTTTTCAATTGTCACTTTTTACCAGTTAGATTACTTATATTTAGAACACAAAATGAACAATAGAAATAAATGTTTTTATTAATATAATCTTTACAATGAATCAAGTACAATATAGGTAGGGCTCCAACCCTTGATGAAGACACCCAGGCTCCAACCTGGGATGTGCCAAGCACCTACTTGGACTTTAGTGAGGCTTCGACCTCTAGGGCTTCGACCTTATCTTATCCAAGGCACCAACCTTGAGTTTAGGAGCACCAACTCCAAGGACACCAATCCTATAGCTTCGCTTTGTCAAGATATGTTTGGTTTCACGACTCCCAAAGTCTTCTTCACCAAGCCCTATCAATCTTCAATTATCCCTTCACTTAGTCTCCACGTCACGTCATCAATGACAACCTTGTCATACAGAAAGTGTCACCATTGTTCTTCATAATACCCAATCAATCTCTTCAAGTTACCTCATCATGACATCAACACTGCATTATGATCTTCAATACAACACTTCAATGTGTCTTCAATGAACTGCACCAAGTTCTGCACTAGCTCTAATAATAGTTCTACACCTTCTTCAAATCTGGTCCAAGGTTAGTCCCAAAGATTACTTCAAGTTACCTCCAAAGGTCTGCACCAAAGTTTGCACCATGACTTTTGCACTGCACCAATATTTCAACACCAGATTATCTCAAGACTACTGGACCACTGTTGCACCAAGACTTCAGCACTATATTGTGACAATTCTTCTTTACAAATGTCCTTGCACCACACTGCACCAGACCACTGTTCAAACTATCACACTGCCCAATGCACCATGTTGCACCAAGACTTCAGCAATGATAATCCTTGCACCACACAACACCACTGTCCAATGCACCAAGACTTCAACAATGACAATCCTTGCACCACACTACACCACTGTCCAACGCACCATGCTGCACCAAGACTTCAGCAATGACAATCCTTGCACCACACTACACCACTGTTCTGTCCTCACACTTCCCAAGAAGAGTTAGCACCACACTGCACCAACTGTTCAAAGAAGATTACACTGCACTTTTTGAAGTTTATCATTGTTCTTGAGATTATAGCACCGTAGTACTGAGGCAACGTGTAGTCCTGAGCTTTCAATAAATCTGAGCTCCAAGTTACCAACAAGGTCTGCAATAAGCCAACTATCTGAGCTCTTGTAGTTCAACCACAGGTCTGTACAAATCTGACCCTTCACGCTCTTCTGAGCCCCCACTGTTGTATATTATCCACAGTCCTAGCTTCAATTTTACTGATCCACGGATATATATATATATATATATGCTACTTGTAGGTTTGTACTTCTGTCAGGACCGAGAGAGATTGTTATCCCACCGAAAGATCTCTGCTACAAATATAATAAAGAGGTATGGAGGTGTTCTTCAGATTACCCAATTCAGATTTACCCTTAAACACTTCTTCTCGGCCTCCTATAGTTCACGAGTTGTGAACTTCTTGCTGCATTATATTCTCTGTATTTTGCACCGAATTTTTTCTTATCAAAATTGAGGAACTGTGGTTTATATTTATAGTAATTTACCATATCTAAAAGGACACGACTATTGGAGAGAGAGTCAACATGAGGGTTGACTTAAATCTCTGTAGAATAACCTGCGTATTTAAATTTTGTTTTAATTTTTTTCTTTGGGGCAGCAATAATTGCAGACATAAAATTTAAATTTCCAACATTCCTTAAGGCATACGTATTTCCTTTAGGGAGTAGAGGATTCAAGCACAGATAATTATTGACTGCATTCTGTGATTACTGTTGACAACATATCTCTTCCTCTCAAAGCATACTAAAGCCTACAGGTATACGACATGCCCAAGGTGAGTGTGTTGAGGCCTGCTTTCAAGAGGAGTTCCAGCTCCCTAATCCAAGTGTCAACATATACATTCATCTTCTAAAACGTAATAGGGCTGCTCTCTTACGGTATATTCAACAAAGACCTAAGGTTCCTATTATGCATAGGTTAGGGTTAGGATATCAGAATTAGGTTTCTTAGGGACCTTTCAGAGATATGTGCACTAGTGAAGAGATATGTGCATTAGGTATAGATCAAGAACATAAGGTATAAATACTTAGGGATTTTGTCCTGTAGCTAGGGAATATGCATCATCTTCATGCTTAGGGTTTTCCTAGTGTTCTGTTGGTGTAACACCATGAAAGGGTTATTCATGTATTACAAGAATATTTGCCATCTTCATCAATTCCATATTGACATCAATGACAACCTAGATTAACAAAGTTGCCCCATTCCTTTGGTCGTGCATTGAGCACTATGGTAGTCAATTCCTTGTCAAACATTATTTCTCCTAACTCCTAGAGTTGGTCTCTTATTTCTGACACCCTTATAAAGTATGAGGCTATTCCTTCTTCTTTTGATATCTTCATTTTATAGAGCTTAAGCTTCTTCTTTTGGAGGTTCGACAATTAAACCCTTGAATGACCAACAACTTCATTTTCTATGAGGATCAAATCTATCCTTTTCTTCAATGCATGAAAGTTTGACGACCCATCCAATTTGTTGCTCTCTTTGCAATATGAAGTCATTTTGACATATTCAAATATAGATATAAAAATACTAATATGAAGTCATTTTGACATATTCAAATATAGATATAAAAATACTTACTTGTCAAGTGAAGATACTCCTGATGATGAAATCTTCAACTTTATGCCTTCTTGATTTTGATGATGAAGTAGATAATAGAAGATGTCTTCTTGGTGAAGATGTCTTTCTTCAAAAGTGATCCTTGGCTCAAAGGGAGATCACATTGATTCCTTGATGATGATGACAATGCTTGTTAAACTTGTGTCACAACCTCAAATTTCGGCCCTTCTTCAGAATTTCGGCTTGTTGTCCTAGTTCTCCAATTTCGGTCTTCAATAACCCTAGTTCACATGTGGCTAGAAGATAGACCAATTTGCCTCCTTTCTACTTCACTTGACTTGACTTCTTTTTCTTGTTATTTCGGCTTGCAAAGGAGCTACTTCTACAGCGTTTCTCTAAACTCAAATACTAATGCAAGATACTTGTACAAATAGTAGATCCACAAATTGGTATGTGAAATAACAAAATATTATTACAAGTAGAACATTAAGAACAAATTCAAAGAAATTTTACCATAGAAATCTGAAGAGGAAGACCACCATGAAAATATACCCAAATACTTCCTTTATTATTTAGAAAAATAGAGTACATAAACCAGCAGAGCTTCCAGAGCCATGAGCTGGAAATTTTTCATGATTACAATGAGAGTTAAGAGCTCAATTTATAGAAAAAATGAGAGATCTAGATCCCTCTCCAAGTGAAAACGGTTAGGTCTAACGAATTGCACAAATTTGCCTTGATCCCAAAAGAAAACGGCTAGTTGAGGGCTTGATCCATGTCAAAATAATCTCGTCCCTTGATGCCTGCGCTGATCTTGAGGAAAAAATTTGATCTCCCTTAAAGATGGAGCTGGATTGACCCAAAAATTTGATCCTGGACCCAAAAATACTTATCTCAATTTTCCCTCCTCTAAAATTTCTCATTCAACTTAACCAACTTGAACCATCTCATTAAAAAATTGATATTTCTAGGAAATCAATTCCTTTTTTGGACCAACGAATTTTTTGTGGGACTTTTCCTTGCTTGATTTGTGGAGATTCAACAAATTTTTACTTGATTCCTTTCTTGGGAAAGTCCACATCCTTTTTTAAATATTTTTCACTTGGAGAGAATTAGATTTTTCTTCCATTTTAATTTCTAACCAATTTTCGGCTAATTATTTTCCCATTTTTTGTCAGAAAATAGAAAATATAGCTCTAGAGGGGTAAAAACATATTTTTCCACTCTCAAGGTGTGTCTAGATAAAAAGTTGAGGTGTTGAGGTGTAATTTTAAGTACTCATACCCCCTACAATTTTTATAGACGTCACTTTTTATATCTTTACATCAAATACTACATAAAAATCCCAATCAACGGGGGGATTTTGACAATTAAAAATTGACCTCTAGACATAACCAAATTTTGCGAAACTTTAGACATGATCTAGTATGGCATTTTACATCTACTCTATACACTGGGACTCACCTAAGACTTCACCATCAAGCCTCACACTAGCTTTGGGGTATATTTGGGAGAAGAACTTAACCGATTGTAAGTGTTGAAAAACACAAATAATGAGCTAAGAAAAAAAACTCCCTAGAGTGAAATATCTCGAGCAAAAATCTTAAGCTACCTAGATGTGTTACACGGCTTTATATTCAACATACTAGAATCATTTTTACATCATGACCCACAGGGCTACAGAATTTGGATTACAACATGATGACAAGAAATTGTTTGATGATAATGAAGTCTGAAATTTTTTTACTTTCTGCAGATGGTGGAAAGCTAAAAAATATACTCCTGCTCAAGGGGTAGTTGACACTTGAGCAGTCAACAGGAACAAAACCACGTCAAATCCCTTCTTTCTTCCAAGTCACCCAACAATCCATGCCCAAGGAAAAAGAAGCATAAGCACCCGACTGCACAATGAAAAGCATACCTTTTGGGTTGGATTTCCCAACTTCTAACATATGCTCTCGAGTCTCGACAGATGGGCGAGGGGAGATAAGACTGATGTAGGGAGCGAAGATCAAAAGGCATAATGTATTGACTACACTGGTGGCTGTCAGGGGCTGCTGGTTGCCGGCTGAAGAGATATCAAGGAGAATTTTTTTCTTATGGGGCCACCCACTTTTGATGGGTAACAAGGCATAAGTTATGTATTTATATGAAACTCATGAGGTGGAGATCTCCTGCCATGAGAGGGTTATGGGCCCACATAAATGCTTAGGATAACCTTGGTCACCTAAAGTAATGTAAACTAATGTTGACTAGGTCAACTCTTAAGCCATAACCTAGTCAAACAAGTAATGAGGGCACTAACCATAAATGACCACGAGTAAAGGTTTCCATCATTTCAACAATCCCCATAATCTCAACATGGGGACATGAAGGATGATAAAGTACAAAAGAACTAGGCATACCCAGATCAACAGAGATACACTTATAGGTGAAATATAAAAAGAGTAGGTATGAAATGACCCAACTCAATACAAGAATGGATGATTATATGAAAACCCAATCATCATCATAAAATTGCTCAAGTCGTAAGGAAATGCCACCACTCAGCTACCTATCATTTGGAGATGAGAAATATTAATCTTGTCAACTAATATGAAAGTGTTGAAAAGTGGCACAAGTACAAGAAAGAAAAGTGAGTGAACATACCAAACTCAATGTAAAGTCGGTCATAGCTAGAAGAAGAGAGAGAGGGTTTGTAACAACCTAACTCAATACAAATGTGGAAAGGTTTATGAATACCCAACTATCATAGAACTGCTTAACTCCTGAAGAAACGCCACCACTAAACTACTCATCATCTCGGGAAATATGATCCTAATCTAGCCATCTAATGAGGGGGCGTTGAAAAGAGACATAAAGAGAAGACAAAATAAATATGAGAGTCAGTGGTGTCAAGAAATCAAGGGCAGCTAGCTTAGGGTTATTTCTCTATACTTGATAATTGCTTGTTATGTTCTCTTACTTTAGCTTTATGTACTTGTAATTAGCTTCTTCTTCTCTTGATTATTATAGTGTTCTTATCATCAAACAGCTAGCCAGGGCCAAAACCTCTCCTAGAGAGGAAAACCCACAAGAATTCTTCTCTTCTTATAGAATCTTCAAAGAACGAATTCCAAGACCTTAGACCCAAGAAAAAGACCCCTCCAAGACCAAGGCAACTTTCTTGTAGATGAATTTCTCTTTCACAAAGTCAACCTAAGTCAAGCTTCTCCAAAACTGTTGCAACTTCTCTTCTGATCACAAGTTCAAACTTGCAATTTTTTGTTGTACTGCAGAAACACTAGCTCACACGTGTGGGTGAAATTGTTGAGATTTGTCGCTTGGGAGGTACTCCAAACCCTAAGCTTGAGGGTTGTTGAGGAGTTGGCACACAAAAGTCTTTTCTGGGCTTCAAACCCAAGCTTGGGGTTTTGTAGCCATCGATGCTGGGGCCAAAACCATGGAGAGAATTTCACATGTGTTGATTTGTGATGATAGAGGACCCCGAGAGAAACAGGATGCAACGAAAATCATCCAAATCCAAGGTCTACAAGTGAAGATATTGATTTTTATATGCTATGGTGGGAAGAGAGAGACATGAAGGCAAGTCGACCTTGTGTTAGAGGTGCCCTTTGGAGGGTTGTTCAATCCCCACAAGAAACATATAAATAGAAGACCTTGTGAGACCTCATAGACACATCCCAAGTGCATCAAACATGACTAATACATCTCTAAGATAGGTCGAGCTCAAGAGGAGGATAGGGCGTAGAATTTGAGGACTGTTTGGGGTGAGTTTGCATCCACAACAGGGTCGAGATGCTGCAATAGGACAGCTACAAGCCTTGAGGTCATTTCTGGGCAAATTGTGTGAGTAATTTTGTCTATTCCAGGTCTGAATCAAGAGCAGGAGGCAGCCACTTGAAGTAAGGTATGTTCTGGTCTGTTTCTAGGATGGTTTTCTATGGAATTTACCCCTGTTCATGAGGTCGTAGCCCACGTAGCAAACAAAAGTAGGTTGTAGCCTAGGCAGTACATAGAACAGGGAGTCGTGAGGGTTGTTTAGGGGTTGAGAACTAGTCCAAGGCAGCAGTGATGAAGAGCAAGAAGCAAGGGAAACAAGGCCGCAGTAGTTGAGGAGGCTTTGGTGGAGGGAAGAGGAGCTGAAGCAGTGTGTCATCAGTCCTAACTAGGACCATAACCTACAGCAGTTGAATAGACCCAAGACAAAGGTATGTATTTGTGAAGTTGTAGTTGTTATGATGCAGGTGGATGGATGTCCTAGAAGAAGGCAATTTGTTAAGTCTGTTGGCAGCCAAGAGGAAGGGTTTCCTAGGTGGATGGATGCCCTAACCAAAGTGCAGATGCTACAACAAGGATTGGTCATTCGTGGTTTGTTGGAGGGCAGCGTGAGAGTGGACCAAGTGTGGATAGTGGATTAGGCATTTATGGTATGTTGGAGGGCAGCGTGATAGTGCCCAAATTGGAGCCCAGTGTGCACCATCTTGCTGGACTAAAGTGGTTTCTAGAGTGGCAGAAGAAAAGCTCTAGGGTCTGATTAGCCAGGAGCATTTTGAGTAGCCCTAGATGTGTCGTGTGGAGATGGGCATCTACATCAGAAGATGGGTAGTCCTCCTAGCCTGTGTTCATTATGAGAGATGGGCATCTTGCAGAAATAGGTGGCATCCTTCCATGCCCTGTGTTAGTCTTCATTGGAGCAGCATAGGAAGACTATTGTGGGCTAAAGTCCCTGAGTAGCTAAGGAGCAGCAGTGGGCAGATGAGAGTTGTTCACAAATGGATTGTGAACAACTCGACAAGAGTCTCAATGTGTTGTGCCCTTGATGGACTAAGGCACAAATAGTGAGTAGGTTGGATAGCCAAGATTTAATGGCCAGAAGAACTTGGAGCATTGATAGAGGCAGATGCTGCAGATCGGGAGTCGAAGGACCAAGCAGGTACAAGTTACGACCAAGAGGAGTTGTGATTGCATGCTACATCAACCAGCTGGTCAGAGTATCTTATTGAGGGTAGATTGGTTGTCGATGCACTGACACCAAGCCCTAGTTTTGAATCTTTTATCAGTGGATGTATGAGGGCCATTATCCCTAGTACGGGAGCCCTAGACTGTTGTATTATTCAGTTTGATTAATATAACGAAGATTGGGTTATTATACAAAACTGTCTAAAAATTTGTGTATATTTTGTGCACTAGTAAATTTATTGTTGTTTATATTCTGCTGTGCAAAGTAACTTCGTTGCGATCCTTGGTTTAGTAGCATCAGTGATTTAAGATTCTATCCTAGACACCAAAATCATGGAAAAACATGGTATCAGAGCATGTCTGAGCAAATTTGAGGGATAGTTAATCAGAGTGTGCACAATGAAGCAACTCAGAGGGAGTTGTGGGTGTCTAGATCATGGAGTAGAGAGTTCAGCTGAAGACATGGAGATGTGGTCTTGACTGGCTTGGCAGCGAGATTGGCTGGGAGTTTTGGTGGATTGATGGAGAGCCTGATGAACAACAGTTTGTTGTATGGCAGATTGTTGATCGTGGACTTCTGTTGATTTTCCATGGATCGTTGGGATAGCTCGAGGATTGCTTTGGCATTGATGAGATTGGTTTGATCGAGATTGCTTCATGTGATAGACTAGATATTGGCATGCTAGAGTCTTCATAAGATTGTGATATTGCATATCCAAGATTGGAAGGATTTACAAGAGTTGTATTTGATCCAGGAGGATGAGTGCTTGCAAGATTAAGCTAATGGAGATCATGTAGGCTCTGAGGGAGTCTAGTTTCAGAAGGAACAACCCTATGGAGGTTTGGGATCTTCAAGCTCAGATGAGATGAGGCAAAGGCACTACCGAGATTGCAAGGTTCATTCTACAGAGTATGTTGCAGTGATGGACGCCAAATGAGCTAGTGTCGCCAAAGATGTTGATGGAGACTTCCTAGTGTTGGAAGCACCTCCCTCGCTAAGGGAGAGTGTTGAGATTTGTAGCTTGGGAGGTACTCCAAACCCTAGGCTTGAGGGTTGTGGAGGAGTTGGCACACAAAAGTCTTTTGTGGGCTTGAAACCCAAGCTTGGGGTTTTGTACCCATCAATGTTAGGGCCAAAACCATGGAGAGAATTTGACATGTGTTGATTTGTGATGATGGAGGACCTCAAGAGAAACAGGAAGCAACGAAAATCATCCAAATCCGAGGTCCACAAGTGAAGATATTAATTTTTATATGTTATGGTGGCAAAGAGGGACATGAAGGCAGGTTGGCCTTGTGTTAGAGGTGCCCTTTGGAGGGATATTTTACCCCACATGAAACATATAAATAGAAGACCTTGTGAGACCTCATAGACACATCCCAAGTGCATCAAACATCACTAATACATCTCTGAAATAGGCCGTGCTCAAGAGGAGGATGAGGCACGAAATTTGAGGACTGTTTGGGGTGAGTTTGCATCCACAACAGGGCCGAGATGTTGCAATAGGATAGCCGCAAGCCTTGAGGTCATTTTTGGGCAGATTGTGTGAGTAATTTTGTCTATTGCAGGTCTGAATCAAGAGCAGGTGGCAACCACTTGAAGTAAGGGATGTCCCGGTATGTTTCTACGATGGTTTTGTATGGTATTTACCCCTGTTCATGAGGACACAGCAAACTAAAGTAGGCCGCAGGTCCTACTATCCCCAGAACAAGGAGTCGTGAGGGTTGTTTAGGGGCTGAGAAGTAGTCCAAGGAAGCAGAGAAGAAGAGCAAGAAGCAAGGGAAACAAGGGTGCGGTAGTTGAGGCGGTTTTGGTGTGGGGAAGAGGAGTTGAAGCAATGTGTCATCAGCCCTAACCAGGACCATAACTTACAGCAGTTGAACAAACCTAAGACAAAAGTATGTATTGGTGAAGTTGTAGTTGTTATGATGCAGGTGGATGGGTGTCCTAAAAGAGGACAATTTGTGAAGTTTGTTGGCAGCCAAGAGGAAGGGTTTCCTAGGTGGTTGGATGCCCTAACCAAAGTGCAAATGTTATAGCAAGGATTGGTCATCCGTGGTCTGTTGGAGGGCTGCATGAGAGTGGACCAAGTGTGGACAGTGGATTAGGTATTTATGTTATGTTGGAGGGCTGCGTGATAGTGCCCAAGTTGGAGCCCAATGTGCACCATCTTGATGGACTAAGGTGGTTGCTAGAGTGGCAAAAGAAGAGCTCAAGGGTCTGATCATCCAGGAGCATTTTGAGCAGCCCTAGATGTGTCGTGTGGAGAAAGGCATCTATAGCAGAAGATGGGCAGTCCTCCTAGCTTGTGTTCATTGTGAGAGATGGGCATCTTGCAACGATAGGTGGCAGACCTCCATGCCCTATGTTAGTCTTCATTGGAGCAACACACGAAGACTATTGTGGGTTAAAGTCCCTGAGTAGTTGAGGATCAGCAGTGGGCAGATGAAAGTTGTGAACAACTCGACAAGAGTCTCCATGTGTTGTGCCCTTGATGGACTAAGGTACAACTAGTGAGCAAACTGGATAGTCGATATTCAATGGCCAGATGGGCTTGGAGCATTGATAGAGGAAGATGCTACAGATCGGGAGCCGAAGGACCAGGCAGGTACACGGTACAACCGAGAGGAGTTGTGATTGCATGCTACATCAGCGAATTGGTCAGAGTATCTTGTTGAGGGTAGATTGTGTTGAGAAATCTAGGACATCAAGATTAGGTGATTTCTCTACTTATGATAACTGCTTGTGAATGCTTTTTACTTCTTTAGACTAGGATCTTAGATTATTATTGTGTTCTTCTTCATCAAACAGCGACCAATGCATAAACAATAAAGAAACAAGAGACACAAAATATATGCAATCAGCAAAGGCCAAAACCTCTCCCACTTAAGAGGAAAACCCAAACAAATTCTTCTTTTTATAAAGACTTCAATTGACGAATACCAAGACCAAGACCCTTGACCTATTTGCCACTCCAAGACCAAGACACGAAGCTTCCTTGATGAGATCCTTCTTGCTTGAGTCAACAATAGTCGAACCTTTGCTTCATCCTCCTTCTTGGCTACCCTTCAGAATTCGACTTCCTTTCTCTTTGCTTCAGACCTACAACTTTTTCGGCCCTAATTTAGAAACCCTTAGCACATGAGGTTGACCAACTTTGACCCTTGATTATCCTCACTCTTGGTGGAGTTTGCTTCCTTGACAACTCAGCTTGAGATACTCCTTAGTCTTCTCCTTGACTTGACCTTCAAATGGGACTGCAGTACTTCGGCTTCTTCTACAACAAACAGCATATATACTTCGCACGTGTGGAGTGATTCAACCCAAAACAAACCCAAAAACTATGCTAAAGACTTTACTCTTCCTTTGCTCCTCTTCGCTAGTGATGAGGCTCCTTTCTTAGTGATTTTCACACCTTTTATTGCAGACTTATTCTTTACCAAAATTTTGTCTCTGAAATGAGGCTGAGATGCCCTATCTGTAGTGGTTTGCCTATCAAATACACCGACTTGAACTGTGGGTCAGACGACATGTCCTTTGGTGTAGATCTATTACTCCATCTTGAAGTTGACTTGAAGGAGATGCTTTAGCTTGGTCTTGGAGGGCCTTTTTATTCTTTTAATGACTCATACAAATATATAACATGCCCAAGAAGGGTCCTTCATACATGACATTGACTCAATTTGACTTTTTGACTAATCCTAAGGGCTCACAATGGGATCCTTACCTAAAAATAAAATTCCTTGCTCATGAAACCCATGAGACAAGCATTACAATAATCATTTTATTTTTCTTGTTTGCATCAATAACATAAAATCACAATTACACGTCATTATGAAGACCGAACCTTGTTACATTTTTCAAGAGATTGATTGTCGATGGACTGACACCAAGCCCCAGTTTTATATCTTGTATCAATGGATGTATGAGGGTCATTATCCCTGGTACGAGAGCCCTAGACTGTTGTATTATTCAGTTTGATAAATATAACAAAGATTGGGTTATTGTACAAAAACTTGTGCATATTTTGTGCACTAGTAGATTTACTATTGTTTATATTTCATTGTGTAAAGTAGCTTCGTTGTGATTCTTGGTTTGGTAGCGCCAGCGATTTAAGATTCTATCCTAAACACCAAGATCGTGGAAAAACAATAGAAATATGGTGAAATGTGTCTTCTTCTTCCTTCCCTTAGAGAGCTTCTTCTTCCTTAATAGCTCGACTTCCAAACTTGATCTTTTGAACCCAAACTTCAAGCTTATGTGATGAATGCAATTTCGGTCTTGTTGTAACAAAAGTGTGCCCTATTTTCTTCGCACGTGTGGGAGGATGTAGCCCAAAACAGTCTTCAAAACTTCGATCTTTTCTTCTTTTGGTTTTCCTCCTTTTCGTTTGTCCCTTTAGGTTTCTTTCTTGTCCTTTTACGAACTTCTTAGATGATATTCTAATGAGGTCAAGTGCCTTGTATATATAGCCTTCCATGTGAGGGTTGAATACTCCTAATGAGGCCGACTTCATTCTTGTAGGCCGACTTATCTTCTTGCAAGCCGACTTATCTTCTTGCAAGCCGACTTGGTCTTGGAGAGAGACTTTTGACACTTGACTAACAATTAATTCTTTTGATTTTATACAAAATGCCCAATAGTGCCTTAGTACATATGGCAATGACTCTTTAACTCTATGACAAATCCTAGAAGCACACAATGGGTTCCTGACCTAAAAACAATTTAACCTAGAGCATGAAACCCATGTTATATAAATAATAATAATAAATTTTCTCTCTTTTACATCAAATACAAAAATCAGGTGTACATAAGACATTATGAAGACCGAACCTAGTTACATATTTCAACACTCCCTCTTAACTAGGGAAGTATTCACAAAACATACATTGTACATGGACATTTTCATATTGAAGAATTTTCATAAGAAGAGTCGGATTGGTAAGTCATCTCATAAGCTATCTTTTCAGCTTATATTAGTGCATCTCATCATACCAACCAGCATTGTCATATAGCAAGGCCTTGACTAACAGTTCTATCCCTCCACTAGATTAAAGCACAATGTTAGGGAGACAAATGATTTATAGACACCTTCATCATTGTCTCTCAAGGCACATACCCCATCTAGATGTTCACAAGGTATGTCCTTTTATGACCATTCCCATCTTGGATTTACACATCCTCATGGAATTTCCTCTTCAACTACTCTTACCTATTGGATGCCCTACCTCATCCTCAAAGAGTATCGATATCAATCTCAGATGCTTACCCAATCCTCCATTCTTTCTTCATAATGTGAAGACAAGGATGATGTGTCTACCTCTCCCTCTCAACTAGGGCGGATGTACTCACTCCTATAAAAGGAATATATCCAAGCTCCCTCTTGAGTCTTAACGAGTGACTTGTATCCAACAACAACTATCTGCTCTTGTGGAGGTTTAGAGATTGAGCCCTTGACATATTCAATAACTTCAATTTTTATGACGACCAAATCTATTCTCTTCTTCCATGCAAGGTAGTTCGATATCCCAACAAGTTTATTGTTCTCCTTGCAGAAAGAAGTCATTTGGTTTATAGATTGAGACATAAAATATAAAGTACTTACTTGACAAATGAGGATGCGTCTTTGATGATGATGTCTTCAACTAGATGCCTTTCTTGATGATGATCTTCCTTCTTCAAGAGTGACAAAGCTTTTTCTTCAATATGAGGGAGATCACTTTGATTTCTTTGAAGATGTTGAAGTGCTTTTCTTGCTTCCTTTTGGATGATGATGTAGAATGTGAATATTTCCAAGAGTGCTTCAAGTGTGTAGAGTCCTTCTTTCTTTGAATGTAGTAGGGTACTTGAGGTCTTCTTCTTCTTCCAAGAGTTCTTCCTTCAAGATGATAGAGTCTTTGTGATGTGTTGACTAGTCCTCCTTGATGCTCTTCTTCTTGTATTTGGCCCTTATGTATCCTTCAATTGAGTGATCTTAAAGCTACCTCTTCTTGTCACCTTAGCTTTGATACCATGTTGAGAAATCAAGGGCAGCTAGATTAGGATGATTTCCCTATACTTGATAATTGCTTGTGATGTTCTTTTACTTTAACTTGATGTACTTGTAATTAGCTTCTTCTTCTCTTGATTATTATAGTGTTCTTATCATCAAACGGCTACCAAACTATGAAGACCAATAAAACAAGAGGACACAAGATCTAGGCTGCTATCCAAGGCCAAAACCTCTCTTGGAGAGGAAAACCCACAAGAATTCTTCTCTTCTTATAGAATCTTCAAATGACGAATTCCAAGACCTTAGACCCAAGACAAATACCCCTCCAAGATCAAGCCTACTTTCCTATAGATGAATCTCTCTTTCACAAAGTCAACCCAAGTCAAGCTTCTCCAAAACTGCCGCAACTTCTCTTTTGATCACAAGTTCGGACTTGCAACTTTTGACTCTACAGAAACCCTAGCTCACACGTGTGGGTGAAATATGGTGAAATGTGTCTCCTTCCTTCGCTTAGAGAGCTTCTTCTTCCTAGATAACTCAACTTCCAAAATTGATCTTGTGAACCCAAACTTCAACCTTATGTGATGACTGCAATTTCAGTCTTGTTGCAACAAAAGTGTGCCCTAATTTTCTTCACACGTGTGGGAGGATGTAGCCCAAAACAGTCTTCGAAACTTCAATCTTTTCTTCTTTTGGTTTTCCTCCTTTTCGCTTGTCCCTCCTTTTCGCTTGTCCCTTTAGGTTTCTTTCTTGTCCTTTTACGAACTTCTTGGATGATATTTGTTAAAAAAAAAATGGTTAACATGTTCTTTGCATAGGTTAGTTACTTCAAGGATTCAAATTAGCCCAATTTTCCATTAGCCATCACATAAGACATTATGATCATGATAGTAACTAAAGAAAGAACATAGTCAAAAGGTGCAGAAGACAAGCCAAGACAAGAGAACACAAAATATGGCTCAAGCCAAGGAAAAACCCCAAAATGGGGAAAACCCTTGAACAATTCTTCTTTATTATTAATATCCAATGTTCAACACAGAGAGAGTACATTGACTGCCAAATGTGATTCTAAAACAAACCAATTTACCCTTTTAAGTCAAACAGTTGTAGGTTAGGTCTCACTGCATTCGTACTTGACAATTCAAAATTGTCTTCATACAGCAGCGGCTCTTCAAGTTAAGCATGGTGCATTATTTCACTGGATCAAGGGTTGGTCACACTTGAGCAAATCTGTGACTTATTTCTTGAAGCAGCATTCTGTCAAATCTACCTTATTAAAATTGGAAACTAGGGCCAAACTCCATGTGGGTCATCTTATTTATGGCAGCTAATATTTTTCTTGGATCCCTCTCAGCGAGAGGTGTAGGATTGATCTAAAGATCATTCGATTCCGATAAGTATTCATGGAGTTATGAATTTATTTGTGTTATAAGACAATTCGTCAAGGTCGGCCAGCAACCAAATAAACCCCACATGTGCTCAACGTTTTAGTATAAATAGAGGTGGCCTTCGAGTCATTTCAACGCACACTTGGGATCTCTTCCTCTCTCTACTTGTCTTTAGGTTTTAGTAAGAGGAGAGATCCTAAGGGATAACATGCCCTAATCCAGAGGCTAAAAAGTCGAAACCGCTGGAAAAGCCGAAACTACTGAAAAAGCTAGAAAAGTCGGAATTGCCGAAAAAGCCAAAATTGCCGAAAAAGCTGGAACTGCCGGAACTGCCGAAAAAGTCGAAACAGCTGGAAAAGCCATAAAAGCCAGAACTACTGGAAAAGCCGGAACTACCGGAACTACCAAAAAAGCCGAAACTGCCAGAAAAGCAGGAACTACAGGAAAAGCCAAAAAAGCTGGAACTGCCGGAAAATCCAGAACTGCCGAAAAAGTTGGAACTACTAGAAAAGCCGGAAAAGCCTAAACTGCCGAAAAATCTGGAACTGCCAGAAAAGCCTAAAAAGTAGGAACTGCCGGAAAATCTGGAACTACCGAAAAAGTCGGAACTACCAGAAAAGCTGAAAGAACCTGAACTGCCAAAAAGTCTAGAACTGCCGGAAAAGCCTAAAAAGTAGGAACTGCCAGAAATGCAAGAACTGTCAGAACTGCCGGGAACTATCGGAACTGCCGGAACTACCGAAACTGCCGAGAACAGCCAGAACTGTCGGGAACAGTCGAAACTGTTGGGAACTGTCGGGAACAGTCAAAACTGTTGGGAACTGCTGCGAACTGCCGGGACAACCGAAGCATCTATCTCCGAAGGAGAGCAGCATGCAAGGGACAGCTAGCTAACATTGGGACAGTTGTATGGTACTTAGCAGCAAATACACCAAGCATGCAATGTTACAGCTAGCATGCAAGGGACAACTAGCATGCAACAACAAGCATGCTAAGGACAACAAGCATGCTAAGGACAACAAGCAAGCAAGGTGTAGCCAACACATAGTTCAGGATGGCAACATGGTGCAGCAATGGCACATAATGTAGTACAGTGATGGGTACAGTCATGATTAATGAAGCGTGATGAGATGCAACATAGTGATGATGGGTGCAGCATGGTGCAGCGCGGTGAAGTGCAACATGATGACGAAATGCAACACAACGATAGGTGAAGGAGTCACCTTGGAGAATCAGTTGAAGTAGCATGTCTTCAACTGATCTCATGTATCATCTTCTTAGAGATTATCTATGCTCTTATCTAGATAAAGAAAGTCAAAATGTTGACTTCTGTTGTAAATGTACTATCTCTCTCTCTCTTTCTCTACTGAACTATTGAAGAACATAGAAGAAGAATTGATCAAGGGTTCCCCACATTGGGGTTCGTCCCTGGCTAGCGCCACATCTTGTGTCCTCTTGTCTTGGCTTGTCTTCTGCGATTTATATTTATGTTCTATCTGTAGTTTACTTTAATGTTGATGTGAAAGATATTAAGCTAAATGTGAAAATTGAAATAAATTGCTCTAGCATAGAACATACCTAAAATTAACATGGTATGAGAGCTGAGGTGAAGACAATGCCCAAGCAAGAGTGAAAGAGTAATCACTGAAAACAGTTGGGAAAGGACAAAAGGATCAATGGATTCCTCATCCCTCTTCAAATTCACCGAGGGTGAAGTCGAAGCAGAGAATATTATCAGAATGGCGCAGCGGAAGTTTCTGATGGCCTACCTAAACATCACTTCATTGGGAAGTTCAGATCTAAGGGTGGAAGGAAAGGCAGATGCCTTGGTTGCAATAAGTTCGGCCATTATGCAAAGGAGTGTCCGAATGACAGAGACACATCTCTTGATGAAGATAACAATCATTCTTGGGACATCTTCAATGATCAAAGGAATGACAGGTAATGCAGGTCATCAAGGAAATGGTCGACTCTTCAAAGAAAGCGAGGAACCCCAGGTATGAAGAATCAAACGTTGTTTCTGATAAAGATAAAGAAGCGTTATTTTGTATTGGCCCTCTCCTTCAGATTCTTTGGGAATCTGGCTTATCGATTGTAGTGCTTCAAAACACTTCATCGGATAGATGGGCGCACTCTCTAATTTGGTAGAGATGGAAACAATCGTGTGATTATACTTGGAGCTAATGCCACCTATCCCGGAATGGGTGTAGGGAATGTTATCTCCCAATTGAATGAGGGTAACTCAATTCATTCACAGAATCTCTTTTATGTACCTGACCGCAAGAATAACCTAGTGTCCATTTCAGCAATGGAAGTCAAAGGTTTCAGGGTGGCACTCATCAATGGAAAGGTACATGTTTGAAAATAGAATTTTCAAAGATGTTTTGAGTTCAAGGTTGTATCAAGTTGTAGGAAGTCCACTTGGGACCATGTCCATTGACACATAACACCAAAGGTCTATGAGTCAGATAGTGGCAGGGATGCCTGAATTCAAAAAGAGCATGAAAGTACATGTCTGAGATGTACCGAAGGAAAATCTTATAAGGGGACTATTCCCCTCATGTAGCAGGTCCACAAGCTTGGAACAACGCAAGGCGTTTGAGATTGATGATCAGGAATCTCACATATGCAGGGGAAAGAAAGCCCTCTATGGCTTGAAGCAAAACTCCCCGGGCATATTGATAGCTGTCAGATGAAGACGAGATTCACTAGGAGTGAAACCGATCCAAACCATTACCCGAAGGTTGTGGATGATAGACCTCTCATACCGGCACCTTATGAGGACGACCTATTTCTGACAAGGTGCAAACCCTCTCATTTGCAGAAATAAGAGGGAGTTGGATTCCGAATGTGGAATGATAAACTGCAAGCCTGTGACTACCTCAAGGATCTTAACTTTCAAAAGTTATATGGTAGTGATGTTGGACCAGATTTGGGAAATGCCTCTGAGTTTCATAAACTCATTCGCGTTGATGTTCTTGGTGAACTTTCGTCCGAACATATGTTTTGCAGTTAACATGGTGAGCTCATATTTGGTTGAGCCTCACTGGATTCGTGCCAAGAATCTTCTGAGATATCTTCAGGGCACAATCTCTCATGGATTGAGATACACTGCCGAAAAAATGAAACTGCATGATAATTTGAATGCTGAGTGGGTAGGCAGTGTGGAGGATCACTAGAGCACTTCTCAGTGCTGGTTCTCTTTGGATTCTGCTTCGATACCATGGATGAGCAGGAAGCAGAAGTTGGTTGCTATAAGCACCGCCAAGACCGAATACATAGCTACGAGTATGATCTCGTGTGAAGCTGCATGGTTGCAGAAGCTCTTAAGTGAGCTGTTTGTACACATGATGAATACCACTGTGATTCTCTGTGACAACCAGAGGTGGGATTCGATTATTGAGGAATCCTGTATTCGATAATTGCTCCAGCAAATATACATCAGTTATTGCCTTATCTGGGATATGGTAAGTCGATGAGCAAGGAGGCTCCATCGCATTGAGACTGATGTACAGGTCATAGACATTTTTGTTAAAGCCCCAGGGAAAGGTCAAATCTGTGACTTTCCCAAACAACTTGGAGTCGTTGAGAGACCTTCTTATAAGGGTCCTGCATGTAGCATGCATTGAGCTCTGGGAGCTCTGGGGGGCTTGGGGTACTTATTGGAGCAACATACGACCACAGGGCGACTCACCCTCCCCTGGTGGTGCGCTATGAACAAGATGATTCATTCTCCTGTGGGCCAGGATGATTTGTTCTCCGTGGCGACTGTGGAACAAGATGATTCGTTCTCCTGTGGGCCAGGATGATTCGTTCTCCGTGGCGACTGTAGAACAGGATTATTCGTTCTCCTGTGGGCCAGGATGATTTGTTCTCCGTGGCGATTGTGGAACAGGATGATTTGTTCTCTTGTGGGCCAGGATGATTCGTTCTCCGTGGCGATTGTGGAACAGGATGATTTGTTCTCCTGTGGGCCAGGATGATTCGTTCTCCATGGCGATTGTGGAACAGGATGATTCATTCTCCTGTGGGCCAGGATGATTCGTTCTCCGTGGCGACTGTGGAACAGGATGATTCGTTCTCCTGTGGGCCAGGATGATTCGTTCTCCGTGGCGATTGTGGAACAAGATGATTCGTTCTCCTGTGGGCCAGGATGATTCGTTCTCCTGTGGGCCAGGATGATTCGTTCTCCGTGGCAACTGTGGAACAAGATGATTCATTCTCCTGTGAGCCAGGATGATTCGTTCTCCGTGGCGATTGTGGAACAGGATGATTCGTTCTCCTGTGGGCCAGGATGATTCGTTCTCTGTGGCCACTATGGAACAGGATGATTCGTTCTCTGTGGCGACTGTGGAACAGGATGATTCGTTCTCCTGTGGCCCAGGATGATTCGTTCTTTGTGGCATCCACTAACAGGATGATTCGTTCTCCTGTCGAGGCATCCTACCCATGCAATCTGGGACTCATGGGAAGTACCTCTCATCTGATCAATGAGAAAGGAAATGAGGATAGGGACCATAGTAGTTCTATCGATGGGCGCATCGTTGTATGTACCGTACTCCCTATGCTAGGATGACCTCCATTGATCTGGGATCAATGAAACTGACTTCGGGTCAGTAAGAGTGATGTGACACACTCTCTTTAGATGAAACTGACTTCGGGTCAGCAAGAGTGATGTGACACACTCTCTTTAGATGAAACTGACTTCGGGTCAGTAGAGAATGATATGAGAAATTCTTGATCAATTCTTCTTCTTCATGGTTCAGTAGAGCAAAGCAAAGCAAAGCAGAGCTCAGCAAATCAGAGCAGTGCAGGGCACTGATGGCAGAGATAGTACAGTCGGACATATGGATCAGCGGATGGAGTTCTCCCTAGTTGAGAGGGAGTGTTAAAATTGGCAACTAGGGCCAAACTCCATGTGGGTCATCTTATTTATGGCAGCTGATATTTTTCTTAGATCCCTCTCATCGAGAGGTGTAGGATTGATCTAAAGATCATTCGATTTCGATAAGTATTCATGGAGTTATGAAATTATTTGTGTTATAAGACAATTCGCCAAAGTCGACCAACAATCAAATAAACCCCACGTGTACTCAACGTTTTAGTATAAATAGAGGTGGCCTTCAAGTCATTTCAACACACACTTGGGATCTCTTCCTCTCTCTACTTGTCTTTGGGTTTTAGTAGGGGGAGAGATGCTAAGGAATAACGTGCCCTGATCCAGAAGCCAGAAAAGCCGGAACTGTCGGAAAAGCCAGAAAAGCCGGAACTACCAGAAAAGCCAAAACTGCGAAAAAGCCGGAACTGCCAGAAAAGCCGAAACTACCGGAAAAGCCGGAACTGCCGAAAAGGTCGAAACTGCCGGAAAAGCTGGAAAAGCCGTAACTACTGAAACTGCCGGAAAAGCTGGAACTGTCGGAACTGTCGGAAAAGCCGGAACTACCGGAAAAGCCAAAAAATTCGAAACTGCCAAAAAAGCCGGAAAAGCCAGAAAATACGGAACTGTCGGAACTGCCAGAACTGCCGGGAACAGCCGGAACTGCTGGGAACAATCGAAACTGTCGGGAACTGCCGGAACAGCTAAAGCATCTGTCTCCGAAGGAGAGCAACATGCAAGGGACAGTGAACTAATATTGGGACAGTTATATGGTACTTAGCAGCAAATACACCAAGCATGCAATGTTACAGCTAGCATGCAAGGGACAACTAGCATGCAACAACAAGCATGCTTGTTGTACTAGCATGCAACAACAAGCATGCTAAGGACAACAAGCATGCTAGGGACAATAAGCAAGCAAGGTGCAGCCAACACATAGGTCAGGATGGCAACATGGTGCAGCAATGGCACATAATGTAGTACAGTGATGGGTACAGTGATGATTAATGAAACGCAATGAGATGCAGCATAGTGATGATGGGTGCAGCATGGTGCAGCGCGATGAGGTGCAGCATGATGACGAAATGCAACACAACAATAGGTGAAGGAGTCACCTTGGAGAATCAATTGAAGCAGCATGTCTTCAACTGATCTCATGTATCATCTTCTTAGAGATGATCTATGCTCTTATCTAGATATAGAAAGTCAAAATGTTGACTTCTGTTGTAAATGTATTATCTCTCTCTCTCTTTCTCTACTGAACTATTGAAGAACATAGAAAAAGAATTGATCAAGGGTTTCCCCACATTGGGGTTTGTCCCTGGCTAGCGCCACATCTTGTGTCCTCTTGTCTTGGCTTGTCTTCTGCGATTTATATTTATGTTCTATCTGCAGTTTATTTTAATGTTGATGTGAAAGATATTAAGCTAAATGTGAAAATTGAAATAAATTGCTCTAGCATAGAACATACCTAAAATTAACATACCCAATATGGGGCTTTATAATAATACAGAAGGGTTCGGTCTTTCCTGCAATGACAGGGACAAACATGCGGTTCCTATAAGGCTGCTCCAAACAAGGGATTCAGACCCTACAATAGGACATAGCCTACGACCCATCAAACTGAGGAAGAACCCTCTTCAAAGAAACCATTAATCACACCTTTTGCTCGTCCTTACTGTTGGATGTCTGCGGCTCTCAATCACCCTAAAACAGAACCCAATAACCATCTTCAAACCCTTGCATGAGAAGCTCCTTTCTGCAACCAAGAATAGATGAGATTTCTCTCCTCCTTGATGGATAAATATGATGGAGGACCCTTCTATATATATACAATTTGATGGGCCTGTCAAGGGACGTGACTATTGGACGGTTGGGCCAACATAGATATAAGGCCGACCTATGTAATATTTGATGAGAAAAGAAATTCAAAATCCCACTTTTACTTATCCAAATTTGACGATCTTTAGGTCGATTTTGGTCCTCTCGAAAAGAGGAATTCAATGTTGCAATTAACTTTCCCAAAGGAGTTTCCCAAAGTGGAATTTGGCCCTAGTTGCCAAATTTAACACTCCCTCTCAACTAGGGTGAATTCCATCTCCAATCCTTCATCATCGATCATCATGCCATTTTGTTGCCATGAACCATCTCTGAATCTCATCTTATCTCCTCTACTCTGCTGAACACTAATATGAATAATAAAGAAGAATCAATCGAGAGTGAGTCACTGCCACTCTCCATTAACAAAATTCAATCCACATAACCATCGAACTTGATCCCAAGTGATCAAGTTGAAGAAACATCAACATCCTAGACATTGGGAGTATGGCAATACACGATGCGTCCATCAGTAGTGCTATGGTCCCAAACCACTTTTCCCAACTCATTGGCCAGATGAGAGGTACTTCCCATGTGTCCCGGACTACATGGTTAGGATGATACAAGAACATCAGCAGGGAAAGAATATATCATATCCTGCTCACAACCACTCATAGGGAAAGGGGAAACCACATCCTACAAACACATGTCATAGTAGGGAAAGGATGAACTGCATCCTACAGTCACATATCACAATCATCGCAGGGGAAGGATAAACCACATCCTGCATGCAAAACACCAAGAGTAGGGAAAGGATGAACCACGTCCTACACGCATGCAGAACACCGAGAGTAGGGAAAGGATGAACCACGTCCTACACGCATGAAAAACACTGAGAGTAGGGAAAGGATGAACCACGTCCTACAAACACACATCAAAATCATCAACTGTAGGAAGGATCCTACACATGGGGAAAGGATGAACCACATCCCACCGACATGTCAACCACCAGTCGTAGGGAATGATAATCCTACATGTGGGGAAAGGATGAACCACGTCCCACCGACATGTTAACAAACGCCTATATGCATCTCTCACTGGGGTGTCCGCAGGAGAAGGTGAACCACTCATCCTGCTCATATGCCATAGGAGAAGGTGAACCACTCATCCTATGCATATGTCATCAACAGTAGGGGAAGGTGAACCACTCACCCTACATACATGTGTCCGCAATCGTAGGGGAAGGTGAACCACTCACCCTACACACATGTCAACCACCATGGGGTATCACAAGGGAAGGTGAACCACTCACCCTGTACACAGCGCACCAATAGGGGAAGGTGAACCACTCACCCTATGGTCGCTCATAGCTCAATAAGTACCCCAAGCCCCCAGGAGCTCCCAGAGCTCAATATTCAATCTTAACCAAGGATCCCTTCATATAGGGAATAGTGCCAAGTTGTATTCTGAAAATCAAGACTAGATCGATGGGACCCTCATTGCTCCATTCAGTAGCATATAGATGTATATACAACAAACATATTGATTTACAGCAAAGGTCAATACTTTAGCAATCTTTCTGCTTCTTGCATATCCTGATGAAGAAAATATTTAACTGTACTTACTCCCTCTTACTCAGGGAAACCATAAGCCTAAGCTTGTCTTTCCAAAGTGCATAGTAACCATCTGGCAGCCTGCTCAACATAAGATCCAACCTTTTTGTAGATAAACCATGATACCATATAAAGTGGTGTCTGATGATAATATGTAAAGTCCAGGATTCTCCGAATCCCACTCTGTAATATACAACAATAGAGTTTACTTAAATGGCCATGCTGGCTGCTTTACTTATTCAGTCTCAATGGGGTTCCTAGAGTCACAGATTTTAGTCTATTAATGATAACAGAATCACAGGGATCTCTCAGTGAGTAATTTTCCATTATGTGAGGATTATCCACAGACATAAACAGGGATCCACAAGATATAAATGAATGCAAACCAATAGCTTTTAAGTGCAGGGAATAGTGTATTAAAGTTAAGTCTTTCTTGACTTCAAAAGTCAACTCCCTCTGAATCATAGCTCCCTCTAAACATTTGAAAATAGACCTTGCCCAATGAGTCATTTGCAACCGATTATTAATCCTTATTACATGGACAGCCTTCTTGAAATTGTCAATGAGCAAGAGGAGTTATTAATTCATTCAACCATTTCTGCATGAAGAGGAGCTAACACAGAGGACTATCATCAATTACTGCTCAGGTTCAATCGCATCATAGAGAAAGGACAACATCACTGCAGCCATCTCCTTTCCTTGGGGAAGCCTGTAAAAGAAGGCTTGAACAGTATCTACTGAAAATATTTCTTAATTGATTCAAATCTTTTTCTTTGTATTCCTCTAGAGAATCGGATATAGATACACCTACAAGATGGTAAGGTTCTATCAGAGACTGAGTAAGGTGCACATCCTCATTGATGACTGGAAATCTTATTATCACATCCGCTTCTATACTTAATGGTTAGAGGACCGTAATGGGATACCAAATTCTTGTTCTTCAAAAAGAAGACTCCTTAGGTACTGCATATAGGAACCAAGTATACAGGTGCAGACATACTGTCAACAAGCAGGTTTACTTCCAACAATATCTTCCAGGATGAGTATAGTATTACTTAGGAAAATGCATTGCCTTGAGAT
This sequence comes from Pinus tabuliformis, assembly GCA_031772625.1. Classification (NCBI taxonomy): domain Eukaryota; kingdom Viridiplantae; phylum Streptophyta; class Pinopsida; order Pinales; family Pinaceae; genus Pinus; species Pinus tabuliformis. Next base: position 1,069,248,032 of record CM062818.1, read on the forward strand.
GACAAGCTAGAGATTTTCTTGATATATTTTCAACTGAGATCACAACTGGGTTGTAATACAATTTGTCCTGCAGAAAGAAATATAATTTCACATTGTTACCATGACATCTCATGTTGTCACCTTGTCATGTTTATGCTGTCAATTTTGTCACAAGAGCACTGTCAATCATATGAGAGTTATGTTATTGTCATCAAGAAGTAGAGGTCACAGCATCATTAACAAAACCCTTACAGAATTAGGGTTATTTCCTCCATTGAATGTATCATAGTCTGTGATGAAGGCATTATCCCTGTCACCAACAATCATCAGTGCAACGAGATCATTCTCATAAATATTGTTATCAACATTTAGTGCAGAGATCACGGTCTCATGTTACTATCCATTCATCTTTATAGGGAATGTGAGAGTTATTAGAGGATGACTGACCTTCTAAAAAGGTGATGACCTAGAGTACATAGAATCACAATGGGTAGTGATGACACCAGTGGATAAAATACTAGACAAATGGAAAGAATATGCCGTATTGTATTGGATATGAAAGTTCTAGAGTTAATCAATACTAAGTGTTAGCAGGATACTATTCACTGTGTGAGCCAGAATAGACCCAAGTGATGACACAATCTGTCATATAACCAAGGAGACAGAGATTCTCCAGAGAACGGATCCTAAATAAATGTGATTCTTTAATACGAGCCTTCAAAAGGTATCCAAATTTGACATAAGGAACCAGCAATCGAATTTCTGTATGATCCACACAGCCTTTAGATCTCATAGTGAGTTATGAAAAGAATTATGATGAATACAGCAGAGAACTGTGCCAACCATAGTATAGTGTACGTACTAATAACCCAGATACAAACAATACCATAGGTTGTTTCAGATCATACCTTGAGATATTTGAATTCTATAATATTTCAGAACGATGTTATGTTATGAGACCATCATATATGTATTGCAGAGATGCATTTTCTTGTAGCGAGGATGCCATACATGTCGCGGCATTGAGGAATAGAGATACCATTCTCAGAGCATGTTGTACATAACGCAGAGATACCATAAGCAGATGATGCCATATATGATACATAGAGTGAAGCGATAGCTATGCAATATCATAATCAAGACCCTGTAAAGTGAGACCTTATACAAATGCGAGATCACAGAGGTCGAAACCATATGCAATTGCAGCCATTACACTGAGGCTATACAGAGTGAGATCATATGCCATAGCATTCATATTCAAGTATACAATTATAGTGGTACCTGAGAGCGAGATCATAATGCGAGAGACCTGTAGCGAGAGTGAGCCCTGTAGCGAGAATGCAAGTCATATGCGAGTTGTAGTGCTTCAGACATGCGAGAGAGAATACCTTTATCAGTGAGTTCATATAATGTGAAAGAGCCATCATACTGCTGAGATTTATCACTGATCATGAGACCATACGAGAAGAAGATCATGTGTTAATGTCATGCAATAATACTCTTTATAATCGAGCGAAGATGCCATAGTGCAAAATCTGTAAAGCTGTCACTGCTAGGGTAATCTTCAGAAGCAAATGGATTTGCCATTTTAGGTGATTCCTACGAGCGTTTGGAGATTTCAGGACTCTCTCGTCATCAACTAAGTGTTCAACCCCATCTTGTGTGGCTGGCACATATGTTCCATCTCCTTCTCCCCGAACAAGATTGTGTTGATTTTTTAGGTAGCATCGGATGTGCTCTAGCTCCGAAATTTTGTGGATGGGCTAGAACACATGAGATCTCCAAGACCCAGAAATTCTTTGGTGAAATTCCACCCGGATTGTATTTTATTAAAATAATTAATATTTTTAATGGGATTCTTAAGTCTAAACTTAGGAAAATTAAAATATTAATGGGTATTAATGAAAATATGGGTGAGAAGCTTCTAAGAGACGAGGATCAAGTCTAATTTAATCTTAGCCGTTGATTAGAGATTAGATCACGACCGTTGATTTCTCAACAAGAAAAGTATAAATGGAGACTTGGGGTCAGTTGGAGAAGACACCGAGAGATTGAGGAAATCGATTTTCTAAGGTGAGAAGTTCTAGGGAGGAAAATCGATTGGAGAGATCTTGCAGATGAGGTGCAATGATAGTTCGGGAATACAGACAAAGAGGCGGAGAGAAACATGTGGAGGGAACGCAGTAGTTGGGAGAGTTGACGTTGGGCCAATCTGGGCCCACTCGGCCTTGACGCAGAGCCAGGAGGGCCAGTGCAGAGGAAGAGTTGCCTTCCACGCAGAAAGTCGGGGACTACCGGAACAACCGAGAAATCTAACGCAGTGGGCAGAAGTGTTGACGCAGACCGACGCAAGGCCTCAGAAAGCTCCACGCAGGCCCACGCAATTACTACGAAGGGGTAGCGAAGTTGTAGCCGGGGCCAGCCAGTGTTGTTGTCGAAACAGTCAGATTCTGCCGAGTGAAGTGAGGTAAAATTCACTCAGGTTCTCCGTCATTGTATTTCTCTGTCACTAGTTTGTCGGGAGGGCAACCAGCATTTGTATTTAGAAAATCTGCTTAATAATAGAAAACCCTCAGAGCTATTGCACCATTTTTCCCGCATTGGGTTTTTCCGAGGACGTTTAGTCCAAAAATAAGTGTGTCCTTTGCATGGTTGTCTCATTTATTTTTCAGTGCTTGATCTGTATGGTGGTGTAGACTGCAGTGTATTTACATTAATATTTTCTAAATATTTCTAAAAATAACTTGTTAAATGAAGAATACAAGTAGGTAATGTAAATCAATTTGCTACAATAGGATTTCTGACTTGTTAGATTCAGAAATTTTCACATGGTATCAGAGAGATTGCAGATCAAGGAGGACTAAAGCCAACGGCGAAAGAAAAGAAGAAAATATGTGTGTGAAAGCATTTGTCCCGAGTGACAGCAAAGTTTCTGCCCGAGAGAGCAGAGGAGGGGTGACGCATTCACCAAGGGACGCTCGCGCAAAGCCTGCGTTAGCCTGTTTGTGTGACGTTGTTGCTGCAGAGGGCAGCATAGTGATTGCTAGGCTAGCGCAAAGACTATTGAGTCTCGGTTTTCCAATTGTCGGGGCTACAGGTGCAGCACAGATTTCATCTAGAGTTGCTTGTGGGATGCTGATTCTGTTGGTGCAGAACAGTACCTAGTGTGAAAATTTCCAAATACGAAATTCTACTGCAGCAACTGATTTATTTCACCTACTTATTTCTCACAATAAGTTAGTAACAAAATCCCTTCAGTAAATATTAAAATAAATTCTACTGCAGTTATCACATGATTACATAGAGAAAATAATAGTGATATACAAGCACAAGAACCAATCACGTCAACACGGTTGTTTTTGGACAATTGTCCATGGAAAAACCCAATGTGGGAAAACCGGTGCAACAAATGAGGGTTTTATTAATATTCAGCGACAATCACTTTACAAGGAATGATTTTACAGAGAAACTGAGACACTACTGAGAGAAAACACCTGAGGCAAAGTTCATCCCTCTCCTGGAAACTTTCTAACACCCTGGAGACCCTTCTCCACTTCTACATCACCTCTACATCACTCTGCGTCCCTTTGCATGAGGACTGTGTCTTCCCTCTACGTTGTCTCTCGATAGCCCTGTGTCACCTCCCCCTCAGTCACTGACTGCTGATGATGTCTTCCTCTTCCTCCACCCTGCAACTATTCCTCTAAAATCGATCTCCTTGTCTTTGAGAATCGATTTTCCTTAGGATACTGAGTATCTGCCGGTGTGTCTCCAAATGATCCTCAAGTCGTCTCTTATACTTTTCCTGTTGTTGAATCAACAGCCGAGATTAAGTCTCTAATCAACAGCTAACATTAAAACAGACTTCATCCTCGTCCCTTAGAAGCTTCTCACCCTTATCTTTATTAATATCCATTAATATTTTTATTTTCCTAAGTTTAGACTTAGGAACCCATTAAAAATATTAATTATTTCAATAACTCCTCATCCGAGTGGAATTTCTCCAAACGATTTCTGGGTCTTGGAGATCTCATCTAATCTAGCCCCTCCACAAAATTTTTGGAGCTAGAGCACATCCGATGCTAGCCAAAATCAACACTCCCTCTTAGCGAGGAATGTGTTCTAGCAATGTTTCCCAATAGAAGCACCACACTGATCCATGGCATCGGTCCTCTGCCCCTCATCTACTGCGCTCCTGCAATCTGTACTGTTGCCCGTGACACTGCAACCGTCACTGCTACATCTGTCTTGCAGCTCCCTCTGAATATGTTGCATCGTGCTACCCATAGCACTGCCATTGCTAACTGCTGCACTACAACTCATGATACTATATGCTTCTGCTACTGAAATGGATTCTTCAACATCCCCATCTTCTCCCTGAAATAAACAAACTTTGTTCCTCCTAGAGCCTTAATGAGGATGTCTGCCACCTGTTCCCCTGTTGGAGTGTACTTCAACTGTACTGCCCCTCGTTGGACATAGTCTCTAACAAAGTGACACCTGATATCAATGTGTTTCGACCGATCGTGAAATACCGGATTCTCAGAGAGCTTGATGCAACTCTGATTATCACATAAAATCCCGGTCGCTTCAATCCTTCTCCTGAATAGATTCACAAGCAATTTCCTAAGCCATATGGCTTCGCACCAAGCTGTGCTAGCTACCATATATTCTGCTTCAGCTAAGCTCAAAGCCACGGATTTATGTTTTTTACTACACCAGGAGGTCATTCCTGATCCAATGTTGAAACAATACCCAGTTGTACTTTTTCGATCTACTGAACTTCCAGCCCAATCTGCATCAATGAACCCACTCAGCCCGATGTCATTGCCTTGGGTGTACAATAGTCCATGTTCGACCGTTCCTTGTATATACCTGAGAACATGTTTGGTTGTTGCCCAGTGCACCCTCTTGGGTTCCACCATGAACTAAATGAGGGTGTTGACAGCGTAACAAATGTTTGGCTTGGTATTGACCAGATACATCAAGGACCTTATAAGTTGCCTGTACAAAGTGGGATCGACGTCTTTATCTTCTGATGCATCAATCTTCTTCCAGTTGGTGATCATTGGAGTAGCCATAGGTCTACAGTCCTGCATCCTGAATCTTTTCAAGATATTTGTAGCATATCTCCCTTGTCCAAAGAAGATCTCACCCTTCTGCTGCCAAACTTCCAACTGCAAGAAATAATGCATCTGTCCCAAATCCTTCATGTCGAATTTTGTGGCTAGGTTCTTCTTCTAGTCTTTGATTAGCCTATGTAGGAATAGTTCCTCAGAAAGAACACCAAAAGGACACCGCTCACAACCAGATCTCAAATCAATACACCAGTATTTTTGACGTGGTTAAAACCCTCAAAGAGGGAAACAGTCCACGGCCTGAGCCAACGTGGCCACTTCAGGCAATTTATTAATCAAAGAATGAAAATTTACATAAGCTTTCTCTCATAGACGGATTACCCGAACAATGACCCTCCATGCGCTTTAAATAGAACTCATGGACCAATCGGGTGTCAAGCCACGGATCAAGTGTCGGTAATACCGAGGAGAGAGTGAACCGTCGGATCACTACATATCATGACCGTCGGATTGTAAGTTACAAAATGTACAACGGTAAAGAAACACACTTTACCTAACTCTATACTAGACCAAGTTGAACTTAACTATTTCCTATGTGTCGAAATATCCTAACAGCCTAGATGATCCTGTCTGGAAGAGATCATCCACATATAACACCAGGATTAGAGGCTCATTCTCTACAACAACATAGTAGAGATTAGGATCTGCATCACTCTTGACGAATCCCATCTTCTACAAGTAGACATCAATTCGACTGTACCATGCTCTAGGTCCCTGTTTAAGCCCATACAAGGCTTTCTTCAACCTGCATACATGAGATTCCTTCTCATGAGTCTCAAAACCCTCTAGTTGTTCAATATATACTGCTTCTTCTATCACCCCATTCAAAAATGTCGTCTTGACATCCATCTGGTGAATCTCCCAGCCCATCTGTGCTACAAGGCACATCACGGTTCTAATAGAAGTACACCTGGCTACTGGGGCAAAGGTATCTTCGTAGTCTATCCCTTCCTTCTAAGCATACCCCTTTGCCTCAAACCTGACTTTGTATTTCTCCACACTGTCATCTACAACATATTTGACTTTGTAGATCCATGTCGAACCTACCTCTGACCTGTCCTGAGGCCTAGGTACCACTTCCCAGACATCATTGACCATTATAGAATTGTATTCCTGCACCATAGCATCTATCCATACTTGATGTTTAACGGCCTCCTGAAAACTAGAGGGTTCCCCAACCTAAGCTACTAAGGTTTGGTATCTGTATGGTTGTCTTCGCTCCCTTTTATCATTCTTGGGTGCACCAATGAAGTCCTTTGCATCCCGTAGAATTTGTCGGAGTTCCCAACTCGTTCTTCCAATGGTAGTGGGTACATCTATCAACTCTTCCTCTTCCTGAGATTCCTCCTGCTCTGAAGCTTTGCCTTTAGGAGAATTGTTCATACTAGTTTCTGCTGGTCGAAGTGGTTGGACCAACAGATTGTCTTTTGACTGCTCCTCGGAAAGCATTTCTTGAAAGCTCTGTCCTCCAAGAAATTTACATCCCACCGAACTACTACCTTCCTTTTCCCTGGAAGATAGACTCTATATGCCTTAACATTCTCGTTATATCCCACAAGATATCCTTTCTCAGCAGTTTGATCTAATTTCTTACTCTTTTCTTCAGGTATACGACAATACGCCAAACTCCCAAATATCCTGAAATGACTGACTTCAGGTGTCTTCCCGGTGAAGACACTTTCCGAAGTGATCTTGACGAATGCCCTGTGTGGAGTCCTATTCTGGACATAAATTGTCGTGTTGCATGCTTCTGCCCACAGGGATTTGGGCATATCTTGATCACACAGCATCGCCCTAGCTGCTTCCACAATAGTCCTATTTTTCCTTTCTGCTCCAAATTCTAGGGAGTTGTCCACTCTCTTCTGATGCCTTCGCTAGCGCAAAAATTGGTGAAGTCCTTGTCAACGTACTCTCCACCATTGTCTGAGCGCAACACTTTTATCTTCTTTCCTGTCAAATTCTCTACTAGAGCCTTGAACTCTTTGAATTGACCAAAAACCACATCCTTGGTTTTCAGAAAGTAGATCCAAGTCTTCCTAGAAAGGTCATCAATGAAGGTGACGAAGTATTCTGTACCACTAAGAGATTTTTTGGACATAGGTATGCAGATATCTGAGTGTATCAATCCTAGAACACACTAAGCCCTATCGTTATTTCTGGAAAAAGTTGCTTTGGCATGCTTGCCTAGAGCGCACCCTCTGCATACATCATCTCGTTCAACACTTAATTCCGGAACTCTTGATATTGTTTTCCCGAGAATTCTCAGAGCCCCATGGTGTAAGTGTCCCATCCTCCTGTGCCATAGTTCATTTAAATCTTTATCCCCGCTGCTGCCTATCAGTGCCATTGGAGATTCTAGCTGTAATCTATACAGCCTGTTACTTTTTATTCCAATCTGGGCCTTCTTTTTCCAACTCGGGTGTTTGACATACACTTTCTCCTTAATGAAGAAAATGTCATAGCCCTTGTTTTGAAGTTGAGATACGGAGGGTAAATTCAACCCCAATCCTGGCACACGCAGCACATTGGTTGTTGAAAGTCGATCTCCTGCTTCTGTTTGAAAGACTACAAAACCCCTTCCTATGAGGGCACATTTTGCCTTATTTCCCATGGTGATCTGAAAAATCATCCTTCTTCCTGATAATTTGAAAAACATTATCGAATTCTTGTCATATGTCAGGAAGTTCCACTATCTATACACCAATACTTAAAGGAGGCAGAACTTGCTAGGCAAGCAACTTCTTCTTCCAGTCTAGAAGCTAACATAAAATAATAATGATCCATGTTCTTCGTGCTTTCTTCTTTCTCTGGAGATCCGCGTGAGTCCCTCTGAGTTGATGCCTCAGCATCATGCTCCTAACTCATAGCAGATTCTTCTCTCCTGTTGCTCCGATCTTTGCTCCGATACCATGTGAAAAATTCCAAATACGAAATTCTAATGCAGCAACTGATTTATTTCACCTACTTATTTCTCACAATAAGTTATTTACAAAATCCCTTCAGTAAATATTAAAAGATAAATTCTACTGCAGTTATCACATGATTACATAGAGAAAATAACAGTGATATACAAGGTCAAGAAACAATCACATTAACGCAGTTGTTTTTGGACAATTGTCCCTGGAAAAACCAATGTGGGAAAACCGGTGCAGCAAATGAGGTTTTTATTAATCTTCAGCAACAATCGCTTTACAAGGAACGATTTTACAGAGAAACTGAGACACTACTGAGAGAAAACATCTGAGGCAAAGTTCATCCCTCTCCTGGAAACTTTCTGACATCCTGGAGACCCTTCTCCCACTTTTGCGTCACTCTGCGTAAGCCTGCGTGAGGACTGCGTCTTCCCTCTATGCTGTCTCTCGATAGCCCTGCGTCACCTCCTCCTCAATCACTGACTGTCGCTGATACCCTCCTCTTCCTCCACCCTGCAACTCTCCCTCTAAAATCGATCTCCTTCTCTTTAAGAATCGATTTTCCTTGGGATATTGAGTATCTGTCGATGTGTCTCCAAATGATCCTCAAGTCTTCTCTTATACTTTTCCTGTTGATGAATCAAAAGCCAAGATTAAGTCTCTAATCAACAGCTAAGATTAAAACAGACTTCATCCTCGTCTCTTAGAAGCTTCTCACCCTTATCTTTATTAATATCCATTAATATTTTTATTTTCCTAAGTTTAGACTTGGGAACCCATTAAAAACATTAATTATTTTAATAAATCCTCATCCGGATGGAATTTCTCCAAACGATTTCTGGGTCTTGGAGATCTCATGTATTATAGCCCCTCCACAAAAATTTTGGAGCTAGAGCACATCCGATGCTACCCAAAATCAACACTACCTCTTAGCGAAGAATGTGTTCTGCAATGTTTCCCAATAGAAGCACCACGCTAATCCATGGCATCGGTCCTCTGCCCCTCATCTATTGCGTTGCTGCAACCTATACTGCTGCCCATGACGCTACAACTATCATTGCTACATCTATACTGCAGCTCCCTCTAAATATGTTGCATCATGCTACCCATAGCACTGCCATTGCTAACTGTTGCACTACAACTCACAATACTATCTGTTTTTGCTACTGAAATGGATTCTTCAACATCCCCATCTTCTCCTTGAAATAAACAGACTTTGTTCTTCCTAGAGCCTTGGTGAGGATGTCTGCCACCTGTTGGAGCGTACCTCAACTGTACTACCCCTCGTTGGACACAGTCTCTGACAAAGTGACACCTAATATCAATTTGTTTCAACCGATCATGAAATACTAGATTCTCAGAAAGCTTGATGCAACTCTAATTATCACACAAAATGTTGGTCGCTTCCATCCTTCTCCTAAATAGATTCACAAGCAATTTCTTAAGCCATATGGCTTCGCACCATGCTGTGCTAGTTGCCATATATTCTGCTTCAGTTGAGCTCAGAGCCACGGATTTTTGTTTTCTACTACACCAAGAGGTAATTCCTGATCCAATGTTGAAACAATACCCAGTTGTACTTTTCCGATCCACTGAACTTCCAACCCAATCTGTGTTAGTGAACCCACTCAGCATGATGTCATTGCCTTGGGTGTACAATAGTCCATGCTCGACTGTTCCTTGTATATACCTGAGAACATGTTTGGTTGTTGCCCAGTGCGCCCTCTTGGGTTTCGCCATGTGATGATTGAGGGTGTTGACAACGTAACAAATGTTTGGCCTGGTATTGACCAGATACATCAGGGACCCTATAAGTTGCCTGTACAACGTGGGATCGACGTCTTTATCTTCTGATACATCAATCTTCTTCCAGTTGGTGATCATTGGAGTAGTCATAGGTCTACAGTCCTATATCCTGAATCTTTTCAAGATCTTTGTAGCATATCTCCCTTGTCCAAGGAAGATCTCACCCTTTTGTTGCCAAACTTCCAACCCCAGGAAATAAGGCATCTGTCCCAAATCCTTCATGTCGAATTTTGTGGCTAGGTTCTTCTTGCAGTCTTTGATGAGCCTGGATGATCCTGTCAGGAAGAGATCATCCACATATAACACCAGGATTAGAGGCTCATTCTCTATGACAAGATAGTAGAGATTAGGATCTGCATCACTCTTGACGAATCCCATCTTCTGCAAGTAGCTATCAATTCGACCGTACCATGCTCTAGGTGCCTATTGAAGCCCATACAAGGCTTTCTTCAACCTGCATACATGAGATTCCTTCTCATGTGTCTCAAAACCCTCTGTTGTTCAATGTGTACTTCTCCTTCTATCACCTTGTTCAAGAACGCCATCTTAACATCCCTCTGGTGAATCTCCCACCCCATCTGTGCTGCAAGGGATATCACGGTTCTAATAGAAGTATACCTGGCTATTGGGGCGAAGGTTTCTTCATAGTCTATCACTTCCTTCTGAGCATACCCCTTTGCCACAAACCTGGCTTTGTATTTCTCCACACTGTCGTCTACAACATATTTGACTTTGTAGATCCATCTCGAACCTACCCCTAACCTGTCCTCAGGCCTAGGTACCACTTCCCAGACATCATTGACCATTATAAAATTGTATTCCTCCACCATAGCATCTACTCATACTTGATGCTGAACAACCTCCTGAAAACTAGAGGGTTCCCCAACTTGAGCTACTAAGGCCTGGTATCTGTGTGGTTGTCTTGGCTCCCTTTTATCATTCCTGGGTGCATCAATGGAGTCCTCTGCATCCCGTAGAATCTGTCGGAGTTCTTGGCTCGTTTTTCCACTAGTAATGGGTACATCTATCAGCTCTTCCTCTTCTTGAGATTACTCCTGTTCTGAAACTTTGCCTGTAGGAGAATTGTTGGTACTAGTTTCAACTGGTCAAAGTGGTTGGACCAACGGGTCATCTTTTGACTGCTCCTCGGAAGTCATTTCTCAGGATTTCCTGAAAGCTTTGTCCAACATGAACTTTACATCCCGTTAAACTACTACCTTTCTATTCCCTGGAAGATAGACTCTATATGCCTTAGCATTCTCTATCCCACAGGATATCCTTTCTCAGCAATTTGATCTAATTTCTTTCTCTTTTCTTCGAGTATACGGCAATACGCCAAACTCCTAAATATCCTGAAATGATTGACTTCAGGTGTCTTCCCGGTGAAGACACTTTCCGGAGTTATCTTGCCCAATGCCCTGTGTGGAGCCCTGTTCTAGACATAAAATTGTCGTGTTGCATGCTTCCGCCCACAAGAATTTGGGCATATCCTGATCATACAGCATCACCCTAGCTGCTTCCACAATAGTCCTGTTTTTCCTTTCTGCTACTCCATTATGCTCCGGATTGTGGGGAGTTGTCCACTCTCTTTTGATGCCTTCCCTAGCGTAAAAATCAGTGAAGTCCTTGTCAATGTACTCTCCACCATTGTCTGAGCGCAACACTTTTATCTTCTTTCCTGTCAGATTCTCTACTAGAGCCTTGAACTCTTTGAATCAACCAAAAACCTCATCCTTGGTTTTTAGAAAGTATATCCAAGTCTTCTTAGAATGGTCATTGATGAAGGTGACGAAGTATTCAGCATCACTAAGAGGTTTTGTGGACATAGGTCTGCAAATATCTCAGTGTATCAATCCTAGAACACTTTGAACCCTATTGTTACTTCTGGAAAAAGCTTCTTTGGCATACTTGCGTAGAGCGCACCCTCTGCATACATCATCTCGTTCAGCACTTAATTCCAGAACTCCAGACACTGTTTTCCCGAGAATTCTCAGAGCCCCATGGTGTAAGTGTCCCATCCTCATGTGTCATAGTTCATTCAAATCTTTATCCCCACTGTTGCCTATCAGTGCCATTGGAGATTCTAGTTGTAATCTATACAGCCTGTTACTTTTGATTCCAATCTGGGCCTTCTTTTTCCAACTCGAGTGTTTGACATATACTTTCTCCTTAATGAAGAAAATGTCATAAGCCCTTGTTTTGAAGTTGAGATGCGGAGGGTAAGTTCATCCCCAATCCTCGCACATGCAGCACATTGGTTGCTCGAAGCCGATCACCTTCTTTTGTTTGAAAGACTACAGTAACTCTTCCTACGGGGGTACATTTTGCCTTATTTCCCATGGTGATCTGAAAATTCATCATTTTTTCCTAATAATTTGAAAAACATTCTCATAATCCTGTCATATGCCAGAAAGCTCCACTATCTACATACCAAACCTCAGAGGACGCAGAACTTGCTAGGCAAACGACTTCTTCCAGACTGGAAGCTAACATAGAATAATCATGATTCATGTTCTTCGTGCTTTCTTCTTTCTCTAGAGATCTACGTGAGTCCCTCTGAGTTGATGTCTCAGCATCATGCTCCTGACTCATAGCAGATTCTTCTCTCTTGTTGCTCGACCTTTGCTCCGATACCATGTGAAAATTTCCAAATACGAAATTCTACTGCAGCCACTGATTTATTTCACCTACTTATTTCTCACAATAAGTTATTTACGAAATCCTTTTAGTAAATATTAAAAAAAATTCTACTGCAGTTATCACATGATTACATAGAGAAAATAACAGTAATATACAAGCACAAGAACCAATCACATCAACACAGTTGTTTTTGGACAATTTTCCCCAGAAAAACCCAATGTGGGAAAACTAGTGTAGCAGATGAGGGTTTTATTAATCTTCAGCAACAATCGCTTTACAAGGAATGATTTTACAAAGAAACTAAGACACTACTGAGGGAAAGCACCTGAGGCAAAGTTCATCCCTCTCCTGGAAACTTTCTGACGCCCTGGAGACCCTTCTCCCACTTCTGCGTCATCTCTGCGTCCCTCTGCATCAGCGTGTGTGAGGAATGTTTCTTCCCTCTATGCTGTCTCTCGATAGCCCTGCTTCACCTCCTCCTCAGTCACTAACTATTGTTGATGCCCTCCTCTTCCTCTACCCTGCAACTCTCCCTCTGAAATCGATCTCCTCCTCTTTGAGAATCGATTTTCCTTGGGACACTGAGTATCTGTCGGTGTGTCTCCAAATGATCCTCAAGTCTTCTCTTAGACTTTTCTTGTTGATGAATCAATGGCCGAGATTAAGTCTCTAATCAACGGCTAAGATTAAAATAGACTTGATCCTCGTCTCTTAGAAGCTTCTCACCCTTATCTTTATTAATATCCATTAATATATTTATTTTCCTAAGTTTAGACTTATGAACCCATTAAAAATATTAATTATTTTAATAACTCCTCATCCAAGTGGAATTTCTCCAAGCGATTTCTGGGTCTTGGAGATCTCATGTATTCGAGCACCTCCACAAAAAATTTGGAGCTAGAGCACATCTGATTCTACCCAAAATCAACACCTAGTGGTGCAGAAGCAAAGTAGAGGGAATCAGTTCCTCGGAAGATTTCTTGCCAAGAAATCTAGATCCAGTGCTGAGCAGCAGCAAAGAGAGATCAGAGGGGTGATTCGACAGTTGTTGGCAGAAGGATTTCCATGAAGGAAATCCATTTTCAAAGGGGGCTTGTTCCTTAAAGGATTTCTAGCGCCAAAGAAATCCAGATCCGAGTTTTGCTGGGGCAGCAACGAAAGAGGGAGAAGAGAACCTGTTCGACACTCATTTGAGCAGAGATGGCAGTTAATGCACTGAGGGATCAAGACAGATCGGATGGAGCATCCAACTTTGTCATCTGGAAGGCCAAGATCTTGGCATTTTTGGACAAAAATCGTATCAAGGATTATGCCTTGAAGACGGTTGTTGTTCCGATTGATGTTTATCCTCTCAAGAAGTATGAGGAGGCTCAGGCAAAAGTGAAGTGCATGATCTTGGACGAGTTCAAGGATCATGTGATCCCACATATTGCTGAGAAGGACACAGCAAGGGAAATGTGGGAGGCCTTGACCACTTTGTACGAGGGAACTTCCGTTCAACGGAAGATGTTGCTTGAGAGTCAGCTGAGACAGTATCAGATGCAGAAGGGAGAAGAAATTGATCCCTTCCTTCTCAGGTTGCAAGGGATCCGAGACCAGCTAACTTCCATAGGGTCTACACCAGATCCTGAATTCATGGTCAGGGCTGCCCTGAATGCAGTCACTAAAGACTAGGAAACCTTTGTCCAGAGCATCTTGGGCAGGGCTTCTCTCCCCAGTTGGGAGGAGATGTGGGCAGCTCTTCGACAGGAAGAGATCAGACGGTTGACCAAGGCGGGAAGCAGCGGCAAAGGGATCAGAGCCAAGAAGGAGGAAGAGGAGGATGCAGCTCTCGCATCAGTGGGACAGCAAGGGCAGCAGAAGAGGAAAAAGAAAGATATATCCAAAGTCAGATGCTTCAGATGTGGAGAACTGGGTCATTTCGCCACTCAGTGCCCTCGGAAGAAGGGCAAAGAAGAGAAGTTTGACTCAAAGGTTGCTCCAACGCAAGCTGACAAAGAGGGCGATGATGATGATTGCACCATGAGTGCTCATGCACCTCTAGAGAAGAGGTGGGGCAATATTGAGCTATAGTCGGGAGGACTACAGTAGTGAGCAGGATCCTTGAGGTGCCCAAACTCTTGGATCACATACAGCTACGGGAGCCCTTAATGACAGTAACAGAATGACGGGAGTCATTTGGTGCAAGTGATGATGGACCAATAGTGGCAAAACTAGAGTGCTCAAAGTCTGAAGCAGCACAGTGGAGTGTTGCAATAGTGCAAGAGGCACAGAGCAGATACAACAGCAGCACAGTAGCATCAAAGGGTCAGCACAAATTAGCAACAGAGGTAGCTTCAACATCACAGGGTATCCAGACTGACCAACATGTCAGCGTTTGGGTGACTTTTTCAGTTGCTTACATCGCAGCAACTGAGTTGCAGTGTATCAGTTAGCAGTGGTAGTGCTATGGGCAGCATATTGAGAGGGAGTTGCGGTACAGATGCAACGGTGACAGTGTCAGTGTCATGGGCAGCAGTACAGGTTGCAGCAGCGCAGTGGATGAGGGGCAGCAGGTCGAGCATTAGCAGTGCAGAGGACCGATGTCGTGCATCAGTGTGATACTTCTGCTGAGAAGTATTGCTAGAGCACATTCCTCACTAAGAGGGAGTGTTGACTTTTTGGGTAGCATCAGATGTGCTCTAGCTCCGAAATTTTGTGGAGGGGCTAGAACACATGAGATCTCCAAGACCTAGAAATCGTTTGGTGAAATTCCACCAGGATTGTATTTTATTAAAATAATCAATATTTTTAATGGGGTTCCTAAGTCTAAACTTAGGAAAATTGAAATATTAATGGGTATTAATGAAAATATGGGTGAGAAGCTTCTAAGAGACGAGGATAAAGTCTAATTTAATCTTAGCCGTTGATTAGAGATTAGATCATGACCGTTGAATTCTCAACAGGAAAAGTATAAATGGAGGCTTGGGGTCAGTTGGAGAAGACACACAGAGAGATTGAAGAAATCGATTTTCTGAGGTGAGAAGTTCTCAGGAGGAAAATCGATTGGGGAGATCTTGCAGCTGAGGGGCAATGATAGTTCGAGAATACAGACAGAGAGGCAGAGAGAAACTTGTGGAGGCAGCGCAGTAGCCGGGAGAGCTGACACTGGGCCAGTCTGGGCCCACGCAGCCTTGATGCAGAGCCAAGAGGGCCAGCGCAGAGGAAGAGTTGCCTTCCACGCAGAAAGTCAGGGAACTATCGGGAACTGCTAGAACAGCTGACGCAGTGGGCAAAAGTGTTGACACAAAGCCAAAGAAAGCTCCACGCAAGCCCACGCAATTATTACGAAGGGGCAGCGAAGTTGTAGTCGGGGCCAGCCAATTTTGCTGCTGAAACAGTTGGATTTTGCCAGGTGAAGTGAGGTAAAACTCACTCAGATTCTCCGCCATTGTATTTCTCTATCACTGGTTTGTCGAGAGGGCAACCAGCGTTTGTATTCAGAACTTCTACTTAATAATAGGAAACCCTCAGAGTTGCTGCACTGTTTTTCCCGCATTGGGTTTTTCCAGGGACATTTAGTCCAAAAATAAGTGTGTCCTTTGCATGGTTGTCTCATTTATTTTTCAGTACTTTATCTGTATGGTGGTGCAGGCTGCAGTGTATTTACATTAATATTTTCTAAATATTTCTGAAAATAACTTGTTAAATGAAGAATACAAGTAGCAGGTTGCTGCAGTAGGATTTCTGACTTGTTAGATTCAGAAATTTTCACAGATTGTATACAAGGGGTCAACATTTCCTTTTAAACTCAAGGCATCCTTTTCACCAAGAGTGCCTTGCGAAAACTCAAAATCAAGTGTGTCTTACCTGTTATCTACCAAAACCATAGTAGCTTGAAAGTCAGATTGACAACACTGCATGAGACAGAGTCGAATAAAGCTGAGAGCCAATCAAAGTTCCTAAACGCATTGCCTCATAACAGTACCATACGAGCTTCAGGGATTCTATCATCCGAAATTGTATGACTGATCAATCTACCTCTTGCTTGGGATTGACTCCTCCTAGCTCTAATACCATGTTAATATTTTTTGGTTAACATGTTCTTTCCATAGGTTAGTTACTTCAGGGATTCAAATTATCCCAATTTTCCATTAGACATCACATAAGACATTATGATCATGATAGTAACTAAAGAAAGAACATAGTCAAAAGGTGCATAAGACAAGCCAAGACAAGAGAACACAAAATATGCCTCAAGCGAGGGAAAAACCCCAAGATGGGGAAAACCCTTGAACAATTCTTCTTTATTATTAATATCCAATGTTCAACACACACAGAGTACATTGACTGCCAAATGTGATTCTGAAACAAACCAATTTACCCTTCGAAGTCAAAGGGTTGTAGGTTAGGTCTCACTGCATTCTTACTTGACAATTCAAAATTGTCTTCATACAGTTGCAGCTCTTCAAGTTAAGCATGGTGCACTATTTCACTGGATCTAGGGCTGGTCACACTTGACCAAATCTGTGACTTATTTCTTGAGCCAGCATTCTGTCAAATCTACCCAAGATGGGACTTTATAATAATACAAAAGGGTTCGCTCTTTCCTGCAATGACAGGGACAAGCCTGTGGTTCCTTTAAGGTTGCTCCAAACAAGGGATTCAGACCCTGCAATAGGACATAGCCTGCGGCCCATCGAACTAAAGAAGAACCCTCTTCAAAGAAGCCCTTAATCACACCTTCTTTTGCTCAGCCTTACTGTTGGATGTCTGCAGCTCTCAATCACCCTAAAACAAAACCCAATAACCATCTTCAAACCCTTGCATAGGAAGTTCCTTTCTGCAGCCAAGAACAGATGAGATTTCTCTCCTCCTTGATCGATAAATGATGATGGAGGATCCTTCTATATATATACACAATTTGATGGGCGTGTCAAGGGACGTGACTATTGGACGATTGAGCCGACATAGAGATAAGGCTGACCTATGTAATATTCGAGTGAGAAAATAAATTCAAAATCCCACTTCTACTTATCCAAATTTGACGATCTTTAGGTTGATTTTGGTCCTCTCGAAAAGAGGAATTCAATGTTGCAATTAACTTTCCCAAAGGAGTTGTCCAAAGTGAAATTTGGCCCTAGTTGCCAAATTCAACAATCTTCTAATCAGGTTGAGTGCCTTGTATATATAACCTTTCATGTGAGGGTTGAATAGCCCTAATGTTAATCTTAGGCAACAATGGTATGTTCTATGCTTTAGAGCAATTTTACTTCAATTTCTTTATGAGCCCAAAATCAATTTTCAGCTTAGCAATCACATAAACATGTAAGTAAAATGCTGATAGAACATACACATAAACAGTAGAAGACAAGCCAAGACAAGAGGACACAAGATGTGGCACCAGCCAAGGACAAACCCCAATGTGGGGAAACCCTTGATCAAATCTTCTTTTAGTCTTCAATAGTTTAGCAGAGAGAGATAGTACAATTTACAAATTTTGATAATTTATAACAGCAGCAAAAGAGCCCTAACCAGAAAAGTCAACGTTGGTCAACAAGGCAGATTTCTTCCTCAATTTAGCTCGGTCAAACCCAGTCAACTTTGGCCTCCAACAGCAAGTCTAATCAGCCCAAAACAGTCCGAAAAAGTCTAGTCAAAACTGGTCAACAAAAGTCAACCCTGCGGCCAGCCCTAGTACAGTCAACGTTGGTCAAACAGGAGGTCAGATTGCCTCGATTCTTGTGCCCATATCTGCGGCCTGCTAGGACAGAATTCCTCCACCCAAAATCGCACTAAAACAGGTCAACGCTTGGACAACACAGCCCAAAACAGCATTTTGGAAATTTGGTCAAACCTAGTCAACGCTAAAACAGAAAATGATTGTCCTTTCCTTCGCACGTGTGGAGAGACAAGTTGCCCAGAAATTTGTACTCAATCAGATGAGGAGAGAGAGATGTGTGAAGATGAAGTGTGTCCAAATGAGGAGGAGGCATCATGAATTTATAGGTAAACGTTGAGGATGAATAGACATCATTGTTGGGCTTCTGAGCCTACATGAGTTTGCTAGCCGATCTTGACAATTTGTCCATAATCAAAATAAATTTAAAATGCTAATAGAACATAAACATAAACAGTAGAAGACAAGCCAAGACAAGAGGACACAAGATGTGGCCCCAGCGAGGGACAAACCCCAATGTGGGGAAACCCTTGATCAAATCTTCTTTTAGTCTTCAATAGTTCAGCAGAGAGAGATAATACAATTTACAAATTCTAATAATTTATAACAACAACAAAAGAGCCCTAACCAGAAAAGTCAACATTTGTCAACAGGGCAGATTTCTTCCTCAATTCAGCTTGCTCAAACCCAGTCAACTTCGGCCTCCAACAACAAGACTAATCAGCCCAAAACAATTTGGAAAAGTCCAGTCAAAACTGGTCAACAAAAGTCAACCCTACGGCTAGCTCTAGTATAGTCAACATTGGTCAAACAGGAGATCAGATTGCCTCAATTCATGTGCCCAGATCTGCGGCCTGCTAGGACAGAATTCCTCCACCCAAAATCGCACTAAAATAGGTCAATGCTTGGTCAACACAGCCCAAAACAACCTTCTGGAAATTCGGTCAACACTGAAACAAAAAATGACTGTCCTTTCCTTCGCACCTGTGCAGAGAGAAGTTGCCCAGAAATCCGTACTCAATCAAATGAGGAGAGAGAGTTGTGTGAAGATGAAGTTTGTCCAAATGAGGAGGAGGCATCATGAATATATAGGCAAACGTTGAAGGATGAATAGACGTGAATGTTTGGATTCTGAGCCTACATGAATTTGCTAGCCGACCTTGACAATTTGTCCATAATCAAAATTCATAACTTCATTTGTACATGTCAGAATCGGATGATCCTTAGACCAATCCTATACCTCTCAGGAGAACTCCACCTACTAATCCATCTGCCAATCTGTACTATCTCTGCCATCCATGCACTGCTCTGCATTGCTCTACTCTGCTCTGCTGAACTATGAAGAAGAAGAAGTGATCGAGAATGTATCATACCATTCTCTACTAACCCAAAGTTAGTCCCAATCAAAAAAGAGTGTCTCATACCACTCTTACTGACCCGAAGTCAGTTCTAATCAAAAGGGAGTGTCTCATACCACTCTTACTAACCCGAAGTCAGTTCCCATTGATCCCATATCAATATCAGACATCTTAGCATAGGGAGTACGGTAGTACATGATGTGTCCATCGGTAGTACTATGGTCCCTATCCTCATTTCCCTACTCATTGGCCAGACGAGAGGTACATCCCATGAGTCCCAAACTGCATGGGTAGGATGTCTCGACAGGAGAAGGATGAATCACTCGTCCTGTACATAGCGAACCACTAGGAAAAGGTTGAACCACTCACCCTATGGTTGCTCACTGCTCCAAGAAGCACCCCAAGCCCCTCGGAGCTCCCAGAGCTCAATGTCCATCTCATACAGGACCCTCATAAGAGGGTCTCTCCACGACTCCAAGTCGTTCTCGGAAGGCCAAGAATTTGACCTTCCCCAGGGGCTTTGTCAAAATATCGACAACCTGCTCATCAGTCCCAATGTGATGGAGCCTTATTGCTCCTCGTTGTACCATATCCCAGATAAAGTGGTACTTGATATCTATATGCTTGGAGCGATCATGAAACATGGGATTCTCTGATAATTGGATCCCACTTTGGTTGTCGCAGAGGATCACGGTGGTATCTAGCACATGTCCAAACAGCTCACTGAAGAGCTTCCTCAACCAAACAGCTTCACAGGAGGCCATACTAGCAGCTATGTATTCAGCCTCAGCGGTGCTCAAGGCAACCGATTTCTGCTTCCTACTCATCTAGGATATCAAAGCAGAACCCAAAGAAAAACAGCATCTAGAAGTACTCTTACGATCCACCACACTGCCAGCCTAATCAGCATCAGAATAACCATGCAGCCTTAGATTTCCGACAGTGTATCTCAATCCATGAGTGTAAAGTTTTGTAGATGTTCTATGCTAAGAGCAATTTCACTTTTCTCACAGCAATCATACAAGTAGTTAAGCAAAATGCAGATAGAACATATAAGCAGATCTTACAGAAGACAAATCAGAAACAAGAAAAATGTGTGTGTTCGTTTCGGCGGTCAACAGGATGCTTCAACCAGCAAAGTCTCCTTTGGTCAGCCAGCCCAGATGTGTCACAAGATCCCTCCAACTAGAAGATGAGTCAACCCAAGTCAATTCTACAAGAAGTCAACGCAGGGGCAGCAAGCTAAAAGTTAACGCAGCAGCAAAACGGTCAACCCTTTGACCTCGATTTTTGTGCCAGATAGTACGACCTTCAAAAATCGAACTTTCCACCAATTTTCAGCTTGATTGGACCAAGCGTTGACCAAAGTCAACGCTGGTCAAACTTTATGCGAAACCCTAGCAGCAAAAAATCCTAGCAGCAGAAAATCCGTACGGTCTGTCCTCTTCGTCCTTCCCACGTGTGGCTGAAATTTGTCCTCCAGGTAGCGTACTCTCTAAGATGAGAGAGGAAGATGTGAGTTGAGTTGTGTTAAAATTCTCTCCAACTTTTCCTGTATATATATCCATCAATGAGGGTGTGTGACACATCTGTTGGGCATGTGAGCCTACATTACAAAACTGGCTGACCTTGCACATATAATTTATTAAGAATAATAAATTCACAATATAAGTTCTGCTCATCGGATTAAGACTATTTTTATATGGATTTTACACCTCTCAGAAAGAGGAATCCAACAAAAATATTAGCCTCTTAATCTGAGCATCAGAACATGGAGTTTGGACCTAGTTGTCCAAATTTAACACTCCCTCTCAACTAGGGAGAACTCCATTTATTAGTGCAATCAACATCGTGAGTCATCCCGCCGAAACTTGCTTTGCTGGCTTCTTTATTTCAGAACAGAAGTGGGTTAGTCACAAAGACATCATTCCCCGACTGACATAATCAGTCCAGAGGTCCCAGACCTCACAAATCTTGATCCCAGATCAAGAGGTTGGACCATGCCATCCTAGATAGAGAGTACGGCAATCTCTGATGCGTCCATCAGTCTTTGCTAATAGTCTCTAGCTTTTCCACACCTCATTGGCCAAATGAGAGGTACTTCCCATGAGCCCTGAACTCAATGGGTAGGATGCATACGGGGCACAGATTAAATGAGTGGCGAACCAGCTCAATAATCACAAGGGTGGGGCAGAAGCATTATGAGTGCTTATAGCTTCGAGAAGCTATCCCCAAAGCCCCCCAGAGCTCCCAGAGCTCATCGTCCAACAGGACCCACATCATAGGGTCTTTCCACGACACCAAGACTCTCACGGAAGGTTAGGAACTTGACCTTCCCCAGGGGCTTAGTGAGAATATCCGCGACCTGCTCATCAGTTCCTATATGATCGAGCCTTACGGCGCCTCGCTGTACCATATCCCGGATAAAGTGGTACCTGATATCAATATGCTTGGATCGGTCGTGGAACACAGGATTCTCAGTCATACGAATCCCACTCTGATTATCACAGAGTATTACAGTGGTATCTAGCACATGTTGGAACAGCTCACTAAAGAGCTTCCTCAACCAAACTGCTTCACAACAGGCCATACTAGCAGCAATGTATTCGGCCTCCGCGGTGCTCAAAGCCACCGACTTTTGCTTCCTGCTCATCCATGAGATCGAAGCAGAACCAAGATTGAAACAGCATCCAGATGTGCTCTTACGATCCACCACACTGCCAGCCCAATCGGCATCAGTATATCCCGGAGTATCACACTCCCGACAGTGTATCTCAGCCCATGGTTTATCGTGCCCTGAAGATATCTCAAAAGATTCTTGGCACCAACCCAGTGAAAATGATGAGGCTCAACCATCTGTTGGCTCAAAGTATTCACTGCAAAACATATGTCCGGACGGGTGTTCACTAGGAACATCAAAGCTCCTATGAGTTGACGATACTCAGTAGGATTGGCCAAGATAGGCCCTGCAGCGCTGCCACTCAACTTCTTAAAGTTGAGTTCCATTGGTGTCGACACGGACTTACAGTCCACCATCCCAAATCTTTCCAGAAGCTTCACAATATACTTTCCTTGAGAAAGGAAAATCTCTCTAGGTCTCTGCCAGACCTCTAGGCCTAGGAAATAGTGCATCAGTCCTAGGTCTTTCATCTCGAACTCAGCAGCAAGCTCCCTCTTACATTGATGAATGAGAGGGTCACCACCTGTCAGGAAGAGGTCGTCCACATACAGCACTAGAATGAGAGGCTTTCCTTCCACAACCTTAAAGTAAAGGTTTGGATCAGCATTGCTTCGAGTGAAGCCCAACTTCATCAAGTAACTATCCATCCTCTCATACCAAGCTCTGGGTGCTTGCTTTAACCCATAGAGGGCTTTCTTCAACCTGCAGACATAAGTGTCTCGATCTTGAACTTCAAATCCCAGAGGTTGTTCTACATACACCTCTTCCTTTATAGCACCATGCAGAAAAGCGGTCTTGACATCCATCTGATGAAGACTCCATCCTTGCGTAACAGCAAGGGTTATGATGGATCGGATGGTGGTGTATCGAGCCACAGGTGCAAATATATCGTCATAGTCAATTCTCAATCATCATGGATCTGCACCTCAATGACTGTAATGTTGCTCTCATTATACAACATCACATTGCTACCCCAAATCAACAAGAATGACAGATCTGGTCTTTTCATTGTAATATACTCCTAGTGGAGATTCATATCTTCTTTGCTGTCTATGCATCATCACGCTGCATGCTACCCATGCTGCCTTTGCATCATCACGTTGCAACACTACAACACAGTCAGATCTGCACTAATTGAGGCTTACGATCACCCAATCAAGCCTCCAAATTTGCTCCCACAGGTTGCCCAACCATCTGATCCAAAACTGATCAAATTCCTTGACCCAACACAAGGCATAAATTGTTGTTCCAATCTGTTTTCGCTGCTGCTCCTAATTGTGACTGGTTAGGGCATCCATATGCTGCAACAGCCCTTAACCAAGTCACCAAACAGTCTTCAAAAACTACGTGCTACCCTTGTATAAGTCCTTTGCATCCACGCTGTTGATTAGGGCTCAATCTAGCCCCAAAACAGTCCCACGCAATGCCTTTTCAGTGGGGTAAAGGCCTGCGGCCTACCACAGGTGGCTTCCTGTACCCACGGCCTGCTGAAACAGAGTTTCCAGCCCGCACATAATATTCAAATCAACCCAGAATTTTGTCTCCTTTATTGAGGCCTTTCTGCTGGTTAATTTTCACTCCAAAACAGTCATAGGAGTGACCTAAACGTCCCCTCTTCCTTCACTGGAAATGCCCTTACCTGCACCCAATAAAACAGAGATTTAGGGCCCAATATACTGCAGATTTAGGGCTCCTATTCTTAGCGTGCAAGGGCCTCTTGGGACAGCGTATGAGGGCTCTTTAGAACTGCGGATTCTCCTCTAGATCTCTCTGTCCACAAAACCCAAACACGTGGAGAGAGTGCAGTGGTAGTCTCCCTCTTAATGCCAGCTTCTCTGCAGAAGTCTTTGAACTCATTTGACTCATATTCAGTGCCATTGTCAGTCCTCAAAATCTTGGTCTTCTTTCCGGTCATATTTTCCACCAAGGCTTTGAAGGTACGGAACCACATGAAAGCCTCATCCTTCTTTTTCAAGAAGTATATCCAGGTTTTGCGAGAGAAGTCATCAGTAAATGTCATATAGTAAGAACATCCCCCCAGGGATGTTACAGGCAACATACCAGAAAGTTTAGAATGGATCAGTTGCAATATCTCAGATGTCTTTGTGACACTTGAGGGGAAAGGTCCCCTTGTATGTTTTCCTTCAGCCCTTACATACACCTTAATGATTATTTCCAAAATCAGGCAGCGCTTCATGTTCATGATCTTATAATGCTGCCTATGCATCATCATCATGCTGTCCTATATATCATTGTCACATCACAGCCATATAAATCACTGTCATACAAGAATCACTTCCATACATCAAGAAACATTGTCCAAATATCACTAAAGTCGCTGCCCAAACATTATTGTCATAGGAACAAATATCTCTTCCATATATCATCTCCATTTGTCAAGAGAACAATATCACTGCTATGCATAACTGTTATAAGAGTAAGTGACACTACAATGAGTGCAGAAGATCACTTTCAAAAACTCTGTCATATTGTCATATTTCACTGTCATACGTACAGAAGATGGGGTCTGATAATAAGCCCACTTGACTACCCTTAAGCTCTTCCATATATCCATTTTTAAGACTCCAAATCATCTACCTTCTAACAACCCTTGTTGTCCTTCTCAAGGGACTATACTTGGAGCTTTACCAAGCATCTTCTTACAGCCCATTATACCAGAATTGCAAACTGTCTAATCTGGACCATAGTATCTGGCAAATTCATCATTATAAAAGACAAGCACATACCTGTGATAGACGTCATATTTCTGTCCACAACTACATTTTGACCAATGCACAGGACCCTGAAATTTCGGCCCTGGTTAGGGCTTTCTGTGGCTTCTACGACAGCCCACTATACAGCCTTCAAACCTCTTTAATTCCTACGTTGATGGTCAAGGGTACTGCGGCCTTCTTCCTGCTCCTTGCTGGGCCTCTCGGCCCTATCAAAACAGACTTTTGTCCCATTGTAAAACTCAAAATCACTCAACGGCCTGTGCATAGAGAATAGCCCTTGCATTTATGCTCATAACTCCTCTTTACAAGCTCAGCTAGCCTCCTTCCTTACTTGGCCAATCAGATCATAAACAAAAGACACAGAAATACTCCTCTTCGCACTTTGGCCAGAGCCTTAAGCCTGCAGATACCTCTTCATCACTACGATTTGACTCTTCATGACTGCAGCCTCATGTCCTTATGACTGCGGCTTCCTTTACTGCTTAAACATATCCTCTACAGTTGCGCTGTATATCTTTCCGTTACAACGTATATCATTGATAGCGTATATAATCCTCTATGTACAGCGACACAAAGGCATCCATTGACTTCGATTAGGGCATGATTATTTCGATGATGATTGCTATAGATAGAGTTTGTCTTCACCTCAGCTCTGATACCATGTAAAGTTTTGTAGATGTTCTATGCTAAGAGCAATTTCACTTTTCTCACAGCAATCATACAAGTAGTTAAGCAAAATGCAGATAGAACATATAAGCAGATCTTACAGAAGACAAATCAGAAACAAGAAAAATGTGTGTGTTCGTTTCGGCGGTCAACAGGATGCTTCAACCAGCAAAGTCTCCTTTGGTCAGCCAGCCCAGATGTGTCACAAGATCCCTCCAACTAGTAGATGAGTCAACCCAAGTCAATTCTACAAAAAGTCAACGCAGGGGCAGCAAGCTAAAAGTCAACGCAGCAGCAAAACGGTCAACCCTTTGACCTCGATTTTTGTGCCAGATAGTACGACCTTCAAAAATCGAACTTTCCACCAATTTTCAGCTTGATTGGACCAAGCGTTGACCAAAGTCAACGCTGGTCAAACTTTATGCGAAACCCTAGCATCAAAAAATCCTAGCAGCAGAAAATCCGTACGGTCTGTCCTCTTCGTCCTTCCCACGTGTGGCTGAAATTTGTCCTCCAGGTAGCGTACTCTCTAAGATGAGAGAGGAAGATGTGAGTTGAGTTGTGTTAAAATTCTCTCCAACTTTTCCTGTATATATATCCATCAATGAGGGTGTGTGACACATCTGTTGGGCATGTGAGCCTACATTACAAAACTGGCTGACCTTGCACATATAATTTATTAAGAATAATAAATTCACAATATAAGTTCTGCTCATCGGATTAAGACTATTTTTATATGGATTTTACACCTCTCAGAAAGAGGAATCCAACAAAAATATTAGCCTCTTAATCTGAGCATCAGAACATGGAGTTTGGACCTAGTTGTCCAAATTTAACAATGAGTGATTGCGCCCCGAAGATATCTCAGAAGATTCTTGGCAACAATCCAATGTATATGATGAGGCTCAACCATGTATTGGCTCAATGTGTTAACTGCAAAACATATGTCCGGACGGGAGTTCACCAAGAACATCAGTGCTCCTATGAGTTGACGATACTCAGAAGCATTTCCCAATTCAGGTCCAGCAGCACTACCACATAACTTCTTAAAGTTAAGTTCCATCGGAGTAGTCACAGGCTTGCAGTCCACCATCCCAAATCTTTCCAATATCTTCACAACATATTTTCCTTGAGAGAGGAAAATTTCACCTGGCTTTTGCCAGACCTCCAACCCTAGGAAATAGTGCATCGGTCCTAGGTCCTTCATCTCAAATTCAGAAGCCAACTCCCTCTTACATTTGTGAATGAGAGGGTCTGCACCTGTTAGAAAGAGGTCGTCCACATAAAGTACCAAAATGAGAGGTTTATCATTTTCAACCTTAAAGTAAAGGTTCGGATCGGCTTCACTTCTAGTGAATCCCAGCTTCATCAGATAGTTATCGATCCTCTCATACCAAGCCCGGGGTGCTTGCTCCAAATCATAGAGAGTTTTCTTCAACCTGCATACATGAGATTCTCGATCATGAACTTCAAACCCCTTGGGTTGTTCCACATAGACTTCCTCCTTGATTGAACCATGCAAGAAGGCAGTCTTGACATCCTTCTAATGTAGGTTCCATCCTTGCAAGGCAGTAAGGGCTATGATCGAGCGGATGGTGGTGTATAGGGCAACAGGTGCAAATATCTCATCATAATCTACACCTTCCTTTTGAGAGAAGCCTCGAGCAATAAAGTGAGCTTTGAACTTTTCTACACTTCCATCAACTCCATGCTTGATTTTGTAGAGCCACTTAGAAGTGACAACCGATTCGTCCTGGGGTCTAGGGACCACACCCCAGACATCCTTCATAATTGACTTGTATTCTTCATTCATAACATCCTTCCATACTTGTTGTTTCACGGCTTCTTCGAGTGATGAAGGCTCATTTTGAATGATAGTGCTCATGGCGGTCAAATATCCTTGGTACCTGTTCGACTTCTTGCTTTCACAGAAAGTCCCCCTTGGTGCAATGTGCCTCTCAGCATCTTCGAGAGTCTCCCTAAGCCATGAGGGTCTCCTCTTGGAGGAGGAAGGCTCATGAGGGAGTGGATCAATAAGATCCATAGGTTCATCAACATCAGGCATCGTTTCGTCCTCTTTTTCACCCTGATTTCCTGTGTCAGCTTCTTTGTCCTTCCTTAGGATAGGAAGGTTGTTGATCTTCCTGAGGGCCATATCTTTATCGAAGGTGACATCATGACTTATCTCAACTTCCTTTTGACCAACCACATAAATTCTATATCCCTTAGAATTTTCACTATAGCCCACAAAGATTCCTTTCTTCCCAGATGCACCCAATTTGCTTCTTTTCTCTTTCGGCACATGAAAATATACGGGACTTCCAAAAATTCTAAAATGAGAGACATCGGGTTTCTTACCAATGAACATTTCTTCGGGGGCATTAGAGTCCAATGCTTAATGAGGGCGTCTGTTTTGAACATACACAACGATATTTGCAGCTTCAGCCCATAGAAACTTCGGAAGGCCTTGATCATGAAGCATGGCACGGATAGCTTCTACAATAGAGTGATTCTTCCTTTCAGCCACACCATTCTACTCGGGAGTGTATGGCGTTGTAGTCTCCCTCTTAATGCCAACTTCTCTGCAATAATCTTGGAATTCATTGGATTCATACTCGGTCCCATTATCAGTCCTCAATATCTTGATTTTCTTCACGAATTGATTTTCAATCAAGGCTTTGAAATGTCGGAACCAAATGAACACTTCATCCTTCTTTAAGAAGTAGATCCCGGTCTTGCGAAAATAATCATCCACAAAGGTGAGATAATATAAGTATCCTCCCAAGGAGTTTACGGGCATCATACCAGATATGTCGAAGTGGATCAATTGCAATATGTTTGTGGTCTTGCTATTACTTGAGGGGAATGGTCCCCTTGTAAGTTTTCCTTCGGCACATCCTGACATAAGCCTTCATGCTCTACTTTGAACTCAAGCATACCTATCACCATTTGTCTCACATCGGGTTGGACCTTAGAAATGAAGATGGGCAAACCTCCGAAGCCATAGTTCAAATTGTAGAGATGTGTCACAAGACATGGCTCCCAATGGACTTCCTCCAACTTGATACAAAGTGTCAACCCTAAACCCAAGAGTAAAAGCATCTTTGAAATTTCTTTTCCAAACACGTACCTTTCCATCGATAAAAGCCACCTTGAATCCTTTATCTTCCATTGTTGAAATGGACACCAGGTTCTTCTTGAGATCAGGTACATATAGTACTTCTTGCAAATGAATAGTGTTACCTTGATTTAATTGAAGGGTAACATTCCCTACTCCCTTCACGGGATAGGTGGCATTGTCTCCAAGGATGATCTCCAAGTTTGTCTCCTTTTCTATCAGATTAGAGAGGGCTTCCTTGTATCTAATGAAGTCCCTTGAGGCACCACTATCAATTAGCCAATTTCCCAAAGTGTCCAAAGGAGAGGCAGTGGAGAGGTGTGATATAAGATAGTACTCTTTTTGCTTATTGATAACAACATTGGATTCATCGTACCTGGAGTTCCTTGATTTCTTGGAGGGTCGACCATTTCCTTGATGTCCCACATTTCTTTTTCCTTTGCCATTGGACATGCCATTCCTTTGATTGTTGTTGTTGAAGTTGCCCCTGGAGTTGTTATGATAGTCATCATCTCGAGGTGTATCCCTTCTATTAGGACACTCCCTTGCATAGTGGCCAAACTTATTGCAAATAAATCATCTTCCCTTCCTTCTATTTTTGAATCTCGATTTTCCTTGACTTTGCTTATTTGAACCTGCATTGTTCTTCCTCTTGGCATGAGCGGAGAATGCAGTGGGGTTGCTTCTATTAGAAGGCATTTCTTGCTCCACCATTCTTGTTTCTTCTTGAATGCATCTCGACATCAATTCTTCAAACCCTGGAATTCAATCATTGTTGAGTATAGTGGTTCTAAATACATACCACTCAAGGGGGAGTCCTCCAAGGGTGGTGAGAGTAAGTAACCTATCAAGAATGACTTCTCCAATCGAGAGTAGATCATTCTTGATCTCAGTAATCCTCAAGAAATAGGATTGAATGTCTCTGTCCTTGCCCTTCTTAATATCCTTCAACTTATTCTTGAGAAAGAGAATTTGATTAGCATTACTAACCTTGTACATGCCGACCAACCTGTCGTATATCTCCTTAGAGGTCTTCCATTCGGAGATATAGGCCACCAGGGGCTTGTCATTGGAATCCCTGATAATCTTCTTCGCTATGACTTCAGCCATATTGTACTTGGTCTTCATAGCAGCCAGTGCATTTGAAGGAGGCTCAGGGATTTTACCCTGCACATAATCCATCACTTCCTTCTCTTCCAAGGTCAAATCAAGAGACATCTTCCATCCATGATAGTTAGATTTATCATGGAGCTTGTCTTCAGCCAGGAAGTAGGATGAGGAACCCATTGAGTTTTTTTGTCCTTGTCCAACTATCTTTGGTGATTACTATTTCACTCTTGCATGGGTTGTCTTCAACTCAGCTCTGAAACCATGTTAATTTTAGGCAACAGTGGTATGTTCTATGCTTTAGAGCAATTTTACTTCAATGTCTTTATGAGTCCAATATTAATTTCAGTTTAGCAATCACATAAACATGTAAGTAAGATGTTGATAGAACATAAACATAAACAGTAGAAGACAAGCCAAGACAAGAGGACACAAGATGTGGCATCAGCCAGAGACAAACCCCAATGTGGGGAAACCCTTGATCAAATCTTCTTTTAGTCTTCAATAGTTCAACAGAGAGAGATAGTACAATTTACAAGTTCTGATAATTTATAGCAGAAGCAAAAGAGCCCTAACCAGAAAAGTCAACGCTGGTCAAAAAGGCAGATTTCTTCCTCAATTCAGCTCGGTCAAACCCAGTGAACTTCGGCCTCCAACAGCAAGTTTAATCAACCCAAAATAGTCCGAAAAAGTCCAATCAAAACTAGTCAACAAAAGTCAACCCTGCAGCCAGCCCTAGTACAGTGAACGCTGGTCAAACAGGAGGTCAGATTACCTCGGTTCTTGTGCCCTGATCTGCGGCCTTCTAGGATAGAATTCGTCCACCCAAAATCGCACTAAAACAGGGCAACGCAAGCCAAAACAGCCTTCTGGAAATTCAGTCAAACCTGGTCAACGCTGAAATAGAAAATGACTATCCTTTCCTTCGTACGTGTGGAGAGAGAAGCTACCCAAAAATTCGTACCCAATCAAATGAGGAGAGAGAGATGTGTGAAGATGAAGTGTGTCCAAATGAGGAGGAGGCATCATGAATATATAAGCAAACGTTGAGGATGAATAGACGTGATTGTTGGGCTTCTGAGCCTAAATGAGTTTGTTGGCCGACCTTGACAATTTGTCCATAATCAAAATAAATTCATAACTTCATTTGTACATGTCAAAATCGGATGATCTTTAGATCAATCCTATACCCCTCGGAGAGAGGAATCCAAGAAAAATATCAGTGGTCATAAAAAAGATGACACATGTGGAGTTTGGCCCTAGTTGCCAATTTTAACACCTAATAAGGTCAACTTCATTCTTGTAGGCCGACTTATCTTCTTGCAAGCCAACTTGGTCTTGGAGGGTAACTTTTGACACATTTGACTCACAATTAATTCTTTTGATTTGATACAAAATGCCCAATAGGGCAATGACTCTTTGACTCTATGACAAATCCTAGATGCACACAATGGGTGCTTGACCTAAAAACAATTTAACCTAGAGCATGAAAATCATGCTATAAAAATAATAGTAATAAATTTCCTCTCTTTTACATCAAATACAAAAATCAAGAGTACATAAGACATTATGAAGACCGAACCTAGTTAAATATTTCAACAAGTGGTCATACCCAACTCAATGAAGAGCCAGTGATAATGGAAGAGAGAGTGGTTTGTGATGATCTAATTCAATCTAAAAGTGGAAGGATTTATAAATACCCATCCTATAGGAGGGAACCTTAATTATACTTGAGTACAAAGGAGGCACTCTCATCTTAGAATCTGAAAAATCTCTGTATTCGTGTTTTCAAGGCTAGGTTCTTTGATTTCCAGAGTATTTCTAAATATCCTAGATTGTAGGCTTGTCTTCTAGAAGAAGTTGTAATTTTGATTATCATAGAGTACTATAATAAAGTAGATACAATGCATACGTAGCACAAGAAAGAGTTTTTGAAACCTTTAGGAGCATATCAATGTATATTTGATCTCTATTTCAGAAATATCTATGTAAGGGTTTTTTTTTTCTTCTTTGGGTGAAAAAATACATTTCCATCATCAAGATATAACTACTAAATTCCTGAAGAAATACCACCACTAATCTACTAATCATCTAGAATATGATCTTGATATGTCCATTTGATAAGGAAATGTTGTAAAGAGTCATTATTATAAAAGGGAGAGCCTATAAAAGTGAGTGGGCATGGCCAACTCAATGGAGAGTCAATTGCCATTGAAGGAAGAGAGAGTGAGTTTGTGATGATCCAACTCAATATAAAAGTGGACAAATTATATGTTGGGAGAATGTTGCCACCAAATTGTTCATCGTCTAGGAGATTATGATACCAAACTACCCATCCAAAAAAGAAGTGTTAAAAGAAACATCTTGTATAGGAATCAACTATGAGTTGCTCACCTTTTTAAGGAAAGTTATCACTGAACTGCTTGTCTACTAAAGGAATGTTGCCACCTAACTATTCGTCTACTAGAAAATTGTAAACTTTGTTACTAACTTGCTCATCTGATGGAGGAGGGCTACAAGAAAAACCCAGCCATACTGCACATCTATTGGAAGAATAGTGCCACTGATTTGTCCATCTAAATAAATGTCAAAAGGAACATCTTGTAAGAGAATAAAGATAAGAGTACAAAACGCTAATAAGATTTGTTGTAGCTAAAAGGAGAATAGGAAGACCCAACACCATACATCTGGAGAAGCTTAAAAACAACTAAGAAACTCAAATGCAAGATGGGTGTAGATGTATGAAATTATGAATAGCCAATACAGATACTCCCGAGAAAGCACAATTGAGAAGGAAGCTAGAAGCCTAGAATACATTATGAGAATGTAAACACGATGGAGAGAACTCAAATACAAGATAGGTGTGCCAGTGTACATACTCAACACAAATGCAACCGAGAGAACACAACTCAAAAGGGAGCCCAAGTACAAGAAGATAGGGGGTTTATCAATACCCAACTACTCATAAAGAGTGGTTGTGGCCAAAATATAGAATATAGGAAATACAAGTGAGAGTTGTTGTGTGGATAATCAATTCGAAAAGATGGTCGACTATAGACAAAACAAAGAAGTGAGAGGGTTAACAAAAATCCATTTCAACATAGGGCTGGCCCTGACCACAACATCCACCCTAAAGATGGACAAGAGGCTAGGGAGAGAAAGCATTAGATAGTACCTTTTCCCATAATGTTGAACATTGACCATCTGAAGATAGAACTTCCCCAAAACATCATAGTACCAATACCAACATGGTTCCACAGCCAAGTAAAGGGGGTTTCTAAATGACCTTTTAAAGACAAAACCACTGAAGTAAGCTGGTTAACTG
Source organism: Pinus tabuliformis (assembly GCA_031772625.1). Lineage (NCBI taxonomy): Eukaryota > Viridiplantae > Streptophyta > Pinopsida > Pinales > Pinaceae > Pinus > Pinus tabuliformis. The sequence continues at coordinate 1,069,281,155 of CM062818.1, forward strand.
AAGGAGCACCAAGAACCACAATTTGGTGATGAGACTGACGCTACCATTGAAAGTACAACCAAAAGAATGATCCTGCATATAGCATGTCCAAGAAGGACAAATATAACAGTGAGAAGACAAGGATCCACTAAAAGAAGCTACAATAGAGTCATCAATAAAATAAGTGAGAAAGATCTTGTGGACTTGAGAGTGGAAACCACATCAAAGGAGCTGTAAGGGGTCCTTTGCAAACAAACACCCACAGCTTTGTAAGAGGCACTGTAAGTCTATAACTCACCTCCATAAGCTAAGGAGCAAGCTCGCATGACCAACAACTACATCCAATAGAAAGGTACCAACCCCTGAAATATAATGGATATCTTCAAATAAAGCTGAATCGATACCAGGAACATCCTCTTATAAAACTAGTACAATCCAATCTGCAAAGTAAACCACCATATGCATGTCGAAAAAACAGTCCATCCAGTTCAGCAAAGGGATGTCTCCATGAGGACTTCAAGAGAACCTACTATAGGGGCCAAAAAAAAGTTTGCCACGCTACAATAAAGATGAGCCAGAAACCCTTTTTCCGCATCCCTTAGGGAAAATGTCACTAATCAATAGTTTCTCAAATCCATACTATAACCGAGAAAATTCAGCTACCAAGCAATCCTCCAGATCAAACATGAGAAGAGATCCCCCCTAGAGGCCCTAGAGAAGAAAATTTGAACTTCTGGGTCTGCAATGATAATGTCACTAGCAAAGGTATTCGAAAAAAACGCTAAAAGTAGGAGAAAACCACATAATACCAGCATTGTTCCAAAATAAGGCAGTAAGTTTTGGCTGAAATAGGGAGAAAAATAGGGTGTACTACCCTAGAAGAAAATCATTCTGCAAAAAGAAACCTATAAATTTGCTGGAAAACCCAAAAAGATCACCAAAAGAGGAGGGCACTGGAGGTGAAGATAGTTTAAAATAACCTGAAAACTGTTGTTGTCCCAAAACAAAACTGAAAAGTCCCTAGTTTCAGACATGCACCACCCTGAAAATGCATAACTTGGTCTGAAAAGGGAGGAAAAGAGGAGAGCGGCCCTAGAAAGGGTATCTGAAAAGAATCCCCTTAAGTCCACTGAAAAGACCAAAAACTACCAGAGGGATTTGTTGAAAAAAGCCCTAGAAATTTGTTGTTCTCCCAAAACAGTGCTCACTGCTGTAAACCCTCATTTCAAACCAGAAACAGCCCTGTAAACAGCGTTGGATAGGGAAGGAAGAGTCACAATGGTCTGATACTATGTTGAGTTCATAGATCTATAGTGACAATTTCAGCAAACCTTAATTCAACCAAGTAACACTTCAAATTTATAACAGCACTAATCAAGAGTAGACCACACCAAAAGGAGATCTCAAGAGAGAGTGAATTCATGAACAAGAAAGATATGGTACCTGTAGGCTTAAGAATCATCTCTGTAGGCTAAAGAACCAATCACAAGATGAATCAATATGATGTTACAAATGAGGCATGGATTGTGTATTTATACACAACTCATGAGGTGGGGCATCTTCCCACGTGAGGGGGTTATGGGTCCACATAAATTCTTAGGCCAACCTTGGTCACCTAAAATAATGTTGACTTGGTCACCTCTTAAGCCATAACCTAGTGATACAATTATTGAGGGTGCTTAGCATAAATGACCACAATTAATGATGGAACTTGTCTATTTCCAAAGAGGAAGAAGTTATCTCGGTTGAAGAAGCAATTCCAAAGAAAAATCAGATTCCAAAAAAGGGTGAAGAAGAAGCAGCAATTTCTAATGAAGACAAGGTAGTCTCAACCACAGCAATTATAAATGAAGCAACGTCAGTGGAAACCAAGGTAGAGAACACAGACAAGGTAAGTTGAAAACCACTGGATCAAGCACATTGATGGTTCCAATTTCCAACTATTGAATAAAACTAAAAAATGTAGCCAAGAGGCTACCCAACATTCAGGATTGGAAAATGTTGGGTATAAATGAACCTTAGAAGAGTTATTAGAATCCTTAAAAACTTATTAAATTAATAAAGCGGATCAAAATTGACTAAATCAACAAACCTGTCATCCTAATTCAAAGTTCACTCTGTCAACTCTTCATTTTTCACATAAAGGATGAAGGATTAGATCGAGGGGTAATGTATGTTATAGTAAGAAGTATTCCTTTGTTATTGTAAGAATAATACTCATTGTAAATAAGACCCTAGTACAGCTCGTGCAATTTGATGATTGGATCATAAGGAAGGGATGGGGAATAAATTGATTGTGATGTAATATGCTAAGTACAAGACCTTTTCACCGTGGGTTTTCCTTCCATCATGCAGGTTGTTTCCCATATAATATTTCTGTATTGTGATGTGATTGAAGAATGGTTGCTTAACTGTATACATGTTTAAATTTGCTCCAGTACTTCCACTATATCTCGATAAAAGATTTTGTAAATTATGTTGATCTTCTTATGATTTGACAAGCATACAATTAAGTTCAGGTTGAACCAGTTTTTGAATTGACGACTATAAATACTAGCCATCAGCTAAAGGAAATTAAGCAGGGGGCAACATAAAGTACATTATTTGAAGAGTGTATGAATGCAAAAACCTAAATTAAGCACATGGAATAATATTTTGCATTATGCGAGAATATATGGGCATAATGCATGGCTCCTCCATTTCTTTGGCTTCTAAGAAGTGATTTTTCACTAAATCACCCTGGCTAAGTTGGATTCACAAAACAGACCATTGTCAACTACCGAATATTGCAATTCCAATTTGTGGCTTCTATAGAGGGTCCTTAAAAAAATATGCTATAGCAAAAATGCCACATTATTAGAAATTGCGATAGTTTCGTGTCAATGAGTTGATGCCCATATGGGTAGAGCCTCCCCTATCTTCAGGGCATACATATATGGAATAATGGGCCTTTGCCACCGCCCCAAACTTATTTCAAGTCACTTTGCTGGATCCTTTTGGAGAATGTGATTTGGAAAGTGCCACGTGTCATCAAAACCACTATGAACAAAATCATATGTGAATAGACTGTGATAATTGAAAATTCACAAGCGGCCGGGTGCAGACCTGGCACGCGGTAAGAACATGGGTGCCTAATAAGTGAACATGGGTGCCTAATAAGTATGGAGTTATGTTTGTCCATCTCAAAATCAAAATCGAATTCTTCATAGTCTCCATTATTAAAATATTTCCACGTTCTTATAGAACATAAATTGCTGCTTACATTGTCCAACCCCTTGATTCCAACCATCAAACTGTCATTTCAGCTTTTAGAATTAGTTGCTAATTTTGTTTGTATTAATAATTTAATACTTCATTCATGATCATTCATGTTCACAAAATACAAAGCAGAGACATGTATACATCATACAATCATGCATTACTTAAACGAAACAGAGACATGTATACGTCATACAATCACACATTACATAGACTTTCAGACACATACGAATTTCCTCTTCCAGTGATCTAAGAAGACTCACCACCAACAAATCGCGGGCGCTGAAGAGAGACCCCATAGATGGAAGGGTTGGAATTCGCTGGATTATAATAGTAATTTGCTATCAGAGCCCTCAAATACCTGTAAAACAATGGAGACAACACCATATCATCCTCTACAATGAAGGCAAACTCATCCTCTGAAGATGGCCACCAAGCCTCCAGCCACTGAGCCTGCAACCCAGCATTTTGGGTTCTATAATGGATTACCTTTTCGCCGTGTTTCCAATCAAATTTATCAACATACTCTAAAATCTGGTGGGCATTATTCAACTTGCTGTCAATATCTACAGTACCAGCACTACTCCCCTGTTCTTCAATTTGAAAATGATCAATAAAAACATGAAGTTTCACTCTGTCCTTGACATAATCAGCCCTGGCCAGTGACTCTAGGCATCTGGACACAGACTCTAACCTATCATAAGCAAGAACTTTAATAACAAAACTGAATTTTTCACTCAACCCGTCTGTTCTAGATTGGGGTCTCCTTTTCACTAGAGTTCTTTGGGATCCATTTGGGTTCTCATCTACCGGCAAGAATAGGTGTAATTCCGATTGATAGTAGAAATAAATCAAGGTTGCAGCCATCACCAGGAACCCAACAGAAGCAAACAGCTTTTGGGCAGCCACTGATCTGGTCTTTAACCTCTGCGGTACCATGGTCGGTTATCTTCTGCTTACTACACCCTGGGCAGCAATTGGGATCGGCTATTCAACTACGTTCTACATTGGTTCAATGAGATTTCTGCGAATCCGACCTCCCCGTTGTTCTGAAAACTACTCAAATGTTCAGAGATTGTAATAAAATCAGATCAAGTTCCAAAAAGCCTTTCACATGTTCAAAACGATTACTCTGAAGTTTGAACTAGAACTAGAACCCATTAACGCGAGTAGCCGCAGCTTTTGCTATGAAACTCTCTAGTATACAAAACAAGGATCCAATAAACACATCTGACACCCTATTTCGACTCAGGGGAATCATGTTCGGCTCATTTTATATGATCTCCAGATTTAGGGCGAGGCCACCTCTAACTATAACTTTGTTTTCCCTTAATTTTCAATAACGCGAAACCTATCTAATTTATTGGTTTTCGTTAATAATGACTTGTTGTGTGGCGGCTCGAGAGCAGATTCCCCGCTTTAGGAACACGAAAGTCTTGTTTTGCTAAAATCATAGGATCTTAGTATATCGACTTGCAAGTAGTTGGATGTATTTTTGGTGTTATAGTGGCAGCTACTAGGATTAATTTTGGGTCTCCCATAAATTAGGACTTGCAGGTAGTTGGATGTACTCTTGGTGTTATAGTGGCAGCTACTAGGATTAATTTTGGTTCTCCCATAAATTACGACTAACAGTCACCAGTCAGCGATTCACCAGGGGATCACTCACTTTACTATTATCTATTAAAGGAGATTATTGCTTTATATATATATATATAATAAGTCACCGATTCACCAGGGGTTAAAAAAATGATCACTCACTTTATTATTATCTATTAAGGGAGATTATTATTATCTATTAAGGGAGATTATTGCTTCATATATATATATAATAAGCTACCAGTGATTCATGACAAGGCAAACTTTCATTCTTAATTATGTTTTTATAAAATGATTTATGTGTATGAGAAAGTAAAAAAATTAGATCAGTTTTTACATGTGGGATATGTTTTAATTTATTAACGTAAATTTATTTTAATTTTGAATTTAAATAATATTAAATTTATTAAAATATAATATTTAAAGTTTTATAAATTTAGAGTTAAGATAAATTTATGAAACTAATTTTGTTTTTAATTTTTTAAAGATTGTGATAATATGGTGTTTTTTTTTTTTCAAAAAGTTCTTGGCACATAAATGGCACCTGGAGTATTCTCAGTTAGAGGACCAAATGCCCATGGCTTGATAATATATATAGTTACACACATATATGACATTTTTTATATATTTTATAATTTTTTTAATTTAAATTTTTTATGTGAGAGATTAACATATATATACAAAACTTAGAAAAAGTCTATTACAAGTATTAAGTCTTTTATGCATATTAATCAAATTTAAATATGAAATTTTGGTCAAAGGATCTTAGCTCGAGTGGTTTGGTGAACAATTTGTTTCCCTAGTGGGTTCAACTCCTTTGAGACATGTTATAACTAACCATTTGGCATTTATTCTCTATAAATTCTCTTTCCAGTAGAAAAAAAATGAATTATGTGTAGAAATTAATGTGTAGATTTCAAACTGCCCATGAAATTTACTAAATCACAATATTCGAAGCTATTCTGATGATCTACGGAAGTTAATTGAATCTATGTTAGGTCTCTACACTACTAATGTAGCCCCTTATTGTTATTAGTGTAACCCCCTTATTGTATTATTGTTCCCATGTAGTCTCCATGTTGTTATTATTGTGCCCCATAGAAGCCCACTATTGTTATTGTTGTGCCCCTACAATATTATTGTTATGTAGGCTCTGATTATATTGGGAACACTTAGGCTCTTATATATAGAAAGCAGGTAATGTCATTTGTATCATCCAAGAAATGTTCATTTGTGTAATGTAAAGGAGGTTGCCCCCTCGAAGAGGTTGATTTTGAAGTCCTTGATCAATCTTTTCTTCTATTTTGTGAGCTGGTTGCATAACATTTGGTATCAGAGGTTTGGATTCTAGGGTTTCACTGCTTGAAACGGATCATCGTGGAATTTTCGCTATAACTTTTTTTCTACGACGTTTGAGAAGTTGAAATTAAAACCGATTTGAGCCAAAACCTTGATGAACCTCGGGTAATAATTTCAAATCTTGTCTCGCTATATTTTCGGAGATATGATCCAAGGAAGATAGGGTTTTTGCAAGCTCCCAAATTATATCTCAAACAGGTGACCTGGGGAAAATCATCTTAACTTTCTCTCTGAGCATCAGATTGAAATTTCATAAAAAGGTACAGAACGAAGACGGACTGTAGTTTTTCGTGTATCGTTTCTATGTCCGAAGGTCGAAACAGTGACACGTGGAACTTTGTACAAGTTCGCTCTACTGAATCGGTCTATAATCAGGTCATCGTGTGAGATTTCGAATAACACTTTCTTGGAGAATCCAATCTTAATCAGACTTGCGGGGCTTGAAAGAGGACTCAGACGGCTACCTCGGAACGAAATTTCAAACCTTGGAGATCTGAAATTACAGAGATACAACAGATTAAATATCGAGCTCCTACGAGGCGAAAAAAGGTGTGAAGTCTTTTTAAAATTTTGCATAAGTTTTCTTTGAAAAAATGTTTAAAGGGATTCAAAGGGCATAGTGAAGCATAATTATCATTAATTGATGCCCCGAAGAAAGAAAATGGAAACACCTAGTAAGCAACCTAAAAGCTCTAGCATGACTCATGAAGAAGAGGAAGAAATGCAATATGATATATCAAAATTACGAGACCAAGTGCAACAAATTTCACTCTCACAAAAAGTAATAGAAGTTAAGATGGATGATTTAAAGAAAGGCGTGGAAGCTAAGATGAATGGCGTGGAAGCTAATATGGATGGTTTAGAAGTAAACATTGAAGATTTGAAGAAAGACATGGAAGGTTTGAAAGGAGGTTTGGCAAAGTTGCTACAATAAATGCTTCCTAATGGTGAAAAGGTAGTAGAGGAAACTTATAATGAGAACAAAAGCAATGTTAGTCATGATTTCATATACTCTAACTTTGGATTGAAGACCCACCATGTTCCAAAGATAGATATGAGGAAGTTTGATGGCAAGGATCACGTAACACGGATACTACAGATGGAGCAATATTTCGATCTCAATAATGTGCAAAACACACAAAAGGTACGCATTGCGACTTTATATTTGGAACCCAATCAATTTGTATGGTATCGATGGCTTTGCTCTCGTAAACAAATTGACACTTGGGTAATTTTTATGGAAGAAATGATAGCACATTATGAGGATACAAAAAGCAACACCTTTTTTAGCCAATTGATAAATCTCAAACAAAAGGGTTCAATGGTGGAGCACATTGAGGACTTCCAAAAATTGAATATAAGGGTAAAAGGTATTCCAGAGGACCATATGATTGATTTGTTCATAGGGACTTTAAAGGATAGCATCCGACATGAAGTTCGCCTTTGGGAAACTGATTCATTGGAGAAGGCATTCAGGTTGGAAAGAAAAATTTAAAGCAAAATTATGGCAACAAGGAAGCCTACCACTCATAACTATAAACTTGGAAGTGTTGTTGCTCATAGCCTTTCACCGCCTACAAGGTTGACACCACAACAATTGGAAGAAAAAAGAGCAAAAGAGCTTTGTTACAATTGTGATAGAAAATACACTAAAGAGCATAAGTGTGCTGAGAAGAAATTAATTTACATATATGGTGGGGAAAAGGAGCAAGAAAAGAAACAAGAAACGTTAAAAGAAGAGGATATATACTAGGAACAAATCCCAAAGAAAGAAGAAATGAATCTGACCATATCTTGTAATGCATCGACAAGAATTACCACTCCTCAAACTCTCAAGATAGAAGGGCATATCAAGAAGAAAAAGGTGATAGTGTTGATTGATTTGGGTAGTACCCATATTTTTATTCATTGTAAGATAGCCAAGGAATTGAATTGCTTCCTATATCCAGCACTAAAGTGTCAAGTAATGGTTGCAAATGGAGGAACCATAAATTGATCTAGAAAGTGTCATAATATCAAGCTATCCATGGGAGAATATGTCTTGAATAGTCCAATGTTTGTCATTCCAATGGGTGGTGTTGATGTTGTACTAGGAGTCCAATGGTTACAGCGTTTGGGGATGATAACTTTCAATTTTCAAGGATTTTTTCTTGAATTTTTTTTGGGAAGGAAATGAAGTTGAATTAAGGGGTATCGCAGCGAAACCAAGAAAGATAATCATATCCAATGGCATGAAAAAGATTCTAAATACATAACAACGGGGCGTAATTGCGCAATTATGTTCACTAGAGGTTCAAAAAGTGAAATCATCTATTTCTCTTAATCTCCAAAAAATATTGGACAATCATTCTAAGGTTCAAGCAGTGGAAGATCACATCGAGCATCAACCATAAGTTCTCCAACTCTTAAAGGATAACATTACTTTGGCGCATAATCAAATGAAACAACAGGCAAAACAACATAGCAGCGAAAGAAGCTTTGATGTAGGCGACTGGGTATTTTTATGATTGCAACCATATAAACAAATGTCCCTTAAGCAACCTAAGAAGGATAATAAATTATCACCAAAGTACTATGGTCGTTACAAGGTGTTGCAAAAGATTGGTACTATGGCATATATATTGGAGCTTCCTGCATCTTCCCGAGTACCCCCAGTTCTCCATGTTTCATGCTTAAAGAAGGTTATAGGTGACAAGCTCCCAGTTCAAACAATATTGTCGGAACTTAACGAGGAAGGAAAAATCATATTGGAACCCGAAGTAGTCACGGAAACCAGAACCCGACAGCTACGAAATTGATCAATTTCAGAGTATCTCATCAAGTGGAAGAACTTACCCACTGAAGATTCCACATGGGACGACAAGAATTTTATACAAAAGCATCCAAAACTACTCAAGCATTGAGGACAACACTTTTTGAAGGAGAGGGGCATGTTAGGTCCCTATACTACTAGTGTATCTCCTTATTGTTATTAGTGTATCCCCCTTATTGTATTGTTGTGCCCGTGTAGTCCCCATGTTGTTATTATTGTGCCCCATAGAAGCCCACTATTGTTATTGTTGTGCCCCTAAAATATTATTGTTATGTAGGCTTTGATTATATTGGGACCACTTAGACTCCTGTATATAGAAAGGAGGTATTGTCATTTGTATCATCTAAGAATTGTTCATTTGTGTAACTTAAAAGAGGTTGCCCCCTCAAAGAGGCTGATTTTGAAGTCGTTGATCTATCTTTTCTTCTATTTTGTGAGCTGGTTGCATAACAATCTAGAACACAAATCATAAAAATGCAAAAGGAAACATCACACATGCATAGAGGTTTATCTAGGGGAAAGCAGTTGCTCAAAACCCCTTTATATCCGTATTGCATTACTTAGATAATAGAGATGAATACATATGCTTTCTCAAGCCTGAGCACAACCTGCAAGTGTATAGTCTATCCCTCTGCCTGATTGACTAACTCTGGCCAACACTTAGCCAATTTTCAAGCCCTCTAAGCTCATGTTTCCTTGTGTTGTTCCTTGAGGAAATTAGCCCCCGTTATTTAGGAAACTCCCTCGATTATATTACATAATTCCTCTAGGTCCTTCCTCTAACTGCATGCACCACCTGTACACATGGGAATAGTCTACAACTGATAGTACACTGCCTTGGAATCTCCATCTCAACTAGGTAACTCGAATTCTCTACATGCAACAATTATTTTGGGTTGATTGATCAGTTAACTAGTTGATCACTTAGTGTGGTTGAAGTTCCACTTCCACAACTTGACCTCCACTAGTTCTTCTGACAGTTAAAACTAGCTTAACTGACAATAACTCAATTTAACTGAAATAGATTGCTACAAATTAGCAATCAATCATGCTAAACTGAACTCAAGATTCCCCAACTTGAATTAACTGAGTTAACTAAATGAAAAGTGCCATGTCATCTCAGTTAACTGCCTCCATGATTTTTGTTGAAATAAAAATTCGAATTTTCTCTAGTTTGACCAAGGCAAAGTCAAACTGAGATTTTCTTCCTACATTTTCAACACTCCCTCTCAGGAAGAAAGGGATTATCAACCACCCTTATCCAGCACCTGTGGAACTTGAACTTCCCTCTTGACAAGGCCTTTGTCAAAATATCAACATCTTGTTCCTTTGTCGGAATGTATTGCAACAACATTCCCTGCCTCTACACACAATCCCGTAAATGGTGATACCAGATATCTATATGCTTGGATTGATCATGAAAAACAATATTTTTAGAGAGTTTGATGCAACTTTGATTATCATTGTAAATCACAGTTGGATCCATCATCTGAGCAAACAATCCAACATGTATCTTTCTCATATAGATTGCCTCACATGTTGCTTGATCAGTCATGTATTATACTTTTGTCGAGCTGAGTTTCACATAACTTTGTGATCTGAACTTAAACAGGAACACAACAAATTACATATATACCATAAATACAGAGATGCAGTAGAAATAACATTTCATTTCATTAATATCAAATACTTAAATATGCTTATAAACAGAATGGAAATAAGATTAGCTCGGGCAATGGCAGCTTATCTCTAAGAAGAGATGTGGCGCTTACATGCCTCTGAATTGTGTTACAATGAGGCTCTAAGGCCTATTTATTACTAAGAAACAATGGAAAACCCTAAACATCCAAAAACCAAACCCTAAGAGATGAAGCGCCAAAACTATGGCCCTATTTGGGTAAATTGGTACATCAGTTTCCCAGGATCGTAACTTTGGCATATGATCTTTGTTTGACGCACACAACACCTCATTAGAAGGATATATACGAGGAATACAACTTTTGAGTGGCCAACATCAATTTATAGTTAATGTTGGCCCTGGTTTTCCCAAAAAAATGTTGTTTACGACCTCAAAATGGCTCCGAAAGTTTAGGACCCAAAAAACTGCAAAAAATAGTCAATTGTGCTACAATTAAGGAAACTGAAAAACTGAAAGAGACAGTGGTGGGGGTCCAAGTGGAATAGGCGGGTGACCACCAACATCCACTTGGATTAGTCCTCCCCGCTTAGGAATCAATGTTACCCATTGCGTTGAGTGACCCCATGAGATGGGTAAACTTTTGTTGAACTTGGTCCTTGTGAGCCAGTTGCCTTGGTGCAGGAGTTGGCCAGCTTTGACAACCCGATATAGTTGGATATTATCCTAGAAAGTGTTCTTGACCTGTGCGTCCATAATTCGATCAATTGTGGCATGTTCCATGCAGTATGGGTTTAACTTTGTTGGTGTGAGTTGTTATGCAATGTTTGATGTGTACAGTAATGGTGGGAAGTATGGTCGAAGGTGGTCCACATTGAACATTAGGTGCAGACGAAGGAATGGGGGAATGTTGAGTTCAAAATAATTGTCTCCCACAGCCTTGGTAATGGTGTAAGGACTATATCAGAGTGGTCTAAGCTTCCGATGGGCTCCAGTAAGGCATTATTTCTGTAGATGTAACCAAACTTTGTCGCCCACCTGAAACTTGTGTGGCACCCGATGTTGATCATGTCAGTTCTTGTACTTGGCATTCGACTTCTCCAAGATGTCGTGAACCTGCAGGTGGATGTGTTGGATGCATTCAATAAATATGGTTTCTTTATCAACCTCAGACAATACATATGTGGATTTTGTCTATGTAGTCGCATGAGGCATGGCAACATCAATTAGACACAATGGTTGAAATCCTAGACCCACTTGAAAGGGATTGCGACCAGTCGAGTTATGGAGAGCTCTATTATAACTGTGTTTCACATAGGGAAGACTCACATTCTAGCTTCGTGGATGCTTGGATTTACACATGCAGAGTATGTACATTATCATCCTATTGACAACCTCTGCCTGGCCATTAGTCCAGGGATGTAAGGTAGTCGACTTGGTGAGCTTGGTATCCAATAGTGTCTAGAGGCTTGACCAGAATGTGCTCAGGAACCTGCTATCCCGATCTAATATAATGGTTTGCGGGATCCCAAAATGTACCCATACTTGTTCAAAGAAGAGTTTGGAAGTTTCCTCTGTTGTGATACTCTTCTTGCAGGCCGTCAATACAACCATCTTAGAAAACATGTCCACAACCACAAATACACAGTCATTACCATGCTTGGTTGAAGGGAGGTCAAACATATAGTCCATGGAGATGGATTCCCATGGTTGGCTGGGAGTAGGCATAGGAGTGTACAAGCCTTGCTTCTTGATGGTTGGCTTGGCGATGGCGCAGGTAGTGCAGGATCTAATATATTTCCCAACATCTAGTCGAAGTTTGGGCCAATAAAACTACTTTTGTAGTACAGCCACAATTTTCTCCACACCAAAGTGTCTTGTGACCCGACTGTAGTGCGTCTCCCAAATCATCTTGGCACACTCGCTTGAAGGAACACAAAGGTGTCCTAGGTAGCATAATAATGTGTCCTGGAGGTGGAAATTAGGAACTTGCTTTCCATCTACTAGCATCTGGTATGTGGAGGCGAACTCTGGATCATTTTTGTATAGTTGTGGCCACAAGAGTAGAGAACAATAGTCAGTGTTGCAACTGGGGTTCGGTTGAGGTAGTCTATAACATTATTGGTGCTGCACTTTTTTTTATTTAATGTTCAAGTGTAATTGTTACAGATATGTAAAACACTTCGATGGTGATCATTCTACAACTTCCCTTGTGTCGGTATAAATTGAAGAGGTCGGTGATCGGTGTGGATGACCATCTCCTTCCCTAGAATGTAATTCTTTCATTGCAGGCAAGCTTGCACGATGGAATACATCTCTTTATCGTAGGTGGAATACTTTTGAATTGTATCGGAAAGTGTCTCACTATGATAGGCCACTAGATGCTCGTGTTGGGTGAGGACTGCACCAATAGCATAGTCTGAGGCATCTGTCTCAATTTCAAATGGTTGTTGTAGGTCTGACAGTGTGAGTACCGGTGCAGAGCAAAGTCGGTGCTGCAACTCAAGGAACACCTTCTTTTGGGACTCGGACCAGGAAAACTTTCCTTTCGCCTCGCCTTAGTAATCTAACTCAAAGGCCAAGTGATATGGGAGAATCCCAACACGAATCTCCGATAAAAATTTGTAAGGCCAAAAAAGCTACGAAGCTCCATCAAAAGGGTTGGGGCTGGCCAATCCCGAATGACTTAGATCTTAGTCAAATCCACATGCATGCCACACTCGTCTATGATGTAACCCAAATATTGGACCTGAATCATGCCAAAGGTGAATTTCTCTAAGTTGGCACACAGTTTGTGTTGCCAAAGGGTTCGAAGGACCTATTGAATGTGTTGCAAGTGTTCTTCCCTACTCTTGTTGAAGATGAGGATGTCATCCAGATAAAAAACCACGAATGAGTTGGTGAAGGGCCACAAGATGTCATCCAGATAAAAAACCACGAATGAGTTGGTGAAGGGTAGCAAGATGTCATCCATTAGCCTCATAAAAGTAGTTGGGGCATTTGTCAACCCGAAGGGCATAACCAACCATTCAGAAATGCCTTCCTTGGATTTGAAGGCGGTCTTCCATACATCTATGGGTTCTATTAGAACCTAGTGATAACCAGACTCTAGATCGATCTTACTGAAATACTTGGCCCCCTTGAGTTGGTCTAGAAGGTCATCCACCTGTGGGATTGGATACATGTTCCTGACAATGATTTTATTTAGTGTCTGATAATCAATGCAGAGCCTCCAGGTCCAATCCTTCTTTTGTACAAGTACAACTGGGCTTGCACAAGGCAAGGAACTTGGTCAGATGTGTCCTTTTTGTAGCAACTCCTAGATTTCCCACTTGATCTCTTCATTTTCCAGAATGGAGCGACAATATATCATCTCATTGGGTAGAGATGCTCCGAGAGTCAGATCGATCGAATGCTTGACTTGACAATGCAAGGGTACCCTAATGGGTGAGGAGAAGATGTCCTTGTCTTTTTCCACGACCGTATCCACCTGCTTTTGCTATGTGGAGGAACCCTTCCCGGGGGCCATGGATATGGTTACGATCTTCCCATTACTTTAAGAGCGAATCAGAAAGAAAACAAATTTCCCAGTCTGGGAGATGATCTTACTGCATTTCTTAGTAGAGATCAAAGAGATGGCGGTAGGTGGGGCTATCTTCGGTATCCTGTATAACTTACTACCCAAAGAAATAATAATAGAGCGGGTTTTAGTCTCATATACAACACGTCGCTTCCACAAGTATGGTTGTCCTAATAATACATCACAAACTTCAAAAGGAGCAACATCACACAATACCTCATCTGTGAAGGGCTTGATGTTGTAGGGAAGGCGACATTGATGGCTAACACGGAGATCTCATCCTTGGTGAAGCCACCTAATCGTGTACAGTTGTGGATGTGCTGTAGTCAGTAGGACCAGCTGCTTCACGACCTCTGTTGAAATGTGGTTCTTTTGGCTCTTGCTATCGACAATGAATTGCAACGAAGAACCCTTCACCCACATTGTGTGTGGAATAGGCATTCCCCCTCCTACGGATGTTCAGGCTCAATCTTTTGGATATTGGTGGTGGCCACAGTGGCACTAGGGTCCATGCCAATGATCTACTTCCCTTTGTCATTCCTCTTGTCGGGTTCTGACTCAAAGTCAGAACATGTGTCTGACTCGGAAGTCTTCAACTCGGCCACCAGTGGCTGCTTGGCTCGACACTCACTTGTGTTGTGAGTGGAGCTCTTATGGAACTCACACCACTTTCATGTGTCCTTATTTGTCTTAGTGGTGTTTTTCTTTGCTTGCAGATTCAACAGGTTATCCTGGGTCGCCCCGCCTTGGCTTCGCCCTTTGCTCTACGGTTTGGGGGCACCTTTCCCTTGCTTCGGATTCGCAAATCCAAAGTCACGCTTTTTCTATTTAAACTTATGTTCAATCTTGATAGCGTATCGGTACGTTGTGCCAAGCGAGGAGATCTCCATGAACTCCATCTCATCCTTCATGTACTTATGTAGGCAGCCACGATACTTGTACCAAATGTTTCTCAGAATCCTTAATACGCAACTTCCAACGAAGGGTATGAAAAACATTGGTAAACATCGGCATTTCTTGGTCCCTTCCCTTCCGCAACATGGTCCACTTTATGTATTTATCCTCATAGCTCCCGATAGGGTAGTACTGCTCCTTGATGACATCTTGGAATGAATTCCAAGTGGGTGAGACTGAAAATAGTGAGGTTGTACTTTTGTCCTTCTTCTCACAGTAGGTTTCCCACTAGTCCTTTATGTGGGGGGTGACTTTGAGAAGTGCAAAAGCAATCTTTTCCCGACTAGAAAAATCATGAACAGAAAAATATCCTTCTAGTAGATTTAACCATTTATCTACGACGTCCCAATCTATCTAACCCTCAAATATCGGGATTTCAAATCTAACTTGTACCTTAAAGGGTGTGGCGCTTCCAAAGTAGTTGCTGGAAGGAATGTGTCGCCCTTGGGTAGCCGCTGAAGGATCTGGGAAAAGTTGTCCATCATCGCGTTCCTCTATCACTCGAGGGCTTCTTCGAGCAATATTTTGAAAGGATCTCCTGCCCCCTCATCTTTCTTCTCTTCTGCCATGGGAGGCCATCGAGATTTGCGAGGCTGGTCTTGCAAAGGTTCGACCAATTCGAGCCCTAACTCCTTATATCTTGACCTCGTTGGGGACATGCAAAGAAAAACAGAGAAAGAGCAAACCACTATGATAAAACTGACCGACATTAAATAGGAACACAACAAATTATAGATATAACCATAAATATAGAGATGCAGCAGAAATAATACTTCATTTCATTAATATCAAATATTGAAATATGCTTACAAAAAGAATGGAAATAAGACTAGCTCGGGCGATGGTAGCTTATCTATGAGAAGAGATGTAGCGGCTACATGCCTATGAACTATGTTACAATGAGGCTCGAAGGCCTATTTATTATTTAGAAACAATGGAAAACCCTAAACATCCAAAAACCTAACCCTAGTTGATGAAGCACCAAAACTATGGGCCCCGTTTGGGAAAATTGGTACATCAACTTCTTGGGGTCGTAACTTTGGCATACGATCTTCATTTTTGACATGCACAATACATAGGTACAAGGATGAACTCAAAATTATATGATCTATGAAGAGTCACAGCACACAATGTGCTATAGATTAGATACTTGAATAGGGTATCTAACCTGGTGGAACTAAGGTGTCTTCCAAGCTTTAGTCCCTATAGGTACCATCAATATTTTGCTCTAACACCAACCTAGGGATATAAGTGTGTATCCAAGGTCAGAGCTCCAAGACCAATGCCACCCTCCCTCTTCGGGATCTACACATCATCACATGCCAACTAGATGTCCCCCCAAGCATCTTGTTAGGGCTAAGAAGCTTCGTCTGTCCCTATCCACTAAATCTATAATATCAACTAATCCAAGCATGCTTCTGAAATATTTGAACTTTTTATTTGGAAGAGACTTCATCAACACATCAACTACCCGCTCATCTGTTGGAATATATTGTAGCTTCATGACCCCATCCTGCACCAAACTTCTAATGTAGTGGTACATGTTGTTAATGTTCTTTGTCCTGGCAGGGAATATGGGATCTTCAGACACCTTGATGTTGCTTTGATTATCACAATTTATCGCAATAGGATCTAGTGGTCCTCCAAACAAATCTGATAGGAGTTTTCTTAACCAAACTGCTTCCTTTCCTAGTTCACACACAACAACATATTTGGCTTTAGCACTACTCAAGGGTAATAAATCTTGCTTTCTATTCATCCATGAAATAATTATGGATCCCAAATTGAAACGACCACCAGTAGTGATTCTTCCATCTGCTTCACTGCCACCCTAATAAGAATTGGTAAAACCTGTTAATCGAATCTCCTTCCCATCATATTTAAGTAGTGATGAATGATTCCACGTTGGTATCTCAAAATGTCCTTTGTAGCTATTTGATCCGAATTGGATCCATGAAGAATAATAAAAACACCATGACTATATCAAATCAGGACAAAACTTCAAATTATGAGCACAGAACGATCAAGAAGACCTCTAAACAGTGGCAGTTGGCAGCTAGCGAGGAACAACGAGGACCTCGGTAAAAGCGCGCTGACCGAGGCCCATGGAGACCGCGCAGGAGGCGAAACTAGCACTTGGGAAGCCCAGATTGGGAAAAGGAGGCAGTTTCTGATGCGCGATTAGCGCTAATCGCGCATCGCTGGGCAAAAACACTCGAGAAGGAGAGGCCCCGAGCGCTCGGTCGCATGGACACAGGGAAAACTGTGAGGAAAAGCTCTAAAGGCTAAAGGCGGGACCCACGCTCCAAAACCGGCGGTATCTATCAGGGGCACCCTTGGGTGGTAAGCGAAATTGGAGAAAAACGAGCGATTCCACTCAGCACCCGACGCGTGGCAGGCGGAGGAGAGAGAAAATCGCTGCTCATCGCGCGCTAATGGTCGAGCAAGTCAACCGCGCAAAATGAGCGAATGGCATCGGATCTAGGGGCTCCAGATCTAATGACTGAGATCACGCCTGATGGGGGAACGAGATTTAACAGGGGATTGAGCCACGATGTATAAGGATTTGAGGTCCGATTTGACCGTTGAGGTGGCGGACGAGTCATTTCCCGACGTAACCAAAGAACTGAACCGACGAGGAAAAGCTGGCGCAGTTCGTAGGAGGACAAGTGGCCACTTCTTGTGAGCCGTTGATGAAGACGCAGAGACAGGGAACTCCAAGCGAGCAGCAGTAGGTGACCCGATGGAGGAAGGAAGAGGAAGCGAGCAGTCATGAGACAGAGTGGCTTTAAGCCATGAACCCACAGAGAACTAGGGGACAACGAAGATAAAGAGAGAAAGAACTGGACAAAGAAGAAGACGAAGACAGAGAACGAAGAGACATGAAGCAAAGAGCAGAAAGACAGAGAGCCGAGCTGACCTGCAGAATAAGGCAGCATCGAGCCATCCCTGAGAGGATCTGTCAGGGAATTGAGCACCACATTGGGCTCCTCCCATTAAAGACCAGAGAGGTCAAGAGCTAGTAAGGAAAAGAGTCTGTGCACTCTAGTGGCTTGGGGAATCCAAGAACCACCCTGCCAAGAAATTTTGTTTTAGGAGACTTAGGTTGAGCTCCTCATTGTAATTCTCTGCTTTAAAGACACAATAAAAGAAGGCCACCATTGAAAGCTGGACCAGAGACATAGCCCTGGAGGATAGGGTGAACTCCTTATTAATTGTTGTGTTCTTGTATTTGCTTAATGTGTTTCTCTGTTGTTTTCCATATTTCCAGTGTCTGTGTATTTTGCAATCTGATCGATCCGTTGCCTAAAATGACATAGACACACACTAGCACTTGAGTCTGTAATACCTTCATTCATTAATTAATCAACAGAGGTCACTCAAGGGTGATTTTCAGATCAAGTGGTATCAAAGCTCTAGGCTGTAAAGGTTAGACAAGCTTGTGTTGGTTTAGCTGTTGAATGCTAACTAGATCAAAGCTCAATTTAGGAGAAGGAGATTTGGTTGAAACTAATCCTCAAATTGGGAGAGTCTATCCTCAGAAGACAATGTCAGAAGAAGGTTCTGTAGGGCGAGACCCTCAATTCATAGATAGTTTCCTAGCCATAAAGTCCATGGTAGAAGAAATGTATAGGGACTTTAGAAAACATAAGGAGGAAGATTCCAGGCTTCAAGCAAGATAAAGGAGAAGATGAGTCTCACTTCCATGACCACTCAAAAGGAAAAGGGAAAGAGGAAAGCTTTCTCACACCTCCTAACAGTCATGGACATAAAAAGAAAGCATCCTTGATCAAGCTAGATGTTAAATTTGATTTACCTATATATGATGGAGAGTTAAATGCAGAAAAGTTGGACAATTGGATTAGACAAATTGATGTTTATTGCAAAGTGCAGAGTATTGATTCAGACAAGAGCAAGATTCAGCTGGCAAACCTACGCCTAGGAGGCACTGCCTTGGTTTTGTGGGAAGGCAGAACCCAAGATGATATGAAAAGACATGGTAAGACTATCTCTTCCTAGAGTGAATTTGTTTCTGTAATAAAAAAACAGTTCTATCCATTGGCCTACATGCAACAAGCCATGATGAGTTGGCAAACTCTTTGGGAGTTGAAAGGGAAAAGTATGCAAGGGTACACTCAAGAATTCAGAAAGAGAGCATTGATTCTAGGAATCTCATTAAACCCACCAAAAACTCTTTTGAAGTACATTGGTGGTCTACACAACTACATGAGGCATACCATCCTCATGTTTAATCCCACTAGTATAGATGACGTGTATGTACAAGCTACTCATCTAGAAGCTAGAGGAAAGAATGGAAATCCAGAAGTTGGGGGACCATCCCAACCCACTGCAAGCAAGAATAAGGAGAAAAGAAAGCAGAAATGGAAAGCAAGGAAGGCTAATACTGCACAAAAGAGCAAGGCTTCATGCACTCACTGTAAAAAGGATGGGCATGATGATGAGCACTGTTGGATTCTGCATGCAGAGCTGAGACCTAAGAAGTTCGAGGGCAAGAAGAAGAAGACTGCTGCAGCTATTCAGAAATATTTGGGGTCAGACTCAGGAGATGAAACACCATTGTAACTACAGGTATAAAAGGTAAGAATTTTGAAGCATCTACTATTAATTCTGCACAATCTATTATTGATGAAGAAAATGAGAGAAAAAGACATGAGCTTTTCCATATTTGAGTTGTTTCCAAACATCAAAAGATTGATACTTTGTTTGATAGTGGCTCACAAGTAAATTTAATTTATGAAGCAATTGTAAAGAAAATGAGATTAGCAACTATATCTCACAAAAAACCATACCCATTAGGATGGTTGAATGATAAAGCACAACTACAAGTGACTAGACAGTGCAAACTCAAGTTTTCTTTTGGGTTAGCATTTGTAGATGAGGTTGAGGTAGACATAATTCCTTTGGATATATGTGGAATTGTTTTAGGAAGTCCTTACTTGTATGATAGAAAAGCTATTTTCTATAGAGTTGAGAACAAGTATCTACTTGTCAAAGATGGAATCGAATACTTTGTAAGAGCTCATAAGCTCAAGAATAATTATACTCTCATAAACTTAGGGTAGATGAAAAGAATGATAAATTCATGTAAACAATTCTTACTGATGGTTGTAAAGGAAAAGAAACCTGATAAAACCAATGTATTTGAGTGCTGTAATGCTGAACAACAAGCTGATTTAGGAAAGGTTGTTTCAGAGTATGATATCTTGTTTCAAGAACCTAAAGGTCTACCAACCAAAAAGGAAACAGTACATGATATTATTTTGCAGCAAGATGCTTCATTGCCTAACATTGGAATGTACAGGTTGTTTGCTTTAGAGAATGTTGAAATCAGGAAGTAGGTGCAGGAGTTGCTCGAGAAAGGGTTCATCAGACCTAGCACATCACCATGTGGGTCACCAATTGTTTTGGTGAGAAAGAAAGATGGCTTGTGGAGAATGTGAATTGATTACCGAGCATTGAATAAGATAACAATAAAAAATTGTTATCCCCTTCCTCGCATAGATGATCTTTTGGATCAATTGAAAGAAGATGTTTATTTCACCAAGCTAGACTTGCACAGTGGATACCATCAGGTCAGGGTTGCAGAACAAGATGCATGGAAGACTGCTTTCAAGACAAAGCAGGGATTGTATGAGTTTTCTTTTGGCTTAGCTAATGCTCCTGCTACTTTCATGAGATTAATGAATAATGTACTCAGAGCTTTTCTTGATGATTTTGTTATTGTGTATCTGGATGACATTCTGATTTTTAGTAAAACGTGGGAAGAACACTTAAAGCATGTTAAGCAGACATTAGATGTCTTGAAAAGAGAAAAACTACATGTTAAACTCTCAAAATGTGAATTTGGCAAAACATCTCTAAATTATTTGGGTCATATAGTAGAGGGTGGTGAATTGAAAATAGATCCCTATAAAGTGGTAGTCATTGTAAACTGGCCTAAACCCAATTCTGCTACAGAAGTGAGAAGCTTCGTAGGGGCAACACAATATTGGAGAAAGTTCATTTCTAAATTTTCCTTAATTGCAGCTCCCTTACATGCTTTGACAGGATTGAACAAGGTGTTTCAGTGGGGAGGCAAACAGCAGAAAGCCTTCGACACCTTGAAAGAATATATTAGTATAACACCTATACTAGCACTGCCTGATCTTCAAAGACCATCTGAGATCCAAACAGATGCCAGTGACTATGCCATGGGAGCAGTGTTGACACAACACGGTAAACCCATATGTTATCATTCTGGGACTTTTAATCTTGCAGTAGTTAACTATCCTACATATGATAAAGAATTGTATGCATTAGTTCAGAGTGTGAAAAAGTGGAAACATTACTTAATTCGCAAAGAGACAGTAATCCATACTGATCATCAACCACTTCAATATCTACACTCCCAAACTAAGTTGCGGCAATCAAGACACTACAGATGGATGGGTTTTCTACAACAGTTTCATTTAGTCATCAGATATAAAAAGGGCATACATAATAAAGTTGCAGACATGTTATCTAGACCAATTATAAATGCATCTACTATACTTAAGCATAATTCTGTGTTACATGAAAGTTACGTTGAACAATATGCTCAAGATATAGACTTTAAAGATGTATATGCAACTTTGAGTCAAGGAAAACGAGTAGAAGAATTGGATTATCATGTAAAGGACCGACTCTTATACCATTGTGGGAAACTCTGCATTCCACAAACTGAGAGAGTAAAGATAATTAGAGAAGCACACATTTATTTGATATCAGGTCACTTTGGGGTAAGTAAAATGGTTGCACAGCTGCAAAAATTTTGTTATTGGCAAAAAATGAATGAGACAGTTTCTAGATATGTGAGAGGGTGTACTATGTGTGCTAAGATCAATCTCAACAATAGAAAACTAGGCTTGTACACTCCATTACTAGTTCCTTCTCACCATTGGGAAAGTGTTTCCATGGATTTTGTTGGAGGACTAACTAAATCTAGGAAAGGTCATGATTATCTATATGTTGTTGTGGATAAGTTCAGCAAAATGTGTGTTTTGATACCTTGTAATAAACAGATTACAACTAAACAAACTGCAAAATTGTTCTTTGAACATGTATGGGTCCATTTTGGATTACCCACTTCCATTGTATCTGATCGAGACACCCGATTTGTGTGGAAGTTTTGGTACAGTCTGTGGGAACTGATGGACACCAAACTGAAGAAGTGCACAACTTTTCATCCACAAACAGAGGGCCAAACGGAAGTAGTTAACAAGACGATGATCTATTTACACAGAGGATATTGCAACAAACATCTTAAGCTTTGGGATGAGCATTTGTGTTATGTGCAACATGCTTACAACGGAGCAAAACATTCTTCTACCCAGAGATCTCCTTTTGAGACCTGTTTTGGTTTCACACCAAGGTCTCCTTTGGATTTTGTCTTTGGTAAAGATACCACAGTTGGTGGACATAGTGATGTGAACAAGGCAACTAGGTTCATTGAACAAATCCAGGAGATGCACCAGGAAATACAGGAACAACTAGAAAACTGCCAAGCCAAATAAAAGGCTAGGCATGACAAGCATCGGATGGAGCATAGTTTTCAAGTTGGTGACCAATTTTGGCTGTATATCAGCAAAGACAGAATGCAAGGTGAAGGAAAGAAGCTAAAGCCTATCAGGTATGGACCTTTTAGGATACTTGAGAAGATTGGTGAGAATGCTTTTCGCCTTGATCTACCAGCTTACATGCACATCTACTCAGTCGTAAATGTAGATTTCTTGAGATTGTTTGAACCCTCTCTAATTGAGGATCCTGAAGAGCAGAGTCAATTGCATTCTATTGATGACCTGCTACCTGAATATCTTAATGAATTGTAGGAAGACACAGTTTTAGACAAGAAGGTGAGGATGATGCGCAGGGGAGATGTTGAGTAGCTCAGAATTTGTCTCAAGGGTTCAAAGCCGAGCAGTGCAAAGTGGATAGAGATTGGACAAGTGAGACAATTGTACTCTCACTTAGTCGATGCTTGAAAACCAACTTTTGGTGGTCCAAAAGCTTTTTCAGTGGCAAGGCCGTGATCCGAATTGGATCCAAGAAGAATAATCAAAACACCATGACTGTATCAGATCAAGACAAAACTTAGAATTATGAGCACAGAGCGATCAGGAAGGCCTCTGAACAGTGGCAGTTGGCAGCCAGCGAGGAACAATTAGGACCTCGGTCAAAGCACGTTGACCGAGGCCCATGGAGACCGCGCAGGAGGTGAAACTAGCACCTGGGAAGCCCGGATCAGGAAAAGGAGGTAGTTTCTGATGCATGATTAGTGCTTAGGCAAAACCCATCTAGAAGGAGAGGCCTCGAGCGCTCGGTCGCATGGAAGCTAGGAAAACCGTGAGGAAAGGCACTAAAGGCTAAAGGTAGGACCCGTGCTCCAGAACCGACGGTATCTATTAGGGGCACCCTTGGGCGGTAAGCGGAATTGGAGAAAAACAAGCGATTCCACTCAGCGCCCGACGCATGGCAGGCGAAGGAGAGAGAAAACCACCACTCATCACGCACTAATGGTTGAGCAAGTCAACCGCGCAAAATGAGCGAATGGCGTCGGATCTGGGGGCTCCAGATCTAACGGCTAAGATCGCGCCTGATGGGGGAACCATATTTGACAGGGGATTGAGCTGCAATGTATAAGGATTTGAGGTCCGATTTGACCGCTGAGGTGGCAGACGAGTCATTTCCCGACGTAACCAAAGAACTGAACCGACGAGGAAAAGTTGGCGCAGTTCGTAGGAGGACAAGTTGCCACTTCCTATGAGCCGTTGATGAAGAGGAAAAGACAGGGAACTCCAAGCGAGTAACAGCAGGCGACCTGACGGAGGAAGGAAGAGGAAGCGAGCAGTCATGAGACAGAGTGGCTTTAAGCCATGAACCCACAGAGAACAGTGGGACAATGAAGATATAGAGAGAAAGAACCAGCCAAAGAAGAAGACGAAGACAGAGAACGAAGAGACAGTGAAGCAAAGAGCAGAAAGACAGAGAGCCGAGCTGACCTGTAGCATAAGGCAGCATCGAGCCATCCCTGAGAGGATCTGTCGGGGAACTGAGCACCACATTAGGCTCCTCCCATTAAAGACTAGAGAGGTCAAGAGCTGGTAAGGAAAAGCGTGTGTGCACTCTAGTGGCTTGGGGAATCCAAGAACCACCCTGCCAAGCAATTTGTTTCAGGAGACTCAGGTTGAGCTCCTCATTGTAATTCTTTGCTTTAAAGACATAATAAAATAAGGCCACCACTGAAAGCTAGAACGGAGACGTAGCCCTGGAGGACAGGGTGAACTCCTTATTAATTGTTGTGTTCTTGTATTTGCTTACTGTGTTTCTCTGCTGTTTTCCATATTTCCAGTGTCTTTATATTTTGCAATCTGATCGATCCGTAGCCTAAAATGACATAGACACACACTAGCACATGAGTCTGTAATACCTTCATTCATTAATTAATCAACTGAGGTCACTCAAGGGTGATTTTCAGATCACTATCCAATGATCATGACGAGGTTCCATATGAAATTGACTTAGAATATTTACAACAAAGCATATACCAGGTCTTATGTTTACCAAGTACATCAAAGAGGCCACATGTGTAAGATAACTTGTAGGATCAATGGGACTAGAGTAGGAGCTTCTCATCTTCTTTAGATTTGTGATCATGGGAGTTGTCATAGGCTTGGAGTCCATCATATCAAACTTTTGTAACATCTTGATTATGTACTTTCCTTGACCAAGATATATTTCAATGGGTTTTTGCCAAACTTCCAAGCCCAAGTAGTAATGCATGAGTCCTAGATCCTTCATTTCAAATTCATCTACCAACATCTTCTTACATTCTAAAATTTTTCACTCCACACCCATAACAAATAAATCATCCACATATAGAAGTACGATTAATGGTTCATTCTTCACTATCTTGATGTAGAGGTTTGCAACTACAGAACTTTTGATAAAACCAATCCTTAGAAGTTAAGCATCCATTCTTGTGTACCAGGCCCAAGGAGCTTGCTTTAAGCCATATATGTATTTCTTTAATCTATAGACATGAGGTTCCATGCTATTTATCTCAAAGCCTTCCGGTTTCTCAATATATACTTCTTCATCAAGTATTCCATTTAGGAAAGTTGTTATGACATCCATTTGATGGATATTCCATCTCATGGTGATTCCTAATGAAACCAAAGATCTAATAGTAGTATACCTAGGAATAGGAGGAAAATTTTCTTCGTAGTCTATTCCTTCCTTTTGAGAGAAACCTTTTGCAACAAATATTGCTTTGTATTTGTCTATCCTTCCATCAATGACATTTTGATCTTGTAAATTCATTTGGAAATGACCACAAATTGGTCACTAGGTCTAGGAATGATTTCCCAAACACCATTCTTCATGATAGACTGATATTATTCGTGGATTGCTTTCTTCCATTATTCTTGATGAGCGACTTGTTAAAAAGTAGTTGGTTCTTCTTCAATTAACTCTATCATGTATGTTGCATATACTGAGTATATTTTTGGCTTCTTGCTTTCTCTAAATGTGTCCTTTACTGCTTTGTGTCCTTTTGCTTCTTTAAGTGTAGCTCTTAACCAGGCTGGTCTTTTTTTTCTTTCTTTCTTTTGGGAATGATAATAGGTTCTATAGGTTCAATTGGTCCTTCTTCTTCTTGAGTTGTAGGTGACTTGTAATGTTTCTTTTCTTCTTCAAATAGTGGTGCATATTCTTCATTGGATTCAATCGACATATCTTTGGATCTTTTATAGGCATGATTTTCGTTGAATATGACATCCTTGCTAACTTGAATTCACCTTTATTCTTTGATGTATATTCTATAAGCTTTTGGTTAGAGACAATAACCAACAAATATACCTTTCATACATGTAGAGTATAAATTCTTTCACTTGTCTTTAGGAACATGAATATATGTTGGACATCCAAAGATTCAGAGATGGTCTACACATGGCTTCTTCCTTGAAAAAGCTTCTTTCGGTGTCATATTATCAATAATTATACTAGGACTTCTATTTTTTATGTATACTGTTGTCATGGTTGCCTCTCCCCGTATGAATTTTGGTAAACCTGATCAAATTTCATAATCCTTATGCATTCTTCAATGGTTCTATTCTTTCTTTCTACTACTCCATTTTGTTCGAGATTGTAGGGAACTATGAGCTCCCTCTTAATGTCTACTTCCTTGCAATAAGCTATAAGTTCCTTGGAAGTTTATTCACCCCCATTGTTAGATCTAAGAGTTTTGATCTTTCTTTCAGTTAGGGTCTCCATCTCAGACCTAAATTATTTAACTTTTCAAATAATTCATCTTTTGTCTTAAGAAGGTAGAGCCATGTCTTTCTAGAGTGATCGTCAATGAAGGTCACATAGTATTGATGGTCTCCAAGAGATTTATCAGACATGGGTTCACATACATCGTAATGAATGAGGTCTCCAATTTATTTAGACCTTGCCTCACTGCTTGTAAAAGTTTTCCTAGTATTCTTTCCCATGGCACATCCCTTGCATACTCCTTCATGATCTCCTTTAATGTTAGTGATGCCCTTCACCATTTGACTTAGAAAGTGTATTATGTTATTGTGAATATGTCCATATCTTCTATGCCAAAGTTTGATGGGATTAATTTCCATGTGAACAAGGGCTTGAGGAGAAGGAGTAATAACCCTATATAACTTTCCTTCACAAATCCCAATAACTCTTGCTTTTTCAAAACTTGAATCCTTTCCCAAAACCAAAACTTTACCATCTACAAAAGCAATTCTATCTCCTTTATCTTCTACATAAGAAATTGAAAGTAAATTCTTTTTCAAACCTCAGAAATAGATAATGTTGTTGAGATGTAGTTTGCCTCCACTTTCCAACTCCAAAGATGTAGATCCAAGTCCTTTGACTTCATAGCTATTATTGTCTCCAAACTCCACTAAATGTGACAATGATCCCTTTGATAGAGTTTGAATTTGTCAACTTTCCTGTTGTGGCTAAATCTTGCACCTACAACACAAGTGTAGCAGGAGGCAAGGAAAGCTCCCTAGAGACAACCTCTGGGTTGATTGTAGACCAGTGCCTAGGACATCTTAAAATAGAGGAGTGCTTGTAAGGTTATATATGAGGGGTTTGCAACACTCCAATTTTCACATAAATGAAAAAGGTATGAGGGGGCTTGGTTTGTTCCTCCAAAGGTATGAGATATGCATTTCAGGTATTGCCTCACACGCACAGTTCCTAGTAGTATAATGTAGAACAACGGAAGCCAATTACTTCAAAGGGGATTAAAAATTAATAGGATTTGTTGAGTAAACGAGATAGGATTAAGAGGGAACATAAATCATCATATAGAGCCCAAAACATCTAGAATTCTATGTTGAAAACATAGAGCCGCAAGCAATGGGAAATTCTACACGTGTTTGAGTTACAAGCGGAATCAATGGACTGGAGAGAAGATGGGTGCTATGATTCATATAGAGTAGTTTAAAGATATACTTCAGCCCTTCATACAGACATTATGCATTAATAAATCATACACATGGATCTGTAAGGAATCATGAAATAATTTCTAGCAGCTATTATAGCACACATGCATAGAAGAATATGAACATAATGGAATTAACAGAAGGAAAAACATACTGTAACACTAAGAATGAGGAATCACCACCATTTCTGTGATAGTCTGAAGATCTGCCTGTGTAAAGTAATACAATCTAAGATAACAATCATTCATTTACAGAGTTATGAGCCAAAATATGGTATCACAGAGTTCAGCCCTCTCGGTGAGAAATTCTGAAACCTTTGTATAATATTACTTCCCCCTATTTATAAGAGGAGGGGGAGATGGAATTACAGCCTACAAAATGTCTGAGCTTGAAGCCCCGCTGTCATGCTAGAGTAACTATCTCGGTCAATGTTAGGCTCTGTTGCCCCAAAAATATTACAATTGGGATAGAATCCCTTTCTTGGAAATAAATAGAGATAAATGAATACAGAAAGAAAATGGAGAGAGAAAGGAAGAGGTGTCTCTCTACTATCCCTGTGAAAGCTTCATATCAAGCCACGTCCATGATGTGATGCGTTCCACTTGTTGCTCGGCCAGTTTCTGTCAATTTTTCTTTAACTTCCTGAGTGACTTGTTCTGTGGAGTAGGGAACGGAGTGGGAAAGGCGTGTGCCCAAGAGGTCCTTTTATGTGTAGAGGGATGGGGCACCATGCCGTGCCATTAAGTCTTCCTGAGTTCCCCCCATACTGCTCTGCAATAGTGCCACACTCCATCAAAGTCCTTAGCTGCTGGCCCATCCGCCCATTTAAATCTTTGTGACATCGCTCTCTGCGCAACACGATCACGAGCCTTTAACATTAAAAACAGATGAACAGGTGGGCATTTTTAATTTCCCCTTTGGCCCCTATGCTTTTAGTTTATTCATTCATGTGATTGGGGGCCTGAACCAAGTGCTTAGCCCTTTGGGCATTAAGGCTCTCAACTGTCGCGCGGGGGCCTTCTCCTTTATAACCTTAAATGCCTTTGATTTCCCTTTACACCACACTGGCCGATATTGTGGACGCAAAATCCCTATACAATACAACACATAACTTATCGCATTCGGGGCCCCTTTCCTTAACACAATCACAACCAGGGAGGAATTTTGGTGGAAGAGAAAGAATTTACATTGCGTGATCCCCAATTGCGATGGGTGATGTCATCACTGCCACATGTCACCCAATGAGTGGTGAAACATGTCACTTGAAAACAGCCCCATAGGACCCCAGAAAATGCCAAAAATGAGTGACACATGTCCACCCGCCATGTCATCATCCATACATTCTACGTCATTGCTGATGTCAGTTGCCATGTCAGCTCGGTGGACCAATCAGAGGCTGCCATGTGGCCTTCTGGAGGAGAGAGAAAAAGGTCGGCCGGGCCTTAGTTTTGTAGGGAATTCCTTTGTATTTGAAAATCGGCTCTCCCCGGGACTCTAACATAGGCATCACATATTGGCGGTTTTGCAGGTCTTTTTAAGTTGAAACCCCGCCGAATAATTGATCGACGATCCCCCCTGGAGGAGAGAGAAAGGGGAGGCTCTGCCCTTGGTTTTTTCGTGATTTTCTTTGTTAACTATTTCGTGCCCTTCCCCGACTGTGCGAAAATATATCACAAAGTTCTCCCCCTGCATATTTTGGAGTATGCTGTAACTGCTGGATCTCCATTAAAGTCCTTAGCTGCCAGCCCATCCACCCATTTAAATCTCTGTGACAATGCTCTCTACGTAACATGATCGCGGGCCTTTAACATTAAAAATAGACGAATAGGAGGGTGTTTTTAATTTCCCCTTTGGCCCCTATGATTTCAGTTTATTCATTCATGTGATCAGGGGCTTGAAGCAAGCGCTTATCCCTTTGGGCGCTAAGGCTCTCAACTGTCGCACGGGGGTGGTTACAGAGCAATGAAACACATAAAATATTGCAGAAATATAAACACAGAAAACGCATAAAACAAGAGAGACACAAATATACGTGGTTCACCTAGTTTGGGCTACATCCACGGAGAAACAACTAGTCCTTCTTTTTATATTATCCAATAAACTGAAGAGATAAAGCCTACAACAAATCCGTTGTAATTCCCTCTTCGCTCTCAATCTCCTCTCTCTTCCTCACTCGGAATATAGATATACATAGACTTAATACAATTTCCTCATATATAGTGAGGGGTTGCCTTCTAGGGCAAAAAACCCTAAATTAAACATAACTTCTACCGTCATATCTTCGCCTAATGAACGATCCAGATTGACTACGAAATTACAACATTTTACAAGGCAATTTTACATCTATTCTTAGCTTTGGGGGCGCTGCCCCCGATCCCCCCCAGGGGGGGGCTCCCAAAGGTCGCAGCCGCCCCCCCGGACCCCCCTTGCAGCGAATATTTCAACACCACCCCATTACGAACTGGGGTCCAATGCGGAAATACCTTTGAATACAGAAGATAATCAAGCTCCACACCCAACAGTCCTTAGCTGCCAGCCCATCCACCCATTTAAATCTCTATGACAATGCTCTCTGCACAACATGATCGTGGGCCTTTAACATTAAAAACAGACGAATAGGCGAGCGTTTTTAATTTCCCCTTTGGCCCCTATGATTTTAGTTTATTCATTCATGTGATCAGGGGCTTGAACCAAGCGATTATCCCTTCGGGCGCTAAGGCTCTCAACTGTCGTGCGGGGGTGTTATCCTTTATAACCTGAAATGCCTTTGATTTCCCCTTTCACCACATTGGTCGATATCCTGAACGTGAAACCCCTATACAATACAACACATAACCTATCACATCAGGGGGCCCCTTTCCTTATCACAATCGCAATCGAGGAGGAAGTTTGGTAGAAGAGAAAGCATTTACATTGCTCGATCATCGATTATGATGAGTGACGTCATCATTGCCACATGTCACCTAGTGAGTGGTGACACATGTCACTTGGAAACAGCCCCATAGGACCCCTAAAAATGCCAAAAATGAGTGACACGTGTCCACCCACCACGTCGTCATCCGTATGTGCTACGTTAGCTACCATGTCAACTCGGTGGACCACTTAGAGTCTGCCACATGACCCCTTAGAGGAGGGAGAAAAAGGCCAGTCGGGCCTTGGTTTTGCAGGGAATTCCTTTGTATTTGAAAATCGGCTCTCACTAGGACCTTAACACACGCATCGCAAATAAGCAGTTTTGTAGGTCTTTTTAAGTTGAAACCCCGCCGAATCGCCGATCGCCAATCGTTGATCTGCCTTAGAGGAGAGAGAAAGGGGAGGCCTTGCTCTTGGTTTTTTCGTGACTTTCTTTGTTAACTATTTCATGCCCTTCCCCAATGGTGTGAAAATATATCACAAATCGACCCTCCCACATGTTTTGGAGTATGTCGTAACTGATGGACTGTTGGATCTGCGGGATGCGAGATGTGATATTGGGGCTCGGGACTACGATATGCGATAAAAGGTGTGCTTAGACCCGCCAGTTGCCTTATATGTGATATCAACATTCGACGATCACTGCTTTTCATTCCACTAATGCTACTTACCCACCAGCAAGCCCAATTTACGATTGTGATAAGCCTCCTGGGTCCCGATTGTGATTTACCTCCACATTTAGCCATTTTCCTTTTTTTTCTGAGTTTTTCAAGAAATTCTTCAATAGGGTCTAACTTTTGATCCAAGAACCCCTTTTTGGACTTGTATATACACTCGGAAAACTTTTTCCGAGCACTACGCAATGGATAGGGTCTGATTTGGCTCTAATAGCCTATGTGGCTTGAAAAATGACTTAAACTTCACTGCTTTTAGAAACTTGAGGCAACTGATAACTTGTGAAGTAGTGAGTGTCAATATTTCCCTTGTCATGTGTCTTGAGGCTCCACTATTAATAATCCATTAATTGGCATCATTGAGTGTACCTATAAGTGCGGTGAAGAATCCTCGACTGTAGACTCTCCTATATAGATTGTAGATGATCCTTTCAACAAAGCTTCCTACAATTTTCACAAGATTGAGTCCCATATTCAAGCAACTTTCCATTGAGAGAGTGATATTTTCTTCCAATATTGTTGTCCTTCCTTAAGTGATATCCAACAAATTGATCTTAAAATACTCCTTCCTTCACCTTAACTTTAATACCATGTTGAGAAATCAATGCAAGTAGATGTTAGGGTTTGATTCCTCTTTTCATTACTTGTGATTTATGTTAGTCTCTTTTACTTCCTTATTATGTTATCTTGTATCAAGAAATTACCAAATAAAATGTATGAATATCACAAGAACAAGGAACATATGTTATAGGCACTCAACCAGGGAAAAACCCTTATCTAAGGGAAAACCCAGTCAAACTCTTCCACTAGTAGATTCAAATCAAGATGAGACAATACAAGACCCCTTTTGACCTATATAAAGACCTCCTCCAATCACCAAGTCAACCCTTCATTTAATTAGATGTGTTCTACCAATATCTCCAAGTGTCAACTCCCTAGATGCAGCTTTAATAAAAAAATTCACCCCGCAGCTACAAAATTTTGGACCTGCAGCTACTTCCGAATTTCGGCCCTAGCTACTAATCCAAAAACCCTAGAAGACTTCACAGGTGTGAGAGAGATGCCCAAAAACTTCAATTTTGTCTTTCCATCTTCTTTCTTCCTTCTCCTTGCTTCTTCGCTCTTTTTTTCTTGTATTGGAGTTGCAGATCGAAATTGTGAGTGAGATGTTGCAAAATAGGTTGAGTTTCACTTCTATTGATATTGCTTCTGCTGGGTTAAATAATCCTAATCAAGGTTGATTTCATCAGGACAAAGCCGACTTGGTGTGGAGGTGACAAATGAATTTTTTGACTAAAAAATAATTCTTTTTATATGATACAAAAGACGAGGAAGGGTCTAATAAATATGACAATGACTCTCTTGAATCTTGACAAAACCTAGAAGCCTTCAATGGAGGATTTAACTTGGAAAATAAATAAAAGAGCCTGAAACCCATGCTTCAAAAATATTTTTCTTTTACAATCAAATTTCTTTTTTCTTTTCTTTTGATAGATACAATTATGAAGACTAACACTAGTTACGTTCTTCAACATAATGCATCTTGCATGTAAATGTAGCAACTTCCAAACATGACTCCACATACATCAATCAGAACTACATCTAGTTTTACCTCATAAATAAAATCAACACTTATGGAAAATATAATTTTGCATTGTTTTGTTACATTTAACTTTGCATCCTTATTTACCCATCCCAATGGATTTTGGCTTGGATGATCACAAACTTCCAATCTAAATTTGTTGACAAGCTATGTTGAAATGAAATTTTATTGTGATCTCGAGTCAAACAGAGGATCAATATTTGTCTCCTTGACCTATATCTTTATGTGGAAGAGTTTGGTAATTTATTTCTCTTCCTATTGCTAAAGGCTACTTAGATTCACATCCTTTTGGACTAACGTACATACAATCTTCTCATCCACATCTGAGTTGCCTTCTACCTGGTTGCTTGAACCGGTAGGCATGAGATTCTTCTTCTTATTATCTTTCTTTTAGTTCTTTAGGTTAAGCTCTGGATGTAACTTCCAACACTTCTCCTCTATATTTCCATCAACGTTGCAGTGGTTTCTAGGATTTTTGCACTAGTGTGTTGTGATTCCCGACCTTTTATCTTTTCCACCTTTTAATTTCTTCTTCCCCTCCTTAGAAGCATCATGTTGCTCCTTTTGCTTCCATCCACTTGATTTCCCTTTCTTCAAGCCTATGTTCTCTAGGTATCGTTCTTGTACACAAGCCTCGTCCACTGATTTGGGATTGAATAACATCACTTGCTTCTGCAGATGGTTGTGTAGGCCGCCTGAATACTTGAATACATATGGCTTCTTTGGGGAGATATCCAACATTATGGCCATATTTTTGGACTATGTTGTGTACTCTTTTACGCTTTGCCCTTTTTTTCCCTGAAGTAGTGCCACCAGATCCACTGGTCTTCTACATACCTAATAAGGTAAATCATCACTTTATGAGGGTTTTAAAGTCCTCCCACTTAGTCACTGGAGGATCTCCCTCCAACCTCAAGGTATCCATGTGGCTTTCCTACCAAGTTAGGGCATGGACCTCTAATTTTAGCCATCCAAATGAAATCTTTTATTCTTCCTCAATATGTGGAAAATGAAATATACTTCTCATTGCTACAACTAGTGATTTAGCTTTAGAGCATCGATCTCTCCATGGTACGAATTGATATCAACCTTTGCCTCCATTTTGAATATGGATTGTGAATGATTCATGTCACTCAAACTAGGTTGATATTTTTGGGTCCTTTCTTCGGTTGGATCTTTGTTTCCTCTCGGTCTCCTAATCTCCCCTCTAATTTGTCCACTACAATAAAACCCCCATCTTCTCTGAATATCCCAAGCTTATTGGTCAGGGATGACATGAGGAGATTTACATTATGGTTTATATACGCAAATTTTTCTTATGACCGTAAAAGCCTCTCCTCTACAACATCAAGAGGGATATTCACATATTTATTATTCATGACTATGGTTTTACAACTTTTGGCTTAACTAATCTAGATCCCATGAAAATATCCAAAATATACCTAGAGAATCCTAATATGATATGAATATGATTCGTAAACTGACATGGATATTTCACTGGATTATTTTCACAACAAATATGATAAAAATATATTTAAATATCTGAAATATACACTATTAGGGTTTTATATTTCTTTCGCTTTTCTGATATGTAGATTACGATTAATTGAATACGCATGCAAATTAAAATATGTAGAAAATAGAGAACAATGAAATAAAAAATCACTAACCACGATTAAAACAAGATATGACCTAGGAAACACTTTCGAGACAAAATTGCGTTCGAAGGTGAGGTCGCTCTGCTTTCTTTCTCTAAATAGAAAATGGTTGCGATAAAAATAAGTATGGCCTGTGGCCCATGGGCGACTATATTGTACAAATCCTCTATTTGTGTTCTATCTCTTATCCCTCCCGCCTATTTTTTCTCATCTATTAAACAAGTGCACTACAAAAGGATGGGACCCCTTTTCCTCCTAGTGGCCCTGTTATAACACAACCTGATAACCTACGAGTGGTTAGGTTTTCCTACCTCAATTCTTAACCATAGTTACAATATTGACTCTTCTAGAGTATTCTTCATCATAATCACATGTCTAGCCCATTTTCCATGAAAAATGGGGGATAATGTGGCATCCTCTCGAATTATGGTGGTGAAAATAGGAAGGTGTTGGGGCCTTCATTTTTGAGGAATTAAGAAGTTTTGGTGATAAGCCAAAAGGATGATGAAAAGTAGCATACATAGTTGTTGGAAAGTTGCGGGAGTGACAACCGGGAAAAAGGAAGGAACTCATGGAATACTAGCTGTTGCAGAGGAACAACGGGAAGGAGCAGGTAGAACTAACCGGGAAAAGAACAAGGACAGTCGAGGAATAGAAACAATCGAGCAAGGAATAAGGCAGAGAGCTAGAGAAAGAACTGGCAGTCCAGGTTGACGTGCAAAGATATGGAAGGACGAGTGAAAAGGCAGAGAAATGAGAACATTGAAAAGAGGTTGCGAAGCTAGGAGAGCCACTCTGTGTTGATTATCTCATATGATTTTGTATTGATTTTCCTTGAGAGCCTATACTATGAAAAGAGGCATGTGAGCTTGATGTAATTATATTTCTATACACAACATTGATGAAGAATGATGCTGGAAAAATTGTGTGTTAGTTGAATGTTAATATGGTTCTTTAATTGTTTTTATATTTGCATGTATTTAAGCAGTCCCTTCTTTATAAACATGTATGACTTGTTGCGATCAGACTTCTGTGCAAAATGATTCAGTGTTCTTTGACTCTTGGTTCTTTGATGTGATTCCTCTCAATACTAGATTTCAATCCCCATCTAACTAAGGTCACGAAACTCCTCGGGAGAGACTCCTTACCCATTTTGAGTAAGGTGAAAATGTTGGCATTGTGCTAGACTATAGTGGAGCTTTGTTGGCCCCTGTGCCTGAACCGGGGTCTCAACCTTGTTGTTATTTTTGCACCAACAAATGGCTGTCTTTCTAGGACTCGAAATTTTAAAAAGGGGTTTGGAATATAGTATCAAGGATCTTTAAGAAAGAACTACAAAACTGGTGGCATGAGCAAGTGGACCAGTTTGTTTCTCAATAATCTCAACTCTGTCAATGAAGTATAGGGAATTTGAAGGAAGATGTAATGTACTCGGAACTGGCTAGTGATCAATACGAGATCTTCTGGTGCAATTTTCCAGAATAACTTTACAACTAGTTACGAAGATTGCAAGTGAAAGGAAATCCTAGTGGAAAGACCCATCTCGTCGTGCCTGGACTCAAGCAGATGTTATCGAGCTACACCACCTTGACACAGATATGACGCAAGTTGGAGGTTGTTGGGTATAGAAAAAGGGATACATTATTGAGTTCACTATAGAGAGTGAGCAATATTTTTCTAAATCTGAATTTGTGTTCAAATCAGGATTGCGAGGGAAGCTACTGAAGGAGGTTACTATGTGGATTAAGGTTATTATGGTGGAAGAAGGCTTGTTTGTGTTCCAGAACCCAAGCATGACAGCTTAAACACCTAGTACTAGGGGAATGACCTAAAGGGAGGGATGCTACTGAGCGAGGAACTATAAGAATGTCACAAGGATGGATGCAAATGACTTACAAAAGGCCAGGGATATGAGAGTGCAAACGAGAGCGCAAATAACTGATAAATGGCGGGAGAGGGATATACAGGTGATTAAGAGGTGACAAAGAGTTTACACAAAGCAGGAGAGTTGTTAAGACATCTGGAAGAGGAAGAAAGTGTGGAAGAAGATCCAGTAGGAAGGGCAGAGACAATCACAACAACTGTGGACCTGGAAGGTGACAGGGCCCCACCCCTGCTAGTAGAAATGGAAATGTTGGATGGAATGGACCACCTAGGCTTCGAGGAAGGCATGGATGATGACATGCACTTTTCTATAAGGAGACTATTTGCTAAAGATGATGTGTCCAAAGGAATTAATGATTTACCTCCTCGAAGCTCAAGTGGTATCTCCCCCAACCTTCCCTTGGTACTCTATCATAATCCTAATAAATTCCTAAATAAGTTAATTAAAACTATAAGAGTTCACAGTGCGCATTCTAATTACAAAGCTAGTGCTAGTAGCAATGGAACTAGTAATAGTGGTACAAATCTGCAAGGATCATTACAACCTGGCTTTCGTGGATTTGTACTCCTCTCCCAAGTTTAGTCAAATATGGAGGCTTCATTCACCAGGTATCCTGAGTTCTCTGGTAAAGGGAATAATGATGTCGAGCAACATTAGTATATGTGTGAAGCCATTTGGAGGGCCCACCAGACACCAAATGATGTGAAGTTAATTGAATTCTAGACCACTCTTAGAGAAAGATCCTTGAGATGGTTCATAAAGTGGTTAGAGCTACACAAGAATCCAACCATAGATGATGTTAAAAGGGAATTTGTGCAAGAATTTAAGCTTCCCCATACCAATTAGCAAGGGTTGTAAAAATTGTGAGAAATAAAACAATGAGAAGGAGAGACGCATGGGAGATGATGCAAAGATTTAAGGATGCAATTGGTAAACTAAGCTACCCTATAGATCTAAATCATCAACGAGACTGGTTTATCAAAGAATTATTGCCTCTCACCAGTATGCCATTGACGAAACAAAAAATTGATACTCTACAAGATGCTGTGGAGAAAGCATCTCGGATTGAAGCTATGGTAGGGTACCTACATGAGTATTAGGGGGAAAAACACCTCATGATCCATCCATTTTAGGTCTATAACATCAAATTGTGAACCGGATAGAGAAGTTGAAGGATTTTCAACTAGCATGCTCGACACGATAAAATATATGGTGTACAAACTCCTTAGTGGAAGGCCATGTTGCTACATAATGCCCAAGGTTGCGGGGCCCAAATACTACCTCTACATTAGTAAGACCACCTGGATCTACACTTACTGCAAGAGTTGTGTAAATAGGGACACAAGGATTATACACAGGGTGCAACCAATTTTAGGTGTTCCCGAATTAGTAGAGTTCAGCGCAACCAGAGTACTGTGAGGTATGAAGGGGATATGGGCATCCCCCTCATATTTTCCTGGTACTACAAAAATACTCCAGTGTTCCAAACAACAACTACTATGAATTTTGTGCTTCAACAACTCACCATACTGATCAATGTTGGGCATTGGATGCTCTATCTAACCGTTAAACCGATCAACCTTCCAAATCAACAAGAATCCTTGAGGGCGAGGATGAGGACAAACAAGCGGAAGTAGGAGAGGAGGCAGAGGCCCAGTTCATTGTTACAACTGTGATCAATAAGGGCATGTTGCGTGAGATTGACCACTACCACGAAGACCATGGTGCTCTCAGTGTAGGGTCAACACGCATGCAACAAAGGACTATCCAGAGCTGATTGCAAGATGGGAAGAGCACAACTACAAGAGGGGAGAAAATTTGATTAATGTGGAGCCTAGGTTGCAGAGGAAACCCCCCTCTCAAATATCAACATAGTTAAACGTGAAGGCAAAAAGATTGGAGCTGAAATAAGAGCCATGGAACAACCGAAGATCATAAGACTAGCCTCACTAAAGTGCTCATATGACCCTGAACAACATCATCAATATTACAAGGAATCCATAGAGGTTTTCAACAATTTGACAGTAGGTGGAGGGCCACAAAGGGAGAAACCAAAATCCCTTAGAGTTAAGAGCCCAGACCTACCACAATCCAATGCCCCACCGATAGAATAATGGTTGAGATTATTTCTACAAGTAGTGGACGACGATAAGATGTTGGGACAGTTGCAAAAATGTCTGAAAGTTGTTATGCTCAACAGGGTGGTTGAGGGAGGAGTCATCTCTACTATCCTACCTGAAAGACACTCTAGGAGGTTTGGAGGAACAAGAAGAGAACAAGAGGGGAGTTTTAGATTGACACTCAGATTTTGGATTTCCAGATTAAGGAAAACATATCAGATCTAGGCTCCAATGTCAACATTTTACCAAGAAATACGTGGGAATCCCTGGGAAGACCTAACTTGGAGTTTTCACTAACGCCCTCTAACTTGGATGACTAGAGGGCATGGAAGTTGATATAGTGGGGGTAAAGAACTATGTATACTTTGAAGTGATAGGCATCATGGGGGACAAGGAACCCTACCTGATGTTGCTCGAGATATATTGGGCTTTTGAGAAATACGACATAGTTGATTTAAATAAGGAACTAATGACTTTTGGAGTAGAAGGGGTCAGAGTAATTCAACCTCTAGACCCTTATCAAGGACCAAGATTCACATAACTGATAGATGACACCGAAGAACTAGGATTGCTGGATCAACTGTATCAACTAACAACAGGAAGACAGGAGGATTACCTCAACCCAAGGGCTAAAGGGTCCATAAGATGGCGGAGCATTTAGAGTTTGGAGGTTGGCACAAAAGTTGCTTGGGATGTATTATAGCGGCTATAACCACCCTCCAAAATTTTTCCTTCGCTTTTTTTTGGAGCCTCCCTCCTCAAAATCTTAGCAACATGTCTTGCATTGCTCAGGTACCTGTGTTTCATTCAAGTTTATCTTTCACTTTGCAGCTTATGTTTGTTAACTTGTCTTGCTTTCGACCAGAAGTTGACCTCCCGTGACTTTGTTTGAACCTAGTTCATGCGTTTTCTTAGAAAACTGCACAATCCTTGAGGGCAACCTGCCTTTCTCTCAGGAATTACGCAAAGCAACCTGACAGTGAGCCCTGCTCTGCAGAAATGCGCAGAGGAGTCCGCCAGACAATCTTGCTCAGAGAAATTGCACAGAACATCCTGACATTGGGATTCAGCTTAGGAATTGTGTAGAATCAGCTGGAAGCTTGTCTTCAATTGGGAAATTCCGTAGAGCATGACAGGTAGTCAGAGCCACTCAGGCCAGGAATTGCGCATAAACATTCCTCATGTTGTTGTCTGATGCATGTGTTGGCAAGTTGCCCAGTTCCCTCCAAAACTATGCAATATTCGCATGCATGCATGATAGTCTTTCCCGAAAAATAAAATAAAAAAAACAAAAAACCAAAAATCAACCTTAAAAAATATATCTATTTTTAGCCCTAGGAGTTAAATTCAAGTTGATTTTATAAATTTCCTGCCACTTGTTGCTTTTTCCTAGATTTTTGGCATGCACATCATAAACCCTAAATCTATTTAAATGACGCCCCAGAGCTCATTCTACACGTTTGATCTTGGAGCTCTTTCATTCTCCAAGGCATCAAGGAACCTGCAGCACAATCAATGCAAATTTTCCAGGTAAGTTTTGCTTTTAAAGTATTTTGTTGCTTTTTTTGTCACTTTTTTTCCTTGGCTTGTATGAGTGTTATTTCACATGTTTTACTAAACGAC
Organism: Pinus tabuliformis; assembly: GCA_031772625.1. NCBI lineage: Eukaryota > Viridiplantae > Streptophyta > Pinopsida > Pinales > Pinaceae > Pinus > Pinus tabuliformis. Next base: position 1,069,321,317 of record CM062818.1, read on the forward strand.
CGCTGGCATTTTAGTTGGTTTTAACTTGTAGAAGTGTTGTTTTAAGTTTTTCATTGTAGTTCATAAGCGTCGCATGCATAACATTGTTTTTGCACTAACGATCGTCGTTGCGGCGAATCTCGCGACTAGCTTCGTTGTTCATCCATTTCGCTGTTTCCTACATTGGTTTTGATTACATGCATGATCATTCAATCCTATCTACACCATCCTTCACTCATGCATCCAGATCTACACGTTTTCAAGTTGCCCTTGGGAATATTTGGGATGCCTTAGCTCAGATCTTGCTTTCCCAGGCATTCTTGAACTCGAAGCTCTACCTTGGCTCTAGGAATTGCATAAAGGTTTCCTATCAATGGCCCAAGTTGTGCTCTGCGCAGTCCTGGGAGATAGTTCCCAATCTTTCCCACTAGGTTTGCATAATGTGCAGTCCCAACCAGCATTCAAGTTGGAATGAACTGCGCATTGTACAGTTCCAGTCCACAGTCAACCCAGTTGGACTACACAGTTCCAGTTAGCAACAAGTCTCACTAGCAGCTGGGACTGCACAGTGCGTAGTTCTAACTGACAGTCTCCTAGCATTGAGAGTTACTACTACGCAATATTTCCCAACAGTCACCCGATTTGTTGCATGATCGATCCCTGAAGTGCATTGTGTTTTTAAATTGACATTTGCTTGTCATGAGTGTCCACTCTATCTCTAGGTACATTAGTTTTTGAGTAGTATCTCAGTAGTACAGGCATCATGGTTTCCAAGAGAGATGGATCAAAGGAAATTGTAGAGAGAAACACTGGAGACGTGGTTGAACATGTGCCAATAAACTTGCCCATCTATGCAGACACGCAGTTGTTCATAGAGAAGGACATGAAGATCACATGGGAAGAAATAAAGGACATATTTGCAAGCAATTTCAAGGAAGATCTGGAAGATTGACAAGTCTATGTAAACATTCACAAGTCAGGCTTGTACAGGGTTCCATGCAGGTAACTTACCTTCCCGTGTGCAAATATCATTCACTTGGTTGGCTCACATACTGATCCCGAGACGATGACACTAAGCAACACCGATGGAACACAACTTGCCACCTTTAGGATGGAAAAATACCATCAGATGTATCACTTGCCGCAACCAGTGAACTACATGGATGCATTGTTCTTCACTCCAAACAACAATGTGAACTCAAGAGATATCTTGAAGCGTTGAGTAAAAGAGCCATCAAAGTTCAAGACGATAGACAACCAGGTCTACAAGAGGAAGTCACTCAAGAAGGCTTACCAAATCCTGGCCATCTTTGTATGTTGCTTGTATGGCCAAGAGAGCATGGAGACCTTCCTACAGATTTGGATTTTTTTGTTAGATTAGTTGGCAAATGAAGGAAGGCCTTTCAACTAGTCAAACATGTTGGATCTTCAGCTGAAAGTGAATGTGTCAAATGTCGAGAATTTGCATAAGGATGGACAAGTAAGATTTTATATGTCTGTGTACCTTCTTGATGCAATCTGTGCCCAACAACAGTTCCATGGCATGGGTTGGACATGGACACCATCAAAGGATGTTGTGAAGGTTTATTACAAGTTGCTCTCTGAGTGCAACTACTGAGGAGTCATGGCGAGGTTGTCTGATCACTTCATCGCCCCACTGTACAAGATGATATTTGAACAGGATCCACCTTGCATGTCCGAGGAAGCAATGCAGACATTGCTTAACATTACAAATTGGTATGCCTCACTTGGTGGCACCTTCATCAGGATGTTCGACACGGAGAAGCCTCCGCATAAGCTAACAAGATTTTCCACAGACAAGTTGTTCATGCAAGAGGTTGCATACCACATCTCCACAGGGTTATCAGTAGGACTGCATAGGAGGAAGAAGGAACCATAACCCACTCTTCCTTTGCAAATTGGGTTGTACGAGATCCGTACCTTGAAAGATGCAGATGTCAAGACAAAGGACTTGAAGAAGTTTGGGTTCAACACCAAGAGATTCAATCCATATGAGTCGCACTGCATATGCAAGAACCACTATGAAAAGGTGTACTACCCATGGATCCACGGGGCATGTCATTGGCTAGAGGAAGATCCTTGGAGGTATTGCTACAACTCCTGTAGGCTCAATGAACTGGTAAGCATGGCTGTATAATGGAAAGCGACACTGCAGGAAACAACACCACAGTAAGAAACAACAATAAAAAAACAACAATGAGTAGAAAACCGACATAAGACAAAGGCAAGAAGAAGATTTTTGAGAGTGCAAGACAAAGGCAAGAGGAAGATTGACAAAGCATGGATTCAGATGTTGATCCAAAACTATGAGCAGCTCCCCCCGCTCATCGCTAGCATTGAGGCTTCCTATGCATATTTGTTTAGGAGTCTGGATGTCATATTGCAAATGCATAAGGTCCCTTCCATCATAGCTGTTATAGACATTTTTGGGCACTGCAACCCCAAGCATAAAATTTCCGTAAACCAAGGCTCCTAAGTCCCTAAAAGTGTTGTTCCAACCCCTAAAGGAACAAGGTCAACTGATTATAGCTTCTCCTAGAAGTTCTCCATGAAAAACTACTCAGAACTGGTCAAAACATGATCATTTCACCTGCTCCATAGGCAAAGTGCGTTGCATCTCACCTAAGTACACTCAGTGGGTGCGTTGCATTTCAAAAAGCCCTTCTATGGGGTGCGATGGGCGAGAAGAGACAAATGGCAGTGTCAATCCGCGAGGTGGAAAAGCATGGAATCTTCCAGAAAATTCTCATGTGACACTTTCCATTCTGAATTCGACCAAGGATGAGTAAGAGATCATCAATCTCCAAGTGGAAGCAAGAACTATCAGAGGAAAGACACTAATCAAATCACAAGCTGACTCATCTCCCTTACAGATATCTATATATGGATCCCTCATCCCAGAGATCCAGAGGTTGGAATTTTCCATCTTGTAAGGAATTGCTGTTGGTTTCTTGAGGCAACATCATATTGTTGGGTGATCTAAGCTTTGCATGAGGTGAAGAAGGGCTTACTTGCTGAGAGGATGATGCTGGGTCAGAACAACTAGTTGTAACTCTCTTGGCTCTTTCTTGATTATCAATAAAGCTATTCAAGTTTTCCTCTAAACTCTTGTGTCATTTATGTTTCATGCATTTGTATGGTCAATTTACATCTGATCCTAGATTGTTTATGATAATAGATCCATGTTCTTGTATAGTGTTATGCTGCTTTGATTCTACAGGTACTCTGCGAAGCTAGGTGTACAAGGAAGCAAGTAGCAAAGGACTATCATAAGAGAGAGGAATCGAGCAAGGAACCAAGCGCAAGACAGAGGTTGGTCTCCTTTATTCTTCTCTCATCTATCTTTCATAAAGGAAAACGAAAGTAGTTTTACTTTGTTTGTTTCTAAGGTAGCTACCACACCTTAGTGGGACTAGCAGTTCTGCATAGACACTTTTCCCAGTAACAAAATGGCGACTCTGCTGGGGAGCGACTAGGTTGTTTGTTTATCTACATTTTGTTTACTTTATAAACTTACAGACGGAGCCTGAAGTTGAGCTAGGTAGCTTTCGAACTGCATTTTCTATGCAAATGCAAAGTAGATAAATGTCGCTTCAGTGAATCTCTGGGTTTTGTTTATGAATTAAACAACTGATTTACAAACTCTCTAATTTCCCTTGTGGTGGCTCTAGTAACCTCCTTAGATCTACCCCTGTTGTTGATTTACTGATTACCACTTGCTCGGCCAAAATCCCTGAACTGAACTGCAAACTGTGACCCGGAACCCAAGCAAAGTCTCGTCCCTGGCCCAGCGCACTCTCTGTTCTGTGAATCTGAAATTCAGCGCACTTCCCGAGTGTAGTAGGTGTGCTGCATTTCAAATTCACTGTGTTACAGGTGCGCTGATCAGACTAGGCATTGTTCCTGAATTTTGGTTTCTGTTCACTCTTTTCAGATCTATTCAAGAATTTTGCTGCCTGTAGTCAGTACACCTCTGTTTGAAACCCCTTTCCTTGCTGATATTCCGCCTCCATTGTGCAAAGAACTTTAAATGTTTTTGTGTATTTGTTGAGTCATTTTCAGTTCTCCTTTGTAAAAAAGTAACGTAATTGTACTGTCGTTTCTCGATTCGAAAGTGTCGCAAGTGTCATTTTCAGTCATAGAAGAGAGTCTGATTGCTCTCGATAGTCGATTACCCTGTTACTATTGTATTTGATCTAAATTAGTAGTTTTTCTAGTGTCGAAAACAAGTTTTCATTTCCAAATCGCAAAGTGTTGTCATTGTCTTCATTTTGATTTTGAAAAGAAACTTGTTAGTAATTTTCGCTTGAAAAGTAATTCAGATTTGCGCATTAGCTTTCTTTTTATCATTCACATATTAAGAAGGCTAAAAACAAATACATGCATGTGCATTTGCATTTAGACTGTTTGATTGGTTTGATTTAGGACAGTGCATATAGTGTGTGCTCTTTGCTCTTTGTTGAAAGAATTCTGTCTTTCTTTCCTTAGTAGCTAGGATTTTCATTGCACAAAGAAGATAAAAGACTGTTTATCATCTTAGATTGCATTTTAGGAATTGTACATCTACATCACGCGGTGAACCTGAAAGGCAAATTTCTTAAGCAAGATCAACTGTAAAATAAATTTAATGAATCTAACAACACTTTGGAACCTAACGCACAACATCTAGAAGTCTAGGCTAGAGATGTATTCCGGCGTCGTAAAGCCTGGTAACTGTTGTTCTCATTGTTGGTTGGGTGATTCCTCCACTTTGAGACGATAAGTGCCAGTACGGACTTGTGCTCCCACGTACCGTCGAGTATATTTTGGGAGACCACAATAGGCTTAATCCTTTATCCATAGGAAGCCGTGTCTGCCACCCTATCGATCGCAATGCACTGAACACAGCATTCAGGAAGATTGACTGCCGTACCGTAAAAAGTATTCTCCAGTTTTGCGATTGGTTTGGTAATCCCTCTTCCTAGATTTCCAGAACAGTCCCTTTCGTTCCTTTTCAAACTCCTTAACAGAAAAGGTCCATCTGAGCACTTGTCACTTCAGGCTCATTAAAAATCGAAGGCGACTAGAGTCATCTTTTGTTTTTTCTCGACTCTCTAAAATTGAAAAAACAAGTTGTGTCAAAGCGTCTAAAATTTATTTTAAACGGAATAATCGTCACCTTTCCTACATTGGTCTTAGGTTGAGAACATGAAGTCTACCAACCAAGGAGTTCCCCTTGGAGGAAATCCTAGTCCCTTCTCCTCTTGGGGAGATGTTGGTGCACCCCACATGGCCACATTGTCACTTCTAGGATTGACGATTGGCTTGCCCGTATGGCCTTTCTCAACCTCCGTAGTTCAGAACATCGCGATTCCTGAACAATCAAGTCAGCAACTAGACAATTCCAGAGTTACCCCCCAACCCTCTACTTCATCCAATTCTTCCTCTCCTCCTTCCTCTTCGCTTGATGGGGCTGGTAAATCCAAAAATCAAGTAGCTGAGAAGAAGAAGGAAAAGAAGAAGAAAGAGAAGAAGAAGAAGGAGCCAAAAGTGAAAGGGGGCAACCAAGCGTCGTCTAGCGAAAATCCACACACTGCACCGACCAGGCCGAAATCGCCATGTGTCATTTGTAAAGGAGACCACTATCATAGAGATTGTCCCTGCATCCCTCGGATCTTAAGGGACTGGTCTCCTCGTTTTCACAACCCGGCGTCATCAACCTCTGATGATCATGTTGAAAACACACCGTCGACTAGTGAAAGTGAAGTCCCTGGAAAAAAAGGAAAGTGAAAATTTCCTTGTAAATTGTGTGAAGGAAATCACGCCGTCCACCGTTGTCCCTTCTTAGACGAGGCTAAAAGAGTTTTGGGCGATCGTCCGGTTTCACCGTAACGACTTCCTCCTGGATATAAGAAACTCTTGCCGAGTCCGTCACTAGTTGAAAATCCGGCTGACCCACCCAGGTGGACGGCCGAAGCATCTATTATTGAAGATAAACCATCTAAACCCATACCAGACGAAAGTCAAAAGGTCGAGGCGGCAGTTGACCCGGTCTTGCCTTCAGAAGTTCCATCTTCAGATGATACAGTCATCGAAGAGAACAAGGATGACACCGTCCAAATTCTTTTCGTAAGCACAGATTCCGATGAACATGGGGGCAATTTACCCATTCCTTTACCGCAGGAAGGAAGTTCATCAAAGTCGTACCCGACCGTCTATTCGGTCCCACCTCCAAGCAACCCAGTTGTTTCCTTCGACTGGAATCAGCTAGGCAGACCCCGTTTACCGGCTAGTGTACCATTCCGAATCATTGCTCAAGTATATAGAATGGTTATGGTGGGTACCATCATAGATGAAGGGGCTTCTGTGAGTATCCTTTCCTCGACTGCTTGGAAAGCGCTTGGTTCGCCATTGCTTTTGCCTGAGATGAGAAATCTAACAGGCTTTGACAAAGGAACCAGTCGATCGTTAGGGATCCTTCCCAATGTGCCCATAACATTGAGAGGGAAAACCGTTCACATGAAAGTAATGGTAGTCCAAGGACCCCTGGATTATAATCTACTCCTTGGACGAGACTATATTTATTGCATGGGAGCCATTGTCTCATCACTCTTTAGAGTAATGTGTTTTCCGCATGAAGGAAGAATGGTCAAGCTCGTAGACCAGCTTTCATTCCTCGGTTCACGCATAGCAAATAGTCATATACCATCCCTGAATGGTCTTTTCACACAAGGAATGTCTCATCAATCCCCAGTCCGTCCACCTGGTGAGCATGAGTTATTCGGGGGACATGACTGAAACCCAGGGGGCATGCACCCTGGTCTGCTTCGGCAGGAAAACTTCATATACATGGTAGGTTTCCGTGAGGGATATATGACTAATCTGATGCTCCCGTCCGTGATTGGAAAAGGGGGTTGGACTGGAATAAGATTCCCTTGTCAAAGTTATGTGGGTAGAGGCGTCTGCGCCACCTGCCTTTGTCTATTGCGGTAGGCATCGCCAAAGAAGTGTTTCATTTGCGGTGCAGATAAAACAATCTTTGGTAACCTGAAAGAGGTAGACCTTTCCTGATAAAACAAATTTCTTGTCGGTAGAATAGAAGGTGACCTTGAAACTTTATTTTATACCTGGGGGCATGCAAACCTTTTGGCATGCAAGCGAAGAGCAGCCATTTATTTTTTTAAATTTGTAGGTCCTCTAACCCTTTAAACTCGTAGGATTGGTCGTTTCCTAACTTGCATAAAGAAAGGATGTGGGGCAAAACTCTAAAAATTTCCGTTTATATATGAGACATTCTTATTATACGACTGGATTAATCGAGCAGTTTTAGCACATAGTTCAAGCTCGTTAAAAAATAAACATAAGTCATGAGCAAATGTTTCCCCCAACGTTTAAACTCAGTAAAAAATGAACCAATTCCCGATAAATAATCATCGTGAATGTAGTACTTCAGCCTTTAAAGCCTTGGTCGTGTTCCAATCATCACCTCCACTCTGTATTGCCCGATCATTCACCTCCATTCGATTGTTTACCCCTTTTGAGGAACAGCTGCGAAGAGTGATCCTATTAGCCATCCTTGTAACACTGCCGTGATTGGAAAATTCCAAACCTTACCTGGAATCAGTTGCTACCAAATTTTATCACTTGTTCCTCAAAGACGAGTCTCCTTTAAGCTCTTTTCAACTGACTCGTAAAATATGAAAAGATTGCCGAGCCATTGGCCTCTCCAACTCGTTAAAGGGACCGGAAGTGCTATCCCTCCTTTAGATTTTAATCTTTTTGGACCTGAGGGATTATTACACAAAAAGATCGAGCGCTTGTTTTGTTCGGCTCATTAAAAGTATCGAAAATTCATCCCTTCTGTATTGTTTTATACTTTTTCGGACTTAAGGGATTAGATGAAGAAAAAGGATTTTGGAGTTTTTCTTTACATCCCTTTTCAGACTCTCTAAAATTGAAAAGGACCGAGTTATCTTTGTCGTTAAACTCGTTAAAACGTAATAGCGACAAACTTGTCCATAGCAGACAAGAACGAGTTTCACTATCGCTAGGCTCGTTAAAGCATAGCAATGGGTTTGCCCGAAGGGAAAATTATAGAACAAGCCTATGTTATCCTCCTCAAGCTTGACAAAAATAAAGAGGTACTGGTCAGCAATGACTGGGGAAAAATTGGGAAGAAAACTTTAAGAAACTTTGTTGGTAGCAAGTCGCTCTTGAACATGACACTTTCACTCCGCATCCAAGTTGGGTTGGGTTGTTTCATTCACCGGTCACATCACCATGGTCCCATCACACCATCCACATTTGGGGTTAATGCTACCAATCCATCACGTCAGTGTCGCCGATATGTTCAAGAGAAGTCACTCAGAGAATTCACCTGTGTCTCACCCGCTGCAATACATTTACGCTCCATTCTTTCATGACCGCCACCCTGAATCTTATATCACCAGACCGTTTTCACCTCCATTAAAATCATTTGCTCCGTTCCGTGTCATTGATGTGGGATTCATTAAGGCCCTCCTATGACGGATCACTTCTTGTCGACATCAGCTCATTATCCAAGAAGCCGATCTAGGGACACCCCTTTCAGTACTTTGAAGCTTGCATGCCTCAATGGCAAGTTTCTCACTTCCGGCGACAGGTTTACATCAATGACCTTCGACCGAAAGATTTTGCATGGTGTTCGACGCCAAGTCCTTTATTCACACCACGTGAATTGTACTGCAGTACCTTGAGGGTCATTATCATTATCGGTGATTCCTCTCGCGCCTGTTAACAACTTACATCATTGGCTGGTAATCAGGCGATGTCTTTCCATGTTCGACTCCAGAACATCTCTCACATGGATCGACTTGTACTTTGAGTGAAGATCGAACGAGATTGAAGACCCCGGATCTAGTTTCATCCATCCGGGCTGCGATATATGTTCAGGAAAATAAAGACATCAAATGTACATCATTGCTGCACAGATAATCATCCAATCAAAGGGATGATGGCTCTACCAGAATCATCAGTCTACACTCAGACGATTGTCTGTCCTATGTACATGAAAATGAATTTATAAAGCTGAGCATGGGAATGCCCACCTCAGCTAGATCATGAAAATATTATGAAGATAATGTATTGTATTGTATCTTATTACAGGTCTCCTCCCAGCTTGAAAGAACTTCAGATCCTCATGATAAAGCATTTCACCCGACATCAAAAAAGATTAACGACCTCATGCTTTAGGGGGCAACTGTTATAGACATTTTTGGGCACTGCAACCCCAAGCATAAAATGTACATAAACCAAGGGCTCCTAAGTCCCTAAAAGTGTTGTTCCAACCCCTAAAGGAACAAGGTCAACTGATTATAGCTTCTCCTAAAATTTCTCCATGAAAAACTACTCAGAACAGGTCAAAACAGGATCATTTCACCTGCTCCATAGGCAAAGTGCGTTGCATCTCACCTAAGTACACTCAGTGGGTGTGTTGCATTTCAAAAAGCCCTTCTATGGGGTGCGATGGGCGAGAAGAGACAAATGGCAGTGTCAATCCGCGAGGTGGAAAAGCATGGAATCTTCAAGAAACTTCTCCTGTGACACTTGCCATTCTGAATTCGACCAAGGATGAGTAAGAGATCATCAATCTCCAAGTGGAAGCAAGAACTATCAGAGGGAAGACACTAATCAAATCACAAGCTGACTCATCTCCCTTACAGATATCTATATATGGATCCCTCATCCCAGAGATCCAGAGACTAGAATTTTGCATCTTGTAAGGAATTGATGTTGGTTTCTTGAGGCAACATCATAGTGTTGGGTGATCTAAGCTTTGCATGAGGTGAAGAAGGGCTTAGTTGCTGAGAGGATGATGTTGGGCCAGAACAACTGGTTGTAACTCTCTTGGCTCTTTCTTGATTATCAATAAAGCTATTCAAGTTTTCCTCCATACTCTTGTGTCATTTATGTTTCATGAATTTGTATGGTCAATTTACATCTGATCCTAGATTGTTTATGATAATAGATCCATGTTCTTGTATAGTGTTATGCTGCTTTGATTCTACAGGTACTCTACGAAGCTAGGTGTACAAGGAAGCAAGTAGCAAAGGACTATCAGAAGAGAGAGGAATCGAGCAAGGAACCAAGCGCAAGACAGAGGTTGGTCTCCTTTATTCTTCTCTCAGCTATCTTTCATAAAGGAAAACGAAAGTAGTTTTACTTTGTTTGTTTCTAAGGTAGCTACCACACCTTAGTGGGACTAGCAGTTCTGCATAGACACTTTTCCCTGTAACAATAGCCCTCACCCAGGCCATGAGGAAGAACCAAGTCATTCTGGGTCATGACAAGTACATAGAGTAGTTGATGCGAAAAGCCACCAGTGATGACTTGCAGCTCAGCGCATAGAACATGCAAAGGTATATCAGTGGTCCAACCACACTCAAGACATTGTTACACATGCTTCAAGATGAGCTGGACAAAGGTTTCAGAACCATATACCCAAAAGCCTTGGAGGCAAGAGTATGCTTTGACAAAGATGTCATCAAGTAGTACCAAGCTTAGTGTCGGTTCGTCACCAAAGATCACCACGAGGAGATTATCGAGTTGGTCTTTCCCCAAGACCCAAGTGATGTTGTTTTTCTTGTCAGGCTGACTCAAGCCTATTTTTGTCTCGGATGGGTATATGTGGAAATTGTATTATTGTAAATATGTTGTAAGTGAAATTCCAAGTGTCATTAGTGGAAAGTGAACAATCACTGTGTAATGTGAAGAGTCATGAGGGTAGTCCAAGAGTCAAAGGGGAATGTCAAGGGTCACCCCACCCTTTGCTATATATAGAACCTCATAACGCATAGTACCAGGATTTTGGGGAGCCAAGCTTTTGGCTAGGCATTGCTTAGAGAAGGCTTGGAGATTATTGTGACAAGCCTTGGCTTCTCCACAATGTAAAGCGAGTACATATCTTTGGAGGAGCAAGTAGTGTTGACTGTAATGTTCCACTATTAGGGCTATTGGATGTCAATGGTGTTGTATGGATGGAACTTTCACTTTATATATATAACAAAGCCAACATGTTTCATGCATATGTTGTTATTATAGTTGGAATCTTCTAGTTGCTTTAGCAATGTATGTTATTTAACTTACCCATTTGTGTATGAACTGTTTTATATGCAATTGTATGAATCTTTTTGCATACGTGTTGTTGGTTTAAGCCGTCACTTTGGATTGTGGACTATTCTTCTTTCCAACTTGTGATGTCATTCAGCTCATGTGTTCCTTTCATGTTGTGTACTATTACAGGCTTCTAAGGGACACACTTCCTTTTCCCCTCCACGTGTTAGAACCCCCATGCATCTCACTTGACTCACTGAAAGGTCACACACTTGCTTCTAATTCCTCTGCGCGTTATCCTAGTCAAGGCATTGCATTACTACCCGTTGCTCGTACTCCTACTCCAAAAGGTTCGAGGTCTAGTTGGGACTTCTTACCGGGGATATCCTCTAACATGTTGGTGGGTGCAACATCGTCAACATTTCTGGCATTAAAAGGAGGTCCATATCACAAGCTGAGTCCTTAAAGTCTATTTTGAATCTCTGCACATTCCTCATGACTTACATCAGAGTTAATCCTCCAACATATCTGTCTCACGGACATGATTTTGAAGTGTCGAAGGATTTCCTTGATGACTTGTCACGTAACACATAAAATGGTTAAGGTGGAGCAACTTTGATTAGTCACGGTGTTGCCTTCATGGGTTTCTATGAAAGAAATGAAATCCACGAGGATCACATTGCTTGCTGACTGTTCACATTCATGTTTCTAGGGCATGCACTGCAATGGTGTGTCACATTGCCCGCAACATCCATTCACTCTTATGATTAGATGATCAGAGAGTTGGCCCATGCTTTCTATCATTACGATCGTAAAGCACTCAATAAAAAAAATCTAGAATTACAGAAAGCACCTGATGAATCCCTTTTGCAATTTTGGAAACGCTTCCAAAATCTCACTTTTCAAATCCTAGAAGATGAAATTGATTGGAAATTTCTTCATGAAATATTTCAGTATCTTCTTCACATATATGAAAATCCTCATGTGTTACAATCATTTGAACCCCTCCCAACATACCTCAGTGTTAGAGCTGCTAAACCCAAAATGGGCAAGGTTGCTGTCACAAGTTACCCTCCGTCCGCTTCTCATCAAATAGCTCTAGCTCCACAGTGCGAGGTGGGAGAAGGTATGCACACATCTGTTGAAATGTCACATCCTCCCACCCCACATGCTTTGAACATATACGCAGATTTGATTTGCAAAGCTATTGGTTGTCACGTGAACTTGTTCTCTCAACCTTCGTCCTCTCGTTCTGTCGATCCTCTACATCTATATTGTGTTGTGTTCTCCTGTTCTAGACTCCACACTTGTTGTTCACAAGGATCAAGTTGACGACGAAGTTGGTGTTGATCAGCCAACCTGTGTTGTCATTTATGATGAGTATGTGTGGGAAACTAAAGAAGAACCTGTAGTGAAGGATGACCTCCTTCAGTTCGCACCTCATCCACTATTCCTTGACATATTTTGTGATTCTCCCATTTCTTATTTGTCCTATGAAAATCCATCCCTAGATGTCTTTACTTTCGATCATTCACTAAACACACCCGATGTCGGTACGTCATTTGATTGTGGAGAGGAAACATCTTTCTTTTTGAATCCACCTAGTCTATCATCTTTTCTTTCCAAAAACTCAGAGGGTGAACATTCTTGTTTCTCATCAACCCCTCTATATGATTCGTTAGATCATGAGGATGCCGAGGAACATCTCAAATTTTCTGATCATGGTTGTTGTGATCTATTTACTCCTTCATTCGATCATGACACTGATTCATTCATTGTTAATATTTCTAAGCCACCAGTTTTTGATGATCTACGTGATGATGAAGTGGAAACCCCTTTAGCTCTTGAGGCACTTCAATCTGAGCTGATGGTTATGTCAGGTCCTCCTGTCTTGAGGTCAGTTCCACTTCCGATCGAAAATCTATTGACACACCCCAGGCTCCTCATCACTCTCCCGTTTGCATTGAAGATCAACCTAGTTCACAAATTTCACATCCTCGACCTCAATCACATGATCACATCGCTCATGCATTGGAGTAATCATACACAATGGGCACTCTTGCAAAACATAAGTTTTCTTCCTTTTTCATGTTTTCTTGTTTGTCTTGGTCGAAAGAGTGTACATGCTCATTTTTTGCACACAGTGTGTTGCAACACCATGGTATGTCCACAAAATGTTTGTCTTGCACTTTTACTCTTTTCTTTTCTGTGTACGCATTCAAACTTCAAGCGTGTTGGGCTTTACCATCTTATCTTTCTTGTGTGTTGGTTTACTTGAATATCTTTCTGGTCGACTATGCCTTCACCAACATGGGTCAACCAATGCACTGGTCGCTACATTGGAAATATCAATTCATGTGAGTAGGCCCATGCTTTGTTTAACATAGGAGTAGGAGTAGTGTTTTCTTTCTTGTTTGTTGTGCTTTCTTGTTTTCTTTGCTTACTTGTTTTTCTTTCGTTTACTTTTGTCCTTTGCTTGTTTGTTTTGTTTGCTTGTTATGCACCTGTAGGTTTAGCTTCACATGAAACCGTTTTTGTCTCTTGAGACAAGTACGGTGAAGTACAAGAGGACTTGTACAAATATTAACAATTGGTTATCTGTTGTCTTCTGTCTTTATGAATAACTTGTTGTCTTCAGTTGATGACACCATGAAGGAAAATACGTTCTATTCAGAGTGAGTCTTGGTGAAAACACAATGCTTTCACTTTTAACTAGTACTGCCTACTCTAATAGGTTTTTATATATTTTGTTAACAATTTTTAGCTTAGTCAAGTAGAGTAAGGTGAGGGGGGAAACCTTAACAAGTATGTCAAAGGCATATATAACATAATTCTCTAAAGGGACAACCTCTTATGCTCTCAGTAAGTTAGGATCCCTCTTCCGTCTCATAAAACAAATAAGTGCATATTCACAATTCTCTGAAAATGAAAAGATGAAAAATGAAAAAATATAATAATGAAAGAAGAGAAAGGTTTCCTGTGTAGAGAGGTGATTCAAGTAACTCCGCTGGGGCACTGACCAGGCTCACTAGTAGCGGAGCGATGCTTGTGTTCCTGCGTGACTCCACTGGGTTACTGTCCAGGCATGTTGGTAGCAAAGCAACATGAGAGATGACACTAAAGCTCTAACAATTATATTACTTGTGTATCAATATACCCCTCTTCCCCAATTGAAACAACTCAGTTGAATTGGCTTGGTATGTGTGCTGACCGATCAAGAGAATGACAGAGACTATATCTTTAACTCGAGTTACGCCATGACAATCAAAGAATTGAACAATACTTCCGGAGGAATTAGAGTCACTTTTCATGAAACAAGGTCCTTACAGAGAGCTGAAGTTCCACCAATGTGTTTCCAATGTTGTAGCGGCTACAACAACCCTCCAAATTTTTTCCTTCAATTTGTTTTGGAGCCTCCCTCCTCAAAATATTAGCAACATGTCTTATACTGCTCAGGTACTTGTGTTTCATTCAAGTTTATCTTTCACTTTGCAGCTTGTGTTTGCTAACTTGTCTTACTTTTGACCACAATATGACCTCCCTTGACTTGGTTTGAACCTGGTTCTTGCGCTATCTTGGGAAACTGTGCAATCCTAGAGGGAAACCTGCCTTGCTCTCAGGAATTACACAGAGAAGCCCTGCTCTCCAAAAATGCGCAAAGTAGTTCGACAAACAACCGTGATGAGAGAAATGACATAGAACATCCTGACACTGGGCTAAGGCTCAGGAATTGCACATACCCAACTTGCAACTTGTCTTCAACCCATAAATTATGAAGAGCATGAGAGGCGGTGAAAACCACTCAGGGCACGAATTGTGTAGAAGCATTCCTGATGTTGTTGTCTGGTGCATGTGCCAACAATTTGCCCGATTCCCTCCAGAATTATGCAATATTCCCATGCATGCATGTTGGCTTATATGGGCCTGACCCAGGTTTGGAAGAATTATTAGGCCAAACAAATCCCGTAGCTACCGGCCCTTTCGGAAATAGTCTGCGGAACGCGAACTGAGGTCTCACCCGAGGTAGCAGGGGAGGGTGCTGGAACCAGGATTTCGCACCCTTGGGATGTATGGATGTGGTTTGGAGGGTTAGCGCTCCATTCTGCAGCATCGCGCTGCCCTGTTTCACGCAGATCCATTCCCAGAATAATCTTTACTAATTCTTAGCACACGTTTTACAGATCTAACCTATTTGATGAGGTATTGCAACTCAAATATACTTTAAAATGGTCTTTAAGCAAACATTTATCACTTTTATTCAGTCCACATATTAAGACTAAGCCAGATTCACAAGTATTTAATAATCAATGCGCATAGACCAAAACAACTTTATTCACCATACAAATTTCCAGATTCACAATAATTCAGAGAACACAAATATATTTCAGAATGAACTTATCTTTATTTCCGCTTCACACCAATACAACCAGCTCCACCCTGTGCACTCAGCTGCAGGGGTCCACGCACACAACTACGGACTCTTCCAAGCCTCTACGCACATAGCTGCAGAGCCTCTATCCTCTACCCAAACCCTCGACTCGGACTTACAGATGCTTTCAGACTGATTCTCTCAAAAACCCATTACATATCAGATCTCAAGATTATCCAACAAAACTTAGCTTCTCTACCCATTGAGCCTCACTCTATTTATACCTTTCCATGGACAACCATCCATGGGTGGGACGAATCAACTTACATTTCTTTACATTATTTTTGGGTGGAATACCGCTTTTACTTTGAATCATTACAAATCGTGCTCCACGCATCTCGCGGAGTCTTTACCTTCTCTTTCCCAAAAATGTAGACTTCGTGCCTCATGACCGTTGCGCTGGGCTTCCGCTACCCAACAGTCCCCCAACACAATCATCGTGACTCGTCCTGAGTCACTCAGCTAGTGCGGCCAACTTTGCGCAGAGATCGGTGAACATCTTCTATGCGTCGCTTGTGCTAGTAGCAAATTCTTCCGTTAGGCGCTGCATCCGTTCTACGTGTATAGCCAACATCTCTATCCCTGTCTTTGCTGTCTCCATAGTGGCATACTCAGCCTGCATGTGGGCTACCTTACGCTCGATGGTGGTGGAAACCGCAAATGCCTCATCCAGCCACAGCTAGAGATGAGCTTTAACCACTGCTTCCTTCTGTCTGGCGGTATTGGCTTGGATTTTCAATTCCTACGCCTCCCGCATCTTAGCCAAGTGCTGCATAATAACAACGGTCTGCGCGGTTCCTCTGAGCTGATCTTAAGCTTGCTGGAGTTCCCGGGCCTCGGTTTCCAATCGACGAGTGTTGGATCCTCCTGAATGGCGGTGAGCGTAACAATCGAATGAGTTAGCAGCTGGGTACATTCCGCCATTGAATGTGTGAGCATCGCATGCCCTGTAGTAATAATGTTCCTACGTTACTCTAGGATCTCTGGTGGCATTGGTGGTGAAACCTGTAGTTGTAAGTCTGCGATCTGCGAACTCAGCTCCCGATGGATCCACGTGGCCTCCTCCTTTGTCGTTCGAAACCCAGTAGCTAGTTTATGGATCTGTGTCTCAATAGGCAAATCCTCCGCAATTTCTAACTCCTGGGCACTCGAACAGGCTTCTGCTACTAGCTTCTCCATCTGCTGCTTTTGTGTGACTGCCTCGTCGCGTTGGAACCGCAGCTGTTCGATATTAATTTTCTACTCCTGGAGTACTTGATTGGCGTGGCTGGCCCTGGCGCAGAGTTCGATTGTGGTGTTGTCATGGAGTTCTTGCAAACTTTCGCGTGGAAGAGCAACCACGTTTAGTCCTAGCCCTGTAAGTTATTATAACATAGCTCGGTCCTCTCCCTGTGTGGTGATCAACACTCCTGCTGGAATCGGGAGAGAATGACCCATTTGGGCTTTCAACAATGGTGTCGCAGCTGTTGTACTGGAGACCCATGGAGTAGCGCTGGTGCCTAATGGCGCGATTCTTGTTCCCAATTCATCCAGCTGCGTGCGGAGTTCCCCCAACAAAATCTACTGCTCCGACATGGCTTCATTGAATGCCTCCCAAGCGACGTCTTGAACAGTGTTTTATATATCATTTAGGTCCCCCTCAGTTAAGGTGGTCACTCCGCTGTCCGTTTTGGATGCCTTTGCCTTCTTTCGTGGCTTCAACCATTCTTGTTGCACTGGCTGCTTCAAAGGCGAATCCGTGCCAGTTGCTAATGGCTCGTTCGCGGCCGTCTCAATGGGCAGCTTCTGACTGCTTTTGGCTATTTTCGATGTAGCCCCTCTTGGTGGTGTCTTCCCTGTTGCCACCAACGCCACCTCCCGAGTTGCATGAACTTCCGCGGCGAGCTGTTCATTTCACTTTTGTTGCACGACACACTTAGCTTCCTCCTTTTGCCGCCGGATAGCGGCCTCGTTACGCTCTACTGCCTCTGGTCCGCGCCATGCTGGTGGCCAGGTATCCACAACCCCGTCGACAATGTCATCAATGGAAATAAAGCAGAGTGAGGTCCACGCCTGTGCTGGGTCCTTGCACGCCCTGATGTAGATACGATGCATGTCTGCTTTAAACTTGGCAATATGCTTCATGCTTTCATAGATCCCATCGGATAGGCGAGGTAGCACATTAATCCATTGGCGCACAGTCGTGTCCATCAATATCCAAAAGATTTTTATGTTTCGAATTTGTCCTGCGTCCCTTGTTGCCGAGAGGGAAGCCTATCGAGCGGCTTCCGACCATTTCGAGTCCAAGACCGGAAATTGGCTTTCTTCCGGTAAGTCAGTGGCGACCAGCATGATGGACAGGAGCAACCATGCATAATGGAAAGTCTTGCCTTCCTCCTGCACTTCGCGATAGTTGGTCAGAAACTCTTCACAAAGGAACTGTGACCAATTGAACTGTACGCCGGCTGCACATTCCTCAGCAAGTGCAATAACTACAACTGGAACCTTAGTGCCACAACATTTCCTCATTACTTTTTGTGCCAGCAACTGAGTGGCGACGCGAACGAAGTTATCTGAGATACTATCAATGATGTACCCTTGCTGTCCCTTTACAAGCTGATACTTCTTTTTCAGTTTCTCTATCATCGCGACATCGTTGCTTCTATCAGTAATTTCCCAAGGGTCCCTTCCATCGCAGGGAAGATGCGAGACCTGATGAACAAGTTTAGCTGTGATACGGACGGGTTTGCTGACCCATAATATTTCCTCATGAACTAGACAGAGCAACTGCTTGATGACCAACATGGTGATAGGAGGCCAGAGGAAGTGAGGAATAGACAAAAGGCAGAGCAACCCAGCTTTGTCCACCTTCTGCAACCACTCCTTTGGTTGTAGTGTTGTCACCGTCCCTTCTACATTCTGTTCCATTAATGCGTTCGTCGCTAGGTGGGGAAATTTTACTATATCTGCAAGGTCCCAATCTTCGAATTTCATTGTCGCAACACGGACAACCACCAAGTTTTCCACTGGGATTGCTTTTGGTAAAGCCGAGGTATGGATTGCAGTGTCGACTTCATCTAGGTTTGCAGGTACCTTCGCCTTCCCCTTGCTTGGAGGCACATACTTGGGTCGTCGCACTGGCTGTATGGGATCTTCCTCAGGGTTTACTTCTTCAATATATGTGGGAGACTCTTTTGCTTCCTCGTCGCTATCAATTGTAACAATTTTACCCTTTTCCTCCATTGTGAACTTGCCAAAGTGCAGGTGTCGCGGTGACCTTCTCACTGATTCTGGAACCTGAGGGTCCTTCCTAGTCCTCAGTGTCCGGGGAGATTTAGGGAGCTCGGCTACTTGCGGCAAAGCTTGTTGTGGATTATCGGTGGTAGGGTTGTGTGCTTTGAGGATTGCTTCTTGGTAGTGCTTCGGCAAGGCCTTGAACCACAAACTTTCTTCGAATTGCTTGTCGCTCATCTTGCACTTGTTTCTAACCCAAGGCTGCTTTCTTGCAGGATGGTAAGGCCCTTACTATGTTTATATATGATAGGAAATTTAAAATCAGCTGTTTTCCCTTACAGCCGCTCATCAATGTGATTTTGGCTGTTATTCTTCTGCCTTAATTGCCCGCTGCTCACTCCATTGTGCTTTAAATGGTCCATCACATCATGAACATGACTTGCAATGGTCACTTTCCATCTTTCTTTCACGGTAATGAAACCCCAGGGTCGCAAGTGCGGTTTTTGTATGTATGCTGTGGCCATATCGCGCAAGTTCGTAGTAGCTTGGTTTATAGTCTCGCACCCTCTTTAAACTACATGGGGCACTGGGATTGGTCCTCCTATGGATAGTCAGGTGGGAGAACCCCTCGTGTGGGTCTTCCATTTCCCGACTAGCCCAGGCTGCGAGTACCTTCTACGTTCCCTTGATTCCGCTAACGGGTTGTGGCGAGTGCGGTCTTGTTCTTTCTGGTGCCAACGCAACCATGCTAACAGGGTCGCTGCTTGTGGCAGGGTAGGAGAGCCAGCCATGTCCGTTTCCTTCATTATCTCCTTCGCGTAATCTGTGTAGCCAACTTCTAATTTCAACTTTTTAATAGCTTTATCCATCTTCACACTCTGTGCGCAGAGTCTAGCCCTTGTTTCTTCCAACTTACCCAGTTGCACCTTACCGCACCAAATGCCTGCCCGGAGCTGCTGAATTCTTTCGTTGATGTTGTCACCAGGGTGAACTATCTCTCTGCTAGTTTGTTTGGTCGTAGAGAGACTTTATTGCCGAGCCTTTGTTTCGTGCTAGTCCAGTTGGGTTGACGGCCTCTTGATGTACACCTGTACCTGTCATCATTGAGGAACGACTATTCTATACCATCTTGGCGGCTGCGTACGTCCTCCAAAGCGTCCCCGAAATCGCTTCCTATAATTCGGCTTCCACGCCCCCCAGGTGTGCGTAACACGTCTTCCGCCACATTATGTTGCTCCCGTGCTATGTATAAAGTTCCTAGCTGGCTGAGCTGCCCTTCATCTATTGTGGCGTTCTCTACTAGCTGCTGTCTTTCCTCGGTGGTTATGCATCGCAATGACCGGCTCATCATATTGCAGTTAAGTGTCGTAACTTCCTGTAGCCAGTTTTGCCATCGTTCAGTCTCCTCGTCGGAATCCACTATCCAGGTGCTATCACGTTCTCCCACCGTCCGCGGGGTGCACATGATCTTAGTCCTGTGCGGTTATCTGATAGATGTAATCTAATTCATCGTCATTGTCCTCGTCGTGCATAGGTTTGGTGTAGCGTTCTCCTTCCGCTGGGTCCAACGAAACTACTACTCTCAGTGACTTGTTTTCGAACGTCATCTTCCACCTTTTCAAGTTAATGATCCCTTTCATATCCGTTGCCTAATCAATTCTGAGCAATGCAGGGTAAGGGTTACTGTCATCAACAATTTCTATGACTTCAAAATCGGTCTGTGTACTTACACTGTCGATATCCACGGTCACTCCTTGCAGTCAACCCATTGGTAAGATCTTTTGTTGGTTGGCCATTCGCAACTGAATTGGGGACCATTGCAGTGTAGGCTTGCCCATGCACTCCCATGTTTGTTTAGGTAATACGTTCACATCCGAGCCTAAGTCCAGGATGACCTGATCCATTTCATATTCACCGATTTGCGCTATCAGTCTCATCTCCCATTCGGTGCGTAGAGCATGTCTTCCTATTTTCCGGACTACCTGTGGTTCACTGGATCCGGCGCACCTGGTGATCAGCTCTTGCAGCCCTTGAACGGCCTTACTATCGTGCAACAGTTTCATGCAGGTTTCAAGAAAGGTAGTAATCATGGAGGGGTCCAATCCTGACTCTGTTTGATCCCTCCTACCTGGGGTAGAAGCTTCCGTGAAGCTCTGCTGAGCTTCCCTTGGCATCGTCCTCCCCTGTTTCGACTCAGAGTCATGTTCCTTTGTAGGTGTGTCGCACCTCTTTCCGCCTTCAGCACGTTCCTCTTGCGGATTACCTCCTATAGTTGCGCCGCTTCTTAGTACCATATTTATACTGGGATCCTCTTCGCGAGGTTCTGATTGCATCATCTGGATATTCTGGGTTGGTGGAGATTGGAGTACTCCTTTTTCACGCATTTGGGCAATTAAGGTTGGACAGTCTACCATTTCATGATCAAACTGCTCACAGTAGGGGCACAAAGTCCTAGTTGGGTTAGTGCAATCGCGAGCGTAGTGTCCCAGCCCTACATAATTATAACAGATTAGCTGTCTGCGGCCCCGCCCGGGCCCCATTCCTCTTCCTTAGCCACGTCCTTGAAATCCTCCTTGCGCTTCAGTCTGCATTCGGTACGCTGGGGTTCTTTCCATCATTAAGTCATCACTTCGAAACGTTCGCTCATCGTGACCCACTGATCGACAAAAGTTGCATTACAATTGTTGCGGAGTCTAGGTATACTTTTGCAGTAGGTGGCAGTTATCTGTTGCATGTTTCCAACCCACCTGATAAATCGCACACCAGAGCGCAGGCGCGACACTCGGTCCTGCTTGTACCACCACTTTTAATGGCATCGAGCCACCCCTCGTCAGATAGTTCACGAAGATAGGGAAATGGTCCTTATCATGCACTTGGCTCTTGCATTTAATACAACCTCCCTCTGTACATACCTTTGGTCGGGATACTCTTTCTTCCTTCAAGCTTTGCATTTATAAACTCGAATTTTGAAGTTGCGCGTGGATTTGCTAAACTCCCAACCCTGGATCCGGTATTGGGGTCTCGTGTAATGTCATTGCTGTCTCTAGTGCCTTGGCTTGGGTTGAGATCTTTTGTTGTGACAGGGCCGTCCTCAGATGTGGTGTCAATGACACCACAAACCACACGCAATGCTGCGTATCTGTCAAGGTCATGTTAGCTTCACGAATAATACTTTTTAACCTTTGGTCTAGGTCCCACGGAGTTTCGCCTGGCAACATTGCGATCTCTTTGAACCCAATAACCGACTGGGTTTCAGACTTTGTTCGGCCAAACTCTTTATTTAGTGCATCCCGGATTTCCACTCTTCCGT
The DNA here is from genome assembly GCA_031772625.1 of Pinus tabuliformis. Classification (NCBI taxonomy): domain Eukaryota; kingdom Viridiplantae; phylum Streptophyta; class Pinopsida; order Pinales; family Pinaceae; genus Pinus; species Pinus tabuliformis. Next base: position 1,069,343,339 of record CM062818.1, read on the forward strand.
TATTCGGATGGTTGGTTGAGTATTTTATGTACCATGTCAACACGTGGTCCTGCAGTGCACTAACTAATGTGGCCTTCTTAATGTTCTCATCTGTAATGCCTTGGGCGTCCCATACGGATCATATCACAAACCAGAATCATCCTAGTTATTCATTCCCCACACCCTTAAATACTGGTAGTTTGATTGCACTTGCCATCCCAACTTTTGGTAGAAGTCGTGGAGGAGGTGTGGTCAGAGCTGGTGTGGACGGCTTTGAAGTAGGTGAAACGAGTGGTGGTATGGACGGAGGTGGTATCAGTGGGAAGTGCTCCCTGGTCAACCAGACCGCACTTCCTGGTGAGAACCTTGTGAGTTCCTCCTCGCTCTCCTAGGAAATGGATGCTAAAGGACTATTTTCTACTCCTCCCGTTTCGCGGTAACCTCTTCCGCTCCACGTTACTCCAGACATCAATAAACATGCATAATCTATTTTTCACATAACAGTATCTTAATCCAAGTATTCAATGATTTGATATACCTACCCCGAGGTCCTTGAAGAAACCGCCTTTCCGCCTCGCTATAGCTCACGGTAGTATCTATTGCGAACTCAGTGATAAATCCTCCTATTACCTGATCCAACCAATGATCTACTGTGCGCGCGATTTTATCCTCGGTGGCTTCTAGCTTGCGCACCAGTTCCGGGGTCCACATAATAGGTTGGTCCAATCTGCACCTTCCCACGCTGTCAGCTAGCCTTGCAATCCACTCGTATAGTTCTACTGGGAATGATGTAAAGAAGATCCTGTGAATATCTGTGAATATATAATGGTCCAACCAATCTTCCTCTGATACTTGCGATTTTTGTTTTCTTGAACTACGAACTTGTGGAGTTTCAGATCCCACCACTCTTCAATCTCTTTCTTTGTAGGGTTCTAGTGTTCCCACATCAAACACCCCTTAGGCAGATCCCGGTCCCAGCAACGAAACCATTTGTTGTCTTATATGGGCTTGACCCAGGTTCGGAAGAATTATTAGGCCAAACAAATCCCGCAGCTACCGGCCCTTTCGACAATAGTCTGCGGAATGCGAACTGAGGTCTCACCCGAGGTAGCAGGGGAGGGTGCTGGAACCAAGCTTTTGCACCCTTGGGATGTCTGGATGTGGTTTGGAGGGTTCGCGCTCCGTTCTGCAGCGTCGCGCTGCTCTGTTTCGCGCAGATCCGTTCCCAGAATAATCTTTACTAATTATTAGCACACTGTTTACAGATCTAACCTATTTGATGAAGTATTGCAACTCAAATCTACTTTAAAATGGTCTTTAAGCAAACATTTATCACTTTTATTCAGTCCACATATTAAGACTAAGCCAGATTCACAAGTATTTAATAATCAATGCGCATAGACCAAAACAAATTTATTCACCATACAAATTTCCAGATTCACGATAATTCAGAGAACACAAATATATTTCAGAATGAACTTATCTTTATTTCTGCTTCACACCAATACAACCAACTCCACCCTGTGCACTCAGCTGCAGGGGTCCATGCACACAACTACGGACTCTTCCAGGCCTCTACGCACATAGCTGTAGAGCCTCTATCCTCTACCCAAACCCTCGACTCGGACTTACAGATGCTTTCAGACTGTTTCTCTCAAAAACCCATTACATATCAGATCTCAAGATTATCCAACAAAACTTAGCTTCTCTACCCATAGAGCCTCGCTCTATTTACATGGGCGGGCCGAATCAACTTACATTTCTTTAAATTGTTTTTGGGAGGACTACCCCTTTTACTTTGACTCATTACAAATCGCGCTCTGTGCATCCCGCGAAGTCTTTACCCTGTATTTCCCAAAAATGTGGGCTTCGCGCCTCATGACCGTTGCACAGGGCTTCCGCTGCCCAACAATGCATGACAATATTTCACGAAAAAACAAAAAAGCAAAAAAGAAAATAGCATCCCTAAAAAATAGGAATCTATTTTTAGCACTAGGAGTTACATGCAAGGTGATTTTAGAAACTTCCCGCCACTTGTTGCCTTTTCCTAGATTTTTGGTATGCACATCATAAACCCCAAATCTACTAAATCTATTTAAACAACGCACCAGAGCTAATTCTACACATTTTATCTTGGAGGTTTGGCATTCCCCAAGGCATTTAGGAACATTCGACATAGTGAGTGCAACTTTTTTGGGTAAGTTCTGTTTTTAAAATCCTTTGCTGCTTTTTTTGTCGCTTTTGTTTCCATGGCTTTTGTGATTTTTTTTCTCATGTTTTACTAAACAATCGCTGGAATTTTAGTTTGTTATAACTTGTAGAAGTGTTGTTTTAAGTTTTGCATTGTCTTTATTAAGCGTCACATGAATAACACTGTTTTTGCACTAACAATCGTTATTGCGGTGACTCTCCCCACCAGCTTAGTTGTTCGTCCATTAGGCTATTTCCTGCATTGGTTTTGATTGCATGCCTGATCATTCACTCCTATCTGCACCATCGTTCACTCATTCATTCAGATCTACTCGTTTTCAAGTTTCCCTTGGGCATATTTGGGTTGCCTTAGCTCAGATCTTGCTTTCCCTGGAATGCTCTGTGCATTCCTGAAGTCGAGGCTCTAGCTTGGCTCTAGGAATTGCGCAGAGGCTTCCTGTCACTGGCCCCAGCTGTGCTCTACGCAGTCCTGGGATACAATGCTTAGTCTTTCCTACTGGGATTGTGCAATGCGCAGTCCCAGCCAACAGTGAAGCCGGACTGAACTATGCATTGTGCAATTCCAGTCTAGAGTCAACTTAGCTGGACTGTGCTCTGCGCAATTCCAGTCAGCAACAGGTCTCACTGGCAGCTGAGACTGCACAAGGCATAGTTCCAACTGACAGCCTCCCAACCTTGAGAGTCACTACTGTGCAATCTTTCCCAACAGTCACCCGGTTTGTTTCATGATCAATCCTTGAAGTGCATTGTGTTTTTAAACTAACATTTTTTTTGCCATGAGTATCTGCTCTATCTCCAGGTACATCAGTTGTTGAGTAGTCTCTCAGTAGTACATGCATCATGGTTTCCAAGAGACTTGGATCAAAGGACATTGTAGAGAACAACACTGGAGACGTGGTTGAACAGGTGCTAATAAACCTGCCCATCTATACAGACATGCAACTGTTCGTAGAGAATGACATGAAGATCACATGGCAAGAAATAAAGTACATATTTGCAGGCACTTTCAAGGAAGATCTATAAGATCGACAAGTCTATGTCAAAATTCATAAGTCAAGCTTGCACAAGGTTGCATGCAGGTACCGTGCCTTCTCGTGCACAAATTTCATTCACTAGGTTGTCTCACGTACTGATCCCAGGACGATGACACTGAGAAACACTAGTGGAACATAGATTTCCACCTTTAGGACATAAAAATACCATCAGATGTATCTCTTGCCACAACTAGTGAACTACATGGATGAACTGTTCTTCATTCCCAACAACAATGTGAACTCAAGAGATATATTGAATCATTGGGTAAAAGATCCATCAAAGTTTAGGACAACACCCAACTAGGTCTACAAGACAAAGTCACTCAGGAAGGCTTACCAACTCCTGGTCATCTTTACATGTTGCTTGTATGGCCAAGAGAACACGAAGACCTTCCTGCAGAGTTGGGTTTTTATGTTAGATCAGTTGGAAAATGAAGGAACACCTTTCAACTAGTTAGACATGTCGACTCTTCAGCTAAAAGGGCATGTGCCAAATTCCTTGAATCCACTTAAGTATGGAAAAGGAAGATTTTATATGTCCAAGTACCTGCTTGATGCAATCTGTGCCCAACAACAGTTCCCTAACATGGGTTGGACATGGACACCATCAAAGGATGATGTGCATGTTTATTGCAAGTTGCTCTTTGAGTGCAGCTATCGAGGACTCATGGCGAGGCTGTCTTATCACTTCATCGCCCCACCGTGTAGGATGATATTTGAACATGATCCACCTTGCATGTCCCACGAAGTAATGCAGGCATTTCTTAACATTGTAGATTGTTATGCCTCACTCGGTGGCACCTTCATCAAGATGTTCGGCGTGAAGAAGCCTCTGCATGAGCTACGAAGGTTTTCAACAGACAAGCTTTTCATGCAAGAGGTTGCATACCACATCTCCATAGGGTTATTAATAGGACTACACAGGAGGAAGAAGGCACCATGGCCCACTCTTCCTTTGCGTATTGGGTGGTATGAGATCCGTACCTTGAAAGATGAAGATGTCGAGACCGAGGACTTGAAGAAGTTTGGGTTTGACACCAAGAGCTTAAATCCATATGATCCACACTGTACATACAATAACCACTGTGCGGAGGTGTACTACCCATGGATCGACAGGGCATGTCATTGGCTAGAGGAAGATCCTTGGAGGTATTGCTACAACTCCTCTAGGCTTAATGAACATGTTAGCATGGTTGTAGAATGGAAAGCGGCATTGTAGGCAACAACACCACAGGAAGAAACAAAAATAGTAGCAGTGAGTAGCAAACAAGTGCAAGACAAAGGCAAGAGGAATATTTTCGAGTGTGTAGAGGCTGAGCAAAGCTACAAGTTCAAAGAATATCCACTTTTTGAGAGAGTAGCTTTGGAGATAGATGAAAAGAGGTGACAACATGAAAGGAGAGTAGTGTAGAGAAAGAGGGAGAAACAGAGATGAAGTTGTAGGAGACAGAGAAGAAGCTGAAAGCAGAATAAGAGCTCAAGAGGAGAGAAAGGGAAGAAAGGCATAAACAAGAATAGGAAGAAGGACAAGGTGCACTGACATAGAAAATTGCATAGATATAGGTTGAGACAGTAGATAAGCCAACAGTTGAAGAAGAGGGTGAGCAGGCATAGATTCGGGAACTTGCTCAACAGGTTGAGTAGTTGGTTGGGGTAACATACATGGATATGGAACAAGAACTAGAGGATCAAGACATTGATCTCATGTTGAGGGCATCTGAGATCGCACCATAGTCTCCACCACCTCTAGAACCACAACCAGTTCTGAGCGAGAAAGGAGAAGTTGTTCTCCTTTGATGATGATCTAGAGAGGGATGTGTACAATCTGGCATTTTACGAGACATAATGGAAGATTGTACATGCACAAAGAAAGCAACTCTCAGATGATAATACATCACCTGCACACACAGAAGAAAGGGTGATTGTACCATATGTTAGAAGACATCTAGTTGCCATGGCCGAGGCTTCTAAGGCTTATGGAGAAGCCACAAGTTCAACAGTCAAGTTATTGATAAATGAGAATGATAAAATGGTGAAGGACTTGCAAGAGGCTAGGCAAAGAACAGAGCAGTTCGTAGGATCCACCATGACAGAGGTGAAGAAAGAAATAGTGGCGAAGATATTAACTTTGGAGGCCACCATGTGGACAATGTATAGAAGATTTGTCATCGTGCTTGAAATGGTTGTCCATCTATATGATTTTCAACAGTAGTGTGCGTAGACAGCCCAAACTCTCAAAGAAATTCACACTTCTATTGAACACATGCAAGAATGGACAATGAGGTACAAGGGAGCCCCACTTTACTTGCAGAAGAGGATGAAGCAAGAGGTTGAGCTAGACAAAGCACAGATTCAAATGTTGATCCAGAACTATGAGAAACTCCCTTCGCTCATCACTAGCATTGAGGCTTCCTATGCACGGTTGTTCAGGAGTCTGGATGTCATAGTGCGAACACACAAGATCCCTTCCATTGGAACCCTCACCCAGGCCATGAGGAAGAACCAAGTCATGCTGGATGTCAATAAGTACATAGAGCAGTTGATGCGTGAAGCCACCAGTGATGACTTGTAGCTTAGCGCATAGAATATGCAAAGGTATATCAGTGGTCTAGCTACACTCAGGACAATGTTGTGCATGCTTCAGGATGAGTTGGACAGAGGTTTCATAACCATATACCCAGAAGCCATGGAGGAAAGAGTCCGCTTTGACAAAGATGTCATCTAACAATATAGGGACACAATAGCAAAATACCAAGCTTGGTATTAGTTTGTCACCGAAGATCACCACAAGGAGGTTATCGAGTTGGTCTTTCCCCAAGACCCCTAGTGATGTTGTTTGTCTTGTCAGACTGACTCAAGCCTATTTTTGTCCCACATGGGTATATGTGGAAATTGTATTATTTTAAATATGTTGTAAGTGAAATTCCAAGTTTCATTAGTGGAATGTGAACAATCATTGTTGTAATGTGAAGAGTCATGAGGGTAGTCTAAGAGTCAAAGGGGAGTGTCAAGGGTCACCCCACCCTTTGCTATATATAGAACCTCATAACTCATAGTACCAGGCTTTTGGGGAGCCAAGCTTTTGGCTAGGCATTGCTAAGAGAAGGCTTGGAGAGTATTGTGACAGGCCTTTGCTTCTGCACAACGTAGAGTGAGTACATCTCTTTGGAGGACCAGGTGATGTTGACTGTAATGTTCCACTATTGGGGCTAGTGGCTGTCAATGGTGTATGTATGGATGTAACTTTCACTTTATATATATAACAAAGCCAACACGTTTCATGCATATTTTGTTATTATAGTTGGACTATTTTGGTTGCTTTAGCAATGTATGTTATTTAACTTACACATCTGTCTATGAACTATTTTTTATGCAATTGTATGAATCTTGTTGCAGACATGTTGTTGGTTTAACCCGTCACTTTGGATTGTGGACTATTCTGCTTTCCAGCTTGTGATGTCATTCAACTTGTGTGTTCGTTTCAGGTTGTGTAATACTATTACAGGCTTCTAAGGGACACACTTCCTTTTCCCCTCTGGGTGTTAGAACTCCCATGCATCTCACTTGATTCATTGCAGGGTCACACACTTTCTTCTGATAAAAACATCACACTTAACTTTGCACGCTATTGCAGTCAAGGCATTTATTTACTACCCACTGTTGGGACTCCTACTCCAAATGGTTTGAGGTCTAGTTGGGACTTCTTACCTGGGGGAATCACATGACATGGTGGCAGGTCCAACACTGACAATAGGATGATTGATAGTAGGGTGGATATGAAATCAACACTATGCATTGCGCCACAATCCGTCGGATCAACTCGATTGGCACTGAGTCACGAGACTTCCATATTTTCAATGGTATAGATTCAATCAATTCTTTTATTAATAGAATTGACACAGCTTTTGTTGAGCCCCAAAACTGCCTCTTTTTCAAGCATTTTCTTCACCATTCTTCCTTTGTTTTCCCATGCCAGTGCATCCTAAGCCATCAAAAGTCATTGCATGTTGATTCCAGGAGTACATTTTAGTGATTTTCAAATTATATTATTATGTGTGTTATTTGGATAAGGCTTTGTTTCTCAACTACGGAATATAGCCACTTTCTGCAGCTAACTGGCAATTCCGTAGCCATCTTCATACTTTTGCAGGTTATAGGTGTCGAGAAGAGGAACGAGACACATGGGTAGCTCAAGAAATGTCAACACATGGATAGGGTCCTATTCATTTGATCAGACTTGAGGGAAAAGACCCCGATCAAAGGGGAGTCAACGGAGAAGTTCTACAACAGTTAGAACTCTGTTTTGGGAATTGAGTCCGAGGCCTATTCCTGAACTTGATGATTCGTTTTTCCACCTGAATAACTAAATCCAACACCCACTATGCAGAGATTTACTGTTTATGCCAACCGGAAGGCTAAATCCTCGATGCATGACCTGTTCACATGTCTACCGTAGAAGAATTTCCTCTTAGAAACAGTTATGAATTTCTCCTATAAATTCAAGCGTTTGGAACGCAGACAAGTTAATGTTTTTACTGTTGAAATAGTGTGATTTCTGTTTGTAATCAAGAGACACACAGTTCTCTGTTTTCATAATATAAAAACTTTGTTTTCATATATGGTTGCCTGAGCGTGTGAAGTAGATTTGCGTTGATAATCCAAGGCTGTGCAGAGGGCCCCTGCGTGGCTGAGGTTTCTTTTTCATTTCTGTATATTTCCATTTGTATTTTCTTTCATTCAACTGTATATTGCTTGTGTTTTGTTTATGTTCATAATTGTTTTAACATTGTATATGTATTGCAGCTTGTCATTTGTTTTTACTAACCCTGATAGATGCATTTCAGAGTAGCAGTAGGTCTTTAAATTTGTCTATGCTCAAGCTTCTTAGTTGTAATTTTAAACTTGCATCAAGTAGCATTTTTGGGACTCAGTTCTTTTGTTGTTCTTTAGTTTCCAAGTTCAAGTTGTTTTATGTTTTTGCTCAATACGATAGACACTCATTACATAAGTACATGTTTCCATAGCCTTTAGTTGATGGTGTACCTTCAGAGCTAATTGGTGAAATATGGAGTTTATGAATGAGATTTACTTGCTGTTCAATACCTTTTCTTTCTTAATATATTCACTCATGTTATAAGCTGATATTTCTGGAGCCTTTAGTTGATAAATTCAAGCTAATTGGCGAAGTGTTATGTTTATAAATGAGTTTACTTGAAATTCATTAGTTTAGAGCTAGATAGTTTTAATGTCATTTTCTCATATTATAAGTTGATATTTCGGGAGCCTTTAGTTGATGAATTCAAGCTAATTGGCGAAGTATTGTGTTTATAAACGAGTTTACTTGCTTTTCATTAGTTTAGAGCTAGATAGCTTTAATGTCATTTTCTCATATTACAAGCTGATATTTTCAGAGCCTTTAGTTGATGAATTCAAGCTAATTGGCAAAGTATTGTGTTTATAAATGAGTTTACTTTCTGTTCATTAGTGTAGAGTTAGATAGTTTAATGTCATTCTCTCATGCTAAAAGATGATATTTCCGGAGCCTTTAGCTGATGACTGATTTTCAAGTTAATTGGCGAAGTGTTATGTTTATGGATGAGATTACTGGTTGATCATTAATTTAAAATTAGTTTCAAGTTTTACTTTTGCCTTTAGTTTAATTGCAGTAGTTCATTGGACTTTAATTTTGCAGACAGAATAAATAGCAGAAGTAGTAGTTTCATTTCTAGTACTTCATTCTCGGTTTGATATAGATAGCTGCACGTTCATTTTCTCATTCAAGTTTTAATTTTGTAGATAGCAGTTTCAAGAGTCTTTTAAGCTCATATTTTGGAAAACATTACAATAAGCAAGAAAATAAGCTTTGTCTTCATCTTCTTGAAACTCCACTTCCAAACTTGACCTAAAAAGTACTTTTAAACTCCCACTTTAGCAGTAGATTAGGATTTCAATTACATTGCAGCATTCTAGGAGGTCAAAAGAACAAAACCCCAAAACAACATAAAATTGAAAATAGTGAGGTAAGAAAGGGTTATCTAGCACATATAGTGCACTACACTTCATTAGTTTACGACACCCGGATTGATAATTTATGTAGCAATTTAGGACACTAAATTGACTAAACATTTTGGCGCCGTTGCCGAGGAAGTGTAACTAGGTAGCCTATCTCTTACATTCATAAAAAAAATTAATAATTTCTCGAGTATGCTCTCCTCTTGCACTTTGTGTGATTTGGAGGATCATAAAAAGAATTATTAGTCCAACTAAAAAAAATCATCAAAAAAAAAATGACATGCATAGAGAAAGAGATTCTAGGTGTAGATTTCTAGCTAGGGGTAGAAGTTTGATTTTTACAACTCCGACTACTCCACCAAGGATTAGAAAGGATACACCTCCATCCCAAACTCATACTCTCAGCCTTAGGATTCCTGGAATTCAAGGGGCAACAACTCGATTAGAAGATTCTCCCACTTCATCTACTAAACCAGATCTAGGAGAGGAACCCTTTTTCATCTCTATAGGTGAACCTATTGTAGTTGAAGAAGTAGGAATACCTAGAGAAGAAGAAGAAATATAAAATCTCTCTCATCAGCCATTAATAGAAGAACCAAAAGATTTTGAGGAAACTATCATGACAAAAGAAGAACAAGATGGAGAATTTTCACTATTTGGAGGAGGGGGTAGAGGTAGAGGTAGAGGAAACAATGGAGGAGGTAGAGGTAACAATGGAGGAGGTAGAGGAAATAAGGAAGGGGATAACTCATTTGGATTCCCTATAGTAGATGAGGAAACCCATACAACAATGAAAAACATTTCACCATCCATCCTCCCAAACTTTTATGGGTTGAGAAGTGAGGATCCTGAAACATTTTTGTTTGAGTTTGAAGTCTTATGCCGAACTTATGACTATTTAGAAGACTCTCACAAACTCAAATTGTTCCCTTCAACACTAAAAGGGGCTACTCTGAAATGGTTTATGGGATTAGTCACTCAATCCATTAGGACTTAAAATGATATGAGGCAGGCATTTTTGGATAGATACTTGGATTACTGTATGCCTACCAATCATAAGGATGATGTATTCAAAATGATGCAAAAGGAAGATGAAAACTTAGAGGATTTTCTTGAGAGGTTCCAATACAATTTGAAAAGAGCAAAAATGAACAACTTAGATGAATAGACCTTGAAAGCCCTTTTGTTGAAAGCTATTAGAGATGAATGGATAGATATCTTAAACATGATGGGGAAGGGAGACATCTCTCAACTTCCATTGAGTGACATAGCAGAACTATGTGTCCATCTCTCAAGAGGGAAATCTAAAACTGGGAAAGGGCCTAGAGATCCTTCTCTTATTAGAGCAAACAAATCTGCAATTGGAACTGTAAGTAGGGCATAAATTGGCAATATGCTTGATGAGTTCAAAACTGATATTTTAAGGAGCCTTAGTTAGCAACTAGACACCCTCAAAATCCAAAACAAGCAGAAAAAAAAGCAGATGCTTTAGCCATCTTTTGTCCAAAATGCAGGAAGAAACATGCTCTAAGGGAATGCCCATTAGATGCAAAAATTGTAGAAACTTGTATGATTTGTTCAGAAAGTCATGAGAGCAAGGATTGTCCTTCAATCCCAGGTGTTAAGGCTGTCTTTCAAGAGGAAGTAGTCCCAAATTCCGTAGAACATCTTTGTTTTGTTACAAGAAGACCTTGGCAAGGGCCACAAAATCAAGGATTTAACAATCCAATGAATTTTCAGCCCCCACCAAATTGGAATTCTTGGAAACAACCTTGGTCTCAACCTCAAAATCACTATCAATCTCAACCATGGGCACAAGGGGTACAAAATCCTTATGGGATATTTGCTCAATATTATCAATATCCTCCATCTTATCAGAGCTATCCTCCCCCACAAAATCAACAGCAAAATCAACAACCACAACTTCCAAATCAAAGCCCTCACCTTTCATTGCCATTTCCACAACAACAACCTCCTCAACAAAGTCAAAATCCTCAACTCTTACTTCCATTTCAACAAAAGCCAAATCAACTACCGGCCTAACCATTACCAAACCCCAATAATAAAAGTCGTCAGAATGCTTACATGGTAGAAGGACAACAATTTCCTACTTACATGATTGTTCCTCTAGATCTTAATGATGTTCAACTTAGATCTGGTAGGATTTTAGAAAAGGAAAAAACTTCTATTGATATTCAAGAGTGAGATTCTTCTGAGGAAGACTCTCTGAAAGTCAATAAAAGTTTTGAGGAGACATCCCTTCAAAACCAAAACATTCAAAAAGAAAAAGAAAAAGAATCAATAAACACAACTCCTATAGTTGAGCAACCTGCATCTACTTCCACACCTCCTTTTCCTGAGAGATTACAAATTGATAGAGGAGTGGAAAAATAGATCTTGTTGCCCAATTATGATTTCCTAGATGAATTAAAGAATGTCTGTATCAAGATTCCCTTGTTACAAGCCATTAGAGAAATTCCTATTCTAGCAAAAACAATAAAGGAGTTGAGTATCAAAAGACCAGGTAGAAAACCAAGAGACACAAAAAGAATTCACCTGGTAGGAAAAATAGCAGATATCATGATGGGAAAGATTACCATGCAGAAATATGTGGATCCAGGAAGTCCAATTGTCAAGACACACATAAATGGGATTGAAATTCCAAATACATTAATTGACTTAGGGGCAACTATAAACATTATGAGTAGACAGACTATGGAACAACTTAAACTTCCTAATCTTCTTTACACACCTACTTTACTGCAACTTGCAGATAGATCAGTAATCAAACCAGATGGTGTGCTAGAAGACATTTCAGTCTCCTTAGATTCTTGGGAATATCCTGTGGATTTCATGATTTTAACTCCCAAGAATAATCTAGGAGGACACCCACTTATCTTAGGAAGACCTTGGCTGGCCACAGCTGATGCTTTTATTAGTTGTAGATCTGGTGACATGTACATTTCTGATGGTAGTTCAACAAAGAAATTTACTTTGTATCCTCTAGCAAAAGCAATCACAAAAATAGATGACAATGAATGGGTCGATGATGAATATGTTATACAACCTATCCTTACTATATCATAAATTAGTGAGGATAGTCAAATTTTGAACACATTAGAAAATTTTGAAACGAATATGATCATGAACAATTTCAATTAAATTCTGATACTGAATACTTGTCATCTAGGTATATGTCTCTTTATTCCATGGAAGAGTTTGGCAGTTCTGCAATTGAAATTTTTCTAGGTAGAACATTGAATATAAACAAAAACTTGGAGAAATTACAACAGGAGGAGCTAACCAAAATCTTACAAAAACATTCTGCTGCATTTGCATGGGAGTATACTGATATGAAGTGTATTGACTCTAAGACTTCTATCCATCATATCTATATTGAGCAAAATAGTAGACCAATCAGACAACCTCAGAGAAGGATGAATCCAAATCTTAGGGAGATTGTGAAGGAAGAGCTCCAAAAACTACTCAATATAAACTTCATTTACCCAATCTCAGATAGCCAATGGGTTTCTCCCTTGGTAATAGTGCCTAAAAAGAACGGTAAATGGAGGGTATGCATTGATTATAGAGAATTGAATAAAGCAACCTTGAAGGATCACTTTCCTTTTCCCTTTATAGATCAAGTATTAGATACATTAGCAGGTAAAAAGTACTTTTCATTTTTGGATGGTTTTAGTGGTTATAATCAAATTCAGGTAGCACTTGAAGATTAGGATAAGACCACATTTACTTGTCCATGGGGAACTTTTGCCTACTGAGTGCTTCCTTTTGGATAATGTAATGCATCCGCAACATTCCAAAGAGCAGTACTAGGAATTTTTTCTGATCTAATACATGATTGTGTAGAGGTATATATGGATGATTTTACAGTTTATGGTAACACATTTGAAGAAGCCTTGGAAAATTTGGAAAAAGTCCTTAGAAGATGTAAAGAAACGAACCTTTCATTAAGCCATGAAAAGTGCTTTATGATGTTTACGGAAGGTATTTTTTTAGGACATAATATTTTAGGGGATGGGATTAAAGTAGACAAATCTAAAGTTGAAGTCGTCTCCAAGTTACCAATTCCTAATTGCCAAAAAGATGTTAGAAGTTTTCTAGGATTTACAGGATATTACAAAATATTCATAGAAAACTTTACTAAAATAGCATCTCCACTCTTAAAATTGCTTACAAAAGATTGTGAATTCAAGTGGAATCTTGATTGCCAACTAGCATTTGAAGCATTGAAAACAAAAATATCTGAAGCACCTATCTTAAGAGGACCAAACTGGAAACTTCATTTCCATATTTCTATAGATGCTTCAGATATAGCTCTAGGAGCTGTATTGGGACAAAAAGACTTGATTCCTTATGCCATTTACTATACAAGTAAGAATTTGACTCCCACTGAGTTGAATTATACTGTGACTGAAAAAGAGTTCTTAGCTGTTGTTCATGCAATTAACAAGTTTAGACATTATATAACAGGCTATGAAACTTTTGTTCATACTGATCACTCTGCAATTAGATATTTAATGAATAAACCTATTACTAATGGCAGAGTTACAAGATGGCTTTTAATTTTGCAAGAATTCAATATTACTGTGCTAGATAGACCTGGAAAACAAAACACAGTTGCTGATTTCTTGTCCAGGATTCAAAATATCAAAGAAGACTCTCCGGTTGAGGATAAGTTTCCTGATGAATACTTATTTGCAGTAACTACTCAAACTCCTTGGTTTGTAGATGTTGCTAACTATTTGGTTACAGGGAAGTTACCCTCACATTTATTTCCTAGAGAGAAAAGAAAGATTATTCAAGATAGTTCAAGATATTCATGGATTTCTAACGAATTGTATAAAACAGGGCCAGATTTTGTGATCAGAAGATGTGTGAGGGAAGATGAAATGTCTGATATTCTTAAAGCATGTAATGATGAGCTGTGTGGTGGACACTTTGTTGACAGGAGGATAGCCTATAAAATCCTTTCTTTAGGATATTATTGGCCATCCATCTTCAAAGATGCAAGAGAATATGTCAAAAGGTGCGGCAGCTGCCAAAGGGTAGGGAAACCTACTCCCTCACATGAGATGCCGTTACAACCTCAGGTATTTATCGAACCCTTTGAAAAATGGGCTTTAGACTTTATTGGACCTATTAATCCTCCATCCAAGCATAAAAATTATATATTGATGTGTACTGATTATGTCACTAAATAGGTAGAAGTCAAAGCATTATTTTTTGCTAACAAAAATACAGTAGTTAGTTTTCTTTTTGAGGATATTTTTACTCGCTTTGGTGTTCCAAGATAAATTGTGACAGATTAGGGAGCTCAATTCACATCCAGAATGATGGAGAAGCTTATGGAAGAATACAACATCAAGCATAGGAAATCCACTCCGTATCATCCACAAGCAAATGGTCAAGTGGAGTCCACAAATAAAGTGATTGAAGGAATCATTACCAAGACTGTGCATCTACATAGAAGATATTGGGCAGAGAGGCTTCCTAAAGCCTTGTGGGCCTACAGAACTACATGGAGGAATACAATGGGACATACACCTTATGAACTTGTTTATGGAAAGCAAGTTCTGTTCCCCATTGAGTTCCAAGTTAAAACTTTCAAGATGGCAGTTCAGTTGGGAATGGATCTATCAGAAGCTCAAAAGCATAGACTGGAGCAGTTGAAGGAACTTGATGAAATCAAACAAGAAGCAATTCAAAGAACTGGTCTAGTTCAGCAGCAGAGAGCTAAGTGGCATGACAAGTACATCAAGGACAAAAGGTTTCAAGAAGGAGATTGGGCATTGCTATTTGATTCAAAGTTCAAGGATTTTCAAGGTAAATTTCAAACTCATTGGCTTGGGCCATATGAGATTGAAAAAGTTTTCAGTAATGGAGCAGTAAGAATCAGAACCATAGATGAGCATCAAACTCCTCTCCTTGTGAATGGTCATAGATTGAAGATTTATTAGAAGCCAATCTCAAAGGAGGAGTTTATCAAGATCTTTCAAAATAATTCTGAAATGAAGTTGGTGAAGAAGAATCATTCTTCTCCACCAACTTAGTCTTTATTCTTTTCATCATTGAAAAAAAAAAAAAAAGTGTATAAGCTTGAAAACCAATCACTGATTGGCATTCTTATATAGAAAATACAAGGTGAAAATCAGAAGACTCTGACACCCTATATTTTCCAAAAAAAAGAGAAGAAGGTCTTTCATTTTATTCATGGTTTGTTTTATTCCATTCCATTTCATTTCTGCAAATTTCACTCCATTTAACCACCACATTCCATCATTAAACTCTCTTTCAGTATTTCTTAATATCCACTTTGCCATGTTTCATCCATACAATCATTTTCTGTTTTCATTCATTCATCAAGTCATATTTCATTCACTGTGTTACATTTTGCAGCTGTTTTCCAATTCCATAGTTGTTTTCTATTTCCGCAGCTAATCCTGTTACTCAGCAGTAACAGTTGAATTATTAGCCAAAATAAAAAAAATAAAAGCCAGATGCAGGTATGGAAGGAGAAATCTTTTGGAGACATCAGCACCTAAAGCACCTACAAAAGCAAGAAATCAAAGGTTAGCAAATGGAAAAGGTATGATTCCAAAGGTGAAAATAATACCCATTTCAAATAGCACTATGAAAGCATAAGTTATATTGTTTGAATAATCACTACTCCTTAACATGTCATGATGTGATTTGATTGTTGTCATAACTCCACCATGCCCTTCGATTTAATTCTTAACGGTCTCATGATTTGCCTCTGATTCTAACTCGTACTTCATCATACATCCTTACTCCACCTGTTGAAACGACTAATTATGTGAACATAACCTAGTTGAATACGGCTCTTTCACTCATCGAGTTTTCATTTTCTTACTCCCACAGCCTTCTTATGAACGCAAAGCACTCGGACTCCATTCAGTTTTTCAGTTCTGTGCATAAGTAATACTCCACACAGTCTGTGTGTGCACCAGACCTCACAGCCTCCATATTGTTCCTGTGCATACGGTTTTTCCTACTTCGTAACTCCCCATCATTCAACCTCATACTCATAGTTTTCCCCAATTTCATATCCATTGATTCTCTCTACAATCTTCTTCCATTTTTGTCCCTATAACCTTTTTGTTGCCATATAATCGTCATTTACAAAGGTATCTACACAGTGAAGAGAAGCAGAATGGGTCTCATTATAAGGACAAAGCCCATAGGAGTTAAGTTCATGGAGGGATACCCTCAGTTGAAGGGGACATTGAAGAAGGCTGGCTGGTTGAAGTTTATCAAGAAATTAAATGGCCATCACAAGGAAGTTACCAAAACATTTGCAAGATCTTTTAATGGGGTAGAAGTGGAAATTGGAGATATAAGGTTTTCAGTGATTGAATCTTCCATTGCAGTTGCAACAGAACTTCCAAAAGATGGAGAAAGGTGGTTCAAAAATAAGGACTTCGATGAAAAGGCTTGGAGAGTTATTCTTCGAAAACCAGGTATGGATATATCAATTTTCAAAAGAGGAATTCCTATCTCAGCATTAAAGGATAAATGGAGTAGTTTGCTCTTGATTATTTAGAAATTTATCACATGTGAGGGTAGATATGGCTCAATGTACATGTATCACATAAGGTTGTTGATGAACTTTTTGGAAAATGAGACCATCAATCTCCCTTACTTTCTGTTGAATAGCTTAAGAAAGATGTCTACCACTGTTCAAAAGAACATAGAAGATATAGAACCTCATATTTACCACCATGGTCTCATAAAAATCTTAGTTGAAAATCACTTGAAGGATATGGGAGACACATGGGAAAACTTCCTGATCAGGAACTTTTTCCAAGATCCACCTGAGTTACCTGAAGGGAGTTCAGTAAAGAGGAGTAGGAGGAGAAGAGAAACTCTAACAATTCAAGATACTCCTACCAGTTTAGCAAAAGAAAACAGTGAGGAAGAACTGCCCTCTGAAACTCTAACTGAAATCATGAAGCAAACAAAACAGAAAGGGAAAAGAAAAGTTGAGGAAATCTACCAAACTCCTGAGCCTTCATCAGAAGAAGAACAATTTCTCTCTGAAAAATTAGTCCACATTAAAGAATAGTCCAAGAAAGCAAAAGAAAAAGGGAAGAGGAGACAGGTCATAGAAAAAGAGAATATAGGCTCACAAAGTCTAAGAAGAAGCTCTAGGCTTAAAGGCAAGTTGAAGAAAACACAAACAAAAGAAGCTCAATTCATAGACTTGGGAGGGGAGACTCCAACCCAATCACCAGATAACACCTCATTCGAGCAAATTCCACAATATTCTCCTTCTCCTCAACTAGACTTTGAAAGTAGTCCAAGAAAAGCATCTCCAGAGATTGACCAAGCTCAATAGCAGATCTATGATTTCATTGAATCATTGGAGCAGAAGAACACAACAATAGAACATGGGACTTCATCTAACCAGCTAGTTACATCACAGGAAACTCTGATTCATTCATTAAAGCAAGAAATCTATGAATTAGAGGTCTTAAACAGGCATATCCAAAGGGAAAATGAAGCTTTGAAGGAGCAAAACAAGCTGGAAAAAATCATTCATGACAATACCATGCTTCATTTGGGATTATGGCATAAGAAAAATAGAAAATTGAAGAAGAAAAATAGGAAGCTAAGCAGGGCCCTCATCAACCTTAAATATAGATGCCTTATGAGGAAGCCTAGAATGGCAGTGGCAGCAAGGAAGAAGAAGAAGAGGTTGGATGTTCTAGCAGAGGTTTTAGAGCAGATGCAGTAGAAGGAGGATTGTTACAATTTTTGTTGCATGAGGACATGCAACAGCTTCACAGTGGGGGTATGTTGAGCCCCAAAACTGCCTCTTTTTCAAGAATTTTTTTCACCCTTCTTCCTCTGTTTTCCCATGCTAGTGCATCCTAAGCCATCAAAAGTCATTGCATGTTGATTCTAGGAGTACATTTGAGTGATTTTCAAATTATATTGTTGTGTGTTATTTGGATAAGGTTTTGTTTCTCAGCTTCAAAATGTAGCCACTTTTCGCAGCTAATTGACAATTCCTCAGCCATCTTCATACTTTTGCAGGTTACAAGTGTCAAGAAGATGAACGAGCCACATGGGTAGCTCAGGAAATGTCAACACATGGATAGGGTCCTATTCATTTGATCGGATTCGAGGGAAAAGACCCTGGTAAAAGGGGAGTCAACGGAGAAGTTCTACAATAGTTAGAACTCTGTTTTGGCATGCAATTGAGTCTAAGGCCTGTTCCTGAACCTGAGGATTCGTTTTTCCACCTGCATAACTAAATCCAACACCCACTATGCAAAGATTTACTGTTTATGCCAACTGGAAGGCTAAATCCTCGATGCATGACCTGTTCACGTGTCTACCGTAGAAGAATTTCCTCTTAGAAACAATTATGAATTTTTCCTATAAATTCAAGCATTTGGAATGCAGACAAGTTAATGTTTTTACTATTGAAATAGTGTGATTTCCGTTTGTAATCAAGAGACACACAGTTCTTTGTTTTCATAATATAAAAACTCTGTTTTCATATATGGCTGCCTAAGTGTGTGAAGTAGATTTGCGTTGATAATCAAAGGCTGTGCAGAGGGCCCCTGTGTGGCTGAGGTTTCTTTTTCATTTATGTATATTTCCATTTGTATTTTCTTTCGTTCAAATGTATATTGCTTGTGTTTTTTTTATGTTCATAATCGTTTTAACATTGTATATGTACTGCAGCTTGTCACTTGTTTTTACTAACCCTGATAGATGCATTTCAGAGTAGCAGTAGGTCTTTAAATTTGTCTATGCTTGAGCTTCTTAGTTGTAATTTTAAACTTGCATCAAGTAGCATTTTTGGGACTCACTTCTTCTGCTGTTCTTTAGTTTCCAAGTTCAAGTTGTTTTATGTTTTTGCTCAATAGGATAGACTCTCATTACATGAGTACATGTTTTCGTAGCCTTTATTTGATGGTTTACCTTCAGAGCTAACTGGCGAAATATGGATTTTATGAATGAGATTTACTTGATGTTCGGTACCTTTTCTTTCTTAATATAGTCACTCATGTTATAAGCTGATATTTCCGGAGCCTTTAGTTGATAAATTCAAGCTAAGTGGCGAAGTGTTATGTTTATAAATGAGTTTACTTGCTGTTCATTAGTTTAGAGCTAGATAGTTTTCATGTCATTTTCTCATATTATAAGCTGATATTTCTGGAGCCTTTAGTTGATGAATTCAAGCTAATTGGCGAAGTATTGTGTTTATAAATGGGTTTACTTGTTGTTCATTAGTTTAGAGCTAGATAGTTTTAATTTCATTTTCTCATATTATAAGCTGATATTTCCGGAGCCTGTAGTTGATGAATTCAAGCTAATTGGCGAATTATTGTGTTTATAAATGAGTTTACTTTCTGTTCATTAGTGTAGAGTTAGATAGTTTAATATCATTCTCTCATGCTATAAGATGATATTTCTGGAGCCTTTAGCTGATGATTGATTTTCAAGTTAATTGTCGAAGTGTTATGTTTATGGATGAGATTACTGGCTGATCATTAGTTTAAAATCAGTTTCAAGTTTTACTTTTTCCTTTAGTTTAATTGCAGTAGTTCATTAGACTTTAATTTTGCAGATAGAATAGACAACAGAAGTAGTAGTTTCATTTCTAGTACTCCATTCTCGGTTTGATATAGATCGCTGCAAATTCATTTTCTCATTCAAGTTTTAATTTTGTAGATAACAGTTTCAAGAGTCTTTTAAGCTCATATTTTGGAAAACATTACAATAAGCAAGAAAATAAGCTTTGTCTTCATCTTCTTGAAACTCCACTTCCAAACTTGACCTAAAAAGTACTTTTAAACTCCCACTTTAGCAATAAATTAGGATTTCAAATACATTTAACATTCTAGGAGGTCAAAAGAACAAAACCCCAAAACAACATAAAATGGAAAATAGTAAGGTAAGAAAGGGTTATCTAGCACATATAGTGCACTACACTTCATTAGTTTACGACACCCAGATTGATAATTTATGTAGCAATTTATGACACTAAATTGACTAAACAACTTTTGTTGAAGAACACAAAGTACCTCTACTAAATGTCACATTACAAGCAACACTGACAAGGTAGTGGGGAGTTCACCATAAGTACCTTCGAGAATGGGAGAAGATCAAGATAGTAATGGAAGTCAAATTCTAACAAGCGGGAGAGTGCCCTCAATATTTTGTGAAATATAGGGGGGGCTCTAACCCTCGACAACATTTGCAAAAATGTAAGGACAAATGGAACAGAGAAGGGGTTCCAAAGGAGTTGTGGGTGCATCAGTTTATACACACTCTGGGGACCTTTCCATAAACATGGTATGTATAGGAAGAAATAATGAGACAAAATGGAGATTGGGATCGCCTCGCTGATCAGTTTATCAACATATTTTCCTTCTTAGAAAATGACAAAAGGATCACTAAGGCTTTGTAGGTTTTCAAGGGAATTCTGCTTACAATGGGTCAACTAATGGAGGGGTTCATAGATCAGAAAACTCTAGAGCATATATATGAGTTCAGATATCATGAAGTTGTAGCCAGTGGGAAGGTGGACAAACCGGGTGAAGATGATCTGGAGAAATTATGACATCTGTCATTCAATGAAACTAAAGGGGAACAAGACATCAAGGATGGACCCGTGATCGATGCTCCACACTTACTCCCTTTGAAGTTGTGGAAACATAACATTGGTACTGATGAAAAACCGAAGTTAGCCTCAATTGGAGATTATTGGGATGAGAAGACTACAAAGGATATCTTTCGATCTCTTGAAAGAATACGAGGACTTGTTCCCCTGGGCTGTTGAGGAACTAAAGGGGATTAAGGGGAATTTAGGGGAGATGAAGATCATGTTGAAACCAAATGAAAAACCAGTAAATCTTTGACTATACCGACTAAACCCAAGGGTTAAGGAGAAAGTGAAAAAAGAGATAGATAAGATGTTAGTAGTAGGGCTTATATTCCCGGTTGATGATAAAAAATAAGGACACTACAAAGATAAGGGTTTGTGTGGACTACCACAATTTGAACAATGCCTGTGTTCATGATCCTTTTCCTACTCCATTTAGTGATGAAGTTTTAGACAATGTGGAAAGGAATGAAGCCTATTATTTTACAGGCAGATTCTCTGTTTTTCACCAGTCAGGATCACAGAGGAGGATAAGAATAAAACCACATTTACCATGGAATGGGGATCCTATGCATATCATGTTATGTGATTCAAAATCAAGAATACGCCCGAGGTGTTCTCAAGGATTGTGATTGCTGTGTTTAGAGATTATATCCACAGATTCCTAGAAGTTTATATGGATGATTGGACAACTTATAGTTTGTTGAAAAAATACTCCAATATGCTTAGAATCATGTTTGATCGGTGTAGACAACAACATATATCATTAAATTTGAATAAGTGCATATTTGCAAGTGTCCCCTTTGGCATGCTCTTGCGCCATATAGTGTGCAAGGAAGGAGTGTGTGTAGACCCCGCTAAGGTTGTCGCAATCGTGAACATGGACCCACCCACAAGTGTAAAACAACTCAGATCTAGTTTGGGCCATATAGGGTACTACATGAGGTTTATCCGCAACCATGCATCAATTATTGCACCAATGGATAAGTTGTTAGAGAAGGTTGAACGTTTCACGTGGTCGGAAGAATGTGATGTTGCACTGAATACACTGAAAGAAAAACTCGCAAGTGTGCCAATCCTAGTTTACCCAGACAGGAACAAGCAATTCCATGTCCACATTGATGCCTCGAGCATTTATTTGGGTGTTGTTCCGGCTCATCTGGGGGAAGGGAAACTCGATCACCCCATTTATTTTGCTAGCAGAAAGTTGTCTGCAACAGAAAAAAAAAACTATACCAAAACTGAACGTGAGGCAATTGCGATAGTATCTTCACTTCAAAAGTTCTAACATTACTTATTGGGAGGCCCATTCAAGTTTTTCACTCACCATTCCGCTTTGAAGTATTTAGTGAAAAAACCTATAATTGAAGGAAGAATTTGCAGATGGCTTTTGTTATTCTAAGAAGTCACATTCAAAGTAATTGTTAAGCATGACCGATTGAATGTGGGACCTGATCACCTCTCGTGGGTAGAGTCAGGAGAAAGTCGAGGATCCCTTGATGATTAGCTCCTAGATGCTGATCTATTCCGAATTGAAGCAACACCAAATTACTTGGAGGATATCGCATCCTTTCTAGCTACAGGTAAATGTCCAGAGGAATACACAACAACACAACGAAGGAATATGGTCATCCGAGTTGCATATTATAATTTGATTGTAGGACAACTATCAAATTGGGCCTTGATTGGGTGTTGTGAAAATGTGTCCTAAATCAAGAGAGACATGATGTATTATGGGAGTGCCATTTAGGTGTTGCGAGAGGCCATGCTAGCGGAAATGCTACCACAACGAAGGTATTACAGATAGGGCTATGGTGGTTGATGGTTTTCAGAGATGCGAAGGAATATGCCATAAGCCTTGATGTTTTCCAAAGGATTGGGTGACCAACACACTGCGCTGAACTACCATTGCAACCAGTACGCACACTACAGATTTTTGAGAAATGGGTGGTTGAATTTATAGGACT
Source organism: Pinus tabuliformis (assembly GCA_031772625.1). NCBI lineage: Eukaryota > Viridiplantae > Streptophyta > Pinopsida > Pinales > Pinaceae > Pinus > Pinus tabuliformis. Next base: position 1,069,366,204 of record CM062818.1, read on the forward strand.
TATCAATCTTTTGGCATGCCACTCCCACGCCAGATATATCATCACCATAATGGAGTACCTTACCATATGGGTTAAGGCTTCACCGGTTAAGCACTGTACTGCGGATACCACTGCCAGATTCATATTTGAGAACATCATATCCATATTTGGGTGCCCCTAAAGACTCACTAGTGATCAAGGGACCCACTTCATAAATGAAACAATTACCTCATCACTTCAGAACTTCATGATACAGTACCATAGGAGCATCCCGCATCACCCTCAAGAAAATGGCACAATGGAAGCCTTCAATAAGAACTTGGAAAAGGGTTTGAACAAGATATGATTAGCCAACTAGGATGATTGGGTTGAAAGCATGCCAATGACTCTATGGGCATATCGTACAACAGTTAAGCGATTTCACAAGCATACACCTTTCCATCTCGTATATGGACTAGAGGTTGTGGTACCAGCTGAATTTTCTATTCCCATCCTTTTCATAGCTTAGGTGACTCATATGACAGAGGAAGATTCAATTCAGAAGAGGCTAGAGGAACTTTTGGAACTGCATGAGGCTAGGTTCATGGCAGATTTCCATCAAATAGTCGAAAAGTAAAGGCAAAAGGCATGGCATGATATAAACATTAAGAGGAAATCATTCATAGTAGGAGGATATGTTCTGCTATACAATAAAAATTCTTGAAGTTTCCATGAAAGCTACATATGCATTGGTTGGGGAATTTTATTGTTGTAGAAGTAAAGGAGTCAGGAGTTGTTAAGCTAGCGTAATTGGATGGTGTATTACTACCAGGATGGGTGAACGGTGCATACCTAAAACCCTTCCAAGGATCAAACTTTGTTAATCAAAATTGATTTCATCTTTGGAAGGATACCATAGGTGGTAGTAGGTAAGAGTAAGTTAGTTTGGTTAGTCATTAGTTGTGCCAGTTCCTCTGGTGAGTCAACTATTTACATTATAATTAGTCCAAATTAAATATTTCGCGAGGTCTCTTTGAGTTACGGATGTTCTATCACCCCACCACAACTATTTGTGGTCGGGGAGAGTCACACATGTTAAGTGTCATTTCCATAATAATTAGGCAATAATTTCGAGTGTCAGCCTGGACTTTTGTTAAATATTTCCCATTATATCCATAATCAATTCCTAAGCATCTTCCATCACGATAACATAATTACCCATCAAATCCACCTTTCCTTTTTTAGTTTTACGTCATCTGAGTCAGGTGTAGCTCAACCGACGATAGTACTAACATGATTGAGAATGCATAGGGAAAGTTGCTGTAGTAATTAGTTAGGAGGTCTCGTTAGAAACGTCGTGTTGTGATTTTATACTTAATCTGCATGGCAATGCCGAATTCTTCAGAGTCTGAAGCCAAGGTGGTGGAGTTGCTAAGTCTGTAGTCTGCTCCCAATTTCCTTTTTTCCAAGCTCAAATCCAAACCCCTTGTGTTTTGTGTCTATCAACGTCACTTCAAGACGATGAAGATTGTGATATATTTTCTAGAGTTCAAATTAGATAAAAAAATTGTGAAGACGAAGTCGATTTACGAAAAGTATGATAAAGCAGTGTGGTTTGACAACAACCTCTAGGACTCTTTACAATTTTTTGCCCTAAAGTGCGAAGTCTACACTGAACCTATAATGAAGGATGATGGGAGTATATCCATCAAAATCAAAATTGATCTTAGAGAAATCCAATGGTCAACATTGCTTAATTTGAGAAGTTTGTCTAGGTTCAAAACGATTGGGGCGCCAATGCAGTGCACAAAGCTACTTATCAATGGTTGGAAACCTTGTATATCCTACATTCTAGACAACCTCCAAGTGAGAAAAGAAGACCAGAAATGGCAGTTACTACAATAGGTATGACACCCAAAGAGGAGGCAAAGGAACTCTCATAGAGCCAATCAACACCCCCAATATCAGGTTTTCATGCTATGTCATTGCGGGGAAGCTCATGCACCATTTTTCTAGGAACGAGTGCATAGTCGATATGATTTTTGTTGTGGAGCACTGTACAGAGGGCACACAATTGAATTGGTGTAAATTCCTACTCTAAGAAATATTCAAAGCCTGCGAGGACATCTACAACCGAGTGACTCATTTCGTTTATGGATACATTGTCGTTTCTCTGGCTAAGCGGAAATGGTTCCCACCAAAGGTTCGGGAGTTGGCTCCTATCATGGAAGACCAACTTCTTGCCCTCAGATACACGCCCTGATGAACCTTTGGGGACCCAAGAAACAAGGAAATTAATGAGGCTTCCTTCATTTGATGGTACAAGAAAATGCTGGAAGTAATCAAGGATGCAGAAAGGATCCCAAAGCTGCTACTTGATGATTACTCGTCAGAAACATGGTTTGGTATTAGTCACGAAAACACATGGATAGGGTCGTACTATGTCCACTCTCACACATTCCAAATGAGACCTAAAATTTCTATGTTGACTGCTGAAGTGTTCCATACAAAGGTCAGATCAAGGCCAGGCATTATGGGGGAGATTCGAGAAGGAAATCACATCTATTTCTTTGAAGGGATGATGCCCCAACCACTACTTGGAGAAACATCTATAGACTCAAGGAAGTAATTGGTTGTAGAGGAGTTGTAACCTATCATCAAGAAGCTTAAGAAACAAATTATCTCTCTGAAGGAAACCATCGCCAACATCAGACTGTCAGCAGATTCATTTCCCACTTGTGTTGAATTTCAAGGTTCAAGACAATATGATCCAATGTTTACTACTCCTCTAGTTTCTACACTCTCAGTTGTAGGGCCCCATTCCTAGCCTAAGCCAACAATCTCAAAGCCACATGGTTCAAAAGCTACAAAACCACCAGTTGGGTATAAAAAGCAGAAAACGACCCTCGCTAGCGAGATTGTAGATCTTACTCTTGAAGAACCCCAATCACATACCACATCACCTATTATTGAAGAAATTCCACATTCCACCTCAGTTGCATCACCTAGTTCGCACAATCCATCACCACACATTGCTTCCTCATCCGCTACCATTTCAGACACCATACCCTCTGGAACACTACTGGGAACAAAAATGGACATGGAGGTTGATGTTGTTATCTAGTCCATCATGACAGTTACCAGCACATAGGTCGCCCCCACATCCATGTTGTCTTTATTATTGGAGTCAGCTCCACCAATGGCCATTGGACCAATAATTGCCCAATCACTCATCACCACCATCCATCCAGTATCATTACCCTTTATCCTTTTCCTTCAATTCCACCACTCCCCGCTTCCATCCACAACACTCCACCATCAGTCGAACCTTCACATCAGGCTACATCACCCCACGAACATTCAAAGAAGTCTGTTTCCAGTGGGCAGCCCCTACAAATTTGGTTTTCAGAATCCTCCACCATGAACCAGGATGATCTCTAGGGTTGGTCCTCAGCCCAATTGTCTAATTTTATTCAACTAGCCGCACGTCGAGAAGAGGCGTTGCACAATGATTTAAATGTCGAGCATGAACATCAACAATAATATATTATTTCACTTACAACATGACGTGATCAGCTGCACCAAGAAAAGCAACAACTTCAACGTTAGTTAGAGTAGATGAACGAAAAATCACAGATACTGTGGCATTTAGCCTTTGATGTTGGGCCTAATGCCTCGAAGGAATTTTAAGCTTGCATAGTGGTCACGATACGACCACATCTAGGAAACATGTCACAATTTAATTTTTGGCAACTGCGAGGTCAAGTAGACCCTCGTTGCCACAAGAAGTGTGTTGTCAGACCTTGCCACAACATATGAAGTTGAAATAGAACAAAAAATGGCCGACTCAGCCACCTTAAAAGGCTCCATCATCAATGCTATGGAAGATGCCCACACTCTCCTGCAATAGGTACACGACTAGTCGGTCTGCCTTGGGAAGAAGAAACAACTGGTATACTCCCTCCGCAGACGGGTCAACCAACTATTCAATGATGCAGGAACACCGAATACAAGAACCAACGAAAGAAGATCTGAGAAGAGGTGAACACTCTGGAGGCCCAAATTTATCAGATTGAAGATGAGTCGGTCAAAGAAAAAGCAAATACTTTGAGACCTCCGACCTTTGGTGTAAACACATTTAGAGATACTGCAACAACTTAGTGATGGCATCGACACATAATGGAATTTTTTGTTGATGGCATGACCAACCCATCCGACATCTGATACTACAACTAAGTTCCTCAGCTAGGAAGCTACACTCATAGGTGCATGGTAGGAAGTTCTTAATGAGTATACACAATTCCGATGGGCGGCCATCGCCTCTATCCCAAAGTTGGGGTCTTCGTTTGAAGAAACCAGCTAGAGGGAAGCAATGCAGGAAGCACTAGTAGTAGAAGTGTCAGAAACACCAACGAAATTAGGGAAAGATTGAATCGGGGAAGAGTTAATGAATTATGGTCAGGGCCTATTAGGGCCTTCTTTTTAGGAATTAAGAAGTTTTGGTGATGAGCTAAAAGGTTGATGACAAGAGGTGGAGATAGTTGTTAGAAAGATGCGGGAGTGACAACTGGGAAAAAGGAAGGAACTCACAAAAGACTGGCAGTTGCAGAGGAACGACGGGAAGTATTAGCCACAACCGATTGGGAAAAGAACAAGGAAAATCGAGGAATAGAAACAACCGAGCAAGGAAGAAGGTGAAGAGCCTAAGAAAGAACTAGCTGTCTAGGTTGGTGCATAGAGATAAGGAAGGATGAGTGAAAAGGAATAGAAAAGAGAACACTGAAAAGAGGTTGCGGAGCTAGGAGAGCCACTCTGTCTTGGTTATCTCATATGATTTTGTACTGATTTTCCTTGGGATTTTGTACTCTCAAAAGAGGCGTATGAGCCTGATGTAATGATATTGCTACACACACTAATGATGAAGAATGCTATTGGAACAATTGTGTGTTAGTTGAATGTTAATCTGGTTCTTTAATTTTTTTTTTCATGCATGTATTTAAGTAGTCTCTCCCTTATAAGCATGTGTGACTTGTTACGATCAGACTTATGTGTGGATTGATTTAATGTTATTTGACTCTTGGTTCTCTGATGCGATTCCTACCGATACTAAATTTCGATCCCCATTTAACTAAGGTCACAACATGCCTCGGGCAAGAATCCTTACCCATTTTGGGTAAGGTGAGAATGTTGGCGTTGTGCTAGACTAAAACGGAGCTTTGTTGGCCCCTGTTCCCAAACCCGGGGTCTAAACCTTGTTGTTATTTTTGCGCCAATAGAAGGTCAACTTCTGAGTGGCATAATTAATGCATACAAAATTCGATTGACATGATTCTTGTGTCGTTGGAAAGGTATTTGTGTGTATAATATGAAAATATGGTATTATGCAAAAGCAAAAAGTTTTACCCCCAAAAAAACATCATTGGATGTCTGGAAATGCTTCTGGAAGGTTTCGATACCAATTTGCCAAATTAGATACCATCGGGAAAAATAGTATTGTGAGCCAATTCCTCCACTTTTTCCACTCTAAAAGCATCAATATGGATGAAAAACAATACAATGATTCAATCTAGACCATAAATCCCCATTTTGGGAGGCTTTTGGTCCCCAAAAGCTTCCACTGAATGAGGTGATGAAATTTTTCCTACGCCTTCTCTAGGGTGTACCATTTAGCTTTGCTTGGAATCTTCCAAAGGTCATGTTGCCGCTGTCTTGTAGTTCTACACCTCTTCTACAAAAAAATATCTTTTGTGAAGTCTGCCTGAGCATTTGGTTCCAAATCCACCATTAAAGGTTGGACCTGTTAGCCCTTGAGGTGCAGCGCTGCTATTTTAATGGAAATCTCCCCTGTTTTATCCCCAAGGCTCCACGTCTCCTCTTGCTCCGCTTTGGCATAAGTTGGTCTTCAAAAATATTACTCTCGCATCTATAACTACTTCGGGTCTGGTCTTGCAATCGCAATCGGCGCTGTGGAGGACAACCCTTTAGGCATTATGCGATGGGCGAATGCGATATACATTAAACCAGAGCACAATGTTGCAGCGGGTCCACATATATGTATCGAGTCTGGGGTTTGGGGTGATGGCACATAGCCGAACCGCTGATTTCCACTGTCGCCGATATTTATGCCCGCTCCGATAGTGTATTGCATATATGTATGGTTTTATGCCGCCGATAGTGTATATAGCCCTATATATATATGTTTTTCCGCCAATAGTGTTAAATGCATATCTATATATGTTTTGGCCTTCGATAGCTCCCGATAGCTCTGTTTTGGCTCTGTTAGTATTTTTTGACAGTCAGACAGGTGAACTAAAATAACAGAATATATGGCCGAAAGGGGAAAAACAACAGCACGGTGCAGCCCAACCAATAGAAATGGTCATGGAACGTCGTTGGCACGAGCGAGCCACCTGACAGCGCAACAAAATTACCAGAATTTGGTTACTGTGTTGTTAGAAAAAGAGACCTCTGGCTCATGTCTGTCTAATTATGGCATCAAGCAGTTAGAAGCCAGAGGGGATAGATTAAGACATCTCGAGCCTTAGAGAGCCTGAGAGAATTGTAAAAAGCCTATAAATGGCTAAAAGTAAGTAAAAACAAAGTGGTTCAACTTTCGGAGACCGTGGATACTCTATTCCTCCCAGCGTCTCATCTTCGTTCCAGTAATACAAGCTTCTTTCATTGTTATATGTTCAATCGCCATCTTTTCCTCTGTTCTAAGCTTGCACTTGAATGGGTTATTCATGTTTTATTCTCTGTCGAATGCCAGATAATTGTCATCTTATCTCTGCATTGATAAATTAGATTTGTAAGCTTCATTTGCTTTCTGTAGCTAGCCATTCATATGTGTTTATGTATGTATCTGCTAGTACAGTCAGGATTCTCTATCTATTCATTGAATCTATAAACTATTGAGCATTAGTGGTTGAAAGCCTTGTCAAGATGAGGGTGCTCATGCATGTTTTGAGTGAAAATAGAGTTTAAACAATCATCTGACTTGATCCAAACCCCAATCTATTCCAATAGTTCAGAGGATGGTATTGAAGATTTATATGTTTCCAGGCATCTCCGAGCTACAACCTAGGAGAGCTTCCTGGAGTGATAACAAAATTGGCGCCATTGTCGGGGAGAGGAGACTGAAGCTCAACTTCCCCGGGGAATGACACAGATCCAACTTTGATGATAGACAAAGTCTGGACACTTTTTCGGTTGTAATCATATATTTGGTGACTCTACTCGAGGACAAACTTCTTGGCGACTCCACTCCGTAGTGCCGGCTCAGTTTGTGAGGCATACTAGGAGAAATCCTCAGAAGCCACTAGCTGACCCAGTACCTGACCCAGTACCTGACCCTGAAAAAATCATCAAAGAAAGAAAGGCGTTGTAAAAAGGAGCATCAGGTTCAGGTAGATCTAAACAATATTCTATATCTCTTCAAGAAAATCTTGTAATAGAACAAATAAATGTTGAGAGTATAGCATCTAATACTAGCAGTGAAGAAAAGATCTCAGAGATTCATAGAGCTCCTTATTCTTTAGGTTCTCCTTTCATTGTAAGCCCAAAGGAAGCCTCTCCTCATATCCATCAAACTCCTTTAGTCTTATCAGTCACTCCTAAATCCTCTGTCATTCAGACTTCCAGTACCCTTGTAGCCACCACATCTATGGAAGGACCACAAGCACCTACCAAAATGGAAAGAATCATAGCTGCTAGGTATGGACCTCTAGTACTGCCCACTCCTTTGAATGCCATGCCTATTGGAGAATATCAGAAGTATAGGCCTAAGTTCACTGGGACTGAAGGTGTTACAACTGAGGAACATCTTGAATCATTCTATAACTATGCTGATAACCTGGACATTAGTGAAGATGATGTATGGATGAGAGTCTTTGTCCAAAGTCTAGATGGAGAGGCTAAAAAATGGTTCAGAGAACTGACCCCAAGGTCTATAGAAGATATTGAGGCTTTAGATGATGCATTCCTAAAGCATTTAGGGGATAATAAGGATCTACTCTACTACCACACCGAGTTTCGAAACTTAAAGAGGGAAAATGGTGAGTTGGTGTCTGATTTTAATAAAAGGTTTAACTGCATGTATAGTAAGATACTAACTGAAGTAAAACGCACCACTACCTCTGCTAAACTCACCTATGCCAGTGCCTTTGATTCTGACTTCTGTCTATTTTTGAGGGAGAGACGATGTGCTACCTTGGCTAATATGCAGGATGCAACCTTGGAAGTAGAATCAAACATCATGGCTGCAGAGAAGCTCAAGGGGAATGCCGATAGAAGGAGACAGAGGGGCAAATCTTCATCATCTTTAGATCCCAAGATAGGTAAATGACCAAGATGATAGAGTCATTAGCCTCTGAAATCTCTAAATTAAAGGTTGAGCAGCATGCTGGGAAAGGAAGAGTTCGTAATACCTTTGCTCCTAGAAACCCAAATCCATATAGAAGAGCTAATAAGCAGTTGCAGATTCTGCAAAGAAGCAAAGATACCAATGAAGACCAAAGGGTAAATACCCCTTTCCAGAATGTAGTCATGGAAGAAGAGAAATTTGAAGAAGATGATGAGATCCATTGCTTGGAAGACAAAGGCAGTGCCTCCTTTTTGACCTCAGCTGCCTATGAAAAGTCATTATTCAATGACCAGATCAGCCAAGAGTGGGTTGGTGGAGCTGTTATGCAAATTGCTGATCAACACAGATATAATCCGAGGTCGAAGATGAATAATGCCAAGGAAACTCCTGTTCAGAGAGCTACTATTCCTGCAATACAGCAAGCTAATAAGCAAAACCGACCGAAAGTTGATCCTATCATCCTCAAAGCTCCAGCTCACAAGGTAAGAGGCCTTGACAAGTCTACTTCTCCTTTCAGTTTTGAATTAGAAATTTAGAAGCTAAGCATACCTATACCTTTGATTGAACTAGTGAAAAATGAGTTCTTCAAAAGATCTATCCTCAAGGCCCTTGAGCCTAAATCCATCCAAGCTTCCACTGACTATGTAAATCTGCAAGATGACAAACCAACTATCGTTCTCAGCCCAATGATCGAAAATTGTGATGACAACTCCCCATCATTCTATGTCTCTTTGACTATTCATGACAAAATCCTTCATAACTGCCTTCTGGATATAGGAGCAAGCCATAATCTAATGCCCAAGGCTGTCATGGATGTGTTGGGTCTTTACATTACCAAGTCTTATCATGACCTGTTTTCTTTTGACTCTAGAAAAGTGAAATTTTTGGGATTAATCAAAGACCTATCCATCACCTTGTCTCAACTGCTCGTGAAGAGCATGATGATGGATATTGTGGTAGCAGATGTACCCCCCCCAAGTTTGGCATGTTGCTCTCCAGAGGTTGGATCAAGGGATTAGGTGGAACATTGCAAAATGATCTGTCCTATGCTACTGTCCCAGTCTTTGGAGGTGAGAATAGGAGGTTATACAGAGAAGCTCAGTTGGCTTATATCATCAGTGATGAAAGGAATCCCACTAATCATCCCATCTATGCTATCAACACTGATTTTGGAGCCTGTATTCTTCAGATTGAAGAATCCTAGTTGGCCTCCATGCAGCTTAAAAAATTGGTTTGCCAGATCACAGAGGAAGAAGGCCCACAAATTTGGGACATGTTCTTTGATGGAGCTTGCTCTAAGGAAGCTGTAGGGGCAGGTGTAGTCCTTGTGTCCCCCACACAAGAATGCATTCATTTATATTTCAAGTTAACTTTTTAGGTCACAAATAACATATTAGAATATGAAGCCTTGATATTGGGCTTAAACACTGCTAAAGAAATGGGCATCAAAGGTCTGAAGGTGTTTGGAGATGCATACCTTATCATTCAACAGGTCAACAAAACTTTCCAAGCAAAGCTTCCAAGGCTAAAAGCATACAGAGATGAGATATGGAAGCTCAAGGACTCTTTTAATATTTTTAGCATTTCTTACGTCTCGAGAATGAAGAACCAGCTTGCTGATTCCCTTGTTGTGTTTGCTAGCACGTTTATTCCTCCTTTACCTCCTAAATTGACTTATGAAGTTCTGGTGAAATATAGACCATCTCTCCCTAACAATGTCAAATACTGGAATGTTTTTGAAGATGATGATGAAATTAATAGGCTTTTACAAGTCATTGATGAATTTTTTGAAGTGAACATCGACCAAGAAAATGAAACCATTGAATAATGCAATCATTCCAAGCTAAAGGATGAGATTGGTCAGGAAAAGATTGTTCAGTTTCCTAGTAACCATATACCCAAAGGATTGGTGCCCCTAGAGAAGCTGTTTGATCATAATGATGTACCTTATAAGCCTGCCAAAAAAGAAGATGAGTCTACTATTCATAAACATAATGTAGGGAGTCCAGCCCATACGAAGTACATAAATCTGTCCACTCACTTGTCTTTTGCCCAAAGTTCCAAGTATTGCACCCTGATGAAACAATTTGCTGATATTTTTGCTTGGGAGTATAGTGATCTTAAGAACTATGAAACCAACATCATTCAGCATAAAATTCCACTGGAGAAGAACACTATCCCCTTTAAGCAGAAATTAATACCTATCAACCCTCTCTTATTGCTTTTGATTGAAAAGGAAATCAAGAAGCTGTTGGATTCCAAGATCATAGTTCCCCTAAGGTATTCAAAGTGGATAACTAACCTTGTGGTAGTAAGAAAGAAGAATGGAGAAATTAGGCGTTGTGTTGACTTAAAGAATCTGAACAAATGCTCTAAAAAATACAACTACCCCCTGCCTAAGATGGAACACTTGTTGCAAAAAGTTTCAGGGGCTAGAGTCATGTCTTTCTTATATGGGTTTTCAGGTTACAATCAGATTGTTGTACGTCCAGAAGATCAGGAAAAGACCGCCTTCACTACTCCTTGGGGCGCTTTCATGTACTCCAAGATGCCTTTTGCACTGATGAATGCTGGGGCTACTTTTCAGAGGGCCATAGACATAGCTTTTGTGGGAGAGAAGGACAAGTTTGTCCTTATTTACCTTGACGACATAACAGTATTTTCTAGCAGTCACAAGGACCATTTGCAGCGTTTGAAGAAGGTGTTTCTAAAGTGTAGACATTTTGGAATTTCTATGAACCCAAAGAAGTCACAGTTTTCTCTAGAAGAAGGCAAAATGTTGGGACATATTGTTTTTGCTGAAGGTGTGAAGATCGATCTAGCAAGAGTTCAAGCAATTCAGACATTGTCCATGCCAAGGTCAAAAAGGGACATTCAATCTTTCCTAGGTAAGATTAACTTTGTCAGGAGGTTTATTCCAAACTTTGCAGAGCTAGTGAAGCACATCACTTCCATGCTGAAGAAAGGATCAGAAATAAAATGGACAGATGGTGCAAGAAGCTCTTTTGAAGCCATCAAACAAGTTATCATGGAAGCTCCCACTCTAATCAGCCCAGATTATAACAGGGAGTTTTATATCTTCTCTTTTGCCTCTTATGATACACTTGCAGCAGTTCTATTGCAGAAAAATGATGAAGGTGTAGAGCACCCTATGGCCTTTTTCAGAAAAACTCTGAGGGACGTTGAACTAAGGTATGACCTTATTGAAAAACAAGCTTATGCTCTCATAAAATCTTTAAAGGCATTTAGAATTTATATTCTTCATTCCAAAGTGGTTGCGTATGTACCTTCAGCCTCAGTAAAAGATGTCCTAACTCAACCAGATATTGATGGAAAGAGAGCTAAATGGATTGCAAAATTCATAGAGTTCAACATAGAGGTGAAGCCCACCAAGCTTGTCAAAGGCCAGGGCTTGGCTAAGCTTATGGCTGAGGAAAATTGCAGTTTGTTAGACATCAATTGCATGGGTTCAAATTTAGGTGGTGAGCGGACAGAGGAAGCAACAAAAGAGCAAGAGCAAAATCAGTCTTTGGCTGAAAATCTAGCCACCTGTGAATGGTATTCTAGTGTAATTCATTTTTTACAGAAGCCAGAAGTCCCTCCAAGGCTTAGCTCGAGTCAAACCCAGGCCATTAAGCTCATATCAGCCAAATTATGCATTAATAAAAACCTGCTTTATTAGAAAGACCCATCAGGGATCCTCTTGAGATGTCTAGACAAAGGACAATTTGTGGAAGTCACGCACCAGTTCCATTCTAGCATCTGCGGAGGGCATCATTATGGAAAAGCCACAGCCCAAAAGTCCTAAGAGCTGGGTATTATTGGCCTACTCTTTTCTCTGATGTGTTTTCTTTTGTGAAGTCTTGTGACAAATGCCAAAGGTTTGTAGGAAGACAAAAACTAAAATCTCTGCCCTTGAAGCCAATACACGCCAATGGTCCCTTACAGCAATGGGGCTTAGACTTCATAGGTGAGATCAATCCACATTCTAGTGGCCATCACAAGTGGATCTTGGTAGCCATTGATTATTTCACCAAATGGATTTAGGTTATACCCACTAAAAATGCTAATCATCAGGTTATCATAAAGTTCTTGAATGATAATATTTTCACTAGATTTGGTTGCCCAACCAAACTAGTCACTAATAATGCCGCAACTTTCAGGGCAAAAGAATTGGTGGACATGTGTGAATCCATGGGCATTCAATTGGTGCATTCTACCTCATATTATCCTCAAGACAATGGCCTCGCAGAATCATCTAACAAGAGTCTTGTAAGGATAATAAAAAAAATGCTGGAGGACAACAAAAAGAACTGGGATTCCAAGTTGAAGTTTGCACCGTGGGCTGACAGAGTTACCAACAAGAAGTCCATAGGAAATTCTCCATTTAAGTTGGTTTATGGCGCTGATGTTGTTTTTGCTATCTAGCTGATTCTCCCTGTGGCCAAATTCTTGCAAGAAGAACAGGATGCAGAGAACGACATGACGAGGAGAATGAGTAACTTGGTTGAAGTATAGCAGATCAGAGAACAACTGGTTGACAAGTCAAGAATTCATCAGAAGAAGATCAAAGAAACCTTTGATAGAAAGGAAAAAAGGGACAACTTTCAGGTTGTTGACTGGGTTCTCAAATGGGATGCATTGAAGGAAAAGAAGGGAAACCATGGTAAATTTGATGCCTTATGGATGGGACCATTTGTCATTGCTCAAGTTCAGGTGAACAATACTTTCATTTTGCACAATTTGGAGGGGGGAGGTGTTTTTGATGGCCCAGTCAATGGGAAATTTTTGAAACTTTACTCCATATGAGGCTTTAAAGGCCTTAATATTGTAATAGGTTGTTTCAGTTTTTGTTTTCTATGCAAATAAACTCCATGCCCAATGGAACACTAGGAGATAAGTTTGTTTTGGTTATTACTGGAAAGGTAGTAGTCTGCAGTTCTTGAAACCTCACAGGGAGGCTTTCATCCCCAGAAGGAGCTAGTGTTAGCCCCCGAGGTGCAGCGCTACTATTTTATCGGAAATCTCCCCTGTTTTATCCCCGAGGCTCCACATTTCCTCTTGCTCCACTTTGGCCATAAGCCAAATTTAAAAAATATTACTCTCGCATCTATAACTGCTTCAGGCCCGGTCTTGCAATCGCAATCGACGCTTTGCGGAGGACAACCCTTTGGGAATTATGTGATGTGCGGATGCAATATACATTAAACCAGAGCACAATGTTGCAGCGGGTCCGCATATATGTATCGCAATTGGGGGTTTGGGGTGATGGCACATATCCGAACTGCCGATTTCCACTGTTGCCGATATTTATGCCCGCTTCGATAGTGTATTGCATATATGTATGGTTTTATGCTGCCGACAGTGTATATAGCCCTATCTATATATGTTTTGCCACTGATAGTTTTAAATGCATATCAATATATGTTTTGGCCTCCGATAGCTCCCGATAGCTTTGTTTTGGGTATGTTAGTATTTTTTGACAGTCAAACAGGTGAACTGAAATAACAGAATATATGGCCGAAAGGGGAAAAAACAACAGCACGGTGCAACCCAACAATTAAAAATGGTCATGGAACGTAGCTCGCACAAGCGAGCCACCTGACAGCGCGGCAAAATTACCATAATTTGGTTACTGTGTTGTTAGAATATGAAACCTCTGGCTCATTTCTATCTAATTATGGCATCAATCAGTTAGAAGCCAGAGGGGATAGATTAAGACATCTTGAGCCTTAGAGAGCCCGAGAGAATTGTAAAAATCCTATAAATGGCTGAAAGTAAGAAAAAACAAAGGGGTTCAACTTTCGGAGACCGTGGATACTCTATTCCTCCCAGCCTCTCATCTTTGTTCCAGTAATACAAGCTTCTTTTACTGTTATATGTTCAATCGCCATCTTTTCCTCTGTTCTAAGCTTGCACTTGAATGGGTTATTCATGTTTTCTTCTCTGTCAAATGCTAGATAATTGCCATCTTATCTCTGCGTTGATAAATTAGATTTGTAAGCCTCATTTTCTTTCTGTAGCTAGCCATTCATATGTGTTTATGTATGTATCTGCTGGTACAATCAGGATTCTCCATCTATTCATTGAATCTATAAACTATTGAGCATTAGTGGTTGAAAGCCTTGTCAAGCTAAGGGTGTTCATGCATGTTTTGAGTGAAAATAGAGTTTAAACAATCATCTGACTTGATCCAAACCCCAATATATTCCAATAGTTCAGAGGATGATATTGAAGATTTATATGTTTCTAGGCATCTCCGAGCTACAACCTAGGAGATCTTCCTGGAGTGCTAACAAGACCTTTTCGTCTTGTTGATCTAGCACGGAAGGCTCATAAATATTTAGATTCTCCACATTCACAACTGAGTAAATGCACATGTATGGGGGTAGAATAAGTATATTGATATTATCTCGCACCTTTTCTAATATCTTAAAGGGACCATATCGCAGAGCCTTCTTTTTCTTACTATGGCCCTGTAGTCTCTCCTTGTTCAATTATAGCCATACTCTGTCTCCCACCTTGAACGTTTTCTTTGTTCTATGTCAATCATGCCCAACATTCTGTTTTTATTATGACTTCTACAGTTGTTATAGACATATTTGGGCACTGCAACCCCAATCACATATGTCCATAAACCAAGGGCTTCTAAGTCCCTAAAAGTGTTGTTTTATACCCTAAAGGAGCAAGGTCAGCTGATTACATCATCTCCCAGAAGTTCTCCATGAAAAGCTACATAGAATTGGTCAAAGTAGGACCATATAGACTGCCCAGTGATAAAGGTGCGATGCATCTCACTTGCCACATGCAAAAAGTGTGATGCATACTGGAAAGCCCTTCTATAGGGTGCGATGAGCGAGAGCAAACAAATGGCACAAGCAGTTTGCTAGGTGGAAACCCAAAGAATCTTCTAGAAACTGCTCATTTGACACTTGACTCTCTGAGTTCTCCCAGGGATGAGAAAGAGATCTAAAACCTCCATGTGGAACTAAGAACTATCAGAGAGATGACACTAGTCAAAATCCCAGAAGCTGAATCACCCCCCAGCAAATATCTATAAATGGATCCCTCATCCAAGAGATCCAAAGGTTGGAATTTGGTAATTTGCAAAGAGGTGCTGCTGGTTTCTCTTTGAAGACATTGTTGGGTGATCTTGCTTTGTGTGAGGTGAAGAGGGCTTTCAAGCTGGAGGATGGTGCTGGGTCAGACCAAGTGGTTGTAATCCTCTCTTCTATGACTTTTTATTAATAAAGCCATTTGAGTTTTCCTCCATATTCTTGTGTATCTCTGAATGTTGTGTTGTTATATGCATTTATATGGTCAATATATATCTTATCCTATATTGTTTACAGTGAAAGATCTCTATGCTTTGATGGTATTATGCTTTTATGAATTTATAGGTGCTCTTTGAAGCTGGACAAGTAAGGAAGTAGTGGCGAGATTCTGTCAAAGGGGAAAGGAAACAAGAAAGGAGCCAAGTGGAAGACTGAGGTTGGTACTCTCTGCTTCTTTCTCATCTCTCTCTCGTAAAGGAAAAACAAGTGACTTTAATCTATTTGTTTCTAAGATAGCTACCCGTCTTAGTGGGACTAGCAGCTCTGAATAGACACTATATTTCCTGATAACAAAATGGTGACTCGGCTGGGGAGCGATTAGTTTGATTGCTTGTCTCTATTTGTTTGACTCATAAACCACAGACGAAGCCTGAAGTTAAGCCAGCTAGCCTTCGAACTGCATTTGCTATGCAAGTGCAAAGTAGATCAATGCTACTTCAATCAATCTATGGATTTGTTTATGAACTGAACAATCAACTTGCAAACATCCTAAGTGCCCTAGAGGTAGTTTGAGTAACCTCATTAGATCAGCCCTATACTTTGTAGTTACTGACTATCATTTGCTCGGCCTAAATCCCTGAACTAAACTGCAAACTGTGACCAAAAACCAAGTTAAAGTCTCTGTTAGGCCCCTATACTATTAGTATAACCCACTTATTATATTGATGTACCCATGTAGTGCCCATATTGTTACTATTGTGCCCCATAGAAGCCCACTATTGTTATTATTGTGCCCTTACATTATTATTGTTATGTCGGCTCTGATTATGTTATGACCCCTTAGACTCCTATATATAGAAAGGAGGTCTTTTCATTTGTATCATCCAAGAATTGTTCATTTATGTAATGTAAAGGAGGTTTCCCCCTCGAAGAGGCCGAATTCTAAGGCAATGATCTATCTTTTCTATCTTTTCTTGAGTTGGTTTCATAACATTTGGTATCAGAGCTTTGGATTCTAGGGTTTCGCTGCTCCAAACAGGTCATCATGGCATTTTCGCTATAACTTTTTTTCTATGACGTTTCAGAAGTCGTAAAAAAAAAACATTTGATAAGAAATTGCGCTGAACCTTGGGTCTGAATTTCAGAGCTTTTCGCGCGATATTTGTGGAGATATGATCTGAGGAAGTTGGTCCTTTTCCAGACTCCTGAATTACATTCAAAACATGTGACCTGGGGAAAATCGTCATAACTTTCTCTCTAGGGATCGGATTGAAATTTCGTAAGAAGGTATAGAAAGAGGATGGACTGTAGTTTCTTGTATGCATTTTTTAGATCCAAAGGTTGAAACAGTGACTCGTGGCACGTCGTACAAGTTCACTCTATTGAACTAGTCTATAATCAGGTCATCTTGGGAGATTGTGCATAACTCTTTCTTGGAGAATCCAATTTTGATCAGACTGGTGGCATTGGAAAGAGGACACAGAGGGCTACTACAGGTCACAATTTCAGAACTTAAAGATCTGAAAGTACAGAGTTACAGTCGTTTCAAGGTAGAGCTCCTAAAATCAAGAAAATGCAAGATGAGGAAGTTTGATGGCAAGGATCCGGTAAATTGGATACTTCAGATGGAGCAATATTTTGATATACATGGTGTACAACTATTACAAAAGTATGTATTGCATCTTCATATTTAGAACCAGATCAATTTTTATGGTACAAAGGGCTTTTTTCTAGTAAAAAACTTGTTACATGGTCAATTTTCACAGAGGAAATGATAGCACATTATGAGGATACAAAGAGCAACACCTTCTTTAGAGCAACACCACAACAATTGGAAAGAGTAAAAGGGCTTTATGACATAGTGGAAATCAAAATTATGGAAACCATGAAGTGTACCCCTCACAACTATAAAGATGGAAGTGTTGTTTCTCCTAGCCTTCCACAACCTACAAGGGTTACACCACAACAATTGGAAGGAAAAAGAGAAAAAGGGCTTTGTTACAATTGTGATAGCAAATGCACTAAAGGTCATAAGTGTGCTGAGAAGAAATTATTTTACATAGAATATGAAGAGGAGGAAGAAAAGGATCAAGAAACAACAAAAGAAGAAGATATACGCTAGGACCCCACCCCAGAGAATGAAGAAATGAATCAGACAATATCTTGTAAAACATTGGCAAGAATTACCACTCCTCAAACTCTCAAGATAGAAGGACATATCAAGAAGAAAAAGGTGCAAGAAGTGAAAGATCACATCGAGAAAGAAGAAATGAATCCAACCATATCTTGTAATTCATTGTTCGAAATTACCACTCCTCAAACTATCAAGATAGAAGGACATATAAAGAAGAAAAATGTTCAAGAAGTGAAAGATCACATCGAGCATCAAGAAATAAATCCGACCATATCTTGTAAAGGATTGAAAGAAATTACCACTCCTCAATCTCTAGAGATAGAAGGACATATCAAGAAGAAAAAGGTTCAAGCAGTGAAAGATCACATCAAGCATCAACAACAAGTTCTCCAACTTTTAAAGGATAACCCCACTTCGGTGCAAAATCAAATGAAACAACAGGCACTTAAAAAATGGCGACCTTACCGAATGGGAAGACTCTTCAAGGATGAGGATGTGGAAGCATTGTTTTGTGCCATTTATATTATCCAACCAGATTGGATAAACAAAGCAAGGGATGAATGGAAGAAGGACAAAGAAGTATGGCCACTTATTCAAAAGTTGCAAAAAATCCCAATTCAAACAATATTGCCAGAAATTAAAGAGGAAGGAAAAATCATATTGGAACCTGGAGCAGTCACAGAAACAAGAACCCGACAGCTACGAAATCAACCAATTTCAGAGTATCTCATCAAGTGGAAGAACTTACCCGCTAAATATTCCACATGGGAGGACAAGAATTTTATACAGAAGCATCAAGAACTACTCAAGCATTGAGGACAACACTTTTTGAAGGAGAGGGGCATGTTAGGCCCTTATACTATTAGTATAACCCACTTATTATATTGATGTACCCATGTAGTGCCCATATTGTTACTATTGTGCCCCATAGAAGCCCACTATTGTTATTATTGTGCCCTTACATTATTATTGTTATGTCGGCTCTGATTATGTTATGACCCCTTAGACTCCTATATATAGAAAGGAGGTCTTTTCATTTGTATCATCCAAGAATTGTTCATTTATGTAGTGTAAAGGAGGTTTCCCCCTCGAAGAGGCTGAATTCTAAGGCGTTGATCTATCTTTTCTATCATTTCTTGAGCTGGTTTCATAACAGTCTCGTTCCTTGACCATCACATCCTCTCCTTTAGGAAATTTGGATGCATCACACCTCCCGTGTGCAGTAGGTGGGATGCATCCCTGTTTCCCTGTGTTACAAGTGCGATGATCAGACAAGACTAGATCTGCCTCCAGATTTTGGTTTTTTCTTCACTCTCTTTAGTTTTATTCAGGAGTTTTGCTGTCTGTGATCAGTAGACCACTGTTGAAACCCCCTTCTTTGCATCATCCAACCTCTATTGTATAAATAATTTTGAATGTTTTTATGTATTCTGCGCCATTTACAGTTCTCTTTTACAAAATAGTAGCTTAATCGAATTGTCGTCTCTTAATCTGGAAGTGTCGCAAGTGTCGTTTTCAGTCAAAGAAAAGAATCCCATTGTTCTTGATAGTCGATTATACTGTTACTCTTGTATTTGATCTGAATTTATAAGTATTTCAAGTGTCGAAAACAGTTTCCAATTCAAAATCGCAAAGTGTCGTCTTGCCTTCCTGTCGTTTTTTGAAAAGAAAATCATTGGTACTATCGCTTTGAAAGAAGAAATAATTCAGATTTGTATTTAGCATTCTTTTTGTCATTCACACATTAAGAAAGCGGAAAACAAATACATGCATGTGCATTTGCATTTAGACTGCTTGTTGATTTTGATTTAGGACAGTGCATCTACTGTGTGCTCTGCTCTATGTTGAAAGGATTTCATTTCTCTTTCCTTAGTAGCTAGGATTTTCATTGCAAAAAGAAGATTAAATGACTGTTTATCATCTTAGGTTGCATTTTAGGAATTGTATATCTACATCATGCGGTGAACCTGAAAGGAAAATTTCTCAAGAAAGATCAACTGTAAAATAAATTTAATGAACATAAAAACGCTTTGGAACCTAACGCACAACATCTAGAAGTCTAGGCTAGAGACGTATTCTGGTGTCATAAAGCCTGGTAACTGTCGCTTTCATTGCAGGTTGGGTGATTCCTCCTCTTTGAGACGATAAGTGCAAGTATGGACTTGTGCTCCCACGTACCGTCGAGTATATATTGGGAGACCACAATAGTCTATATCCTTTATCCTTAGGAAGCCGTGTCTACCGCCCTATCGATCACAATGCACTAAACACAACATTCGGGAAGATTGATTGTCGTACCGTAAAAAATATTCTGCAGTTTTGCGATTGGTTTGGTAATCCCTCTGTCTAGATTTCTAGAGCAGTTTCTTTCATTCCTTTTCAGACTCCTTAAAGGAAAAGGTCCATCTGAGCACTTGTCACTTCAGGCTCATTAAAAATTGAATGCGACTAGAGTCATCTTTAGTTTTTTGTCGACTCTTAAAAAGTGAAAAAGCAAGTTGTGTCAAAGCATCTAAAATTCATTTAATACGGAACAACATTTTCCCCTCTTATTTTGAGTTGATTAAATAAATCCGCAATTGTGGAAGAAAGTCAATAAAAACCCCGTCGTTCGCGGAGACTGACGAGTCAGCCGTCTTTGACTCCAAAAACCAAACCATTCCGGGTCAAGCGAACTCGTTTAACTGGGTCAAAGTCTCCTAGTTTGTTTAAAACTTGTGTTTCAACATCGTCTGAGACTCTAGTTACTCCAACCATTTATGGTATCCCTGCCTCTACAGAAGAAGTTCCGTAGTTATAAGAGGACATTAGAACTGATCCTAGTGTAACAGTAAACACTTCTATTCCTGAACCATCTCCATCCAGGGTTGATTCAGAAGGTGTTACCCCTCCAACATCTGTCAATGCAGAATCTATACCTTCTTCGGCACCAGAAATATTTTACAGACCTGGCAGTCTGCCTCTTCCACCTGGATTGATTGCTATAGAAGAGATTATGGAGGATCTTCCATCCAGTACTCCATCGCATTTTGGGACTGAGATCCACCTATATCCTTCTACTTCAGAAGTTAATACCCCTTCATCGCAAGTTCCTGTAGAAGCATTGGGAAGTCTTTTGGATGGACTCGATATGTCTGGACAACCATCAACATCTAGGATTGTCTCATTTGATACAGCGGTAGCAGAACCTCCTGCCACCACTCCGACGATGTTTGCTGGTATACCATCTATCCCAACTAGCTCTCAACCGCTAGAAGGAGTCCACCCAGGGACTATTTCGACAGTATGGTCTGTTCCTATTTGTTCATCCGGAATAATATCTGGAGTCTCTTATGTTGAATCTCAACAAATTGATCCTTCGCAACATCAATTTTGGCAGTCTAGTCTCCAAAGGCCAATCATTCCCTTGAGCATTGGATTGCCGCCATATGAGAGTTCTCCACCGAATTCAGGTCAAATTGGAATCACATCCAACGGTTGGGTGCCAATACTACCTCATCAACCAAGAGTTGTATACTCAATGCAACTGAGTCTCCCTGTGTCGAACATCCCCACTACACCAACTATTGTGATGGTGTTGCAAGTACAAACATTGCCTGTTATATGCCAACCTCAAGTTTCTCAGGTCGTTGTACAACAACCTCTTGTCTCCACGACACAACTGCAATCGCCAGTTAGTGGCTCCTTAACTAGAGTGAATCAGGCTCAAATGGGTACTATTACCCCTCATATTGGTCAAGTGTCCAGTATTTGGCAACAACAAATGGTTTCACAACCATGGCTGGTGCAATATCAACAACCGCAATTCCAACAAGCTTACTAAGGACCTAAGCAACAAAACTTTTTAGGTAATGGGCAGCCGTATATTCAAAACGGTTATAACCAATGGTCTCAAATTAGTTATGCCCAACCACCTTATCAAAGTTATCAACATCAAATGCATTATGCTGGTATGCAAAGACCCACCGCTCAAGCGATCCCATCTTATCCTGGGTATGCTTTGCCGAACCTGAATCAACAGTTGCCCTTCGTGGCGACTCTAGAGTTACCAGATCTAAATCGTCTAATGAATGATCCAATCGCTTATGCCCCTTGGTGGCCGACGATTCCTCATAAACTTCCGTCAGATATTCCTAAATTTAATGGAAATTCGGGTGAAGACCCGTCGAATCATGTGATGACCTTTCATCTGTGATGTTCGTCCAACACTCTCAATGATGATTCGATTCGTCTTCGCCTTTTTCAGCAAACGTTAACTGGTCCAGTAGCAAAATGGTATATCAAGTTGCCTAGAGCTTCATTTGATAACTTCAACGCCCTTGCCACAACCTTTTTAATCCATTTTCAGTTACCAATAAGGTATGAAATAGGAACAGAGCTTCTTACCAATTTCAAGCAAACGACGGCCACTCACATATCCGATCATATTCATGAATGACGACGTCGTCGTAGAATGGTGAAAACATATGTTCCTGATCAGCTGCTAGTTGAATGGTTTATTAAGTCATTGTTACCTTCTATTATAGAAGATGTGGCAAAGGGAGGGGTCGTCACTAAAGGGCAGGTTATTTCTTGCGCGCAATATCTAGACTTGATCTATACTCAGTTTGGAATGCTCTACGACAAAATCCCCGATGCTCCCAAATCAGAGTTTTCCATTCCTCCTCCTCCTAAATCAAACAAAGACTCTCACGCCGGTGATGGAGTGATAGGTATGATGAGCACGAAATCGAAAAAGGCTACATCTAAGAAAGCCCGTAAGATTTTTGATCAAAATGCAAATGAAGAAATTCTAGCCTCGGAGGTTAATGCTGTGTCGACTGACAAAGGCAAAGAACCGAAGCAACCAGGGGGCAAGAAGAAAGGGAAGAGCAAAAAGAAGAAACAAGATGATTCGTCTCCTGAAAAATCTTTTGCAAACCCTTCTGGGCAAAAGAAACCTACTCAGCCATGCCTCATATGCGATGAGGATCATTGGACGAGAGATTGTCCATATAAAGCCGAAGTTAAGAAATTCTTTAAGAATTCAAAAACCTTAGCAGTATTGACTGATCCGTTTCCAAACCCAGGAACCAATCTGGTTGCTAGTGACAATGCTTCCCCATCCCAAGTCCTTATGCTGTCCATTTCAAAACAACAAAATGATGCTTTGATATCGACAAGGAATAAAGATTACGGGAATCCACAGCTGTCGAACAACAAGGCTACTGATCAACCTAGTAGTTTAACAACAACTTCGACCAAAGTTGTGCCACCCATCATTCCTGAGCTAACGATAAAGCCGCCAAAAGGAGTAGTACACAAATCAACATTTAATCCTCGTGCCAGAGCGGCATAGAATTATAATATAGTAGAGGACCTGTCCCAATCACCGTCCACTATGTCGACACTTGAGGTACTGCAAAATTGCCCCTCCCAAAAGCAAGCTTTATTATCAGCAATAGGTGGGATTGACCCAGCGGATTCCAATCTTGTGGCCTTTAATCATAAAGGATACGAACCTCAATTACCAGCTCAACTCGCTTTCCTCATTCAAGTGAAAGCCCTCAACAAAACTGTTCATCAAACAATTATTGATGATGGGGCATCTACATGTATTATGTCAATGAGTTGCTGGAAAACTTTAAGCTCACCACCCTTGTCGTGATCGTTGACGATGTTAAAAGCATTTGATGGACGAACATACACTCCATACGGGATTTTAAGTAACTTGCAAGTTGAACTAGGGGGCAAAATAGTAGAAATTGATGTGGAAGTTATCGATGGAAACCTTGATTACAACATCCTACTGGGAAGGCCATGGATTTATGCTATGGCTACCGTTTTGTCGACATACTTCAGAAAGATTGCATTTCCCTTCCAAGGAGGAATTACAATCGTCGATCAACAGACATTCCTCCCCAACAATTAGCAAGTTATGGGAAGCATTCCGATGATCCACGGAGGCTCTTAGTCGCTTCAAAATATCGGAGTAGGCCTACTAAAAGACCCTACATTGATGGGTACTTTTTCCTTACCGCCTCCAAACGACATGGAAGAAGTGGCAACGATGGGAACCTACAATATGGTATCTTCCATTCAGAAGATGTCTGAAAACGATATTAGCATGGATCATCACCAGGTGTTGCCTCCAAGCCCAATAGAAATATTGTAGCAACCAATGTTCTCGGCATGGGAGGCAAACCCCAATGAACCATCATCAAGAATTTGGGTAGATAGGTCTAAGGAGTATGGTACCTCTTCAGATCCTTAGTCGCATGTACATTCTACAGACAAAGGAATTGTTCAGTCAATGAACATACAGGGGGCACCATGGGAAGATTACCACCATCGCTCCCATCTTCCAGATTACAACGAAGATTACTCCAGCGCCCTTAATCATCCATCAATTTTTTATTTTCTATCAAATACTGTAAATACGGTGGATTCCGAGTGAAATCTGTCCAATATTGAAGAAACTATCGCCATAAATATCTCGACAAAACTAGATGTTGTAGAAAATATTCATGTTGGCAAATCTTGTTCTTCTTCAGAACTGGAAATATATTACGCTCTCTTTCATGAGTTTAGAGATGTCTTTGCATGGTCATATGAAGAAATGCCAGGCATTGACTCGAGCATAGTTGAACACAAAATTAAGATGTATCCAGATGTCAAACCAGTAAGACAATGGCTTCGGCAGGTGCACCCAAAGAAAGCCGCTGCCATTAAAGCAGAAGTTGAAAAACTTCTCCATGCTGGTTTCATTTACCCAGTTCCGCTAACTGATTGGGTATCAAACATTGTTCTTGTGATGAAAAAGAAAGGAACAATTAGAGTGTGCATCGATTACAGGGATGTAAACCAAGCTTGTCCAAAGGACAACTACCCTACACCCTTCATCGACCAGATAATTGATGAATGCGCCGGATGCGAAATCTTTTCGTTTATGGATGAATATTTGTTTTTGATATCTTCAAGCGATCCATGGTATGGAGATATAATCATTTATCTCCAAACCCATGTTGGCATTATGATTCTGGTATGGCTCTATGTTACAGGTGTTACAGGTGTTGTACTTGATGGCAACTCACTCAAGTGGCAATGCTCTGTTCAGGCTCTCAAAATGATGGAAATTAAGAGGTTCGCAGGTGAACGGTTCAAAAGGTGCGGACCCGCAGGTTCTGCGTTGAGGAAGTGCGGTCATACCCGCAGGTTATCCATTCAGAAGGTGCGGTCCCCCAGTTCACTCACTTCAAGACATAGAAGCGCGCCCACGTGGGGTTTCTTATGTTTGGCCCGTGGTATTTCGCCCGTCGTTCATGATCCTATGGTTTTGGCCCGTGGTATAGGATCTAATTTAGCCCCGGTTTGGATCCCTTGTATTAGTTATTTGATGGTTTTTCCCCATGGTGTGAATAAGGGCTTGACTATAAATAGGGAAGGAGATCACTTGGCCAAGGCATCTTTAGAAATTGAATATCTTAAGATCTGAAATATTGGGTTATCGATTTAAAAGGCTTGATCTATATAAAAGTAAAGTTAAAAGTGAATCTATGAAGTGTGATCTCTCGGGCGCATGATCAGATCTGGGCATCTGACTGTCAGTGGCTCTTAGGAGGACTGTTAATTCTGTTCAAATCAAAGGTCCGCAGGTATTTCACGGTTCAGGTGCGGAGGACCGCAGCTCGGTGAAAGGTCCAATGCGGTAGTACGCGGATTAACAGAAAGGCACAGTGCGGGGGATCGCAGTGCGATCGAAGACGCAGTGCGTAGATACAGTAGAGGTACGCGGCGTAACAGAAGGACACAGCGCTGACGCACGCAGAGAGACAGAAGAAGAAGTGCGGAACAAGATCAGAGGTACGCGGCGCGATAGAAGGAAAGCCTGCGGAGGTACATAGAAGTACGCGGCGCGATAGAAGGAACAGGTGCGTTGGCACAGTAAATGTACGCAGAAAGGCAGTAGGTGATTTGCGGTGATACGCAGTGAAGCAGAAGTCGCTCTGCGTGGATACGCAGGGAAACAGAAGGCGGGGTGCGGAGTCACGCAGTCCAGATAAGGAAAAACTGCGGATATGTCTTAAAATGTTTATTGGTTATCTTTTTTGCTGCAGAGTCCTGGGTTTATATTTCTGGTACTATCTTTCTGTTTACAGCATTCTGAGAAGTTGGGTGATTGCATAAGGAGTTTGGGTGATTTGCATGTAATTGATGATTATTTGATTTTCTTGGATCCAGTTTCAAAATTTATGAAAAGTGGTCCTTGAAAGAAAATAAGTAGGGGGTTGTAGCTCCCTTCCAGGAGAGACTGGGAAACGAGAGAGAGTTGTAGCTCTCTGCAGGTTGTAGCCTGCGTACTGGTAAAGGACTGCACCAGTACAAAATCATTGTAAAAGGAGTTTCTAATTGAAAGAAGATAGAGACATATTGTAGCAGGTGTTTTTCACCCACATTGGGTTTCCACCTTATATCTGGTGTTCTTTGGTGTGACTATCTGTTTTTTCTTTTTCATGCTCATTATTTTATGATACTGACATACAAAGTAATGATCAATATTTGAAGAATTATTCAAAATATAAATAAGGAAGATATAGTGAAAAGAATTTGATAATACTGATTCACCCCCCCTCTCAGTATTATTTCCAACAATTGGTATTAGAGCAGGTTCTTCAGAGAAGCTTGACCGCTTGAAGAAAGATCATTCATCATGAGTAACTACGAGAGGGAAGCATCAATCAGGCCACCAATTTTTGATGGGACAAACTTCAATTATTGGAAGGTAAGAGTTACTGCCTATTTTCAATCTCTTGGTACAGAAGTTTGGGATATCATAGATACAGGCTACACTTTTCCTTCAGCTACTCCTACAGATCCGGCTGAGAAGAAGAAATATGAAACAAATGCTAAAGTAGTCAATACTCTGCTGGGATGCTTATCTCAAACAGAATTCATGAAGGTTATGCAATATAAATCTGCAAAAGAAATATGGGACAAGATTGTCTTGAGCTACGAAGGAGATGAACAGGTAAAGCGTGCTAAACTTCAAACCCTCAGGATTCAGTATGAGAATCTCAGAATGTATAATGATGAAAGTGTGGCTAACTATTTCCTTCGGGTAGACGAGATTGTTAATTGCATGAAAAACTTGGGTGAAGAAATAAAAGAGGTTATTGTGGTTGAAAAAGTTCTAAGATCATTGTCCCCCAAGTTTGAATCTAAAGTGTCTGCCATAGAAGAAAAGGAAAATCTACGAACTCTTACTATGTCTCAACTACACGGAATTCTAACTGCTTATGAAATGAGAAAAGGAGGTCCATCAGACAGGAGAGAAGATGTTTTTAAGGCTTCAGGCAAAGGAGACTACTATGAATCAAGTCACATGGCAGAAGAAGAAGAAGAATCAAATTTTGTCAGAAATCTTCAACGGGGTACTGGAAGGTTCAGAGGTAAGTTACCTTTTAAATGTTTTGCTTGTGGAAGAGTAGGTCATTATGCTGCGAAATGTCCTCATAAGGATAAGATTGACAAAGGAAAGGAACCTGCTAGATGGAACAAGAAACAAAATGCAAATAAGAAAAGCTACTACACTCATGGAGACAGTGATGGTCTATCAAATAATGATGAAGATGAACGAGGTAATGACTATAAACTTTTAATGGCATTTGAAGATGATGATTACATGGATGCTATATATGTGGATAGTTTTTATGAAGAGATTTCTAGACTCAAGACATGTATAGAAGAAAAGAATATGATCATTGATACTCTACAATTTCAAATTGATGAAAAAGAAAAATATCTTGAAAAGTTAGAAGGTGAAATTGTTGGCCTTAGAAAAGAAATTGAGAAAACAAAGGCTATTAATCTTAAGTTTGTCAAAGCATCTGAAACTCTGGATGAGATCATCAATGTACAGCGTTCTCCGCTAAACAAGACAGGTCTGGGGTATAATGGAGAAACATCTCAAGCATCCATCTCAAAGAGTTATCTTGATGCAGCAAGAAGAAATGAGCAAAAGCACAATGGAGATCACCAGGTAAAGCAGGGACGAATTACATCAAGAATGAACAAAGACTATCAGGTAAACTAGGGGCAATCTATCTAAAGGGTGAACAAAAGCTACAACCAGCCACAGGTAAAATCTTCTCAATTTGCTTCAAGAATGGATGACAATAGAAATTACAATCATTTGGCCGGTAGATTTGATAATCGCAGAAGTTTCTTCAATGGGCAATGTTTCTCTTGCCATAACTTTGGTCACAAAGCAGCTCAATGTGTTGCATATAAAACAATCATGACTAGAGAATCTCAAAAACAAAGAAGTATGACCGGGATTACAAAAAGGACCTATAAAAACTTTTCGGCTCTTGAAAATGAAGTTGAATGTTCTATTTGCAATAAATTTGGTCATGAAGATTCTGAATGCAGGAGCAGGTTCCAGCAGACAAAGGAACAAGCCTCAAGCACCAGAACATGGAGAATAAAGGAACCACAAACAGAAATATGTGGGATAGCATTTTATGTAGAGGGACAGGAAAATCTATGGTACATCGACAGTGGATGTTCGAAGCATATGACAGGTGATAAAGGAAAACTTGAATCATATTCTGCTTTAGAAAAGGGAAAGAAAGTTTCTTTTGGAAATGATACTCCTGCAGCTATAAAAGGAAAAGGGACGGCTCAGTTAAAGGAAAAGGTCAAAGCTGGAAATGTTTTGTATGTTGATGGATTGAAGCATAATCTTCTGAGTGTCAGCCAGATGTGTGATCAAGGAACCGAGGTAATATTTAGATCAAATGGATGTCATGTTCGTGATCTTAATACAGGTGAAACAATGATCAAGGGTAGAAGAACTCCAAATAATCTATACATATTTGAAGAAGGACAACAACAATGTTATTTGAGCAAGGATGATGAACATTGGTTATGGCACCGGAGGTTGGGGCATCTAAGCTTTTCACAAATAAGGAAAGCATGCAAATATCAGGCTGTTCGTGGTCTTCCAGATATAAAAATTCCAGACAACACCATATGTAAATCTTGTCAATTTGGAAAGCAAACCAGAACTAACTTTCCGGAGAAGGAAGGATCAGCTAGCATGCCTCTTGAGCTAGTCCATACAGATGTATGTGGTCCATTTAGGAAAAGGACACCTCGAGGAGAAGAATACTTGATATTATTCATTGATGATTTCTCCAGGTTTGTTTGGTTAGGACTTATGAAGCACAAAGACGAAGCATTCGAAAAATTCAAATCCTTCAAAGCCTTGGTTGAAAATGAATCAGGTTACAAAATTAAGTGCCTCAGGTTCGACAGAGGTGGGGAGTTTACATCAAATGAATTTTTCGATTTCTGTGAAGAACATGGGATAAGAAGAGAATTCTCTACAGCTAGAACTCCTCAGCAAAATGGAGTGGTGGAAAGGATGAACAGAACAGTCCAACAAATGGCTCGTGCTATGCTTGATGAGTCTGAAACTCCCGCAACTTTCTGGGGTGAAGTTGCATATGCTGCGGTTGTTATTCTCAACAAAACAAATGTCCGAGTGAACAACACTCAAACTCCTCATGAGCTCTGGTATGGTGAGACTCCTTCGGTAAAGCACTTCAAAATCTTTGGGAGCAAATGTTATATTAAGAATACTGATGAGCAACTTGGCAAACTTGAACCTAGAGCAGATGAAGACATTCTTCTTGGTTATTCTCCACACAGCAAAGCATATAAGTGCTACAATAAAAGACTTGGAAGAATTGTTGACAGCATTGATGTAGTGGTTGATGAAAAGGGATACATTCCTAGGCAAGTAAATCATGAAAATATTGAAGAAGATGAAGACTACCCTCAAAGACAGAGTGATGAAGAAGAAGAATCTCAAGAAGCACCAGAGGAACAGATAAGGACAGAAGAAAAGACTCCATCCAGGTATGTTCAGAAGAATCATCCAGAATCTCAGATTTTGGGGCAGAAAGAAGCAGGTGTACAAATAAGAAGAACAATTGCAGAAGCTTCAAGCTATTTGGCATTACTCTCTTCCACTAAACCACAAAATGTGAAAGAAGCATGCAAAGATGAATGTTGGGTCAAAGCAATGGATGAAGAACTTGAGCAGATCGAAAAGAACAACACGTGGGAGTTGGTTCCTAGACCAAAGGATAAGAATGTTATAGGGACAAAATGGGTCTTCAAAAATAAGTTGAATGAAAATGGGGAAGTAATTAGAAACAAGGCCAGACTTGTTTGTAAAGGGTATGCGCAGCAAGAAGGAATAGATTTTGAAGAAACTTTTGCTCATGTTGCAAGACTTGAGGCCATCCGAATGTTCCTTGCTCTCTCAAGCTTTCAAAAGTTCAAAGTATTTCAAATGGACGTGAAATCGGCCTTTCTGAATGGAGACTTAGAAGAAGAAGTATACATTGAGCAGCCAGACGGTTTCATTCTTGGAAATGATCCAAATCTTGTATGCAGACTGAAGAAGGCTCTCTATGGTCTTAAACAAGCTCCAAGGGCTTGGTACTATCGGTTGGACAAATATCTTCATCAACAAGGTTTTTCAAAAGGATCAACAGATAGCAATCTTTATATAAAAATTGAAAATGACAAATTGCTAATACTTATTGTGTATGTAGATGACATTATCTTTGGTAGCAATGAAGAATCTATGAGTCAAAGCTTTGCCTCAGTGATGCAGAAAGAATTCGAAATGTCCTTGCTTGGAGAATTGACATATTTTCTTGGTTTGCAAATCCAACAAAAGGAAGGAGGGATCTTCTTGTCTCAAACCAAGTATCTCAAGCAGATTTTGAAGAAATATGGCATGGAAGATGCAAAACCAGTATGTACTCCCATGGTCACATGATGTAGCCTCAGTGCAAATGATGAATCAGCAACAGTGCATCAACCAACCTATAGGTCTATGATTGGAAGTCTACTTTATTTGACAGGTACCCGACCAAACATCATGCATGCAGTGGGAATAGTTGGAAGATTTCAGGCAAATCCAAAGGAAACTCATCTTCAGGCAGTGAAGAGAATTTTCAAATATCTTCAAGGCACTCAAAATTATGGCTTATGGTATCCTAGAGATACAGATCTCACACTTCATGCTTATACAGATGCACATTGGGCCGAAAGCGTGGATGACAGGAAGAGCACAAGTGGTGGTGCATTCTTTATGGGTTCCAGATTAGTATCTTGGTTCAGCAAGAAACAGAGTTCGATTGCCTTGTCAACAGCTGAAGCGGAATATGTTGCTGCTGCATCATGCTGCACTCAACTCCTTTGGATGATGCAGACCTTGTAGGATTTTCAAATCACTTGTATACCACCCATCTCCATCTTATTTGATAATACAAGTGCAATCAGCATTTCAAAGAACCCAGTCATGCATTCAAAGACCAAGCACATACCGATCAAGTATCATTTTCTCTGGAAACAAGTACTTGAACAAAAGGTCAAGTTGGAGTATGTTCCTTCTAAGGAACAAGTTGCTGATATACTCACCAAACCATTGCCCAGGGAGACCTTTGAATACCTCAGGCAAAAGCTTGGGGTTGTTGATGCATCATCTTGTTGTTGAATCTCTTCTGATTGTTGGTTGTACGCAAGGTCCATCTGGGGTATATGCGTACATGTGCTGGGTTGCAGATTGGTCGAAGATCGAATGGCATAGGTTCAGGGGGAGCATATAATGCATTGTTGGCATTATGGAGGAAGTACAGAAGGAGATCATGGATGATGGTCTGAATATTGCTGCAATATGTCGCTATTTCTTTCATGGTCATTTATGGTGTTTGGTGGATTATGATTCTTCTTTGCAAATCTGGTTTATAGTCAGGGGGAGCATGTTCTTAGGGGGAGCATAACCCTTTGCCCTTGATGTCAAAGGGGGAGAATGACGTTGCAGATTTTTTTTGAGGTTGCCATCAAGTCCAAAGGGGGAGATTGTTGGCATTATGATTCTGGTATGGCTCTATGTTACAGGTGTTGTACTTGATGGCAACTCACTCAAGTGGCAGTGCTCTGTTCAGGCTCTCAAAATGATGGAAATTAAGAGGTTCGCAGGTGAATGGTTCAAAAGGTGCGGACCCGCAGGTTCTGCGTTGAGGAAGTGCGGCCATACCCGCAGGTTATCCGTTCAGAAGGTGCGGTCCCCCAGTTCACTCACTTCAAGGCAGAGAAGCGCGCCCATGTGGGGTTTCTTATGTTTGGCCCGTGGTATTTCGCCCGTCGTTCATGATCCTATGGTTTTGGCCCGTGGTATAGGATCTAATTTAGCCCCGGTTTGGATCCCTTGTATTAGTTATTTGATGGTTTTGCCCCATGGTGTGAATAAGGGCTTGACTATAAATAGGGAAGGAGATCACTTGGCCAAGGCATCTTTAGAAATTGAATATCTTAAGATCTGAAATATTGGGTTATCGGTTTAAAAGGCTTGATCTATATAAAAGTAAAGTTAAAAGTGAATCTATGAAGTGTGATCTCTCGGGCGCATGATCAGATCTGGGCATCTGACTGTCAGTGGCTCTTCGGAGGATTGTTAATTCTGTTCAAATCAAAGGTCCGCAGGTATTTCATGGTTCAGGTGTGGAGGACCGCAGCTCAGTGAAAGGTCCAGTGCTGTGGTACGCGGATTAACAGAAAGGCACAGTGCGGGGGATCGCAGTGCGATCGAAGACGCAGTGCGTAGATACAGTAGAGGTACGCGGCGTAATAGAAGGACACAGCGCGGACGCACGCAGAGAGACAGAAGAAGAAGTGCGGAACAAGATCAGAGGTACGCGGTGCGATAGAAGGAAAGCCTGCGGAGGTACATAGAAGTACGCGACGCGATAGAAGGAACAGGTGCGTTGGCACAATAAATATACGCAGAAAGGCAGTAGGTGATTTGTGGTGATACGCAGTGAAGTAGAAGTCGCTCTGCGTGGATACGCAGGGAAACAGAAGGCGGGGTGCGGAGTCATGCAGTCCAGATAAGGAAAAACTGCGGATTTGTCTTAAAACGTTTATTGGTTATCTTTTTTGCTGCAAAGTCCTGGGTTTATATTTCTGGTACTATCTTTCTATTTACAACATTCTGAGAAGTTGGGTGATTGCATAAGGAGTTTGGGTGATTTGCATGTACTTGATGATTATTTGATTTTCTTGGATCCAGTTTGAAAATTTGTGAAAAGTGGTCCTTGAAAGAAAAGAAGTAGGGGGTTGTAGCTCCCTTTCAGGAGAGACTGGGAAACGAGAGAGAGTTGTAGCTCTCTGCAGGTTGTAGCCTGCGCACTGGTAAAGGACTGCACCAGTACAAAATCATTGTAAAAGGAGTTTCTAATTGAAAGAAGATAGAGACATATTGCAGCAGGTGGTTTTCACCCACATTGGGTTTCCACCTTATATCTGGTGTTCTTTGGTGTGACTATCTGTTTTTTCTTGTTCATGCTCATTATTTTATGATACTGACATACAAAGTAATGATCAATATTTGAAGAATTATTCAAAATATAAATAAGGAAGATATAGTGAAAAGAATTTGATAATACTGATTCACCCCCCCTCTCAGTATTATTTCCAACAACCCAAACATATAGGTCTAATACCTCTCACTCAGAACAACGACGTACTTGATACCAAGCAAAGGACTACATGATCGTCGGTGATACACTATACCGTCATGGTGTCGATACTGTTCTACGAAGGTGCCTCACCCATGAGGAGGCCAAAAAAGTCCTGAATGATTATCATTCAGGCGCATGTGGGGGGTACCAATCTAGTTATGCTACGGCACAAAAGATTTTACGAGCAGGATACTTCTGGCCAACAATGTTCAAAGATTGCATAACCACAATCAGAAGTTGCCATGCTTGTCAAATCTTCGACCGCAAAACCAGAATACCACCTGCACCTCTGCAGCCAGAAGTTGTTGTTGGGCCATTCACCAAATGGGGCATAGATTTAATGCAATGTAACCCCACCTCGGCTGGGGGGCATGGGTATATCATAGTCACAGTTGACTATTTTACTAAATGGGCTGAGGCGCTGCCTACATTAAACAACAGTGGGGAAACGACTGCTATTTTCTTTTTCAATCATGTAGTCGCCAGGTTTGGCGTTCCGCAAGCTATAGTCACAAATCATGGATCACATTTCCGCAATCACATGATGGTTGAATTGGCCGCCAAATTAGGACTGTCCCACGACAACTCTACTCCATATTATCCGCAAGCGAATGGGCAAGTTGAAGCGATCAACAAAGTCCTGAAACGCATGCTGCAAAGGATGATTGGAGTCCATAAACAAAGTTGGCACCTAATCCTGTACTCAGCCTTGTGGGCATACCGAACATCAGTGAGAAATGCGACCGGGTTTACACCCTTTCAACTGGTGTATGGCTTGGAAGCAATCTTACCAGTTTAGTGTGAGATTTCATCTCTCAAGCTTGCAGTTGACCTCCAACCTGGAACTTCAGAGGAAGAAGCTCATTTCTTAGAATTAATCCAAATGGATGAAACCCGTCGTGACGCCGCCTTGGCTAACGAAGTGCATAAGAAACGAGTCAAATCGCAATTTGACAAGAATGTCAAACCCCGTGTTTTCTCAGAAGGTGACCTAGTCTTGCTCTATGATTAGGAATCCGATAAATTGGGAGTAGGTAAGTTCTAGTCTTTATGGATGGGTCCCTATATTTTAAGCGTGTATTAGCAAAAGGAGCCTACGAGCTAGTAGATTATGATGGGATTCCACTGTTACAACCCCGAAACGGGTTGTACCTTAAGCGTTACTATGCTTGACTCAACATGGTAACCTCTTCATATGCTTTTGTTACATTTTTGTTTTCGTTAAGAGTGATCATTTTGGTTAGGTAATCCACTTTTGCATTTTGTTGCAGATTTCAAACCCATTGGAATCATTTGTCGGATATGCCGACGGGGTGAGTCGTAGTACGCAGAACCTATCTTCTGCAGCTTGGGCCATCTTTGATCCAAGCGGCGAGTTAATGAGTTTCAGAGTGGTGTGTATTAGTCAATCAACGAACAACATTGCTGAATATAGCGCGTTGATAGAACTCCTCTCTGATGCAATCGTGCATGGCATACACCGACTTGTCGTCAGGCTAGACTCATAGCTCGTCATTCTACAGCTTACAGGAATCTATTCCGTTCGGAATCCACCCATCTATCGTATGTTCCTAAGGGTCAAGATTTTGGAAAGGCAGTTTGATTCTATTCAATATCAACATATTTCTAGAAACTTAAACACATTAACCGATTCATTAGCAAATTATGTGTTAGATAGACATTTACAACATTTGTAAAAGAAAAGCATTTTATCAATAAACTGCATCAGGATAATATAACTTAACCAAAATAAAGCTCCGAAAATAAAAAATATATATATAACTGTTTATAGTTTGTACATAGTGTTCTGTGTCCAGGACAAAATCGGTCATATGACCCAAAAACTCAAAATGCAAGGGGGCACCCTAGTCTAATGGTGCTCGTGATAACTAGTCACCGCCTGTGCAATCATGCGTAAGAGCCTGGTCCATCGGCTTGGTATGCCAGTGGTATGGCGCTGTAATCTCAGAGGAAGCTCATCGGTCATCACATCCGGAATACCAAGAGTGAGACCCTCTATCTGCTCCTGCAACACTGCAAGGGTCTCAGATATATCCAGGTCACGAAGAATGGCCCTCCTATAGCCTCTCCTGCTAGAACGGTAGCTGCTCCTCTCAGACGCGCTGCTGGTCGCATTGGCCCAATATCTGCATAATCACATGAGTTTTGATTAGTCTTGATAAACATTTAAAAAACACGATAAAATTATGAAAACAATAAACAAAGATGTGGTCAGATATTTTTACCTATGACACCCCACTGCTCGCCAACCGGCAGCACCAAATCCAGGTCATCCCAGAAATCCATCCTAGCATATGGATACTCGGCATAAACCATTTGCTGACGGTTGAACCGCTCAAAGAAGGCATCAGAGAATGAAACCTGCGGTTGACCAGCATGTCTAGCCATAAGGTTGACCCATCTCTGCATCCGTGGCTCAGCCGGTGGTGGTAGGCCAAGTGAAATGTACTGTGGCTACATCAGTGGGATCTTCTCCAAGGTGAAAGAAGTCAGAATAGAACCATAGCCAAAGTTCTTGGATCTTCCATTTTTCACCTTAGTGAGCTGTTCTTTGATAACTGGAAGTACTGCATCACACCTGTTGAATACCTTAGGTTCGAGGCATTCCAAGGTGTACTGCATATAGGACCTGTTGGCCAAGTGAATGCCGCGCTGCCAGCCAATCTAAAAAAGGTGAATAGAATAGTCCTCAGAGGCCGGTCGGTGACATCTCAGATGTTGATCTTACCGTCCCTGCTCAGCTGAGATCCTTCCCTACAGTATCGGCAAATATAATCCCTCTCAGATTCACCCCCACGGGCAGAACCTGAAAGTGAGAGAGGGGCACCACGCCTCGATAAACCGGTCAAAAATTAGATGTCCTCAACAGTCATGGGGATGGATTTTCCTCTTATCTGGAACACTTGGTTGGTAGGATCCCATGCATCGAGGAAATATTGCAACAAATTGATTTGTTGCCTCATGCTAGAAATGCGGAAGAACTTGAGCAAGCCACAGTTCCGCAATGCAGCTATCGTACCCGGATCGTGTAGGGAAACCATGTCCTCTTCTTCATGCTCACGTTCATGCCATGTAACGACCATTTTGTTCCAATGAATCTCTGAAAAGCAAACAAGAGTAGAGTCAGGATCCTGATTTGGCAAAAACAGGAAAAATTTCCATGAAAAATCAGTGCAAAAGTTTT
Source organism: Pinus tabuliformis (assembly GCA_031772625.1). Taxonomy (NCBI): domain Eukaryota; kingdom Viridiplantae; phylum Streptophyta; class Pinopsida; order Pinales; family Pinaceae; genus Pinus; species Pinus tabuliformis. The sequence continues at coordinate 1,069,402,721 of CM062818.1, forward strand.
CTTCGTTGCACCCATCGCACCCTGGCTAGGTACACAGTGCGATGCATACATTCTGGTTAGTGGATAACTTAAGATGCATCACACCTTTCGATATACACTAGGTGCGATGGGGGCAGAACGAAATGTTCAAACCCCAGGGGTCTAGACAAGCAGGAAAACGTGCTCAGAATTCAAAAAGGAAAGAATGCAATTGAAGAGCTTAGGTATAGCTCCTACCTGGTCTAGACGGCGCCAAAAATCGTCCACAAAATCTCCCAGAATTAGTTGGTGAAAATCAAAGGGGAAAACACCTCCAGAGCTCCAACAATCACAACTCTGAATGAAATGGTAAAATGAGGGGTAAAAAACTATTTTTAAGTTACTTTCACGTAATTTAAGTAGGGTATTAGATTTTTAACTCATTTTTCAAGCGTATGTCCTCATTTCTAATCAATTTGATGGAGCAATTGAACAGGTAATACGACCATCAAAAGAACATAATGTCAACAGTGAATCAAATATCAATGACCATTATCACGAGCAGTTTTACGCGAAGTTCAAGCTCGTTAAAAATTAAACCTAGCAATGAGCATATGTTCCACCAGAGTTTAAGCTCATTAAAAAATGAACCCACCTCCAGTAAATAACCATTGTGAATGGATTATCATCAGCTTTTGAGCCTTGGTCGTGTTCTTACCATCACCTCCACTCTGTTGTTGCCGATCATTCACCTCCATTTGATTGTTTACCCCTTTTGAGGAACAACTGCAATGAGTGATCCTATTAGCCACCTTTTTACACTGCCATGATTGGAAAGTTCCAAAGCTTACCTGGAATTAGCTGCTATCTGAAAACATCACTCGTTCCTCAAAAAACGAGTCTCCTTTAAGCTCTTTTCATCTGACTCGTAAAATATGAAAAGATTGCCGAGCGATTGGCCTCTCCAGCTCATTAAAGTGATTGGAAGTGCTATCCGTCCTCTAGATTTTAATCTTTTTGGACCTGAGGGATTATTACACAAAAAGATCAAGCATTTGTCTTATTCGGCTCGTTAAAACTATCGAAAAGTCATCCCTTTCGCATTTTTTTATACTTTTTCGGACTTAAGGGATTATATTACGAAAAAGGAACATTGGATTCTTCTTTCTGTCTCTTTTCACACTATCTAAAATTGAAGAGGACCGAGTTATCCTTGTCGTTAAACTCGTTAAAACAATAGCGACAAACTTGTCCATTCAGACAAGAGCGAGTTTCACTGTCGCTAGGCTTGTTAAAACATAGCGACGAGTTTGCCCAAAGGGAAAATTATAGAACAAGAATATGTTATCCTCCTCAAGCTTGACAAAAATAAAGAGGTACTGGTCATAAATGACTGGGGAAAATTGGGAAGAAAACTTGAAGAAACTTTATTGGTAGTAGGTCGCTCTTGAACATGACACTTTCACTCCATCACCATGATTGAGTCGGGTTGGGTTATTCCGTTCATCGATCATATCACCATTGGTCCACCGTACCATCCAATTTTCGGGTTAACGCTACCAATCCATTTCAGTGTCGCCGATATGTTCAAGAGAAGTCGCTCAGAGAATTCACCTACCTAGCTTGTGTCTCATCCACTGCAATACCTTCACACTTCATTCTTTCATGACCGCCATCCTGAACCTTGTATCATCAGATCGTTTTCACCTCTACAAAATCATTTGCTCCATTTCATGTCATAGATGTGGGATCCATTAATGCCCTCCTACGACGGGTCACTTCTTGTCGACATCAGATCATTATCCAAGAAGCCGACCTAGGGACAACCCTTCCAGTACTTTGAAGCTTGCATGCCTCAATGGCAAGTTTCTCACTTCCGGCGACAGGTTTACACTAATGGCCTTCGACCGAAAGATTTTGCGTGGTGTTCGACATCAACTCATGTATTCACACCACGTGAATTGTACTGCAGTACCTTGAGGGTCATCATCATCATCGGTGATTCCTCTCGCATCTGTTAACAACTTACATCATTGGCTGGTAATCAGGCGATGTCCTTCCATGTTCGACATCAGAACATCTTTTCACATGGATTGACTTGTACTTTCAGGCGAAGATTGAACGAGTTTTGAAGACCCTGGATCTAGTTTCATCCATCCAGGCTGCGATATAATCAGGAAAATAAAGACATCAAATGTACATCATTGCTGCACAGATAATCATCCAAACTAAGGGATGATGGCTCTACCAGAATCATCAGTCTGCACACAGACGGTTGTCTGTCCTATGTACATGAAAATGAATTTATCAAGCTCAGCATGGGAATGCCCGTCTCAGCTAGATCATGAAAATATTATGAAGATAATGTATTGTATTGTATCTTATTACAGGTCAACTTCTAGTGCGAAAAACCTCAGATCCTCATTATAAAGCATTTCACCCGACATCAAAAGATTTATGACTTCATGCTTTAGGGGGCAACTGTTATAGACATATTTGGGCACTGCAACCCCAATCACATATGTCCATAAACCAAGGGCTTCTAAGTCCCTAAAAGTGTTGATTCATACCCTAAAGGAGCAAGGTCAGCTGATTACAACATCTCCCAAAAGTTCTCCATGAAAAGCTACTCAGAATTGGTCAAAGCAGGACCATACAAACTGCCTAGTGCTAAAGGTGCAATGCATCTCACCTGCCACATGCAAAAAGTGTAATGCATACTGGAAAGTCCTTCTATAGGGTGTGATGAGCAAGAGTAGACAAATGGCACAAGCAGTTTTCTAGGTGGAAACCCAGAGAATCTTCTAGAAACTGCTCATTTGACACTTGCCTCTCTGAGTTCGCCCAGGGATGAGTAAGAGATCTAAAACCTCCATGTGGAACTAAGAACTATTAGAGAGATGACACTAATCAAAATCCCAGAAGTTGACTCACCCCCCTGCAAATATCTATAAATGGATCCCTCATCCAAGAGATCCAAAGGTTGGAATTTGGTAATTTGCAAAGAGGTGCTGCTGGTTTTTCTTTGAAGACATTGTTGGGTGATCTTGGTTTGTGTGAGGTGAAGAGGGCTTTCAAGCTGGGAGGATGGCTCTGGGTCAGACCAAGTGGTTGTAATCCTCTCTTCTATGACTTTTTACTAATAAAGCTATTTGAGTTTTCCTCCATATTCTTGTGTATCTCTAAATGTTGTGTTGTTATATGCATTTATATGGTCAATATATATCTGATCCTATATTGTTTACAGTGAAAGATCTCTATGATTTGATGGTATTATGATGCTGTGAATCTACAGGTGCTCTTTGAAGCTGGACAAGTAAGGAAGCAGTGGCGAGATTCTGTCAAAGGGGAAAGGAAGCAAGAAAGGAGCCAAGCAGAAGACTGAGGTTGGTACTCTCTACTTCTTTCTCATCTCTCTCTCATAAAGGAAAAACAAGTGACTTTAATCTGTTTGTTTCTAAGATAGATACCCGTCTTAGTGGGACTAACAACTCTGAATAGACACTAGATTTCCCGATAACAACATCGTTTCTTGTACATGCATATGGATCTACCTGATCTTCTTAAAAAAAATTCTAGCCTCAAGGCATCCCCTATAATATACTCCCTCACTCATCCTTGCTATCCATATGCAATATCCAATGGTGAAGGCGACAAATATTCAAAACAATTTTCAAATGGGGACTTACCAGTAGAATTGTTGGCTGCTCTGTTATAAGAGTGTTGTATAGATACCATATTTTCATCCCAAGTATTTAGATGCTTCTGATTATAACCCGTTAAAAGTGGCACCAAAGTCTTGTTGACTATTTCTCTTTGCCCATTTGTCTGAGGATGGAATTTTGTAGACCTCTTCAACTTCGTGTTCATCTTCTCCAACATTGTAGTCCAAAATTCATTGAGAAATCTTATGTCCCTATTTGAAACGATGATCCTTAGTATCCCAAAGTACACCCAGACCTATCCAAAGAAAATGTTTTTTTTTTATTATTTCCCGCTAATGGTATTTTTATAGGGAATTAGAACACACATCTTGTTGAACCCATGAATTAACACAAACTTGTAGTCATGTCCCTTCCTGGTTGTTGGTAAACCTCCCACAAAGTTCATGGAAATGCTTTCCCAAGGACGAGTGGGTATAGGCAAGGGATGAAATAGACCCTATTTCATGTTACTAGGCTTGCTAGTAAAACAAATCATACCTCCTCTTATGAACCTAGCCACCTATTCATGCATATTGGGCCAATACTCATACCTATGCATGTTTTCCATTGACTTCCCTACACCAAAGTGCTATTCAACCTTAGAGGTGTGAACCTCTCTGATTAGCACAAAAAGTGACCTTTATGAACACATAACTTATCCAACCCACAGAGTAACCCATCCTGGAGATGGCAGTGGTGTTGTTGTCCCCATCATGCACATGAATTTGGTTCTACAACTACTAAAGCACCTCCTTGAAGTCCTCATCCTTGAAATATAACTCTTTATATGCATCATGGATGAATGGATCCATGTTCCTCAGAGTTCCCAAAGTTGTGATCTTTGATGTGGGTGGCCTTGGAAGTATGTCAATCAACTTGTTTGTGCTTCCCTTTTTACACTTGATCACTAAATGAAGCTGTTGTAGAACCCCATACACTCTAGGCCTGCAAGTATTTTAGTGGTTGGTAATCTATTATTGATTTGGGATAGCATCGGATGTGCTCTAGCCACAAAATTTGGTGGAGAGGTTGGGGAACATGAGATCCAATACCCAGAAACGGTTTGGGAAAATTCTAAACTGATAAGGAGATATTAAAATAATTAATATTTTTAATGGAGTCCCTAAGTTTAAATAAAATATTTATGTGTATTAATATGAATATATGTTAGAGTGGTCCAAAAGACATGGATCAAGCCAGATATAATCTTAGCCATTTATTAGGGACTTAATCTCAGATGTTGAGATGTCAACAGGAAAAGTATAAGAGGAGGCTTGAGGGTCACTTGGAGGATACACCAGAGTGATCAGTCATTCTATTCTCTAGAGCGGGGTTTGCTAAGAGAGATAGAATCACTGATCGGGAGAGCAGATGAGGGGCATTGAGTACAAAGAGATAGAGAGGTAGAGATAGTGTTGGGAGAGTAGTAGAGCAGCTAGAGAGAGAGACGCAGGAGCAACTAGTGCTCACGCAGGGCCACACATAGGTAGCTAAGTGTTGTGCAGAGCACTAGAGAGGCCAGCGTAGCTGACGTAGAGGATCAGAGAGCTGACGCAGGGCCTCCTAGGGTTGACACAGGCCAAGATAGGCTGACGTAGGGCCATCGCTAGGCTAGGAGAGGTTGACACAATCCAGATTGGGCAGACGTTGGGGTTTCTGGGGCAGATTGGTGTTGAGTAGCTGCCGGAAGGATTATCCGGGGTTTCAGCCAGTAGATTTGTCAGAAACTGAGAGGTATTATTGCCAAGGAAATTCTTCGTTGGGTAGGCCAGTTTCGGCACTTAGATTGTACTCTGATATTGCTTAATAAGAAAACCCTCAGATAGCGGCACCAGTTTTCCCACATGTGGTTTTTTCCGGGGACATTAGTCCAAAAATAATGGTGTCATATGGTGTGTTCTTGTTTCTTTTAGTTACTGACATGTAATATGTTGAGCATGCACTGGTGTTTATTTTTAGTACTTACATTGTAAATAACTTGTTAAGGAAATATAACAAGTAGGTAGGAATAAATCAGATAAAGTGCATGAAGGGTTTCTAACTAAGTAAACTTAGAAACTTCAACATGGTATCGGAGCGTGATTGCAGATCAGAGGAGGACTAAAAGACACCACCCGAGCGGAGCAATAACAGCATGAAACAACTGTCCTGAGGTGACAGAAGTTGTTTCTAGCAACGCGGAAGCCAAGGAGTGTGACGCAGAGCTAGCCAGAGCCACGTAGAGGAAGCCGGGAGCTGTGCAGAGCCCTAGAGAGGCCAGCGTTGCTGACGCAAAGGGCCAAAGGACTGACGTAGGGCATCCCAGGGCTAACACAGACCCATCCGGGGTGATGGAGAGCTAGTGTGAAGTAGAAAGGGGCTGACACAGTTTACAGATAGGCAGTTTCTAGGGTCTAGAAGGATGCAGGAATGTTGAAGAGTGGAGCTGGTGAGTTACTGCAGTTAGAACAGTACCTGATAGAGAAGGGCCAGAGGAGTTGTTATTGAGGGTTTCTAGCCGAGGAACCTCGATCAACATTACAGTTGCACAAGATGATCAGAGTAAGGGGCATCTTGACAAGTGGCAGAAGGATTTCCAGGAGGGAAATTAGGACTCAGAGGGAGTCCAGAAGAGAACTTCCAGGAGGGAAGTAGAGGAGCATCATGGCACTACACAAGGTAAGAGACCAGGATAGACTGGATGGAGCATCAAACTTCGTAGTCTGGAAGGCCAGAATCTTATCCATGCTTGACAGGAATCATGTTAAGAACTTCGCCTTGAAGGTAATAACTGTCCCAGTTGACCCCAGTGATAATGACAGGTACGAGGAGGCGATGGCGAGGGCCAAGTGCATTATCATTGACGGGGTCAAGGATCATGTGATACCACATATAGCCGAGAAGGAAATGACATTTGAGATATGGGAGGCTCTCAAGAAGCTGTACCAACATACTTATGTGCAAAGAAGAATGCTGCCTAAGAATCAGATGAGGTCGTATCAGATGAAGAATGGATAATCGATTGACACCTTCCTTAGAGGAATGAATGAGATCTGAGAGAATTAGGAGCTAATGGTGAGGAAAACCATGAATGCTGTATCAAAAGACTGGGAAATATTTGTCCAGAGTATACTGGGCAGAGGGACACTTCCACCATGGGACGAGATGTGGGTAGTTCTACGCCAGGAAGAGATCAGATGACAGTCAAAGATGGGTAGCAGCAGCAAGGGGATCAAGGTCAAGCAGGAGGAGGAAGATGTGGCCCTAGCATCTCAGGGAAATCAAGAAAAGCGGAAGAAAAATGATCTCTCCAAGATCAAGTGCTTCCACTGTGGGGAGCTGGGTCATTATGTGACCGAGTGTCCAAAGAAGAAGAGTAAGGGAGAGTCTTCTGAGACTAAGGCAACGACAACACGAGCAGAGAAGGAAGTTTTGACATATGATGACTGTGCCATGAGTGCACATGCACCACTTGAGTGGAACTGGGGAGACATCGAGCTGTAGTCAGGTGGACTACAGGAGATGAGGGGAAAGATCCTTGAGGTACCCAACCTCTTGGATTAGACCTTGCTACGGAAGCCTGGAAGAGGAGTAGCAGGACTGATTGAGTTGAGTAGAGACGGATGTGGATGGAGCGAAAGAGAGAGCTACAGTGCAGGAGTCCCGAGACAATGCGAGGCTCGCAGGTTGCAGAAGTGCGAGAGGCATAGGTGTGTTGCACCAGTGCAGGAAGGCACAAAGAGGTGTGCAACGATGCGAGATGCAGGGAGTTGTTGCAACAACGTAGAGGTCAGAGAGGTAGCACTTGTGAGCAGTAGAGGGAGCTTCAACATCAGTGGGTGTTTCTAGCCCAACAGGGAGGTTAGTTGGGAGATTAGTTACTTACTTCTTAGTAACTGAGTTGCAGTGCAGCAGTGGGCAGCACGATGCAACATGATGAGAGGAGGTGCAGTGCAGATGCAGTGCTGTGAGGAAGGACCAACAACAGGACGGATACAGAGGGATTTGTCATATAGATGCAGCAGTGGTAGTGGCAGAACCATGGGCAATAGTACATGATGCAACAGTACAGAGGATATTGGGCAGGAAGGCCTAGCATAAGCATAGGTACCAATGTCAGATGATTAGAGTAATACTCAGTGAGGAGTATTGTTAGAGCATAATCCTCGCTAAGAGGGATTGCTGATTTGGTTTAGCATCATATGTGCTCTAGCCACGAAATTTAGTGGAGAGGTTGGGGCACATGAGATCTCCAATACCCATAAAGGGTTTGGACAGATTCTAAACAGATCAGGAGATATTAAAATAATTAATATTTTTAATGGAGTCCCTAAGTCTAAACTTCAGGAAGATGAAATATTAATGTGTATTAATATGAATCTGTGTTAGAGTGGTCCAAAAGACATGGATCAAGCTAGAACTAATCTTAGCCATTGATTAGGGACTTAATCTCAGCCATTGAGATGTCAACAATAAAAGTATAAGAGGAGGCTTGAGGGTCACTTGGAGGATACACCAGAGTGATCGGTAATTCTATTCTCTAGAGCAGGGTTTGCTAAGAGAGATAGAATCAGTGATCGGGAGAGCAACTAAGGGGCATTGAGTATAGAGAGACAGAGAGGCATAGATAGTGCTGGGAGAGTAATAGAGCAGCCAGAGAGAGAGACGGAGGAGCAGCCAGTGCTCACGTAGGGCCACGCAGAGGCAGCTAAGTGCTGTGCAAAGCACCATAGGGGCCAACCCAATTGATGCAGGGCCTCCTAGGGCTGACGTAGGCTAAGGTATGCTGATGCAGGGCTAGCGTTGGGCTAGGAGAGGCTGACACAATCCAGATTGGGCGGACACTAGGGTTTCTAGCGCAGATTGGTGCTGAGTAGCTGCCAGAAGGATTATCTGGGGTTTCAGCTAGTAGATTTGTTAGAAACTGATAGGTATTACTGCCAAGGAAACTATTTGTTGCGTAGGCTAGTTTTTGTACCCAGATTGTACTATGATATTGCTTAATAAGAAAACCCTCAGATAGCTGCATCGGTTTTCCTACATTGGGTTTTTTTCGGGGACATTAGTCCAAAAATAATGGTGTAATATGGTGTGTTCTTGTTTCTTTTAGTTGTTTATCTGTAATATGTTGAGCATGCACTGGTTTTTATTTTCAGTATTTACATTGTAAATAATTTGTTAAGGAAATATAACAAGTAGGTAGGAATAAATCAGATAAAGTGCATGAATGGTTTCTAACTAAGTAAACTTAGAAACTTCAACATCTCTGTGGATTATTGTCTCCTTTCCCATCACATAATGCTTCCACTTATTCACAACTTTCACCAAATCATAGAGCTCCTTGTCATAGGAAGGGAAGTTAAGAACCACCCGGTGAAATACTTTAGAATGGTAGAACATAGGCCTTCCTCCATGCATCAAGACAACTCCCATAGCATACCCACTCATAACTGTCTCCACTTTGAAGGGATACTATAATTTTGCTAATGCTAGAACCAATGCTTGACTGCTCTTTTTCTTTAGCTCCCCAAAGGCCCTCTACTGACCCTTTTCCTACTGGAAACTCTTGCAATTTATTGTTATCATTGCAATGGAGCAGTGCTGCTACCACTAAAAATGGGGCTATGAATTTATTTAGGTATTGTGCTGCCCCAATGAAACTCCTAACCTCATAAATATTAGTATGCACTGGCCATTTCATGATGGCCTCCATCTTGGAAAGATCTATCTTCATCCCTCCTCCACCTATCACATACCTCATATACACCAAGGACTGTTATGCAAACTCACACTTCTTGATATTTGCTAATAGTTGATGCTTCTTTAATGTCTGCAATACCTGCATCAAATGTGATATGTGCTCCTCCCAGTTAGCATTGTATACCAATATATCATCCAAATAAACAATAAAAAATGAATGTATAAAGGGGCACAATATATCATTCATTAACCTCATAAATGTAGTTGGTGCATTACATAGGATGAATGGTATGACTAACCACTCATACAAACCTTTTGTTAATTTATGGTATGTTCTATGCTTATAACATTTTACTTATTTTTCTTATTATATTCCACAAATTAGCAATCACATGTACATAAAGTAAAGTGCAGATAGAACATTAAATGATCGACAGAAAACAAGCCAAGACAAGAGACACAAGATGTGGCGACTAGCCAGGGACAAACCCCACAATGTGTGGGGAAACCCTTTGATCAAATCTTATTTTATCTTTAATAATTCAACAGAGAGAAATAGTACAATAAATCTTATTTATATCAGCAGTAGCAAACCCTAGATCAGTAGCATCAGCGTTAGCGGGTTCATCATCAAAACTAGGGCAGTCGATATCTCACAAACCGACCGTCGGAACGGCTTGATTCCACCACCAAAAATTGCAGCCTTCAGAGGAGGTTCAGATGAACCTACAATGCAGTTCAGATGAGGATATATTCTGGTCCATGCATGTCAAACTTCATTTCTGCAGTTGTTGCTTCAGTTTCAGCAGCTTCCTTCAAACTAGGGCAGTCGATATCTCGCAAACCGTCTGTCGGATCGACTTCATTCCACCACCAAAAGTTGCAACCTTCAGAGGAGGTTCAAATGAACCTAAAACAAAAATTAGAAGAGGAGGTTTGATGGTCCATGCTGGTCAAATTTTGGATCTGCAGTTGCAGCTTCAGTTTTAGCAGCTTCCGGCTTGACATGTGTGAGAGAGAGACCCTTTTCTGCGTAGTAGAGAAGAGACTCTTTTCTGCGCAATAGAGAGAGAGAGAGATGTGATAAGATGAGTGAGTGCAAATGAGGAAAATTCCTCCTGTATTTATACACAACTATTGATGTTTGAGTAGATGCGACTGTTGGGCTTCTGAGCCTACATGAGTTGTAGGTCGACTTGATAATAATTCCATAATCAAAATAAATTCATATCTCCATGAATACTTATCGGAATCGGATGATATTTAGATCAATCCTACACCTCTTGATGAGAGGAATCTAATGAACATATTATCAGCCATGAATAAGATGACCCACATGAAGTTTGGCCCTAGTTTCCAATTTTAACACTCCCTCTCAACTAGGGAGAACTTCATCTGCAATCTGTCTGTCGGTCGCTACTATTCATCCATCAAATGCACTACCTTGTATAGCCTGCCCCTTGCCCTGCTTTGCTCTATTCTGCTTGTTCTGCTTTGTCTTGTTCTGCACTGTACTGATCTATATGGCTCTACTTTGTTATGCTCTGCTATGCTTTGTTCTAAATTATGAAGAAGAAGAAATGATCGAGGATGTATCATACTGACTCAAACTCAATCTTAGAGTATGTACCACTGGTCCCAGACTAGTCTCAACCAACCCAAAGTCAGCGTCATAGTGAGTACAACTCCTATCATTGGTCCTAGACCAGTAACATCCTCCACTAACTCAAAGTCAGTCTCATAGTGCATACCACTGGTCCCAGACCAGTCACAATTGACCCAAAGTCAGTGTCATAGAATGTACCACTCCTACCACTGGTCCCAGACTAGTATCATTGATCCCAGATCAATGGAGGTCATACTAACATATGGAGTATGGTAGATACAAAGATGTGTCCATCGGTACTACTATGGTCCCTAACTTCATTTCCCTGCGCATTGATCAAATGAGAGGTACTTCCCATGAGTCCTAGACTGCATGGGTAGGATGTCTCGACATGAGAACTTAATCAATCCCGTCCTCACAGGAGAACACATCAATCCTGCTACAATCACCATGGTGAACACATCAATCCAAGCCGCCATGGAGAACACATCAATCTAGGCCTCACAGGATAACACATCAATCCTACTACAATCGCCATGGAGAACACATCAATCCAGGTCTCGAGGGAGAACCAATCATCCTGCTACATAGTTGTCATGGAGAACACATCATCCAAACCTCATAAGAGAACCAATCATCCTACTACATAGTCGCCACGGGGTGTACATGTACACCACCATGGGATGGTGAATCACCTTGTGGTCATATGTCACTCCAAGAAGTACCCTTCACCTCCCCAGAACTCCCAGAGCTCAATGCATCATACAGGACCCTCATCGGAGGGTCTTTGAACAACACCAAGTTGTTCTCGGAAAGTCAAGAATTTGACTTTTCCTAGGCACTTTGTCAGAATGTTGGCGACCTGTTCATCTGTACCAATATGTTGGAGCCTTAGAGCTCCCTGCTGCACCATATCTCGAATATAGTGATACCTGATATCGATATGCTTGGAGAGATCATGAAATATGGGATTCTCTGACAAACGAATCCCACTCTGGTTGTCACATAGGATCACAGTGGTATCCAATGTAAATCCAAACAACTCACTGAAGAGCTTTCACAACTAGACTACCTCACAGGAGGCCATGCTAGCAGCAATATGTTCTGCTTCGGTGGTGCTCAAAGCCACCGACTTCTGCTTCCTACTCATCTAGGATATCGAAGCAGATCCCAAGGAGAAGCAGCACCCGGAAGTGCTCTTATGGTCCTCCACATTGCCTGCTCAATCAACATCAGTATATCCAAGTAGTCTCACATCTCTGGTAGTGTATCTTAACCCATAAGTAATTGTGCCACGAAGATATCTCAATAGATTCTTGGTACCAATCCAATGCATGTGGTGAGGTTCAACATATGTTGACTGCAAAGCATATGTCTAGAAAGGAGTTCACTAACAACATTAATTCTCCAATGAGTTGCTGATACTCAGTAGCATTTCATAAAACAGGTCCAGCAGCACTACCACTTAACTTCTTGAAGTCAAGCTCCATCGGGGTAGTTACAGGCTTGCAGTCTACCATAACAAATATTTCCAATATCTTCACCACATATTTTCCTTGAGAAAGGAAAATTTCCCTCGACTTCTGCCAAACTTCAAGTCCTAGGAAATAGTGCATCAGTCGTAGGTCCTTCATTTCAAATTCAAAAGTCAACTCCCTCTTACATTTGTGAATTAGAGGGTTGCACCTATTAGAAAGAGGTCATCCACATACAAAACCAATATGAGAGGTTTGTCATCTTCAACCTTAAAGTAAAGGTTAGGATCAGCTTCACTCCTAGTGAATCCCAGCTTCATCAAGTAGCTATCGATCCTCTCATACCATGCTCGGGGTGCTTGCTTTAGCCCATAGAGAGCCTTCTTCAACCTCCATACATGAGATTTTTGGTCATAAATCTCAAATCATTCGGGTTGCTCCACGTAGACCTTTTCTTTGATCGAACCATGCAAGAACACGATCTTGACATCCATCTGATGTAGGTTCCATCCTTGTGAAGCAGCAAGGGCTATGATTGAGTAGATGGTCGTATATCTGGAAACAGGTGAAAATATCTCATCATACTATATACCTTCCTTTTGGGAGAAACCACGAGCAACAAAACGAGCCTTATACTTTTCTGTACTTCCATCTGCTGCATGCTTTATCTTGTAAAGCCATTTGGAAGTAACAACTGTCTTGTCCTGGGATCTGGGAACTACTTCCCAGACATCATTCTCCATAATAGACTCATATTATTTGGTCATAGCATCCTTCCATACTTGATGCTTGATGGCATCTGAGAATGATGAAGGCTCATTTTGTATGATCGTGCTCATGATGGTCAGGTATCCCTGATACCTGTTAGGTTTCTTACTTTCACGAAAGGTTCCTCGGGGTGCAACATGTCCTTCAGCATCATCAAGTAGATCCTAAGCCATGAAGGCCTCTTCCTAGAAGAGGAAGGCTCAAGTGGATAAATAGGATCCATGGGTTCCTCCACATCAGGCATTGTTACATCATCTACCCATAGAGACAACTTCCACAATCGTATGGTTTTTCCTTTCCACCACACCATTCTGCTTAGGAGTATGTGGTGTAGTAGTCTCCCTCTTAATGCTAGCCTTAGATATTCCTGAGTGAACCAACTGTAATATATTGGAGGTCTTGCTTTGGCTTGAGGGGAATGGTCCCCTTTTGAGCTTTCCTTCGACACATCCTGGACATACACCTTCTTTCTCTACTCGCAATTCGGGCATCCTTGTCACCATTTGTCTTACATCGAGTAGAGATTTATAATGAAGGGGGGAAACCTCCGATGCCAAAGGTTTGATGGTCCACGCTGGTCAAAGTTTGGATCTGTAGTTGCAGCTTCAATTTTAGCAGCTTCCAGCTTCACATGTGTGAGAGAGAGACCCTTTTCTGCACAGTAGAGAAGAGACTCTTTGTTGTGCAATAGATAGAGAGAGAGAGAGAGAGAGAGAGAGAGAGAGAGAGAGAGAGAGAGAGAGAGAGAGAGAGAGAGAGAGATGTGATGAGATGAGTGAGTGCAAATGAGGAAAAGTCCTCCTGTATTTATACACAACTGTTGATGTTTGAATAGATGCGACTGGTGGGCTTCTGAGCCTACATGAGTTGTAGGTCAGCTTGATAATAATTCCATAATCAAAATAAATTCATATCTCCATGAATACTTATCAGAATCGGATGATCTTTAGATCAATCCTACACCTCTCGACGAGATGAACATATTATCAGCCATGAATAAGATGACCCACATGAAGTTTGGCCCTAGTTGCCAATTTTAACACCTTTCCTAGTTTTGAAGGTGGTCTTCTGGGTATGTTTTTCTTTTACTCGAACCCATTGATATCCAGAATTTATGTATAGCTCAATGAAGTATTTTTCTTACTGCAAATAATCCAAAAAATCATCTATCCTAATCAGGGGGTACCTATTCTTGAGCGTGATTTTTTTAATTAATAAACAATTCCCATCCTTCATTGGCACAATGATGATGGGTGACACACAAGGTAATGTACTCGATGAAATGACACCTTGTTCTAGTAGTTGTTGCAATTGTTTCTTCACCTCATTTTCCTCTATAACATACTGCCTGTACAACCCAATGTTTGGCAATGGAGATTCTGGCAATAGTTTGATCTCCTGCTCCACTTCCCTTTTTGGTGGTAACCCTTTAGGCTCCTAGAACACATCCCTATATGATTGTAATAACTCTTCTAGTTTTTGTTTCTTATCGCACCCCTCCAAGAATGCCTTGCCTCTTATAAACTCTTCTATAGATTGATTTTCTCTTAAAAACAATAAAACATACTTCTTATTGGAATTTGTCAATTTCTTGGCTTGGATGGAATTTACCAGCAAAATTTTAAACTTTCCTTTGTGCACATTGATGGTGAATGATTTTCCATCCTTGATAAGCTGGTAGTGGTTGGATCTCTGCATGAATATTTCATCTCACATGTACATGTAGGGACTTCCAAACATGACTCCACATACATCAAGGAGAACTACATCTAGTTCTACCTCATCAATAAAATCAACACAAATGGAAAATCTAATTTTGCATTGTTTTCTTACCTTAAAATCTGAATCCTTTTTCACCCATCCCAATGGATATAGGCTTAGATGATCATTAACTTCCAATCCCAATTTGTTGATAAGATCTGCTGCAATGAGGTTACCTTGCAATCCCGAGTAAAAAAAACCATCAATCATTGTCTTCTTGGTATATATATATATATATATATATGTATATGTGGAAGAGTTTGGTCATTTCTTTCTCTTCATGTTGGTGAAGGCTACTTAGATTCACCTGCTTTTGCACTGATATACAAAGAATATTGTCACTGACAACTGGTTTTCTTTCAATCTAATTATTCAAATTAGTGGCCGTGAGATTCTTCTTCTTATTTTCTTTCTTTTTGTTTTTTGAGATAAGCTGAGGATGCACCTTCCAACACTTCTCCTCTGTATGGCCATCAAGTTTGAAGTGGTTGTAGTGGTTGTTGGGATCTTTGCACTACTGTGTTGTGGGCGTCATCTTTTTATGTTTTCCCCATTTCAACTTATTCTTCCCCTCCTTAGAAGCATATTGTTGCTCCTTCTACTTCGATCCACTTGCTTTCACTTTCTTTAGGCCTATGTTCTCCATGTACCGTGCTTGTACCCAAGCCTCATCCATGGATATGAGCTTGAATAACATCACTTTATTCTACAAATGGTTGTGTAGACCCCCCTAGATACTCGAGGAGTACATCTGGGTTCTTTGGGGAGATACCTAGAATTATCGCCATCTTTCCAAGCTATGTGGTGTACTCTTGTATGCTTTTCCCTTCCTTTTTCTCAAGGTAGTGCCACTAGATCCACTAGTGTCTACATACCCAATAGGGTAAAATTGCGACTTTATTAGGGTTTTGAAATCCTCCCACTTAGTCATAGGAGGATCTCCCTTCAACCACAAGGTTGACGTGTGGCTTTCTCACTAAGCCAAGGCATGGCCCTCTAATTTTAGTGGCACAAATGAAATCTTTTGTTCTTCCTCAATATGATGGACACTGGAATACACTTATAATTGTTGCAACCTGTGATTTAGCTTCAGAGCACTGATCTCACCTTAGTACTACTTGATGTCAAAATTCACTTCCAATTTGAATCGGCTTTGTCAATGGTTCACAACACTCGAACTAGGTTGATCTTTTTCTAGTAATTTCTTTGGCTAGTTCTCCGTTTCTTCTTGAATAGCCCAAAATTATTTTCGAGGGTTGACATGAGGAGATTTACATTACTTTTTATATCTACGACTTGTGCTTCTAGCCGAAAAACCCCTCCTCTGCAACATCAACATGGATATTCATAGATTCATTGATCATGACTAAGGTTTTACGACTTTTGGCTTAGCCGATCTATATCCCCCGCAAATATCTGCAATATACCCAAAGAATCCTACTTTGATACGAATATGATATGTATATCACACTTGATATTTTGTCATAATAGATCTAATAAAACTATATTTAAAGATTTGAAATCTACACTATTATGGTTTTATTTTTCTTTAGATTCTTAGATCTATAGATTACAGTTAATTACTTATGCATGCAAATTAAATCTATGTAGAAAATAGAGAATAATGAAATAAAATCTCACAAACCATGATTGACACAAGATATGACTTGGGAAACCCTTTTAGGAGAAAAACAAGCTAGAAGGTGAGGTTGCTTTGCTCTCTTTCTTTGAATAGAAAATGGTTGTGAGTACAAAGAAGTATTAGCTATGGCCCATGAGATACTATAGTGCACAAATACTCTATGTGTGTTCTATCTCTTATCCCTCTCGACTATTTTGCCTCATCTATGGAAAAAATGCACTAAAAAAGAATGGGACCCCTTTTCCTCCTAGTGGCCTAGTTATAACATAACCCAATAACCTACTAGTGGTTAGGTTTGATAACCTCAACTCTTAACTAGAGTTACAATATTGACTCTTATAGAGTCCTCTTCATCATAATCATGTGACTAGCCCCTTTTCCATGAATAATTGGGGATGATGTGACATCCTCTCAAATTATGGCGATGAAAATAGGAAGGTCAACTTCTGAGTGGCATAACTTTTGAATACAAACTTTGATTAACATGATTCTTACACTGTTGGAAAGGTATATGTGTAGAATATGAAAAGAAGGTGTTATGTAAAAGTGAAAAATAAAAATTACCCCCGAAAAAATGTTGTTTGATACCTCAAAATGCTCTCAGAAGGTTTCAAACCCCAATTTTCCAAATTGGGTTCTACCTGTAAAAATGGTCCTATGAGTTGATTTCTCCACTTTTTCCACTCTAAAAGCATTGAGATGGATGAAAAAAGATATAATGATCCAATCCGGATCGGTCAAGTTTGTCCAAGAGAGTGAAGGGACGTGTCCCTTGGGTTATCACATCCATTTGACTAATATAAATAGATAATGTGATGCCTCATTTTCTCAGCAAGCAAGAACAATTCTTCTTCTCTCTTTATCATTTCTGTTTTATTTCTTGAGGTCACATGCGTGGGAGAAAGGAAAAATTTGACTAGAAAGTTGACCTTTATTTAATGGATCGAGTTTGACCAACAATGGCCAAGATGATTTGATCTTTGTTTTGAATGAATTGACCGGGTGTTGACTGAAGTTGTTCGACCACATAACATACCAGATTTGACCAAGGAAAAAGTTGACTAGATTTGATATTTTGACTATTTTGACTAGTGTTAAGTAGTTGTTGATTTTGACTTAGACATTGGCACATATTTTTAGATAAGTTGTTGTTTTTTAAGCCTTGTTGAAGAATAATTTCTCCTAAGAAAAGTTGTTAGGTTTTCTCCCAAGATTGGGTTTCCCAAGGTAAAATTTATTATCTCTATTATGCATAGTTGTCTTTCTATGATCTTTACTATTTCCACTGCATTTATTTTGATGTTTTCTAAAGTGTAATTTCTCAATGATATCAAGTTGATAAGAACATCGTGTAAATCATTAGGAAGTAATTAACTAGAAGAAAATTGTATCTATTTTATATCTTGTAGACAAAATTCAACATGGAATTAGAAAGTTTGTTGAAATACCAACCATTGAAATCAACTTAAGAGATAACATTCAACAACTTGATTGGATTTTGATCTTTTGCCAAAATGACACCAGGTCTCAAAGTTGAAGAGAGGCTAGATATTGCCATCAACTTCAGATATTGGAAGACAAAGATACTCCTTATCTTAGAAGAGAATGAGCTTCTGAATCATGTGGAGAAAGTTACTCCAGAGCCAGAGGGAACTTAGGAGAAATCCAAGTATAAGAAGAATGAAGCCAAGGCTAAGAGAATACTGGTTGATTCTATAAAGGACCAGTTGATTCCTCATGTTGTTGCATGGAAGACTGCCAAGGCAGTATATGATGCTCTGGTAGGATTGTTTGAAAGTAAAAACATTAACAGGAACTTAACCTTGAGAAATATTCTTCGTAATGTCATGATTACTAGTTCAGATTTTGTAGTATCTTATCTTATGAGATTTCCTAGATTAAATATGAACTTATGTCCATTGGGAAACCATTGATGATACAAATCTTGTTACGATGACTCTCAATGAATTTCCTTCGTCATGTGATCAACTTATTCAGGGAATTTATGCACAAGAAAACCTATCGAATTTTGATAAGATTTGGACTGATTGTGCCCAATAAGAGACTATATTATTATCCAGTAATAACTTGCAGAATCCATAGTATGAAGAAACTCAAGCCCTTGCAACAGATACAAGCAAAGGAAAAGGAAGGAGGAACTTTGGAAAGTTTGCTAAGAAGAATATAGATTGAATACTTGCTCCAATTTAGGATCAAAATAAAAAGGATATGTCAAAAATCAAGTGCTTCATTTATCATGATTTTGGACGCTATTATTCCTAGTTTCCTTAGAAGAAAAGGAAGGAAAAGCAACATGCATAAAAAATCGATGTTGATGATCAAAAAAACCACTAAACAAGACAAATTAATACTTCCTTTGACATTCATTGACAATTCTCTACAACTCTCAACATTTTCTTTCTTAATCAGGAGATAAGTATTTCCAATCATGATCCATAAACTACCATGGATATTCCACTAGATAGTTCATCACAATAGATTTGATAAAATTATATTTAAAATATGAAACTATACACTAGTACAATTTATTTCTTTTAGATTTTTGGATTTGTATAATACTGTTAATAGTGAGTGCATGTGAATTAAAAATTATGAAAAAAATATGGAACGATGAAATAAGAGCTCACACACACACATTTGACATAACATATGACTTGGGAAACCCTTTTGGGAGAAAAACCTAGCTGTAAGGTGAGGTCGCTCTGCTCTCTTCCTTTGAATTGA
The DNA here is from genome assembly GCA_031772625.1 of Pinus tabuliformis. Classification (NCBI taxonomy): domain Eukaryota; kingdom Viridiplantae; phylum Streptophyta; class Pinopsida; order Pinales; family Pinaceae; genus Pinus; species Pinus tabuliformis. Next base: position 1,069,422,059 of record CM062818.1, read on the forward strand.
AAATGTCTGGGAGTACAAAGAAGTATGGCTTGTGGCATGTGGGCTACTACAATGCACAAATCCTCTTTGTGTGCTCTATGTCTTATCCCTCTCTACTATTTTTGCTAAGTTGTGGAGAAAATGCACTCAAAATAATGAAAATCCCCTTTCCTCCTAGTGTCCCAATTATAACGCATCCCAATAGCTTGCTAGTGGTTAGGTTTGACTACCCCAACTCTTAACCAAAGTTAAATATCAACTCTTCTAGAGTCTTCTTCATCATAATCACATGGATAACACATTTTCCATGAATTATGGGGGTTGACCTGACATCCTCTCGAATTATGGTGGTGAAAACATGAAGGTTAACTTTTGAGTGGCATAATTTTTGCATACAGACTATGGTCCTTACAAGGTGTTGCAAAATATTGGTACTATGAGATACAAGTTGGAGCTTCTTGCATCTTCCTGAGTACACCTAGTTTTCCATGTTTCATGGTTAAAGAAGGTCATTGGTGACAAGATCCCAGTTCAAACAATGTTGTCAGAACTTGACAAAAAGGAAAAATCATATTTGAGCTTGAAGCAGTCATGGAAACAAGAACCTGACATCTACAAAATCGATCAATTTTAGAGTATCTCATTAAGTGGAAGAACTTACCTACTGAAGATTCCACATGGGAGGATGACAATTTTATACAAAAGAATCTGGAACTACTCAAGAGTTGAGGACAACACTTTTTTGAAGGAGAGGGCCATGTTTGGTCCCTATAATACTAGTGCATTCCCCTTATTGTTTTTGTTAGTGTAGCTTCCTATTGTTATTTTTGTGCCCATGTATCCCCTTTTTGATGACGCTAGAGATTCGACAACCAAGGGGTCTCCCCAATGTGAAGTCCTAGTTATACCTCACACCATTTGGAGTAGAAGCCACATCTAGAATCTTGGCTCGATTGTCATGTATTCTTAAAGATATTCCTTGGCTCTAATTGTCAGCAAGAGAGAGGAGTGAACATGCACCTTCGAAAAGTAAAGGGGGTGTGCCTGGTGAGTGTTCGATCATATGTGTGTCAATGTTTTTTCACTGCAGAGGGGAGGATAATTGAGCCTCTAAGAGAGAGGTAGTAGTACCACCCTACTATAGACACACATGAACAAGAAGGGTTCGTGCAACATCAAGAAGAATAGTCCACAAAGATGTGACAATGATTGAAACTAATATAACGAGGAAGATTTGTCTAATATCCAGCGGAATAGTCCATGAGGATGTGACAATGATAATAGCAATTACAACACATTCTCAATATGATAAGTACCAAAATAACTGAAATAGTTCAACTACTTTAGCACAGATGAAAGAAAACATGAATTACAAACATTCACATAATAGTCTTACAAATATCCATAATCCATGCATGAAGAACGTGCTGGCCTTGAAGGATTCTGTTATTAAGTAAAAGTTCCAAGACACATTTATACAATGAACATCATTAGCTCCAATAGTGGAGCATTAGAGCCACTCCTTGATCCACAAAAGAACTGAAATGTCTCTCTAATGCCTTGTGGGAGGAGCCAAGGTGAAAATTCCTTTGCTCATACAATGAGGGAGTATATATAACCAAGGGGTGATGCTTCCCCTTCCTTGTGACTCTTTGACTACCCTCATGACTGTTTGACTTCCTATGACTTTTCGACTTACATGAATCTTTATATTCCATGTTTGTCCTTTGGACTTCCACTTACAACACATTTTGAATACCATTTACATGATCCACAATAACAATGTGGCATATGAAAACTCATGACATGACATTGCTAACATGGACTACTTGATGATGTGGTAGTGTCAAGCCACTATTTTTGTTGTGTGCTGAGTGTCTACTTGAGAATGCTCTTATTTTCACCTTCGTATGACTTAGTGATAAGGAATCTTCAATGATCTTAAGTCTTGAGTTGCGATTGCAAACTGATGTCCCTTTGATTTCTTGTGATTGATCAACTTGCATGTTTAACTACAAGAGTGTCTTTCATCATGTTTCCCTCCTTCATCTCTTTCTTCATCTTCTTGCCATAGCATGGTAAGGTACAAGTATATGCAATTCACTCATGACGAGACAACATCAGTCTGAAAACCCCCTAGTCTAAGATGATGCATTTTGATCCATCGACTAAGTTGGAACCTAGTGACAAGCTGGGAAAGAAGCTCAGTAACTATGCAATTGCATAGCTCAGGCAGTCAGGGGTGAAGCTTGAGCCTTTAGACTGTGTAATGCGCAGTTCAGGCTAGGCTGAGGAAGAAAACTGCGTGTTACACAACATTTTGTCACTATCCATGTACTCCCCGTTCCTTGATCCTAGAGGACCTCTACGGTGACCCTCATATGTTTCCCTACCATGAAGAACATGTCCCTATATCCCTCTTCACCTACGGAACATTTCCATCCTTCATCATTTCCCAAGAATCTTCCTTCAAGCTCAGTTTTCAAGATCGACGCTAGTGCTCAGTATTTCCCCCGTGCCAATTTAGAGTTTAAAACTAGGACTAGCGCTGAATAGTGCAAGTGAGCCTTTCATCGCTCGTGCCGACCCTGTTTTAGCAATATTTTAAAAATGGAGTCGAAGCTTCTAGCTCTAGAAGCTTCGTGAACAAAAGTATGGTAAATGGTTGAGCAAGATAGAGCCGAGAGAGTTTGTTTGGGCTCCTTTCCCCTATTAAGATGGAACAAACCATAAGGGATAAGGCCTCTCCTACCATAAGAGGATCCATTTCCCCTCCATCAAAGCTATAGAAACTCCCCATTTCACACCCTCAGCTAGCTAATGAAAGGGCTGAAATAATCTACAAATCTTTAGAACCACATTGAGATCCTTAACCTTCTAGTTTGTGTGTGAAGGGAGAATTAGCTTGTTGTGTTTGGTTTGGGGCATAAGGAAAGAGGCCTTGAAATTCCCTTGTGTTGAGGGTGAATCATGAGATGCTTTTAGTGTTGTTGGAACCCAGATATGCCAAAGGGAACTTGTAATGTCAAGGCTCAGGTTGTATTTCTCTTTGAGTTTTATTAATACAACTAATGGTTTATTTCCTACATTGAGTGTCACATTACATTTGATGGCTTAAGATTCCTTGACTTTTTAAGTAGATTAAATGCGATTGTATGTTATCATGTTTGTTGTTGTCTCTTGTGTGTTTGTTTTAGGTATTTGAATGGAAAGAACGAAAGGAAGCTGGAGCAAAGAAGTGAGATCACCATCAAGCGGATTAACATTCTAAGAGGTAGGCCCTCTTATTCGATTCTAGTGTAAGGAAGTTTACATTAGATTGTTATGTTTGCGGCTAGACCCACTCTTGGGCTAGAGGGATCACCTCTGTCTGCAGAGGAGATTTACCTACTCCACAAATTGGTGACTCCATTGGGAAACCATCCCTCTCTTTGGATTGTTTGCATTTCATGATTTGTGTTGACTTTTGTCGTTTCACTCTTTCTTTTTGGATTCTGTGCTTTACACTGTCTGTTGCTTAGAGTCTTGAATTTAGAGTGACAGGTCTGGTTTTTCTTCCTGAAATTTTGTATTTTTTCCTTGAAATCCTCGGTCAGTGTTGTTTATTTTTTGACAGTCGCGCCGATCAACGCTATTTTCTCTTAAACATTCACGTCATCCCCCCTTGTGGCGCTTGTTGTCAGTTAAGCACTCGCATCGGTTCCTATAGGTTAAGATCATGGTTTCTCCTGAATCATTTCCACTGTGTCTTGCCCTCATAAACTTAGTCTCTTGGCTTATTTGCCTGTATTTTCCCTAACTAGAAAGCTTCGTTAGCTTGATTTGTTTTCTTGATTGGTTTGAGTTTGCCTTACTTGATTTTTTGAGTCTTTGGATGGTTTGTGTCCCTGGGGCATCTAGGTCATTGTCCATTCAGCTGTTTGTTTGCTCATCAAGTCAAGTTGTTGGTTAGCCCACCCTTTAATGTGTTAAATTTAGCCCTATGTGAAGTTCTTTTTTATTTTTTTCTTTGAATCCCTCGATCAATGCTCTTTTTGGCCAAACAATCGCACCGATCAGGCCTATCAGTGCGAGTTGTAGCCTGACAAGTTGTGTGGGTCGTGCTAATCAGTGCTAGTTTCAACCCAAAAAGCGTGTTGGTCTTTGAGTTAAGAAAAAATCAGAATTCATCCCATTCCAGTGCCAGTGTGTCTTGACCTTCAGACTTGCTTCTTTTTCCCAAAAGTAACTAGAATTCTTTGTTTTCTAGCTTTGATTGATTGATTGACTTGAAGTTTCATTGCTTGATTTTTTGAGTTTTTTGGATGGTTTCTATGATCCTAGGGCATCTAGGTCAATTACCGTTCATTTTTTAATTCACTCATTGTTTCAAGTTTATGATTTGCTGCTTCATTTAATCCATATTTCAGTCGCAACATCTTCATTGCTTCATTTTCAATTGAATGAGTGAAAGAGTCTTGTTTGTTCTCTTATTTCGAGTGTCTCTTTTCTCTTTCCAAGCATAGATTAAATTGCTTGGTTTCTTGATTGAAGCATTTATGTGTTTGGTTTGTTTGATTCAGGGAAGAAGTTTCTTTTAGTTTCATTTATCATGCTTTAGATTTTATTGATGCTTGTTTGTTCAGAATTGTGAAATTTTCATTAAAGTTCTTTATGTGAAAGATTGATTTTGCATTTTATGAAAATAAGAACATCATTCTAGTTTACTTAAGCGAAAATGTTTCATTAGTAGCATTATTGAGAAGCTGGAATTGCATCATCATAAGCATTGGAAATGAAATGAAACTTCCTATGTTGTTAAGGGAAGATTAAATGCATTTAGGACATGTATTAGGGAAAGATTTCATTCTTTGATTTTTGCATTGATTGTGTGCTCTCTATCCCTCAATTAGCGTTAAATTTCATCGAAGAAAGATTTATTTTCTCATATAGCTGCATATAGGAGTTTTCACATGACAATAGTAGGGCCTTGGAATTGAAACCTAATTCAAGATCAATCATTAAAATTTATTGAATTTACCTAAGGAAGCATTGAAACTTAATGCTCACATTTAGAGGTCTAGGCTAGGGATGTGTTCCGACGTCTTTAAACCTAGCAGCTGTTGTTCACTTCAGCACTAGAAAACACTAGTATGGACTTGTGCTCCCAATACCATCACGTATATAAAGGGAGACCCCACTAGGTTTGCAATCCTTTATTCAAAGGAAGCCGAGTCTGTTGTCTTGTAAATGTGATACACCGAACACAACATTCAGGGAGATTTCCTGCCCGTACTTCTTGGTTTTCCGAGAGGTATTCTGCAGTTCATAGTTACCTGGTAATCCTTTTTCCTAGATTATACTGAGTGGTCATTTTGGTCTTTTGGAATCTTTAAATTTAAAAGGTCATCGAGCACTTGTCCTTTCGAGCTCGTTAACTCCAAAAGCGACTAGAGTCACCTTTCGTCGTTTTCTCGACTCTTAAAATATGAAAAGGAAAATTTTTGTTTCAGTGTATTAAAATTAACTACCGACGAAATATTCCTGGTTAAAATTATCTTCCTTAGTGATTCTTTAGGGTCGTTTCCAATGAAAACATTTCCAGAGTCTACCTGTTATAGACATTTTTGTGCCTTACAACATTGAGCATGAAATGTCCATAATCTAAGGGATCCAAAGTCCCTAAACATGTTGTTCCTACCCCTAGAGGAACAAGGCTAACAAACCACAACAATTCACAAAAGTTCTCCACCTGAAACTACTCAGAAACAAGTCAATTCAGGATCATTTCAGTGGCTACACTAGCTGTCTGCGCTGAATGTCAAAGCCAACACTGGCTACCTGCGTTGAATGTCAACTGGAACAAAGGCTACCTGCGCTGAACGAGAGTGGACAAGTGGCAGGCTCATTTCTCAAGGTGTCAAGACCCAGGAAGCTTCCAAAATGACACTTGCCTCAGGGAATTCGACTGGTGATGAGTAAGAGGTTCCAAATCTCCAAGTGGAAGCAAGAACCTCCAAGTGGACTCAAGAACTGATAGAGGGAGAGGACACTAGTCAGATCTCAAGCTGACTCATCCTCTCTCCAAACATCTATATATGGATCTCTCCTCCATGAGATCTGGAGGCTGGAATTTTGTTATTGCAAAGAATTGCTGTTGGTTTGAGACTGTAACCATTGGGTGCTTAATGCTTTGAAGGGGGAAAAGAGAGGAATTCCTTTTGCCGGGAAGGAGATGCTGGATTGGAGCCCTCTGGGTTGTATCTCTTCCTGAACCTTGTTATTCATCAATAAAGCTATCTTGGTTTCTCCTATATGCTGATGTATTTTGATGTATGAATGTATTAGTGTATTTGGTTTATTTCTAATCCTAAACTAGTTATGAATGTGAACATCTGTCTTTGTGTAGTGTTCTTCTCTTGTCTCAAGTAGCTGTTCTCTTGTCGCAAGTAGCTGTTCTCTTGTGATCTTGCAGGAAGTTGTAGCTGGATAAGCAAGAAGGCAAGTAGCTGTGAACACCCAAAGAGAAGGGAGATTGGATCGAGGGACAAACGGAAGACACCGGTAAGTCTATTAATCTCTCTTCTTTCACATTTCATAAAGGAAGAAACCAGTATAGCTGTACTCGTTTGTTGCTAAGGCAATGTCACACCTTAGGTGGATAGGATCGTGCTGCATAGGCATTTTTCCCCACAACAAATTGGCGACTCCACTAGGGAGATCTGTTTAGTCATTTTATTTATGTTTCTATCATTGTTTGCATCATAGACTTGACAGCAACAGTCGAACTGCATCTTTCTCGGATGCAAAGTAGAAAGTTGTTGCTTTGATCCAATTGCTGGACTTGTCTATGATCTGAACAATGGATTCACAAATGATTTGATGATCCTTGTGATAGATCTTAGTAGCCTTCAAAGCATCCCTTTGATTACACCTTGCTTGTTGCTTTTATTTGGCCTAAAACAGTGAATTAAAGAGCAATCTGTGACCCAGAACCTGAGGGAAACGAGAGTTTCTCCTTCAGCGCAGACCCAGTGAAGGGATTCTGCATTTCAACGCAGGTCCCGTGAAGGTTATCTGCGCTGAATGTCAAAACCCCTGTGTTGAGGTTGCGCTGAACCAGTTTTTCCTTGTGCAGCTGGGGTTCTCTGCTCTGTTTTTCCTTGTTTTGATCTCTGTTTTTGCAGCCTGTAACCAGCATAGGTACCAGTCTAATAACCCCTTTTCTCTGCTTACATTCCGCCTCCTTTTGTACAAAAAGACTGTGAGTGTTTTTATGTGTTTGTGGCGTCATTTACAGTTTTCCTTTGCATGAGTGAAATAATCATCCTGTAGCCTTTGATTCAGATCTGTTGATTGTGATCTTAGAAGAGAGTTCATTGGCTGTTGGCAGATTGATTATACATTTACTTTTGATTATTGGTTTGGATTTGTCTCTTTTAAGTGTCAAAACAAGTCTTTATTTCGAAAATCGTTAAGTGTTGTAATCTCTTCTATCTTCTCTGATTTCAAAAAAGAAAACTTGTTTGTGTTTATCATTTAAAAGCAAATTCAAAGTTGTACAAAAAGCTTTCTTTGTAGGCATCAATACTAAGAAAGCGGAAAACAAACACCTGCATTGTGCATTTGCATTTGATAGTTTGCATGTTGGATTTAGGAAAAGTGCATTAGAGTGTGCTGATTGCTCTTTGAGAAAAGATGGTGTCTTTATTTTCCCTTAGTAGCTAGGATTTTCAAAGTTGAAAAGATATAAAGCTTGCTTATCATCTTTAGACTGCATTTAGGAATTTGTATCATAAATCTCGTGGTGAACCTTGAAAGGCAAACTTTAAAAAGATCAACCTAAAATAAATTGAATGAACTTAACAACGCTTTGTAATATAACGCACAACATAGAGGTCTAGGCTAGAGACGTTTTCCGGCGTCGTTAAGCCTGGTGACTGTCGATCTCGTGGATGGTGGGTGATTCCTCCTGAGGGACGATAGCGCCAGTACGGATTGTGCTCCCACGTACCGTCGCGTATATATTGGGAGACCCCTATAGGCATAAAACCTTTATCCTTAGGAAACCGTGTCGGCCGCCCTACTGATCGCAATGCACTGAACACAGCATTCAGGAAGATCGACCGCCCGTACCCTAAAAAGTATTCTGCGGTTTTGCGAAAAGTTTGGCACACCCTCTGCCTAGAACTCCAGAGCAGTTCCTTTTGGCCTTTTTCAGACTCTATAACGGAAAAATTCCATCCGAGCATTTGTCACTTCGGGCTCGTTAAAACATCGAAGGAGACTAGAGTCATCTTTAGCTTTTTCTCGACTCTTTAAAACTGAAAAATCAAGTTGTGTCTAAAAGCGTCTAAAAAATTCATTTAATTCGGAAACACACTTTCCCCTTTTGTATTTTGGTTGATCGAGTAATCCGCAATCGTGGAAGAAAGTCAATTGAAACCCCGTCGTTCGCGGAGGCTTACGAGTCAACCGTCTTTGTCTCCGGAATCGAAAACAGTACGGACAAAGCGAACTCGTTTAACCGGTTCGAAATCTCCTATCAAAGTTAGAACAAGTGTTCCAACCACATCTGAGATTCCGGTTACTCCAAAAATTTTTGGAAACCCTGCCTCTACAGAAGAAGTTCAACAGCCACAGAGGGACAGTAACACTGATCCTAGTCTGGGGGCAAATACTTGCCTTACTGAACCAGTTCCATCTGTAACCGGTTCAGAGAGTCTTGCTCCTCAAACAACTGTCGCTGTCGATTCAACCCCTTCTTCGGCACCAGAAATATTTTACGGACCTGACGGTCTTCCTCTTCCACCGGGTTTGATTGCGATAGAGGAAATTGTAGAGGATCCGCAAGCAAGTACTCCAACCCATTTTTGAGTCGGGGTCACTCTATTTCCTTCATCAGAAGTTAGTCCACCACAAGTGGAAGTCCCTGTAGAATCACTAGGCAATCTATTGGATAGACTCAAAATGTCTGAACAACCGTCAACATCTAGGACTGTGTCGAATGACACGGTGACAGCAGAAGCCCCTGCCGTCATTCCGACAATGTTTGCCGGCATACCATCTGTCCCGACTAGCTCGCAACCGCTAGAAGGAGTCCACCAAGGGACTATTTCGACAGTGTGGTCTGTTCCAGTTTGTTCATCCGGAATAATATCCGGCAACTCTTATGTTGAGACTCGCCAGATTGATCCATTTGGAGGTCAATGTGGGCAATCCAATCCCCAAGGGCAGACAATCCCCTTGAGTTCCGGATTGCTACCGTATGGGGGGCAGTATGCCCTTTCATTACCCCCTCTGGGAGGGTATCCATACGGGAGTTCACAACAGTATTCAGGTTATACTGGAATTACATCAAGCGGTTGGGTACCTATGCTACCTCAACAACCGAGGGTTGTATATTCTATGCAACAGTGTGTACCTATGTCGAACATCCCGACCACACCGGCTATTGTGACAGTGTCGCAAGTTCAAACGTTGCCTGTTGTATGTCAACCTCAGATTTCTCAGGTTGTAATGCAACAGCCCCTTGACCCTGTGACACAACCACGATCGCCAACTGGTGGGGCGACACAGGTCCAAACGGGTGCAATCACCCCACACCTTGGTCCAACGGTTAGTATAGCGCAACAGAACATGGCCTCACAACCATGGCTGATGCAATACCAACAACCACAATTCCAGCAGGTGTACCAAGGTTCTGAGCAGCAGATCTTTGCGAACAGTGGACAACCGTATATTCAAAACGGTCAAAACCAACCGCTTTACAGTGGTCAAGTCCACCAACCGTATCAGTCATACCAACATCAATTACATTATGCTGGTATGCAAAGGCCCACTGCTCAGGCGATCCCATCGTACCCTAGGTATGCTGCACCTAACCTGAATCAACAATTACCATTCGTGGCAACTTTAGAGTTACCCGATTTACACCGGTTAACCAACGATCCGATTGCTTACGCCCCTTGGTGGCCAGCGATTCCTCACAAACTTCCATCTGACATTCCTAAATTCAATGGAAATCCAGGTGAAGACCCATCGAATCACGTGATGAATTTTCATCTGTGGTGTTCATCAAACACCCTGAATGATGATTCGATAAGGTTTCGCCTTTTCCAGAGGACGTTAACGGGTCCAGCGGCAAAATGGTATATAGAATTACCTAGAGCCTCGTTCGACAATTTTAGCTCCCTAGCCACGACTTTCTTAACCCATTTTCAATTACCGATAAGGTATGAAACGGGAACAGAAATATTAACCAACTTCAAGCAGACAACTGCCACTCATATATCCGATCATATACATGAGTGGCGTCGTCGCCGTAGGATGGTGAAAACATACGTTCCCGATCAGCTGTTAGCTGAATGGTTTATAAAGTCGTTACTTCCTGCTATAACAGAAGATGTGGCAAAGGGGGGAGTCGTAACAGAGGAGCAAGTTATTGCTCGTGCACAATATCTAGACTTAGTTTATACTCAGTCTGGCACGCTCTATGACAAAATACCTGACGCCCCTAGACCGGAATTTTCAATTCCTCCTCCTCCTAAATCAAATAGTGACTCTCATGCCAGCGATGGCGTGATTGGCACCGCAAACGCGAAATCGACAAAGGCTTCGTCTAAAAAAGACCGTAAGAATTCGGATCAAAATGCAAAAGATTAAATTATTGCTTCGGAAGTAAATGGCGTATCAGCAGATAAAGGCAAAGAAACCAATCAACCAGGAAGCAAGAAGAAGCAAAACAAAGGGAAGAAGAAGAAACAGGGTGAGTCATCTCCTGGAAAAACTTCTTCAAACCCTCCTAGAAATAGGAAATATCCATGTCAAATATGTGATGAGGAGGATCATCGGACAGGAAATTGCCCGTACAATGCTGAGCTTAGAAGGTTCTTCAAAAGTTCGTAGACCTCAGCTGTGTTAACTGATCCATTTCCCAATCCAGGTCAGAATCTGGTTGATAGTGGAAATGCTTCCCCGTCGTAAGTGCTCATGTTGTCGGTTTCAAAGCAACAGAATGATGCTTTGATTTCGACAAGGAACAAAGATTACAGGAATCCGCAGCTGTCGAACGACAAAGGTAAATATCAACCAAGTAGTTCGACAACAACTTCGACAGAAGTTGTACCGCCCATCATTCCTGAATTAACAATAAAACCGCCGAAGGGAGTAGTACACAAGTCGACATTTAATCCTCGCGCCAGAGCGGCGCAACATTATAACATAGTGGAAGATTTGGCCCAATCGCCATCCGCTATGTCGACTCTTGAAGTACTACAAAATTGCCCATCCCAAAGGCAGGCTTTGTTATCGGCTATTGGTGGGGTTGATCCTAAGGATTCCAATCTTGTATCTTTTGATCACAAAGGATACGATCCTCGGTTACCAGCTCAACTAGCTTTCCTTATTCAAGTGAAATCCCTCAACAAAACTGTTCACCAAACAATTATTGATGAGGGGGCATCTACATGTATTATGTCGATGAGTTGCTGGAAAACTTTAGGATCTCCAACCTTGTCGCGATCTTCGACGACATTAAAAGCTTTCGACGGAAGGACTTATACCCCGTACGGTATCCTTAATAACTTGAAGGTTGAACTGGGAGGAAAAACAGTAGAAATAGATGTTGAAGTCATCGATGGGAATCTTGACTACAACATCCTACTGGGAAGACCATGGATCTATGCCATGGCTGCTGTTGTGTCGACTTATTTTAGGAAGATCGCATTCCCGTTTGAAGGAGGGATTACGATCGTCGACCAACAAAACTTCCTCCCTAATGGTTCACAAGTTACAGGAAGCATTCCCATGATCCATGGAAGCAACCATTCGCTTCAAGACATCGGAGTAGGCCTACTGAAAGACCCCACATTAATGGGAACTTTCGCACTTCCACCTCCATTATATATAGGGGAAGTAGCATTGGTAAGAGCCTGCAACATGATATCTTCCACGAAGATCTCAGAAGACGATATCAACATGGATCATGCAATGGTTTTGCCCCCAAGCCCCATTGAAATATTGTAGCAATCAATGTTTCGGGCATGGGAGGCGAACCCAAATCAACGCTCATCAAGCGTTTGGGTAGATAGGTCTAGAGAATATGGTACCCCATTAGATCCTTGGTCGAAAGTACATGGGACTGACGAAGGAATCCTACAATCAATGTTGATTGAGGGGGCACCATGGAATGATTACCACCATCGTTCCCTTCTTCCGGAATATGAAGAAGACACTCAACATGACCTTTATCACCCTTCAGTTTTTGAATTCCTATCAAATACTGTAAATACGGTGGATTGCGAGCGAAACTTATCCAATATTGAAGAGACTATAGCCATAAATATCTCGACCAAAACAAATGTTGTAGAGAATATTTATGTCGGCAAAGGTTGTTCCCCTTCAGAATTGGAGATATATAATGCTCTTTTTCGCGAATTCAGAGATGTCTTTGCCTGGTCATATGATGAAATGCCAGGCATTGACTCGAGTATCGTTGAACATGAAATTAAGATGTATCCTGATGTCAAACCAGTAAGACAACGGCTTCGGCAGGTGCACCCCAAGAAAGCCGCTGCCATTAAGGCAGAAGTTGAAAAACTTCTCCATGCTGGCTTCATCTACCCGGTTCCTCTAACCGATTGGGTATCGAATATTGTTCCTGTTATGAAGAAACAAGGGACAATTAGAGTGTGTGTCGATTATAGGGATGTAAACCAAGCTTGTCCGAAGGACAACTACCCTACACCCTTCATCGACCAGATAATTGACGAATGCGCCGGATGTGAAATCTTTTCATTTATGGATGGATTTTCCGGGTATAATCAAATAAATATCCGCACACAGGACCAGTCAAAGACTGCATTCATCTGTCCGTGGGGCACATTCGCTTATCGAAAATTACCCTTTGGTTTAAAGAACGCAGGGGTGACGTTTCAGAGGGCAATGAATTATGCCTTCCATGACATCAAGAACATCGTTCAACCTTATCTCGACGACCTTCCGGCTCATTCACGAAAGCGGACTGATCATCCGCAGCATTTGAGAGTGATATTTCTACGTTGCCGACACTACAAGATAAGACTCAATCCGCACAAATGTGTGTTTTGCTTCGGTTCTGGTCGTTTACTTGGCTTTGTAGTCTCTAAGGATGGGATTCAGCTCGACCCTTGTAAGGTTCAGGCAATCATTAATTTGCCTCCACCTTCAAATTTGCTTCAGATTCAAAAACTCCAAGGGAAAGCAAACTTTCTGAGGAGGTTCATTCCAAATTACGCAGAACTTGCTAAAGGTTATACTCGTCTTTTGAAAAAGGATGTACCTTTTGTCTGGGATCAGGAGGCGCAAACTTCCTTTGATGCTCTGAAAGATTCTCTAGTAAAAGCATCATTAATGTATGCCCCAGACTATCAAAGAGATTTTAACCTGTATCTGGCTGCAGCAGATACGACCATTGCAATGGTTTTAGTTCAAGAAGTCGATGGAATTGAACATCCTATATATTATTTAAGTAAAAACTTGAATGATACAGAAAGCAAATATTCTTACGTTGAAAAGCTAGCACTCGCTGCTGTTCAAGCGATACAAAGATTTCGACATTATGTCCTCTTTCGGAAAACTACCATTCTATCAGATTGCAACCCCATGACTTATATATTGTCGCGACAGTTGCTGGGGGGCAAATATTCAAAATGGATAGCGATCCTTCAAGAGTTTGATCTGGAATTTGTAAAATCCAAATCAAAGAAAACTTTAGTTTTCGCAGAATTATTGTGCGATCTCCCATCGTCATCCAACGATGAAACATCAGAAGAGTCAATCGTGGACGAAAGTTTGTTTCTGATATCTGCAAGCAATGAGTGGTATGGAGATATAATAATTTATCTCCAAACCCAAAAATTCAGGCCTGACACCTCTCACTCAGAACAGAAACGTATACGATACCAAGCGAAAGACTACATGATCGTCGGTAATACGCTTTACCGTCGTGGTATCGATACAGTTTTGAGGAGGTGCCTCACCCATGAAGAGGCCGAAAAAGCCCTGAATGAATGTCATTCAGGCGCGTGTGGGGGGCATCAATCTGGATATGCTACAACACAGAAAATCTTACGAGCAGGATACTTCTAGCCAACCATGTTCAAATATTGCATAACCGCAGTCAGAAGTTGCCATGCTTGTCAAATTTTCGATAGCAAAACCAGAAGACCACCCGCACCTTTACAGCCAATAGTTGCTGTTGGGCCTTTCGCCAAATGGGGCATCGATTTCATGCAATGTAACCCCACCTCGACCGGGGGGCATGGGTATATTATAGTCGCTGTTGACTATTTTACCAAATGGGCCGAGGCGATGCCCACATTAGATAACACTGGTGAAACAGCTGCCCTTTTCTTTTTCAATCATGTAGTCGCCAGGTTCGGCGTACCACAGGCCATAGTTACAGATCATGGGTCGCATTTTCGCAATCACATGTTGGTTGAATTAGCTGCCAAGCTAGGGCTATCTCACGACAGCTCTACCCCGTATTATCCGCAAGCCAACGGACAAGTTGAAGCGATCAACAAGGTCCTGAAGCGTATGTTGCAAAGGATGATCGGGGTTCACAAAAGAAGGTGGAACCTAATCCTGTACTCAGCCTTGTGGGCTTACCGAACATAGGTAAAGAACGCGACCGGGTTCACACCTTTCCAACTGGTGTATGGCCTGGAAGCAGTCTTGCCAATCCAGTGTGAAATTTCGTCGCTTAAACTCGCAATTGATCTCCTCCCCGGAACTTCGGAAGAAGAGGCTCGTTTCTTGGAATTAATCCAATTGGATGAAACCCATCGTGATGCCGCTTTGGCTAACGAAGCCCATAAGAAACGAGTCAAGGCGCAGTTCGACAAAAATGTCAAACCCCGTGTCTTCTCAGAAGGTGACTTGGTCTTACTTTATGACCAAGAATCCGATAAATTGGGAGCAGGTAAATTTAATTCTTTATGGATGGGCCCCTATATTGTTAAACGAGTGTTAGCAAAAGGAGCCTACGAGTTAATGGATTATGACGGGATTCCACTGGCGCAACCCCGTAATGGGTTGTACCTCAAGCGTTACTATGCTTAAATAGTAACCAATATGCATGCACCCCAATTTGCGTTATTATGCTGGGGGCATGCAAAATTATCATCGAGCAGTTTTAGCACAAAGTTCATGCTCGTTAAAAAATAAACGCAAGATCCGAGCAGTTTTAGCACATAGTTCATGCTCGTTAAAAAATAAACATAAGTTCGAGCAAATGTTTCCACCCGCGTTTAAGCTCGTTAAAAAATGAACTATCCCGGTAAATAACCACTGTGAATGTAATATCATCAGCCATTAAAGCCTTGGTCGTGTTTGCACCATCACCTCCACTTTCCCGTTGGCCGATCGTTCACCTCCATATGATTGTTTACCCATTTTGAGGAACAGCTGCGAAGAGTGATTTCACCTAGCCATCCTTGTGACACTGCCGTGATTGGAAAATTCCAACCTGTACCTGGAATCAGCTGCTATCCATGTTTATCACTTGTTCCTCAAAAGACGAGTCTTCTTTAAGCTCTTTTCAACTGACTCGTAAAATATGAAAAGATTGTCGAGTTTTGGCCTTCCAGCTCGTTAAAGGACAGGAAGAGCTATCCCTCCTCTAGATTTTAATCTTTTTGGACTTGAGGGATTATTGCACAAAAAGATCGAGCGCTTGTTTTATTCGGCTCGTTAAAACTATCGAAAACTCATCCCTTCTGCATTGTTTTATACTTTTTCGGACTTAAGGGATTAGATGACGAAAAAGGAATTTTGGAGTTGACTTTATGTACCTTTTCAGACTCTCTAAAAATGAAAAGGACCGAGTTATCCTTGTCGTTAGACTCGTTAAAATCATTAAATAGCGACAAACTTGTCTTTAGACGAGAACGAGTTTCACTATCGCTAGGCTCGATAAAACATAGCGATGGGCTTGCCCGAAGGGCAGGTTATAGAACAAGCATATGTTATCCTCCTCAAGCTTGACAAAAATAAAGAGGTACTGGTCAGCGATGACTGGGGAAAAATTGGGAGAAACCAAAGAAAACTTTGATGGTAGCAAGTCGCTCTTGAACATGACACTTTTCCTCCGTACCACAATCGGGTTGGGTTGTTTCATTCACCGGTCACATCACCATGGTCTCGCCATACCATCCATATTTGGGGTAATGCTACCGATCCATCGCATCAGTGTCGCCATATGTTCAAGAGAATTCGTTCAGAAAGAGTCAACCGTGTCCCATCCACTGCCATACATTATCCTTCATCCTTTCATGACCGCCACCCTGAATCATATGTCACAGATCGTTTTCACCTCCATTAAAATCATTAGCTCCGTTCCGTGTCACTGATGTGGGATTCATTAAGGCCCTCCTGTGACGGATCACTTCTTGTCGACATCAGCTCATTATCCAAGAAGTTGATCTAGGAACAACCCCTTCGGTACTTTGAAGCTTGCATGCCACAATGGCAAGTTTCTCACTTCCGGCGACAGGTATACATCAATGACCTTCGACCGAAAGATTTTGCGTGGTGTTCGACGCCAAGTCCTTTATTCACACCACGTGAATTGTACTGCAGTACCTTGAGGGTCATTATCATTATCGGTGATTCCTCTCGCGCTTGTTAATGGTTTACATCATTGACTGGTAATCAAGCGATGTCTTTCCATGTTCGACTTCAGAACATTTCTCACATGGATCGACTTGTACTTAGAGTGTAGATCGAACGAGTTTGAAGACCCCGGATCTAGTTTCATCTATCTGGGCTGCGATATATATTCAGGAAAGATAAAGACATTGACATGTACATCATTGCAGCAGATAATCATCCTACTCAAAGGATGATAATTTCATCAAAATTATCAGTCTACCATCAGACGATTGTCTATTCTATGTACAGAAAAATGAATTTATAAAGCTGAGCATGGGAATGCCCGCCTCAGCTAGATCATGAAAGCAGTATGAAAAATAATGTATTGTATTGTATCTTATTACAGATCTCCTCCCAGCATTGGATGAACTTCGGATCCCCATGATAAAGCATTTCACCCGATAAACAGCCTCATACTTTAGGGGGCAACTGTTATAGACATTTTTGTGCCTTACAGCATTGAGCATGAAATGTCCATAATCTAAGGGATCCAAAGTCCCTAAACATGTTGTTCCTACCCATAGAGGAACAAGGCTAACAAACCACAGCAATTCACAAAAGTTCTCCACCTGAAACTGCTCAGAAACAAGTCAATTCAGGATCATTTCAGTGGCTACACTAGCTGTCTGCGCTGAATGTCAAAGCCAACACTGGCTACCTGCGTTGAATGTCAACTGGAACAAAGGCTACCTGCGCTGAACGAGAGTGGACAAGTGGCAGGCTCATTTCTCAAGGTGTCAAGACCCAGGAAGCTTCCAAAATGACACTTGCCTCAGGGAATTCGACTGGTGATAAGTAAGAGGTTCCAAATCTCCAAGTGGAAGCAAGAACCTCCAAGTGGACTCAAGAACTGATAGAGGGAGAGGACACTAGTCAGATCTCAAGCTGACTCATCCTCTCTCCAAACATCTATATATGGATCTCTCCTCCATGAGATCTGGAGGCTGGAATTTTGTTATTGCAAAGAATTGCTGTTGGTTTGAGACTGGAACCATTGGGTGCTTAATGCTTTGAAGGGGGAAAAGAGAGGAATTCCTTTTGCTGGGAAGGAGATGCTGGATTGGAGCCCTCTGGGTTGTATCTCTTCCTGAACCTTGTTATTCATCAATAAAGCTATCTTGGTTTCTCCTATATGCTGATGTATTTTGATGTATGAATGTATTAGTGTATTTGGTTTATTTCTAATCCTAAACTAGTTATGAATGTGAACATCTGTCTTTGTGTAGTGTTCTTCTCTTGTCTCAAGTAGCTGTTCTCTTGTCGCAAGTAGCTGTTCTCTTGTGATCTTGCAGGAAGTTGTAGCTGGATAAGCAAGAAGGCAAGTAGCTGTGAACACCCAAAGAGAAGGGAGATTGGATCGAGGGACAAACGGAAGACACCGGTAAGTCTATTAATCTCTCTTCTTTCACATTTCATAAAGGAAGAAACCAGTATAGCTGTACTCGTTTGTTGCTAAGGCACTGTCACACCTTAGGTGGATAGGATCGTCCTGCATAGGCATTTTTCCCCACAACACTACCAGTCAAGGATTCCCCTCAGATGGGAATCCTGGTCCTTTTCCTTCTGTTGGAAATGCTGGTGCTCCTTATATGGCAACGTTGTCCCTCCCTGGGTTAGCCATTGCTTTACCTGTCTAGTTATTTTCGACCTTGGTGGTCCCAAGTGTCCCAATTCCTGCCCCGCCAAATCCTTCATTTGAATTACATCTCGTTGATTCTAAGGTTGACCTTTCACTTTCTTCTCCTATTTCTTCACCCTCCTCTTCTACTTTTCCTGGTGAAAGTTTGAAATCCAGTAACTAGGAGGCTAAGAAGAAGAAGAAGAAGGCGAAGAAGAATAAGTCAGATAAGTGAGAGGACAACTATGCAACTGTTACTCCAAAGGCACTTCCCATAGACAAACCTTCTGATCCTCCACGGAAGGTCAGATTCCCTTGCAAGCTGTGTAAGGGTGACCATCTCCTTCGACATTGTCTTGGCATTCCCAGAGTCTTATAGGTATGGTATCAAGACCTGAATCGACCATCCCTGTTGACCTTTGGAGATCATGTCGATGCTACACCTTCGGCTAGCGATGGTAAGAAGAAGGGAAAAATTAAATTCCCCCCATAGGTTACGTGAAGGAGAGCATCTTCTTCACCTTTTTCCTCTTATAGATAAAGCTTCCAAAGTTTTGGAAAACATTACAGCTCCTTAACCCCAAATTCCCGTTGGTTATCAGAGGCTTTCTTCTAACCCTCTCCTAGTTGGTAAAGAGATTAACTTGGATTCATATCTTATGTGCCTTTCCAGATCACAGTACAAGCCTATAATATGGTAGTACATGGCACTATATTAGATGAAGGCATGTTTGTTAGCAACATGTATTCTACTACTTGGAAAGCTTTGGGTTCCCCGCATCTTGAACCTATCACCCAGAACCTGTTGGCTTTCAACGAATGAACCAATCAACCCTTAGGGATCCTTCCGAAGTTCCCTATTACTTTGGGAGGAAAGACCATCTATATAGATGTGATGGTAGTCCAAGGTCCCTTAGATTTCAATCTTCTCCTTGGATGTGACTATGTTTATGTCATGGGAGCCCTTGTTTGTTCACTTTTCTGTGTGGTTTGTTTTCCACATGAAGGGAGAATAGTGACCTTTGATCAATTGTCATTCATTGGTCACCAGGTGCCTCCTATGCAACTATCATCCCCTATTGGTAGTTATCTGCAAGAAATACCCTCCCCACCACAGGTCAATTATGTGGCTACCTGTTCCATCTCCACATCTGTTGATGATCAGACAGATGGTATAATACATTATGTATTGGGGGCATTGGAACCTGATCTGTCTTTGGTACCAGTTTACATGTATTCCTTCCAGAGTGTGGTTCTCCCGTCTAGTAAGGACCTCTTGGGAGCCATGTTCTCTTATGGTCCATGAACAGATGAGTCTAAGGATAGTTTCTTCCTATATCAACCTCAGTAAAAAATGAAACATATTTCATGAGGATAGTTCTTGGTCTTGTGTCAACCTCGTTAAAAAATGAAAAAAAGTGTCGGAGCATGGTTCTTGGTCTTGTGTCAAGCTCCTTAAAAAATGAAACAAGGAGTCTTGAGGATAGTTCTTTTACTGTGTCAACCTCGTTAAAAAATGAAGCAACTCCCTTTTCCAAATCGAGTCTTTGATTAAGATCTCGTAAAATCCCAGTCGAGTCTTTCTTGGATCTTGAAAGTGAACCTTCATTACATCCACCTCGCTGAATGAAATGAAGCTTGGGGGCATGTACCTTGAATTGAGTCATTATGCTGGGGGCATGCAAACTTATCTCGAGCATAGTTTTTCGTTTCAAGATTGTGTAAACATGAAACTGAATTCAAGCAGAGTTTCCCATGGTTCAAGCTTGTATAAAAATGAACCCATCTCCATTTTAACCCTCATGATTGCCATTTTTATCAGCATCTACCTTAAGATAATCCTTGGTTTTTTCTCCATTCCATCGCCACCATATCTTTGGCCGATCATTCACTTTCACTTGGTTGTTTTACCCTTTCTTGAGGAACTGCAACGATGAGTGGTTTTACTAGCCAACCTCTTGACCTCTTAGTTTTTGAGCAGTTCCACCATAACCGGAACCAGTTGCTACCCTTCATACCACTCGTTCTTATAGGATGAGTCATGTTTAAGCTCTTTTCTCGACTCGTAAAAAACTCAAATGAAGAGATCGCCAAGTATTTTTCCCTTTTTGACTCATTAAAGAGAATGAAAATGGGGGGTCTTCTTTCAAATCTTTTTCGACCCTTAAAACATGAAAATATTGCCGAGATATTTTCATTTTGAACTTGTTAAAGGTTGCAAAATGTGGGCTGCCATTTTTATCCTTTCCATTTGATCTCTGCCTCTTCATCATGACCTCCGATCCTATGGATCCCAAAGCTGCCAAACTCCAGAGTCATGTCACGCATATGTTCAAGAGTTAATCCTTCTGTAGTTTACACTCATTCACGTTTCTCTATATCATTCATAATCATTGCATCCCTTGTCTTGTGTCAATTACGTGGGATACATCATGGCCCTCCTTCGACACGGTCACTTCCTGTCGACTCCAGCTCATTATTCGAGAAGTTGGCTGAGAGACTCCCTTCCAATACCTTAGAGCTTGCATGCCTTAATGGAAAGTTCTTCACACTTGACGACAGGTTCACATCATTGGCCTTTGATCGGGTGACTTCACAGGTGTTCGAATCTAGTTCCTTATTCACACTCCGTGAATTGTGCTGCTGGTACCTTGAGAGCCATTGTCATTATTGGTGGTTTCTCTTGCGCTTGTTAATAGTTCACATCATTGATTGGTAATTGAGTGATTTTCTAGCATGTTCAACATCAAAACATCTATTCACATGCTAGAAATTGTACTTTGATCGGGTTGTGTTGGAGCGCAAGACCCTGCGATCATATTACACAAGTCCAGGTTGCAATGTGACATGATCATGCTTACATACATGTCTTTGTCAGATGGATGGCTACAACCATAACATGGTTCTGTTATATGTGATCCCTCTCGTCATTGGATGGCTACGACCATACCTTGGATTCGATATGATCCTTCTTATTGGATGGCTGTGCCCATACCTTGG
Organism: Pinus tabuliformis; assembly: GCA_031772625.1. Taxonomy (NCBI): domain Eukaryota; kingdom Viridiplantae; phylum Streptophyta; class Pinopsida; order Pinales; family Pinaceae; genus Pinus; species Pinus tabuliformis. The sequence goes on from CM062818.1 coordinate 1,069,443,330, forward strand.
ATCCATTTACATGATCTTCTTCTGGATGGATGCATCCATACCACGATTCATGTATCAGATATTTTAGTGATGTATATGTATCTATGCTTGCTTTCAGGTTTTTTGGAGGTGACCTTTAGTTCCATGCATCTACTCCCAACGCATTTCACCCCTCACTCTTGTTCCACCTTCATGCTTTAGGGGGCATCTGTTACACAACATTTTTTCACTGTCCCTGTACTCCCCGTTCCTCAATCCTGGAGGACCTCTACGGTGACCCTCATATGTTTCCCTGCCATGAAGAACATGTCCCTACATGCCTCTTCACCTATAGAACATTTCCCTCCTTCATCAATTTCCAAGAATCTTCCTTCAAGCTTAGTTTTCAAGGTCGGCGCTAGTGCTCAGTTCTTCCCCTACACCAATTTGTAGAGTCTAAAATCAGGACTAGCACTGAACGGCACAAGTGAGCCATCACTTGTGCTGAACCTGTTTTGACTAGTTTTTAAAAATGGAGTCGAAGCTTCCAGCTCTAGAAGCTTCGTGAATGAAAGTCTGGTAAATGGTTGAGCAAGATAGAGTCAAGAGAGTTTGCTTGGGATCCTTTCCCCTATTAAGATGGAAAAAACCATAAGGGATAAGGCCTCTCCCACCAATAAGAGGATCCACTTCCCTTCCATCAAAGCTATGTAAAATCCCCATTTCACACCCTTAGCTAGCTAATGAAAGGGCTGGAATAATCTGCAAATATTGAGAGCCACATTGAGATCCTCAGTCTTCTAGTTTGTGTGTGAAGAGAGAATTAGCTTGTTGTGTTTGGTTTGGGGCATAAGGAAAGAGGCCTTGAACTTCCATTGTGTTGAGGGTGAATCATGAGATGCTTCTAGTGGTGCTAGAACCCGGATATGCTAAAGGGAACCTGCAACGTCAAGGCTCAGGTTGTAGTTCTCTTTGAGTTTTATTAATACAGCTAATGGTTTATTTCCTACATTGAGTGTCACATTACATTTGAAGGCTTAAGATTCCTTGACTTTTTAAGTAGATTGAATGCGATTGTATCCTATCACGATTGTTGTTGTCTCTTGTGTGTTTGTTTCAGGTATTTGAATGGAAAGAATGAAAGGAAGTTGGAGCAAAGAAGCGAGATCACCATCAAGCGGATTAACGTTCTAAGAGGTAGGCCCTCTTATTCAATTATAGTCTAAGGAAGTTTAAATTAAATTGTTCTCTTTGCTACTAGACCCACTCTTGGGCTAGAGGAATCACTTCTGTCCGCAGAGGAGATTTACCTACTCCAAACTATGCAGTTTGGGAGCTCAGGATGATAGGTTGAGGGGACAGGCACTGGATCAACCTATTGTGTAATTCTAGGAGACAAGGAAGGCTGGGCTGTTGCACAACTGCACATTTTAGAAGCTCAGGGAATGAGCTTATGGCTTGCGATTGCGCAGTGCACTATTAGGGTTAGGATGGGAGAAAGGATTGCACAATTCTCCAGGTCAAGGCTAGACTTTGAGCACAAAAATTTCGCAATGCAATAGTCCTGGGAGGCAGGAAATGTGCATTGCGCAGTGCCAAAGGGGAAGGTCACAACTAGAGTACTGAAACTGCGCAGTGCGCAGTTCAGGAAGGATAGGTGAAGCTAAGTTGCTTGGTTGGGAAGACTTCTTAGAAATGGCTAAGTGTAAGATCGGTTTAAATGATGTGAACAATGATCGCGACTCAATGTATTTTCCTCTATGTGAAAACTTTATGACTAGTTACGACAAGTGCGACACTTAAGATAGACTTTGAGACGATCCTGACGATTCTTGTGCAACAATGCTTAAAACTTTGTGAATGAGTGTGGAAAATGTTTATATAGTTAGAAAAACTCACATACAAAAATATAGACCCTTGAAACAATTAGAACATGCTTTTACACATTGTGTGACAACCAATCATCCGAAAATATGACAATTTACCCAACTTGGAAAGGGGAGCAAAATACTTCAAGAAAGTACATGAAATGAGTTTTGGTGTTTGTGACACAATGTACAAGACCAAGGAAGGCTCCAAAATTGGGTGTAAGCCAAAATCATGGAGGGTCTTATAGCAGCTACAACACCCCCATATTATTATTTTGTGCCCCATAGAAGCCCACTATTATTATTGTTGTGTCCTTAAATTATTATTATTATGTAGGATATGATTATATTGTGACCCCTTAGACTCCTATATATACTAAGGAGGTCTTATCATGTGTATCATCCAAGAATTTTTCATTTATGTAATATAAAGGAGGTTTCCCCCTTGAACAGGATAATTTTTAAGTTGTTGATCTATCTTTTCTTCTGTTTTGTGAGCTGGTCACATAACAATGTGAGCCTCTCTAATCAACTATAATCACTCATCTTTAGGAACACATAACTTATCCAGCCTATAATGTAACCCATCATGGAGATGGTAGTCAATAATGTTTTTGCCATCATGCACATGACTCTGAATTTTCAACTGTTGAAACACCTCTGTGAAGTATGCATCCTCTAAATATGCCTCTCTTTATGCATCAAGGGTGAATGGATCCATGTGCATAAGAGTCCCCAAATATGTGATATTTAATGTGGGTGGCCTTGAGAGAATGTTGACCAACTTGTTTGTGTTTCCCTTCTTGTACTTGATCACCAAATGAAATTAATGTAGAAACCCCATCCACTTGTAATGTTTGGTCTGTTGTAGCTTACTCTAGGCCTACTGGTACTATAGTGGCTAGTGATTTGTGTAGATTATTGCCTCCTTTCCCATTAGATAGTTCTTCCACTTATTCACATCTTGCACCATGACATATAACTCCTTATCGTAGTAGGGTAGTTAAGAAATTCCCCATGAAATACTTCAGAATGGTAGCATACATGCCTTCTTCCCTACATTAAGGCCACTCCCATAACATGTTAAAATGTATCAAGAAAAGTCTTCATTTGATTTGTGCCATAGTCAAATGGAGAAATTCGATTTTCCACATCAACAAGATGACTTGGACTATAGTTAGTTGGAGTGAAATGGCTTTGTATCCTAGTTAAGTCGGTAAATTCGAGTTATAGGTTAGAAGTAGAAGTTGTGTATTGGTTGATTGTTAGAATTTAGAAATCTAGTGGAGTTGTTATTAGTTAAACTCAGTTAACTGAGCTCTAGTTACTAGTGGAGTCAAAAGGAGTTCAGTTGAGTAGTTATAATAGTTGTTAACTCATTGATCTCTCAGTTAACTGATCAATTTACTAAAAATAAACCCATTCATGCATTGAATTCGAATTTCCTAGTTGGAGTGGAGGAAAAGGTACATTGTAATTATCAATTGTATACTAGTTGAGTGTACAAACTTTTGCATTGAGCAGGTGATCAATTCCTCTAACAATTACGCAAGGAAATAAGGAATTTCCCTATTATTTAGGAACTATTTTTCTCCAGGATTATGCAAGGAAATAAGAGGAGGGTTGAGGCCTATTTTGGCTAAGTGTTGATCAAAGCGGGTTAGTGAGCTAGAGATCAATATTACAGTATAGGTATTGCTTCATGTGTGAAGTTTTCATTGTAATTAATCCACATTCTCATCTAAATTAATGCAAAGTAGCAGAGGGTTTTTTCCTAGTAAGGTTCCCTTGTAAAATCATTATGTTCCTTGTGTTTTGATGGTTGCATGTGTTTCTATCATGTATTTTCCTTTCCACAAAATAGTAGAATACATTTTTGTCTCTTGATTTCAGTTCGATTTCATTAGAAATAGCAAATTTCTTGCAATTTATACATGGTATCAGAGCTATGGAAGAATACATAGAAACCTTGTTCTAGATCTTCTCTCAGATAAATTTCGATTTGCAGAGATTTTGGTGCAGGAAAAATGTATTTTGATGGATTGAGACTTGAGTATGCGTTAGAGGGCACCTTGAATTTTTGTGCTTGGAAAGACAGGATGGAAGTAGTCCCAGATGACAACAGAGTATGGGAATACACACAAACTAATATTCCAAGATGAGGAGCATCAGATGCACAATCACTAATTCTTAGTGGAAGAAAGAAATAGAAAAATCTAGGAGGATTATTCTGGAGGGTGTAAGAGATCATTTGGTTTCAAATTTGCATGACAAGGAGACTCCTTTTGCAATGTGGAAAACTATCAAAGATCTATTCCAAAGTAGAAATGATGCTAGGAAATTGGCATTAAGAGATAAACTTAGGAGCATTCGAATGCAAAAAAATGAAACGATTCCCCAATACCTATCCAGATTCACTCAAGTTCGAGATGAACTTGGAAGAGTAGGAGAAAATATGTCATCATTCAAACTATTGAGTTTAACACTCCTTGGCCTTCCAAAATCTTGGCATAACTATCAAGATTTAGTTAATGGAAGAGACAAGCTACCATATTGGGAGAGACTTTGGGGTGATTTGGTGTGGGAGGAGATCAAAAGGAACACTACAGATGGTGTCACAACTAGAGTTGAGGAGCAAGAAAACCTTTCCTTGGAAGGAAAGGGAAAGAAGGCTTGAGGCAAGCCAAAATCCAGAGAGAACCAGGGCAAGAAGAAGGACCTCAAAAAAATCAAATATTTTCACTACCATGAATATGGACACTATGCAACAAAGTGTCAACACAAGAAATCTAGTAAGAAACTTGCAGGAGGAGGAGGTGGTACTCTCACATCAAAATTCGAATTGGATTTCACCATCATTGCATGCATGGAAAATAATGTATGGGGAATTTTATGGTACTTAGATTATGGTGCCTCATTTCATATGATAGGAAGCAAGGAGTTCTTTAGAAACCTGGAGGAGAAGGACCTACAATTACACATAGAATTTGGTGATGATGGGACATATAGTACCAAAGGGATTAGTACTATCACCTTTAAGGAGTCAGGCTCACATATTCACCTGAAAAATGTTATGTATGTGCCTGGGTTGAAGAAAAAATTGATTTTTGTAGCTATATTGGAAGACTAAGGATATGATGTGGTGTTTAGTAAAGGAAAAATTTGCTAAAGCATGTTGCTATGGGACAAGTAAAACAAATTGGTGTTAGAGTAAAAAATATATACAAGCTAGAGGTGGATACATGAGTTGCATTGAGTAACAAAGAATAACATGTTCAGAGTCAAGATGCTGGAGAACTCTGGAACAGGTGCATGGGTCACCTACACCATGGAGCTTTGAAAACAATGCAACAGATCACTACTGGACTTCCAAAATGCACCCTTGACCAACATGATGTTTGCAAGGGATGCACTGCTGGAAAATATATCAAAGCCTCCTTCCAGAGACGAGATAACAGAGCTAGAGCCATGTTGGAGCGAGTCCAATCAGATGTGTGTGGACCATTTTCTATAGCCTCAATTACAAAGCAAAGGTATTATGTAATTTTCATATATGATTTTTCCTGCAAGTGCTGTATCTATTTTATGAAGAAGAAAGATGAAGTGTTTCCAAAATTTATTGAATTCAAAGCATTGGTTGAAAATGAGACTGGTAAGAAAATTAAATCCCTGAGAAGTGATAAGGGAGGAGAATTTGTGTCTAATGCTTTCAAATATTTTAGTGCTAAGGAAGGCATTAGAAGAGAATTGATTTCACCTCACAACTCACATCAAAATGGGGTGGCAGAAAGGAAAAAACATAAGCATTGTAGGGGATGTAACAATAATGTTGCATGATCAGGGACTACCACTATATCTGTGGGTAGAAGCATGCAATACAACTGCTTATTTTCAGAACTAGAGCCCTCACAAAATACTTGGCATGATCACACCCTAAGATGCTTTCTCTAGGAGGAAGCCAATGTACTCCATTTTCAAATTTTTGGAGCTATAATATTTTTTCATGTCTCCAAGGAAAGTAGGAAAAAGTTGGAGCCTACAGTTAAGATGGGGATCTTTGTAGGATAAATAAAGACACCTCATAACTATCAGGTGTATTTTCCCTCACTCAGGATGATAATGATGAGGAGAGATGTCATATTTGATGAGGAGAAGGCTATGAGAAGCTCTCTAGGGTGAAAGCTGAGTATTCCACCAGAGGAGGAGCTTCTATAGCCAAAGGAGGAACCTCATGCAAATCCTGAGGATGATGTGGAGCAACCACATGTGGAGTAGTAGAAACGAGGTTGAGTGGAGGCACTCACTCAACTTGAATCTTCCATAGAGAGGAGGAAAAGAACCGGAGATGCTTACAAGTTGGTGCAAGATGCACAGGAGCATGTGGGATCTCCTACATCCTTGTGCAGATAGAGGAGACCACCAAACATGTATACTAGTTATATGAAATTTATGGCATAACTCATTGGTTATGAGCCTTCTTCATTTGAGGAGGTACTTTCCAAACAAGTGTGGGTAGATGCCATGGTGGAGGAGTATGACTCCATCATGAAGAACAATGTATGGGAGCTGGTGTTGAGACCAGAGAACAAGTCAGTGGTTGGTTCCAGATGGATTTACAAAGTGAAACATGCAGATTATGGCAAAATCAAGAAGTACAGGGCCATATTTGTGGCCAAAGGTTTCCACAAGTAAAGGGAGTCGATTATGACAAGAGATTTTCCCCTATGGCAAGATATTCCTCCACCGGAACCATTCTAGCATTAGTTGTGTAGATGGGGTGGAAATAAATGGATGTGAAGGCTGCCTTCCTCAATGGAGTGGTTGAGGAGGAGATTTACATAGAGCAACATGAGGGATTTGACACATTTGACAGGGAGACACATGTGTGTAGACTCAAGAGATCCCTTTATGGTATCAAGAAAGCACCCCATGATTGGTACACTAAGATAGACAAATATCTTAGTGGATTGGGTTTGGTACACTAAGATAGACACATATCTCTACTACATTATGGTAGATGGAAATTTTCTCATTCTAGTCTTGTATGTAGATGACTTTATACTGATAGGGGATGAGAAGCTGATCTAACCTTGCAAGGAGGACCTTGTAAGAGAGTTTGAGATGAAGGGCATGGGCTTGATGCACTACTTTTTTGGTTTAGAGGTGTGTCTGGGAGATGGAGAGTTGTTTGTGGGTGATGGGAAGTATACCTCTAAAATAATTTAGGGATTCCATATGATGGAGTAAAAGCCTATAGACACTCGTCTAGCTACCAACTAGAGGAAGGAGGATGCTTATATAGTAGAGGAAATATATGCTACCATATACAAACAACTGGTGGGGTCCTTAATGTATCTGGTGAACACAAGGCCTAACATATGTTATGCAATTAATCAATTGAGTTAGTTTATGGTGAAGCCTACCAAGCTTCACTGAAAAGCAGCAAAATATTTTCTTAGATACCTTAGAGGCATAATATATTTTAGGCTATGGTACAAGACGAATGATGATGTGAAGCTCCAAGGCTTCACTAATGCAGATTGGGCAGGGAGTCGATTATATAGGAAGAGCACTTCAGGAGCTATCTTCAGTGTTGGGTCAACAATTATTTTCTGGTATAGTAGGAAACATAGATATGTAAAACTCAACTCAACAGATTCTGAGTATATGGCTGTTAGTAAAGCAACGTGCAAGGCCATTTGGATGATGAAAATTATTATTGGTATTTTCAACCATCAGATGGATCCTACTGTTATTCACTGTGATAATCATAATTGTATCAAACTCTCTGGAAATCTAGTATTGCATGACAGGTCCAAGAACATTGATATTAGGTACCATATGTTGTGAAGATAAATCCCTTCTGCAGATAAAAGCAATCTCTCTAGTCCTATGAGAGGATATAGCAACAAACCAGACAAAATAAAGCAAAACTCTCCTAGTTTATGTTGGAAAATAAAAAGTGAGAGAGAGAAACCTACCTCACTCTAATGCTAAGCACTCAACCTTTGATGACTATCATGATGCCTTAGCTTCCAGGCTCGCTCCTCGTTATTCCTTGCATCCAAATACATGCAAGAGAGATAAAAATAAAACAAGAGATACAAAATAATACATAGTATAGTTCAAACATAAACTACATGACAGATCAAGGAACATCATGCTAAATGAATAAATATTTAGACATTTATGGAAAGTAAACACTAGATGTATATATTAATGAATCAAAAAGGGAAGCATACAACCATTGCCTTGATGTTGGAGACCTCCTTTGTAGTGGATTTCCAAGTCCAAGCATAGACCATTCAAGCACTCCTTCTCCTTAGTTAGATGGGTAGCATTTAGGCATAGTTTCAGCATAGGAATGCAAACAAGCAATGACCAACCATTTGGGGATGGAAGGGAGTTGATTTATAGGATGAGAGAGGGACTTAGGGATCCAGAAAAGAGGGAGGAAGGTCCACATCTCAAAGGGAATATTTCTAAAGGTAGGATCAAGGGCTCAAAATGGGAGAGCTCGACCATATCTCTATCCAACAACATCCACCTTGCTATTCTTGAAGATTCTAGCAGGCAAAGCTTCTCCTCTACTTTAGGAAAGAGTGGTAGAAGAGGTTCAGTGTGGGTTTTCATATAAAAATCCACCCTGACAGTGGTAGGTCAACAAACTACTACCTTCTATCAACACAAGCCAACAGTAGTGCAAAGCGTGTTGGTCATGAAAACTAGGATTTTAGGCAAACTTCTCCAGAATTGAATCAGGGTAGTTTTTCTTCTAGTCTATATGTATGTTTTTGTATGTGTTTCATAGTGAGTACACTAACAACTTTTGTCACTTTGCGAAATTTTGAGCAAATTTAGACAACTTAGGGTATGAGAAAGGAAGCGTGACAAAATACTATGTAACACCATCACTTAAGAGATTGTGTGCAGAGGAGAAACATGATGTCGCAGTAAATTCCCATAGAGGAGCAAGATGCAAATATTTTGACAAAGGCATTTCCAAGAGGAAAATTTGAGTTCCATAGGAGCAAGATAAGGGTGGTGCAAAACCCTTTTCTTGCTAAAAGGGAGTGTTAAAATGTAGCAAGATAAGTATTCATTGGACTTGTACCTTAGTCACATGGAGAAATTCAATTTTCCACATCAGGAAGATGGCTTGGATTGTAGTTAGCTTGAGTGACCTGGCTTTGTCTCCTAGTTAAGTTAGTAAATTCAAGTTATAGGATAGAAGTAGAGTTGTGCATGGGTTTATTGATATAATTTAGCAATCTAGTAGAGTTATTGTTAGTTAAAATTAGTTAACTAAGCTCTAGTCACTAGTGGAGTCAATAGGAGTTCAATTGAGTAGTTATAACAATTATTAACTCATTGATCTCTTAGTTAATTGATCAATTTACTAAAACATTACCCAATCATGCATGTAATTTGAATAGCCTAGTTGGAGTGGAGGAAAAGGTACATTGTAATTATAAACTATATACTAGTTGAGTGTACATACTTTTACATTGAGAAAGTGATCAATTCCTCAAGAAATTGTGCAAGGACATAGGGAATTTCCCTATTATTTAGGAGCTAATTTCCTCCAAGATTGCACAAGGAAATAGGAGGAAGGTTGAGGCCTATTTTTGTTAAGTGTTGGTCAGATCAGGTCAGTGAGCAGGATATTAGTATTGCAATGCAGGTGATGCTTCGTGTGTGAATCTTTCATTGTAATTGATCCATATTCTCATTTGAATTAATGCAAAGCTGTAGAGGGGTTTTTCCCAGTTGGGTTCCCTAGTAAAATCATTGCGTTCCTTGTGTTTTTATGGTTGAATGTTATTGCATGTATTTCTATCATGTGTTTTCCTTTCTCCAGAATATTAGAAGAAATTTTTGTCTCTTTATTTTAGTTCGATTTCATTGGAAATAAAAAAGTTCTTGCAATTTATACATAACATACCCACTTGCATTTGTCTCCACTTCAAATATATGCTTTAAGTTTGGTAGTGCCAAAATTTGCGCTTGACTAATATTCTCCTTTAGTTATTCAAAGGCCATTTTTTGACCTTTTCCCTAATGGAAATTCTTTCCACTTTTTGTTATGGCATGGAGCGGTGCTACTACCACTGAAAATGAGGCTATGAATTTCCTCAGGTACTATGATGCCCCAATGAAACTCCTAAGCTCAAAAAAATTATTAGGAACCTTCCATTTCATGATGGTATCAATTTTGGTAGGATATATCTTCATCTCTCCACCTATTACATACCCCAAATACACCAAATACTATTGTGCAAACTCACACTTCTTGTGATTTGCTAACAATTAGTGTTTCTTTAATGTCTCCAACACCTACATCAAATATGATATTCTCTCCTCGTAGGTAGCACTGTGAACCAATATACCATTAAAATAGACAATAACAAGTGAATCTATAAAAGGGTGTAGTATATCATTCATTAATCCCATGAACATATATGGTGCATTGCATAGGCCAAATGGCATCACTAATCACTCATACAAACCTTTCCTAGTTTTGAAGGTGGTATTCTAGGTATCTTCTTCTCTAAATCGAACCTAGTGATATCCATACTTTAACTCCAACTTAGTGAAGTATTTTTCTTACAACAATTGATCCAACATATCATCTATCCTGGGTAGGGGATACCTATTCTTGAGAATGATTTTGTTCAATTCCCTGTAATCTATACATATCTACCAAGTTCCATCCTTCTTTGGCACAATAATGATGGGTGAATCACAAGGTGATGTACTCAGTTGATTGACACCTTGTTCCAGTAGCTGTTGCAACTGTTTCTTCACCTCACTTGTTTCTATAACAAGTTACCTCTACAAAGCAATGTTTGGCAATGGCGAGTCCAACAATAGATGGATCTCGTGCTCCACTTCCCTCTTAGGTGGTAAACCTTTAGGCTCTTGGAACACATCCTTGTATGGATGTAGAAACTCTTTTAGTTGTTGTTTTTGTTTCTTAGTACACCCTGTTATCCCCTACAATTTCCTAGGTTGAGGAGGAGATCGAAAGAGGTAAGCTCGAACCACTTTCAGCTCAGTAACTAGCCCTACTCAGCCAGAAAGGGATCTCTCAAAGGATTTTTCAATGAATATATGTAAAGAGACAAGTTTTAGGCTAGATATATATGTTTGTTTTGAGTTCTTGTGAATTTAGGTTTTTTAGATTTGCTGGACTAGGGTTTTGAGCAAGTAATTAGGTCTAGGCTTCAAATATGCAGAGACAAGTATAAATAGGAGCAAGATATTAGTGTGTTATGGTGCAATTGGAGTGTTTTTCAATTTATTATAGATTTTTGAGATTAAAAGAAATGAATGAGCATGTGAAAGCATGAATTCATTAACTTTAGAAGAAAGGGAACACAAGTATGAATTCCACATAAATAGAGCTTAAATTCAAGATTCCTGTCTATATAACTGCAAGGAAATTCATAGGAAGAAGATAAAGCATGTAAAGAGAGATGATTTATCCATTAGAAACTGATATAAAGAAAAAACAAACACCATAGACTCATTGAACTAGAGTTCCTGAAATACAGCTGCAATTGCTCTTATATTAGCTGAAGAGAACATAAACATACATGCCTTCTCCAACAAAATCCAACTTCTCTCTCTGAATGAGAAATGATACATATAGACTCAATTGAACCACTTCCATACCTTCAGGAGTCGAATTCCTATGTGGTGGAACTATTTCCAATATTTTCTCAACCAATAGGTGAGAGTGAGAAGGTCAAATACAAACACTTCTTGTAGACTTTGTTTTGAATTTTCTTCCTTTATGAGGTCTAATTAACCATAAAAACAACCTATCATGTCTATTTATTCATGATTACATCATCTAACGTCGAAATACTGTAATTACATCAAGATTTTTGACTTTGACCAAGTCAAACTGAAAACTAGGAAATTTGCACAGTGAAATTTAAATGAAAAACATAGAAATTTGCAGAAGAGCAGTGCTGACTTTGATCCCACTTTAAGGTGCCTTCCCGAGGTCCAAATGAATATGTGAAAGGATGATAAACTATATTTTCAAGTCTAGTTTCCAGAACACCTTTAATTTTTTAAAATGACCCATGGGAAGGCCTTCAAAAATTCATTCTCCCAAGGTGTCTCCAGAAGTGCAACGCTTGTCAAAAAGAGGGGCAGAATGATGATTTTTTACCCCTTTTCCTCGTTTTCTCAAAAATTGGGCCCTCTTTGAAAAATCTGATGAAATGGGTTTTGAGAGGTTTCCATGATATTTCCAAAAGTGAAAACCATTTGTCATTTGGAGGCCTAAGGAAAACGCATAGCGCCAAGGCGCTGCGCTTGTGTGACTAGCCAAATTTTTGAATTTGGCACCACAATAACCAAAAAAAAAAAAATCTTCAAAATTCCTTCAAAATTGGCCATGAGCTACAAAATGATGTATGTCAAGCCCTCATAGATTCTTCAGCAAGCATCTCTAAGTTGTCCCTCTCATTTTGGTATTTTAGGGTTTCTTTGAGCTTGTTTTCCAACTGTTTGACCTTGATGTTACAAATCATATTTTTGGTCTGGTAGTGATGTGCCATGTGCCTTAGTAGTTGGTTATCTCTATTGGATTTTTCAAGAAGATTCTCCAAGTGGTTATTGACCTTGTCTAACCAATACTCTCTGTCCTCATTGATCTCCAAGTCAATTCTGTCGTCCATGTCTAGATCTTCATCTAGAAAACTATGTTCTTTCTCCTCCTTCAATGCCTTCTTGAGTCTTTTGGTCCTTGCCCTCTTTTTCCTGCCTTGTTTTTCAGTTTCCTCAAGTTCACTAGGCTCCAACACTACTTTTCCCTTACCCGCTTGCTACAAAAATTTAGTTTTCTCTTTCTCCATGATGAGTTTTCTAGCTTTAAGCTGACTGTTTTCTTGTTCTAGGAAGGAAATGATGAAATGAGGGAGTTAGGGAAGGGAAATGATGGTATGGGAATTTTGGGAGATAGATAGGGGTTGTAGGGAACTTAGGAAGTTTGAATGGAGTGAAATGAGAGAGAGAGATGAGTAGGATAATTTGAAAAATAGTCTTGTTAGGAAATTGCCCAAAACGATAGGTATGAGATAGGGTTTATGTAAGGGTGAGGCAATCTGATGATTGATAAGTTATTTAGTGAATCAAAGGGTGTTTTAAACATGTACAGAGGTATGAGGTGGAATATTTAAATGTTTTCAATATCAAAACTAACCAAACCATCGGTTACACTAGTGCTTGCAACATAAAAATTTCACTAAACCCTAGATGAAGAGAACTTGCATTTGCATTCATCTTGCCAAAGGAAAAAGGTGAGCAAAAGGATGATACTTACTTGTAAACAAGATTAGAATAGAAAGAAATAGGAATGTAATCTCAAAATAAAAATTTGGGTGAGTTTGGACGAGTTTCGGGCTACTCTGGCATAAGCGCAAGGCAGTTCATGAAAGCACAATGCAATTCACAAAAGCGCAACATAGTCTCCAAAAGTGCAACACCAACTTGCAACCCACTTTGGGATGCATTAAAATGCTCCAAACTGTGAACTTGATAGCTCGTTGGAAAGCGCTTGATGTTTTCTACAAGATGGACACCTCAAGCATGTAATTTGGAGACTCTAGCAGGGAGACAAATTGATTTTCCCAAGGTCACTCCAAAAACTGAGGGTGTCTATGACAAAAGTGAAACACCAACTTGTAGAGAACTTTTGGATGCCTTCCACTAATCCACATCATGATCTAAAGGTACCATTGGAAGTATTAGGATGTCTGCTACATAATAGAGTCCTTAAGCACTGCCAACACCTGCTCCAAATCCCTGAAAAACTGTTTTGAAGTCAAGTTGTCCAAAAGTGTAACAACTATCCCATTGCAAGTGTAGTTTGGGCGTTTCTATCAAATCATAATACTTGTGCATAAACTGAAGGAGGTTTTTTTTCCTTGGACTACATTTGACAAAAAACCTGTTTCACTTTTGTAAAATTCTTCTCCATTTGGTAATAAACATATTTTGAAGAAAATATGGCCCTATGAGAAATGATGAGACAAGGTAGTGTACTACAACATTGTATTATTTGAAATAAAACATTACCTTTACCTTTATTTTTCTTTCCCTAAGCTACTAACTCCCTTTACCCACTGAATCACATGATGGACATGTTTTTTTTTTGACATATGGTATCATGATGACACATGGAGTGGAACCCAAGACCATGACCTAAAATGAGGAATTTAACCATTTCATGACCCAAGACACTTAAATAAAGATATGATACCTCGAATAAGACAATGACCATGATGAGTGATGAAGACCATGAGTAAGTGAAGGGAGTAGCCGTGACCTAGACATTAATAACCAGTGACCAAATTTTTATTTGAAGATTCACTGAAATGACAAAAATTTGACTTGACACCCTAACAACACCTTGTAAGAGCATATTTGATCACCGGTGACAAGCTGAACTGAATGACACTAACATTGGCTCCAGCTGGGGATGGCATCCCCTTGGAGGTGTCAAGAAAACCATAGACCAAGTAGCCTTATTCATTTGGCATGGAGTCAAAAATAAAAAGACCAAACTCAAAACTGAAAATTGACTAACTAACTGAACTGACTTGACTATAAAAAACATAGTGACTAAACTTACTTATGGCAACAAACCATCGATATCTTAGGGCCTTCACCTCGAGCTTCAAATCCTATTGATAAGCCCCCACCTTTCGAAGATATATATATTTGTAATGATCCCTCTAGTGTAACCAATCCAAAAAATGGCTACTTACTTGAATCTTGTTCACACTTTCCTTGAGCAGGCAGAAAAAACAAAAAATAGGCCACTCCAAGTGTCCATTGAACATATGTACATGATACATAAATACAATAAGATTCATATCCCTTGATGACTGAAACAATTTAGCAAAAGGATCCTGAATAATCTGAAATGTTACCCTGTCTTGAAAGTCAGTAGAAATACAAGCACACTCTTAATTTTCTAAATCTGGAGGAAGATCATCACGTGCAAGAGGCTCTAAAACAACTCATTCTTTTTCACTGCTTTCCTGTAAGTCATGATGGTCAATTTGAAATCTAACATCCTCAAAATCTGAAGCTACATGTATGAATGTCTCTTCATGTAAATCTAGGTTGAAATTTTCTAGAGCAACAGATTCATCAATTATTTGGAAAAGATTACTTTCAAAATAATCTTCCACAACTGGCACAACAAGATGTACTTCTATATCACATACCCTTTTAATTCCATCATCTTGGGCTACATTCTCATGCTCTTGAGAATAAGGTTGATTAAAGGGATCTAAAATCTTCCTTTTATCCATTAGTTCCTCAGAAGAAACATAAAGCATTTGAATATCTATTTATTCTTTTCCTTGTTGATTTAAGGTCTATTGAATAGGTTGATCATTAAGTTCTAGGAAACAAACCTACTGCTCATTAATTTCGAACTCAATGGATGAATGATGACTCTCAGGAATCTTAATGCAAACCAACTCAGAATTAGAATCTTCATCAAGGAGTGGAGGGTAGCTGAAATGGCCATTATCATATGTATCTTGTGCACTAAAAGAAAGGCATGAATGCTACAAATTATCGCCTATTTTAGATGATAGAAGATCATTGTCATCTATTGGAGATTTCTGCTCAATTTTTTTGTCATCCAAGATAGAATCCATGATCTTAACATGGTGGTGAAAATCGTTTTCATTCAAAGCATTCAATATTTCATCATCCATAAACTCTTCATCACCATAAGGACTTTCTAGCTCTTGCTTAAATTTTTCAAAATTATCACAACACTTTTCAATCAAAAGCAAATAAGGATAGGCTTCTCTATACTTCTCAAAAAATACTGAGTGAAAATCCTTGAGAGAATAGGTACAAGCAGGAGGAAAGCTTTCATACCAAAACCATGCTCTTTCTTCTAATGTGGCCATGAACATCTTCATTAAACAATCTTCATGAAAATTAATCCTCAGCTTACGCACATGCATATGAAATCTTATTAAATGAAGTGTAGCATCATCACCTTTTCCAACTCTGAAATTTGGCAAGTATGTTTGCCAATCTACTTGAGGCATACGATTTGGAAAGCTTGGAACATGATCTTGATGCATAGGAGCATACCTTTTGGATTGAGAACTCATTTCGATTTCTGGATCCTGCTACCAGTGGAGTCTTCGGATCAAGTGGGAGTCGCCAGGTGAATGGTTCAACCTTCATATGTGTTTGATCACTATTCACCACCAGCAATCTGATCTGATCTTTTTTCGTTCTTTCCCAGGAAAGATATGATCTCTTGTTTTCCCGACAATGACACCAAAATGTTATCCCCTACAATTTCCTAGGCTGAGGAGGAGATCGAAAGAGGTAACCTCAAACCACTTTCAGCTCAATAACTAGCCCTACTGAGCCAGAGAGGGATCTCTCAAAGGATTTGTCAATGAATATATGTAAAGAGATAGGTTTTAGGCTAGATATATAAGTTTGTTTTGAGTTCTTGTGAATTTAGGTTTTTTAGGTTTGCTGGACTAGGGTTTCGAGCAGGTAATTAGGTCTAGGCTTCAAGTATGCAGAGACAAGTATAAATAGGAGCTAGATATCAGTGTGTTATGGTGAAATTGGAGTGTTTGTCAATGTAGTATAGATTTGTGAGCTTAAAAGAAACTAATGAGCATGTGAAAGCATGAATTCATTAGCTTTAGAAGAAAGGAAACACAAGTATGAATTCCACATAAACAGAGCTTAAATTCAAGATTCCTGTCTATATAACTGCAAGGAAATTCATAGGAAGAAGATAAAGCATGTAAAGGGAGATGATTTATCCATTATAAACTGATAGAAAGAGAAAACAAACACCATAGACTCACTGAACTAGAGTTCTTGAAATATAGCTGCAACTGCTCTTGTATTAGTTGAAGAGAACATAAACATACAAGCCTTCTCCAAAAAAATACAACCTCTCTCTCTAAATGAGAAATGATACACATAGACTCAATTGAACCACTTCCCCACCTTCAGGAGTCTAATTCCTAGGTGGTGGAACTGTTTCCAAGATTCTCTTAACCAATAGGTGAGAGTGAGAAGGTCAAATACAAACACTTCTTGTAGACTTTGTTTTGAATTTTGCTTCCTTTATGAGGCCTAATTAACCATAAAAACAACCTATAATGTCTATTTATTCATGATTACATAATCTAACCTCTAACTATTATAATTAGATCAAGATTTTTGACTTTGACCAAGTCAAACTGAAAGCTAGGAAATTTGCACAGTGAAATTTAAATGAAAAACACTGAAATTTGCAGAAGCGTAGTGCCAATTTTGAGCCCACTTTAACGTGCCTTCATGAGTGTTGGAAATAATACTGAGAGTGGGGGGGGGGGGGGGTGAATCAGTATTATCAGATCAATAAAACTTTTTCAATGCTCAGAAACATATACGCTACTTCAGTTAAGTGAACCAGCGTGTACACGCCACTGTGTCTAAAGAAACCAACGTATAACCATAAATATTATAATTCAGTTAGTTTATCTTCAGTTAAATGCATTAGGACATTATTCACCATATTAAGAGTAAACAGATGCAGTATAACAGAACAGATCATCACACAAAAGCCACACACATGAACACCATGATATAAGGTGGAAACCCAATGTGGGTGAAAACCACCTGCTGCAAGTCGTCTCTATCTTTCTTTAATAAGAACTTCAATTTACAATCTTTTGTACTGGTGCAGCCTTATACCAGTACGTAGGCTACAACCTGCAAAAGGATTCAACCTTCTCTCGTTCTCCAAACTTCCTTGGAAGGGAGCTCCAACCCCCTTTGCTCTTGTACTAGCTAAGATACTAGTACGTAGGTGCAGGCCTACAATCTTCTTTCCTTCAGGTACCACTTTTCATCAATTTTCAGACTGGATACTCCTGAAGCACAACATTACAATCTGAAGACCATGATTCATTCACAAATCATTGAAGCATAAAACAACCAATACTAGCATCATCAATCTTTGAATCACTGAACCATTGAAACCCTGTCAAACCCAGTCACCAGAACACAGAGCAGACTACAGAACTCTGCAATAACAGTCAGACCCAGCTGCAACCCAAAAAATCAAGCTCCAAAAGATATACGCTACTACAATGAAGGCAACCCGCGTATACATGCGGTTTTACCGAAGACAACCTGCGTACAGATCTAAAAATAATTTTTCATAACTTGCAGCTGTACCAGATTTCAGTTATACCCAGAACATAACATTGCGTCTGTATGCAGATCTAGAAATACGCATAATCAACCATATAAAGATAGTTCATTTCAAACCATTTGATCCCGATCTCTCCTTAGATCTTGTTCTCCATCAACCGATGAGATCTCTCCTTAGCTCAGATCAAGCAATACATCATCAACCAATAACCTGCATACTGGATCTAATACTTCATCAGATATTCAAGACTTTTTCAGATACACTTGCCTAATGATTTCCTTCTCCTTATATAGCCTTAGGCCTTGTTCAATACCAAGGGCCAAAACCATAGAAATCCAATACCATCATCTTCAAAACTAGGGATCAACACGTCCGTCGAGACACCAAGGTCCAAAACCATAGGCACAACTTCCAAGGAATAACCGCTGTGGACCAAAGATAAGTTTTCCACATACACGCGCTTTTACTGAAGCCAACCGGCATGTACACGCGACTTGGTATATAGCGAACCTGCGTATACGCGACTTGGTATATAGTGAACCTACTTGTATACGCGACTTGGTATATAGTGAACCAACGTGTATATATTTTTCTTCATACTTGTAGACTGATCATCAATTCCTTGCTGCTATCCTTCTGTTCTTCTTGAAGTATAGAGTCATGTTCTTCTTGAAGAACATCTTTTGCAGATCTTGCCTACAGTCAGGAAGAGCATGAACAACACACTTCAGCAAAACAGAGACTCGGCATGTACTCAGGGGGAGCATTGACAGATTGGTACACTTTGGCATATACAAAGGGGGAGATCATTTAGAGATTTTAACAGATACTCAGGGGGAGTATGGACAGTGGAATGATTCAGCAAAGGAAGAGAATATCTTGGTCCACCCTTTGCCCTTGATGTCAAAGGGGGAGAGTGATTTGGTGTTGTTGCCATCAAGTCCAAAGGGGGAGATTGTTGGCATTATGATGCATGTGTTGTACTTGATGGCAACCCTC
Source organism: Pinus tabuliformis (assembly GCA_031772625.1). Lineage (NCBI taxonomy): Eukaryota > Viridiplantae > Streptophyta > Pinopsida > Pinales > Pinaceae > Pinus > Pinus tabuliformis. The sequence goes on from CM062818.1 coordinate 1,069,462,383, forward strand.
TCATAGAAGAACATCTCACCTATGTATAACTGGATGAATCTTCAGAAGAGATGTCAGATGTGACTGATGGAGGATAGCTCAACGGAATCAGACTCACCTATGTATAACTGGATGAATCTTCAGAGGACAGCTCAAAGGAATCAGATGATAGTTCTAAGTGTAACAATGTACACGCTACTTGGATGAACCCAACCTGCGTGTATACGCAATTTTTCCAAGGCCAACCCGCGTACAGATCTAAAATTAATTCCTTATAACTTTGCAGCTGTACCAGACATCAATCATACTATAGAACATTATTTGCGTCAGTATGCAGATCTAGAATAAGCATAATCAACCATATAAAGATAGTTCATTTCAAACCATTTGATCCCGATCTCTCCTTAGATCTTGTTCTCCATCAACCGGTGAGATCTCTCCTTAGCTCAGATCAAGCAATTGCATCATCAACCCATAACCTGCATACTGGATCTAATACTTCATCAGATATTCAAGACTTTTCAGATACGCTTGCCTAATGATTTCCTTCTCCTTATATAGCCTTAGGCCTTGTTCAATAGTGAGAGGATTGTAGCTTCAAGATTTTCAAGTAGCTGAATCTATCTTTGAGTTTCTTGATGGTTGTGTTCTTGTCATTGACTTCATTTCTTAATGATGTCACTTCACCCTACAACTTTTGACATTGATTTTCCTTGTCCTTGAGTAACTTTCTTACCTTGTTTCCTTCCTCTGATTGAGCTTTTAGTTTGGTAACTTCTTCTTTGAAAGCACATTCCCTTTTGTTCAATAGATCTTGTTGATCTTTAACTTTTTCTGTAAGCCTTCTAAATACTTCCTCTATTTGATACTTTTCTTGCTCACCCATAAAAGCATGTTCAGTAGTTTCACTATCACTTCCATCACTTTCACAAGGAAATATAGCTGGAACATCAGAGGATAACACATTCATACCTGATAGTGATTCTGAATCTGATTCTGAATCTGATTCTAAATCTGAAGAGCTTCTTATACCTAATCCCCAATTGATTCTCCCACTGTCATAGTCCTTCTGAGATGTCTTCTTCTTCTTATGAGCTTTCTTCTTAAGCTTCTTTCCCATTGTTCCACGGATCTCCTTCAAGCGATCAAGCTTTTACCAAAGGACCTGCTCTGATTCCAATTGTTGGAAATAATACTGAGAGGGGGGGGGTGAATCAGTATTATCAGATCAGATAAAACTTTTAATTCATACTTAGAAACATATACGCTACTTCAGTTAAGTGAACCCGCGTGTACACGCTACTGTGTTTATTGCAACTAGCGTATATCAAGAGATCTTATGATTCAGTTAGCTTATCTTCAGTATATGCATCAGAACATTATTAACCATATTAACAGTAAACAGGTGCAGTATAAAAGAACAGATCATCACACATAAGGTACTTTAATGGATATTGCTTTGCTTGCAATATGTTTGGTCACAAAGCTGCTGATTGCTACAGGAGAAATGTGAAACATGTAAGATGTTATGCATGTAACAAGCTTGGACATATAGCAAAGGAATGCAGGAACAAATCACGGATACCACACCAAAAGGAGAAAACAACATCACACTTGAAGATATGGAAAAAGAAGGAAGTCCAGTCAGAAAGATGTGGCACAGCACAATGTACTGAGACACAGCACATCACAGACATATCAGACTCAGGGGGAGCTGAAAGTGTAAAACTTCAGTGTCCTGAATCTCATACGCAAGTTCCTTAAAGGGAAGTCGCGTATATACGCGAGTTAGACACTGCAAAATCGCGTATATGTCAGTCTGAGGAAAAGCAGTGGGGACAGGCTCAGAAAAAGGATCTGATATGATTCAGTCCATTATTTGCTCTATTGGTTAATAGTTACAGTCTGATGAGGATGTGTGGAAATGTTTTGATACTAGAAGTGTTTTGATCCTAACTTGATGATGATGATGTCTTAATGCTTATTGCTGATATATGCATGATCAGATCTAACAGATGACACAGGTTGAGGGGGAGCATATGCCTTTAATAATTCATTGCTGGCATTATGGTTAATAGTCCTTGATGATGATGCTTATATGGCTAAATGATATATCTTGATATGATGTGGTTGTGAGTTGTCTATGATAAACTCTCATATGATTCTTGAAGTTACATAGTAGATGTTCAGATCAGATTTATGGTTGATCCTTTGATGATGCTTACATGGTGATCTTCATAAGGATAAGGAGAAGTACAAAGCTTGAATACACATCTCCCTCACTTGATGATGAGTCACTCATATACTGCTGTAGTCATATGCATCATACAGTTATGATGCAGGCACTCTTGTGGATAAGGATTGTTGCTGTTGATGATATCAAGAAGTTTTTTCAAATGAGCTTGAGCTCAAGATACATAGTGCTGATACATGGATGACTACTCAAAGTTTCTTTGTTGGAGACATGGTGATGAGTTCTTATTTATATGATGATAGGTTGATTATTACATATGTTGATTGATGCAGATGTTCCCAAGTAATGATACTTGGATCATGTAGATCTTGACGTTGATGTAATGGCTATGGTGGTTTCACATGTAATGTGAATGATTTCATGATGATGTTTAAAAGGAGGAGTTGACATCTATGTTCAGACATACCTTGCTGCAGGACATTTACAGGTTGCTGATATGAAAATGGTTGTACGCGAGTTTCATAAGGCCTATCCGCGTATATACGCTTGTTTATGTGGATGCAGACGCGTATATGGAGTTTTGAAGGAAATCAGCACGGACAGATGTTGGTTGCAGAAAGTCTGATATGGGTCTGACAGAGATCATCTGGCACAGGCTCAGGGGGAGTAGATAATCTTCCAATGATGCATTGTTGGCATTATCTTAAAGCTTTTGGTTCTAGTTCACATTTGTTGTTGGTTTCAGGTGGAACAAAGGCGAAAGGAGAACAGAAGGATCTCTTGGTTGCTGATCTGAATGGTGATTATCAGATGCTGCTAGTGACTTTCATAAGTCTTGGTCTAGTTCTTTCGTCTCTATGTCATATATCTCTTTCATGGTGTCAAGGTCATGTAACGGCCTATTCTGGTTTCCCCACTATGCCTGGGATGATTGATGCAATGTGATTGGTTGTCATATGTAAACTTTTGATGTATCCCCACTTGGTTGGGTGGATGAGTCAATTTTTGTATATCCTCACTTAGTTGAGAGATGGATGTATGTATGAGTCTTTGGTGATAGGAAGGTCTTTTATGATGTATAGAGTCATGTTCTTCTTGAAGAACATCTTTTGCGGATCTTGCCTACAGTCAGGAAGAGCATGAACAGCACACTTCAGCAGTACAGAGACTCGGCATGTACTCAGGGGGAGCATTGACAGATTGGTACACTTTGGCATATACAAAGGGGGAGATCATTCAGAGATTTTAACAGATACTCAGGGGGAGTATGGACAGTGGAATGATTCAGCAAAGGAAGAGAATATCTTGGTCCACCCTTTGCCCTTGATGTCAAAGGGGGAGAGTGATTTGGTGTTGTTGCCATCAAGTCCAAAGGGGGAGATTGTTGGCATTATGATGCATGTGTTGTACTTGATGGCAACCCTCTCATAGAAGAACATCTCACCTATGTATAACTGGATAAATCTTTAGAAGAGATGTCAGATGTGACTGATGGAGGACAGCTCAACGGAATCAGACTCACCTATGTATAACTGGATGAATCTTCAGAGGACAGCTCAAAGGAATCAGATGATAGTTCTAAGTGTAACAAGTTAGCTTTGCCATCAAGTCCAAAGGGGGAGATTGTTGGCATTATGAGACAAGTGTTTTCCTTGATGGCAAATCAAACTGATGACAAATCATAGTGCAGAAGGATAGCAGCAAGGAATTGATGATCAGACTACAAGTATGAAGAGAAAATATATACACGCTGGTTCACTATATACCAAGTCGCGTATACAAGCAGGTTCAATATATACCAAGTCGCGTATACGCAGGTTCGCTATATACCAAGTCGCGTGTACACGCTGGTTGGCTTCAGTAAAAGCGCGTGTATGTGGAAAACTTATCTTTGGTCCACGGCGGTTATTCCTTGGAAGTTGTGCCTATGGTTTTGGACCTTGGTGTCTCGACGGACGTGTTGATCCCTAGTTTTGAAGTTGATGGTATTAGATTTCTATGTTTTTGGCCCTTGGTATTGAACAAGGCCTAAGGCTATATAAGGAGAAGGAAATCATTAGGCAAGCGTATCTGAAAAGTCTTGAATATCTGATGAAGTATTAGATCCAATATGCAGGTTATGGGTTGATGATGCAATTGCTTGATCTGAGCTAAGGAGAGATCTCACCGGTTGATGGAGAACAAGATCTAAGGAGAGAATGGGATCAAATGGTTTGAAATGAACTATCTTTATATGGTTGATTATGCTTATTCTAGATCTGCATACTGACGCAAATAATGTTCTATAGTATGATTGATGTCTGGTACAACTGCAAAGTTATAAGGAAATAATTTTAGATCTGTACGCGGGTTGGCCTTGGAAAAATTGCGTATACACGCAGGTTGGGTTCATCCAAGTAGCGTGTACGTTGTAAAGCTGGATATTTGAAGTTGCAGATGGGTCTGATGGTTATTGCAGAGTTCTGTGTCTGCTCTGTGTTCTGATGACTGTGTTGTTGACAGTGTTTCAGTGATCAATGATGCAGGTTGTACTACAATGATGATTGTCTTATGGATCCAGTATGAAAATGTATGAAACGTGGTCCCGGGTAGATCGTAGGCCGGCACCTACGTACTGGTAAACATATCAGCTAGTACAAGAGAAAGGGGGTTGTAGCTCCCTTCAGTAGCAGTTGGAAAACAAGTAAAGGTTGGAGCATTCTGTAGGCAGGCACCTACGTACTAGTAAATGGATCGGCTAGTACAAGAGCTAAGAGGGTTGTAGCCCTCTGCAGGTTGTAGCCTGCGTGCTGGTAAAGGACTGCACCAGCACATTGTAAAAAAAATTTCTTATTAAAGAAAAGATAGAGACGACTTGCAGCAGGTGGTTTTCACCCACATTGGGTTTCCACCTTATATCATGGTGTTCATGTGTGTGCCTTATGTGTGATGATCTGTTCTTTTATACTGCACCTGTTTACTGTTAATATGGTTAATAATGTTCTGATGCATATACTGAAGATAAGCTAACTGAATCATAAGATCTCTTGATATACGCTAGTTGCAATAAACACAGTAGCGTGTACACGCGGGTTCACTTAACTGAAGTAGCGTATATGTTTCTAAGTATGAATTAAAAGTTTTATCTGATCTGATAATACTGATTCACCCCCCCTCTCAGTATTATTTCCAACAATTGGTATCAGAGCAGGTACTTTGGTAAAAGCTTGATCGCATGAAGGAGATCCGTGGAACAATGGGAAATAAGCTTAAGAAGAAAGCTCATAAGAAGAAGAAGACATCTCAGAAGGACTATGACAGTGGGAGAATCTATTGGGGATTAGGTATAAGAAGCTCTTCAGATTTAGAATCAGATTCAGAATCACTATCAGGTATGAATGTGTTATCCTCTGATGTTCCAGCTATATTTCCTTGTGAAAGTGATGGAAGTGATAGTGAAACTACTGAACATGCTTTTATGGGTGAGCAAGAAAAGTATCAAATAGAGGTAGTATTTAGAAGGTTTACAGACAAAGTTAAAGATCAACAAGATCTATTGAACAAAAGGGAATGTGCTTTCAAAGAAGAAGTTACCAAACTAAAAGCTCAATCAGAGGAAGGAAACAAGGTAAGAAAGTTACTCAAGGACAAGGAAAATCAATGTCAAAAGTTGCAAGGTGAAGTGACATCATTAAGAAATGAAGTCAATGACAAGAACTCAACCATCAAGAAACTCAAAGATAGATTCAGCTACTATGAAAATCTTGAAGCTACAATCCTCTCACTAAAGGGAGATCTTGAAGAATCAAGGAAGCAGAATGAAGAGATGTCAGATGTGACTGATGGAGGACAGCTCAACGGAATCAGAATCACCTATGTATAACTGGATGAATCTTCAGAGGACAGCTCAAAGGAATCAGATGATAGTTCTAAGTGTAACAATGTACACGCTACTTGGATGAACCCAACCTGCGTGTATACGCAATTTTTCCAAGGCCAACCCGCGTACAGATCTAAAATTATTTCCTTATAACTTTGCAGCTGTACCAGACATCAATCATACTATAGAACATTATTTGCGTCAGTATGTAGATCTAGAATAAGCATAATCAACCATATAAAGATAGTTCATTTCAAACCATTTGATCCTGATCTCTCCTTAGATCTTGTTCTCCATCAACCGGTGAGATCTCTCCTTAGCTCAGATCAAGCAATTGCATCATCAACCCATAACCTGCATACTGGATCTAATACTTCATCAGATATACTGGACCATATGCAAAAGATGTTCTTCAAGAAGAACAGAAGGATAGCAGCAAGGAATTGATGATCAGTCTACAAGTATGAAGAAAAATATATACACGCTGGTTCACTATATACCAAGTCGCGTATACAAGCAGGTTCTCTTTCTTCTTTAATAAGAAACTTCTTTTACAATGTACTGGTGCAGTCCTTTACCCGTACGCATAGTAGTCATACAAAGAAAAGCTTGAGTCATATACCGCATTAGAAAAGCGGAAGAAAGTTTCTTTTGGAAACGATATCTCTGCAGCCATAAAAGGAAAAGGTGTTTCTCCATTGAAAGAGAAGGTCAAAGCTGGAAATGTTTTGTATGTTGATGGATTGAAGCATAATCTTCTGAGTGTCAGTCAGATGTGCGATCAAGGAACAGAAGTAATATTTAGATCAAATGGATGTTGTGTTCGTGACCTTGATACAGGTAAAACAGTGATCAAAGGAAGAAGGACTCCAAATAATCTATACATATTTGAAGAAGGACCACAACAATGCTATTTGAGCAAGGATGATGAACACTGGCTATGGCATCGAAGGTTGGGGCATCTAAGCTTTTCAAAAATAAGGAAAGCATGCAAATATCAGGCAGTTCGTGGTCTTCCAGATATCAAAATTCCAGACAACACTATATGCAAATCTTGTCAGTTTGGAAAGAAAACCAGAACTAACTTTCCAGAGAAGGAAGGATCAGCCATCATACCTCTTGAGCTAGTCCATACAGATGTATGTGGTCCATTTAGGAAAAGGACACCTCGAGGAGAAGAATATTTGATATTATTCATTGACGATTTCTCCAGGTTTGTCTGGTTAGGGCTTATGAAGCATAAGGATGAAGCATTCAAAAAATTCAAATCCTTCAAAGCCTTGGTTGAAAATGAATCAGGACACAAAATTAAGTGCCTCAGATCTGACAGAGGTGGGGAGTTTACCTCAAACGAATTTTTCGATTTCTGTGAAGAACATGGGATAAGAAGAGAATTCTCTACAGTTAGAACTCCTCAGCAAAATGGGGTTGTGGAAAGAATGAACATAACAATCCAACAAATGGCTCGTGCTATGCTTGATGAATCAGGTACTCCCGCAACTTTCTGGGGTGAGGCTGCACATGCTGCGGTTATTATTCTTAACAAAACAAATGTCCGAGAAAACAGCACTCAAACACCTCATGAGCTCTGTAGTGGTGAGACTCCTTCAGTGAAGCATTTCAAAATCTTTGGGAGCAAATGTTATATTAAGAATACTGATGAGCAACTTGGAAAACTTGAACCAAGAGCAGATGAAGGCATTCTTCTTGGTTATTCTCCACATAGCAAAGCTTACAAGTGCTACAACAAAAGACTTGGCAGAATTGTTGACAACATTGATGTAGTGGTTGATGAGAAGGGATATATTCCTAGGCAAGTTCATCATGAAGACATTGAAGAAGATGAAGGCTACCCTCAAAGGCAGAATGATGAAGAAGAAGAACCTCAAGAAGAACCAGAGGAGTAGACAAGAATAGAAGAGAAGACTCCATCCAGATATGTTCAAAAGAATCATCCAGAATCTCAGATTGTGGGGCAGAAAGAAGCAGGAATACAAACAAGAAGAAGAATTGCAGAAGCTTCAAGCTATTTGGCATTACTCTCTTCCACTGAACCACAAAATGTAAAAGAGGCTATTGTGGTTGAAAAGGTTCTAAGATCTTTGTCCCCCAAGTTTGAATCTAAAGTGTCTGCCATAGAAGAAAAGGAAAATTTGCAAATTCTTACTATGTCTTAGCTTCACTGGATTCTAACCGCTTATGAAATGAGAAAGGGAGGTCCATCAGACAGAAGAGAAGCTGCCTTCAAGGCTTCAGGCAAAGAAGAGTATTATGAAGCAAGTCACGTGCCAGAAGATGAAGAAGAGGAATCAAATTTTGTCAGAAATCTTCAAAGGGGTTCTGGAAGGTTCAGAGGTAAGTTACCTTTTAAATGCTTTACTTGTGGAAGAGTAGGTCATTATGCTGCCAGATGTCCTCACAAAAATAAGAATGACAAGGGAAAGGAACCTGTTCTAAGGAACGAGTTGCTGATATTCTCACAAAACCACTGCCCAGGGAAACTTTTGAATATCTCAGACAAAAACTGGGAGTAGTTGATGCTTCATCCTGCTGTTGAAGCTTGTCTGTTCTACAGAAAAGTGGTATACGCAAGTTACGTAAGGGATATCCACGTATATACGTTGATTTATGATGGGAGAGTCGCGTGTATGGTGTACGCGTGTTGCAGAAAGAATATCCACGTGCATACACTGTTTTATGCAGGAGAAGTTGCGTATATGGAGTTCTGAACAACAAGGGCAGACTCCGGTTGGAGAAGGTATGAGATGGGTATGCCAGAATTCTTCAGGCTTAGTTTCAGGGGGTGCAGCAGGCACAGGTTCAGGGGGAGCAGCTTAAAGTCTCATAAAGCATTGTTGGCATTTAGATGCTTTTGGTTCTAGTACACAACTTTGTTGGTTTCAGGAGAAGGAGCTCAGAAGGCAATCTTGGTTGCTGATCTAAAAGATGTGTATCAGATGCTGCTTATGACTTTCATAAGTCTTGGTCTAGATTTGTTGTCTCTATGTCATGTATCTCTTCTGTGATATCTCTTTTATGGTGTCAAGGTCATGTAATGGCCTATGTTGGTTTCCCCACTATGCCTGGGATGAATGATGTAATATAATTGGTTATTTCTGATGTATCCCCTCTTGGTTGGGAGTATGGATTGAGTCTTTTTGGTGATAGGAAGGTCCCTTATGGTGTATAAGTCTTGGTTCTTTTGAAGAACATCTTTTGCAGATCTTGCCTACAGTCAGGGGGAGCATGTTTCAGCACAGCCAAGCAAAGATATCAGCATGTACTCAGGGGGAGCACAGCCCTTTGCCCTTGATGACAAAGGGGGAGAGTGATTTGATTTGGTGTTGTTGCCATCAAGTCCAAAGGGGGAGATTGTTGGCATTATGAGACAAGTATTGTCCTTGATGGCAAATCACACTGATAACAAATCATAGTGCAGAAGGATAGCAGCAAGGAATTGATGATCAGTCTACAAGTATGAAGAAAAATATATACACGCTAGTTCACTATATACCAAGTCGCGTATACAAGCAGGTTCACTATATACCAAGTCGCGTATACGCAGGTTCGCTATATACCAAGTCGCGTGTACACGCTGGTTGGCTTCAGTAAAAGCGCATGTATGTGGAAAACTTATCTTTGGTCCACGACGGTTATTCCTTGGAAGTTGTGCCTATGGTTTCGGACCTTGGTGTCTCGACGAACGTGTTGATCCCTAGTTTTGAAGCTGATGGTATTGGATTTCTATGGTTTTGGCTCTTGGTATTGAACAAGGCCTAAGGCTATATAAGGAGAAGGAAATCATTAGGCAAGAGCATCTGAAAAGTCTTGAATATCTGATGAAGTATTAGATCCAGTATGCAGGTTATTGGTTGATGATGTATTGCTTGATCTGAAGCTAAGGAGAGATCTCATCGGTTGATGGAGAACAAGATCTAAGGAGAGATCGGGATCAAATGGTTTGAAATGAACTATAATTATATGGTTGATTATGCGTATTTCTAGATCTGCATACTGACGCAATGCTATGTTCTGGATATAACTGATGTCTGGTACAGCTGCAAGTTATGAAAAAAATTATTTTTAGATCTGTACGCAGGTTGTCTTCGATAAAACCGCGTGTATACGCGGGTTGCTCTCATTGAAGTAGCGTATATCTTTTGAAGCTTGATTTTTTTGGGTTTGCAGTTGGGTCTGGCTGTTATTGCAGAGTTCTGTAGTCTGCTCTATGTTCTGGTGACTGGGTTTGACAGGGTTTCAGTGGTTCAGTAATTCAAAGATTGATGATGCTAGTATTGGTTGTTTTATGCTTCAATGATTTGTGAATGAATCATGGTCTTCAGATTGTAATGTTGTGCTTCAGGAGTATCCAGTCTGAAAATTGATGAAAAATGGTACCTGAAGGAAAGAAGATTGTAGGCTAGCACCTACGTACTAGTATCTTAGCTAGTACAAGAGCAAAGGGGGTTGGAGCTCCCTTCCAAGGAAGTTTGGAGAACGAGAGAAGGTTGAAGCCTTCTGCAGGTTGTAGCCTGCGTACTAGTATAAGGCTGCACCAGTACAAAAGATTGTAAACTGAAGTTCTTATTAAAGAAAGATAGAGACGACTTGCAGCAGGTGGTTTTTCACCCACATTGGGTTTCCACCTTATATCATGGTGTTCATGTGTGTGGCTTTTGTGTGATGATCTGTTCTGCTATACTGCATCTGTCTACTCTTAATATGATGAATAATGTCCTGATGCATTTAACTGAAGATAAACTAACTGAATTATAAGATTTATGGTTATACGCTGGTTTCTTTAGACACAGTAGCGTGTACACGCTGGTTCACTTAACTGAAGTAGCGTATATGTTTCTGAGCATTGAAAAAGTTTTATTGATCTGATAACACTGATTCACCCCCCCTCTCAGTATTATTTCCAACAATTGGAATCAGAGAAGATCGCTGCACATTGATAATCTCATCCAAGGTTTCAGATCCTTTAACAAATTTAAGATTAATCGCTTTTGTTTTCTCAATCTCCTTTCTAAGACAAACAATCTCACATTCCAATTTTTCAAGATGTTTTTCCTTTTCAGCTAGTTGACATTGTAGAGAATCAATAATAGCACTCTTCTCTTTCTTCACCCAAGTTTTTCATGCAATTAACAATCTCATCTACCCTAAGGAAATAGTTAGCCACACTTTCATCATTATACATTCTGAGATTCTCATACTTAATCCTGAGAGTTTGAAGTTTAGCACGCTTTACCTGTTCGTCTCCTTCATAGCTTGTGACAATTTTGTCCCATATTTCTTTTGCAGATTTATAGTGCATTACCTTCATGAATTCTGATTGAGATATACATCCCAATAGAGTATTGACTGCTTTCGCATTTGTTTCATATTTCTTTTTCTCGGCTGCATCTGTAGGAGTAGCTGAAGGAAAAGTGTAGCCTATCTCTACGATGTCCCAAACTTCTGTACCAAGAGATTGAAGATAGGCAGTAACTCTTACCTTCCAATAATTGAAGTTTGTCCCATCAAAAACCGGTGGCCTGATTGATGCTTCTCTCTCGTAGTTGCTCATGATGAACGATCTACCTTCAAGCGATCAAGCTTCTCTGAAGGACCTGCTCTAATACCAATGGTTGGAAATAATACTGAGAGGGGGGGTGAATCAATATTATCAGATCAATAAAAGATATACGCTACTTCAATGAGAGCAACCCGCGTATACACGCGGTTTTATCGAAGACAACCTGCGTACAGATCTAAAAATAATTTTTTTCATAACTTGTAGCTGTACCAGACATCAGTTATACCCAGAACATAACATTGCGTCAGTATGCAGATCTAGAAATACGCATAATCAACCATATAAATATAGTTCATTTCAAACCATTTGATCCCAATCTCTCCTTAGATCTTGTTCTCCATCAACCAATGAGATCTCTCCTTAGCTTCAGATCAAGCAATACATCATCAACCAATAACCTGTATACTGGATCTAATACTTCATCAGATATTCAAGACTTTTCAGATGCTCTTGCCTAATGATTTCCTTCTCCTTATATAGCCTTAGGCCTTGTTCAATACCAAGAGCCAAAACCATAGAAATCCAATACCATCAGCTTCAAAACTAGGGATCAACACGTCCGTCGAGACACCAAGGTCCGAACCATAGGCACAACTTCCAAGGAATAACCGCCGTGGACCAAAGATAAGTTTTCCACATACACGCGCTTTTAATGAAGCCAACCAGCGTGTACACACGACTTGGTATATAGCGTACAATGTAAGCGTGATCATCAATTCCTTGCTGCTATCCTTCTGTTCTTCTTGAAGAACATCTTTTGCATATGGTCCAGTATATCTGATGAAGTATTAGATCCAGTATGCAGGTTATGGGTTGATGATGCAATTTCTTGATCTGAGCTAAGGAGAGATCTCACCGGTTGATGGAGAACAAGATCTAAGGAGAGATCGGGATCAAATGGTTTGAAATGAACTATCTTTATATGGTTGATTATGCTTATTCTAGATCTGCATACTGACGCAAATAATGTTCTATAGTATGATTGATGTCTGGTACAGCTGCAAAGTTATAAGGAAATAATTTTAGATCTGTACGCGGGTTGGCCTTGGAAAAATTGCGTATACACGCAGGTTGGGTTCATCCAAGTAGCGTGTACATTGTTACACTTAGAACTATCATCTGATTCCTTTGAGCTGTCCTCTGAAGATTCATCCAGTTATACATAGGTGAGTCTGATTCCCTTGAGATGTCCTCCATCAGTCACATCTGATTTCCTTCTCCTTATATAGCCTTAGGCCTTGTTCAATACCAAGGGCCAAAACCATAGAAATCCAATACCATCATCTTCTGCACTATGATTTGTTATCAGTGTGATTTGCCATCAAGGACAATACTTGTCTCATAATGCCAACAATGAGGTCCAAATGAATATCTTAAAGAACAATCAACTATATTTTCAAGTCTATTTTCCATAACACCTTGAATTTTTGAAAACGATCCATGGGAAGGCATTCAAAAATTCATTCTCCCAAGGTGTCTCTAGAAGCTCAAAGCCTATCAAAAAGAGGGGCATAATGATTGATTTTTACCCCTTTTTCCTCTTTTTCTCAAAATTTGGGCCCTCTCTGAAAAATATTATGAAATGGGTTTTGAGAGGATGCCACGGGATTTCCAAAACTGCAAACCATTTGTCATTTGGAGGTCTGAGGAAAAAGTGTAATGCCTTCTGTGACTACCCAATTTTTTGAGTTTGGCACCAAGATAACCAAAAAGCCAAAAATGATCAGAATTCCTTCAAATGGTCATGAGTTGCAAAATGATGTATGTAAAGCCCTCATGGATGCTTCAACAAGCATCTCTCAGTTATCCCTCTCATTTTGGTCTTTTAAGGTTTCTTTGAGCTTGTTTTCCAGCGGTTTGACCTTGATGTTACAAATCATATTTCTGGTCTGGTAGTGATGTGCCATGTGCCTTAGTAGTTGGTTATCTCTATTGGATTTGTCAAGAAGATTCTCCAAGTGGTCATTGACCTTGTCTAACCAATACTCTCTATCCTCATTTCTCTCCAAGGCAATTCTGTCCTCCATGTTCTTCATCTAGCAAACTGTGTTCTTTCTCCTCCTTCAATGCCTTCTTGAGTCCCTTGGTCCTTGGCCTCTTTTTCCTGCCTTTTTTTTCATTTTCCTCAGGTTCACTAGGCTCCAACACTACTTTTCTTTTGCCTGCTTGTTGCAACAATTAAGTTTTCTCTTTCTCCATGATGAGTTGTCTAGATTTAAGCTGAATGTTTTCTTGTTCTAGGAAGGAAATGATGAAATGGGGGAGTTAGGGAAGGGAAATGATGGTAGGGGAATTTTGGGAGATCGATAGGGGGTTTTAGGAAACTTAGGAAGTTTGAATGGATTGAAATGAGAGAGAGAGATGAGTAGGAGAATTTGAAAAACAATCTTGCTAGGAAATTGCCCAAAATCATAGGTATGAGCTAGGGTTTATGTAAGGGTGAGGCAATCTGATGATTGATAAGTTATTTAGTGAATCAAAGGGTGTTTTAAACATGTACACAGGTATGAGGTGGAATATTTACATGTTTTCGATATCAAAACTAACCAAACCATCAACTACACTAGTGCTTGCAACATAAAAATTTCACCTAAACCCTAGATGAAGAGAACTTGCATTTGCATTCATCTTGCCAAAGAAAAAAGGTGAGAAAAAGGATCATACTTACTTTTGAAGAAGCTTAGAATAACAATAAATAGGAATGAAATCTCAAAATAAAAATTTGGGTTTGTTTGGATGAGTTTCGGGCTACTCTAGCACAAACGCAACACAGTTCATGGAAGTGCAACATAGTTCACAGAAGCGCAACGCCTCCTCTAGAAGCGCAACACAGTCTCCAGAAGTGAAACGCCAACTTGAAACCTACTTTTGGAGGCCTTAAGCTACTCCAAATTGTGAACTTGATAGCTCGTTGGAAATTGCTTGAAGTCTGCTACAAGATGGACACCTCAAGCATGTAATTTGGACAATCCAGCAGGGAGAAAAATTTATTTTCCCAAGGTCTCTCCAAAAACCTAGGGTGTCTCTAACAAAAGTACAGAGCCAACTTGCAAAGCACTTTTGGATGCCTTCCAGTAATCCAAATCATGATCTGAAGGTACCATTGGAAACCTTAGGATGTATACTACACAATATAGTCTTTAAGAACTGCCAACACCTACTCCAAATCCCTGAAAAATTGTCTTGAAGTCAAGTTTTCCAGAAATGTAACAACTCTCCCATTGCAAGTGTAGTTTGGGAATATATCTCAAATCATAATACCTGTACATAAACTGAAGGATGTTTTTGTTCCTTGGACTACAATTGAAAAAAACCTCTTTCACTTTTGTAAAATTCTTCTCCATTTGGTAAGAAACATATTTTGAAAAAAAATGGCCCTGTGAGAAATGATGAGACAAGGTAGTGTACGACAACATTGTCTTATTTGAAATAAAACATTACCTTTACCTTTATTTTTCTTTCCCTAATCCAATAACTCCCTTTACCAATTGAATCACATGATGGACATGTTTTTGTTTTGACATATGGTATCGTGATGATACATGGAGTGAAACCCTAGACCATGACCTAAAATGAGGAATTTAACCATTTCATGACCCAAGACACTTAAATAAAGATATCATACCTCGAAGAAGACAATGACCATGATGAGTGATGAAGACCATGAGTAAGTGAAGGGAGTAGCAGTGACCTAGACATCAACAATCAATGACTAGATTTTTATTTGAAGATTCACTGAAATGACAAAAATTTGACTTGAAACCCTAACAACACCTTGTAAGAACATATTTGATCACTGGTGATAGGCTGAACTGAATGACACTTACACACCCCTCTAGGGATCCTTTCTTCTTACTGACTCTTCTACAGACCAATTTTATCTTAAAAGAAACAAAACATAAAACTTACTGGAACTTATCAATTTCTTGGCTTGGTTGGCACTTACTAGCGAAAATTTTGACTTGCCTTTATGTGCATTGATGATGAAATTTTTTCCTTCCTTGATGATATGATACTGGTTGGATCTCCACATGAATATTATATCTCACATGTAAATGTAGGGACTCCCAAACATGAATCCACATACATCAAGGGGAACCACATCTATCTCTACTTCATCAATAAAAGCAACACTGATGGCAAATCTATTTTTGCACTGTTTTCTAAACTTTAACTTTTCATCCTTATTTACCCATCCCAATGGATATGAGCTCAGATGATAACTAACTTCCAATCCAAATTTGTTGACCAACTTTGTTGCAACGAGATTATCCTGCTCTCCTGAGTCAAACAAAGCCTTAATCATTGTCTTCTTGACCTGTATCTTTATATGGAAGAGTTTTTTCATTTCTTTCTCTTCATCTTGTGGAAGGCTACTTAGGTTCACCTCCTTTTGCACTGATGCATAGATGATCTTCTCGTCCATGTCCTAGTTTCTTTCAACTTGGTAGCTCAAATTAGTGGCAATGAGATTCTTCTTCTTATTGTATTTCTTTTTGTCCTTGGGGTTAAGCTCTGGATGTAACTTTTAGCACTTCTCCTTTGTATGGTCGTCAATGTTGTAGTGGTTGCAATGGTTGCTGGGATCTTTGCATTGGTGTGCTTTGCTTGTTTTATTTTGATCTTTCCCCCCTTTCTACTTCTTCTTCCCCTCCTTTGAATCATCCTGTTGATCCTTCTGCTTCGATCCACTTGATTTCACTTTCTTTAGGCCTATGTTTTCCAGGTACTGTGCATGTACATAATCCTTATCCACCAATTTGGGCTTGAACAACATCACTTTCTCTTGCAGCTGACAGTATAGACCCTCCAAATACTTGAGGAGTACATATGTGTTCTTTGGGGAGATACCCAACATTATGGCCATGTTTTTGAACTCTGAGGTATACACTTGCATTCTTTGTCTGAAGTAGTGCCATAAGATCCACTAGTCCTCTACATACCCAATAGGGTAGAAATGTGACTTTATGAGGGTTTTGAAGTCCTCCCACTTAGTCATTGGTGGTTATCCCTCCAACCTCAATGTCTTCGTGTGGTTTTCCCACCAAGTCAGGGAATGGCCCTCTAGTTTCAACCATGCAAATGAAATCTTCTATTCTTTCTCAATTTGGTGGACACTGAAATACACTTCTAGTTACTGCGACCAATAGTTTAGCTTCAGAGAGTCGATCTCACCATGGTAAGACTTGATATCAAACTTTGCTTCCATTTTAAATGGGGGCTGTGATTGATTCATGACACTTGAACTGGGTTGATATTAATTTGGTTCTTTCTTCAATTGGTTCTATATTTATTCATAATCACTTGATCCCCCTTCTAATTTGTCCTCTACATTTGAACCCCCATCTTATCTAAATATTTCGAGCTTATTGTTCAGGGCCATCATAAGGATATTTAAATTGTGATTTGTATCTGTGACTTGTTGTTCCAACCACGAAAACTTCTCCTCTGCAAGATCACAAGGTTATTCATAGATTCGTTGCCCATGATTAGGGTTTTATGACTTTTAGCCTAGTCGATCTAGATCCCCTAAAAATATCCACAATATACCCAAAGAAACCAACTCTGATACCAATATGACGTGTAAATTGCTGTGGATATTCCACTGGACAATTCGTCACAACATATATGATAAAATTATATTTAAAATACTAAATTCTACACTATTACAATTTTATTTCTTTTTAGATTTATGATTTATAGAATATTGTTAATAGTGCATGCATGCGAATTAATAATTCTGTAGAAAATAGAGAACAATTAAATAAAATCTCACACACAAATTTGACACAAAATATGACTTGGGAAACCCTTTTGAGAGAAAAACCCAGTTGGAAGGTGAGGCTGCTATGCTCTCTTTCTCTAAATAGAAAATGTTTGTGAGTAAAAAAAAGTATTTCCTGTGCCCTGTGGGCTACTTTAGTGCACAAATCCTCTCTATGTGCTCTATCTCCTATCCATATTGCGTATTTTTCTCCTCTATGGAACAAATGCACTCAAAAGAATCAAAATCCATTTTCCTCCTAGTGGCCCGATTATAACATAATATTATAACCTACTAGTGGTTGGGTTTGACTACCTCAATTCTCAACTAGCGTTACAATATCAAATCTTCTAGAGTATTATTCATCATAATAATGTGGCTAGCCCCCTTTCCACTTTATGGTGTGGC
The DNA here is from genome assembly GCA_031772625.1 of Pinus tabuliformis. Classification (NCBI taxonomy): domain Eukaryota; kingdom Viridiplantae; phylum Streptophyta; class Pinopsida; order Pinales; family Pinaceae; genus Pinus; species Pinus tabuliformis. The sequence continues at coordinate 1,069,480,168 of CM062818.1, forward strand.
ATTATCTCGAATTTTGGGGGTGAAAATAGGAAGGTCAAATTCAAAGCATAACCTTTGCATACAAACTCTGATTGCCATGATTCTTGTACCATTGGAAAGGTATCTATGTGTAGAAAAGGAAAAATAGGTACTATTCTAAAGCAACAAAGTTTTACCCCCTTAAAAATGTCATTTCATGCCTCAAAATGATCATGAAAGGTTTCAAACCCTAATTTTCCAAATTGGGTCCCACTGGTAAAAATGGTCCTGAGAGTTGATTTCTCCAATTTTTCCTCTCTAAAAGCATTAAGATACAATCAGGATCAAATCATATTTTTCTCCCTTGATTATTTTTTCAACCTCTTGTCTTTGTATTTTGCTTGGTTACGGTTTTTCTTCCATGTCCTCTTGAATGAGGTTTGCAGAAAGGAAGAACATGTACAAAATGGAGGCTACTAAGGAAATGATTTATGCAACATGTGGTAGCATCAGGAAGTAAAAAGAAAGATTTGTGGTAAGAGGGTTCTCCCAGAAAGAGGGAGTGGACCTCAAGGATAATTTTTCTTCATTCACTAGATTGTAGGTTCTTGTATGGCCTAAGGGCTCAAACACATACTCAACAAGAATGATTGGCATTCGACATGGAGAATGTACATATTTTTAGGATGTCCAAGACCATGCCAGATGACCGAAAGATATTTCTTTTCGGAGGGAGAAAAAAGTCAGGCAAAGTAGAAGGAGCATCCTTCCAAGAAGATGTCATGGGTTGAGATTACTAGAAAAGGTGCTCAAAGACATGGGGTCTCTAGGAGCTATATGCCTTCTATGAGGGGACCATGTTAGACAACAAAGTATGCTTTAGTGAAATAGGGAGCAATAGTGGAAAAGACATTTTCTTCCATGACAAAGGAAGCAACCAAGATTTCCACATGAGGATCTGCTTCAGTGTCAGAGGGATTTGGCCATGGATTTCAAGATAAAGGATCTTTGACTAATGCACTATTTCCTAAGATTAAAAGTATGACAGAGACTAGATGAGTTCTTCCTCAAATAGGGGAAGAACATAGTCCAGATTTTGAGGAGATTATATATGATGGACTGCAGTTCCATGGGTACACCTAGGGTAATCAATATGCAGAATTTGAGTGATTCATCTTTAGATTCAAATTTGGTGGGTCCCATGATGTAAAAGAAGTTGATTGTATCCTTGATGTTCTTGGTTGACACTAGTTCAGATATTTACTTTGCAGTAAGCACCCTGATCCAATTTGATGGTTGAGTGAAGGCATGTACATTGGTTGGAGCAAAGCATGTGTTGATGTACTTGCATGGAAAAATTGGATATGGTTTGAGATATGTCTTAGGTGAGGAAGTGAGGCTGCAGGTTATATTGATTTAGATTGGGCCGATAGTGTAGAGGACAAAAAAGAGCACCTTGGGGTGCTGCTTCATCTTAGGATCGACTATGATATCTTGGTTTAACATGAAGCAAACTTCTTGCAACCAATGCCGCAAGTCCGGAAGCAGTGTGGATTAAGACGCTACTTGCGGGGATATTTGATTAGTCATAAATAAAATATCACTTTCATTTGAGATATGGTCCAGAAGGGAGTAGTTAAGCTCCATTACATATCCATGAAAAATCAAATTGCAGACATTCTCACCATGCCTTTTTCTAGAGTGAAGTTTGTATACTTCAGAGACAAGTTTGGCATGATGTAGAATGTCTCCCTCATTGAGAGGGAGTCTTGATGTCTTTGCAAGATTGGGCATATATTCTCCCATGGGAGTGATGCTAATTTGACTGTGGGGGAATAATACATTCATCTAAGAAGCCATGCTAATTTGACTAGGTTATGCTGATTTGACTTGTAGTGAATGGCCTAGGGTAACTACAACATATGGCATACCTTCTATTAAGTATCCATGCTGATTTGGTTGGGTCATGCTAATTTGACAACAGTATATTGATGCATTCACATGAGAATTCATGCTGATTTGGTTGGGTGAATGGCACATCGACAAAACCTCTCTTAAGAAGCCATGCTAATTTGGTTGGGTCATGCTGATTTGACAAGGGTAGATGGATACATTTACTCGAGAAGCCATGCTGATTTGGCTGGGGGTAAATAGCCCAGTATACTCACATTTCCTACTTTAGGATGGAGTGATATATATTTATAGAAGTGCATGCGAGGACTCATATTGCCTACTGAAGGTGGAGTGATCTATGTCTATAGATGTGAATGCCGAGGAGACACTACATCAACATAACAAATTTATGAAATTTTCTTGTGGAGGAGAAATTCCAGCTAAGGGGAAATTTATTTGCAGCTAAGGAGAATACCTCCCTTGCTAAGAGGGAGTGTTAACTTTTTGTAGCATCGAGAGGTATTCCCGCATGGAAAAACAAGTCTCCAAGTCGGTCTATAAGAATTAAATATAAATTTGATTTTTGAGTGTCAAGTTTTCCCATAAAAATCAAGTCATCCTAGTAGAGTGAAGGGACGCGTTCCTTGGGTTATCACACCCATTTGACTAGTATAAATAGATAATATGATGCCTCATTTTCTCAATCAAGCAAGAACAATTCTTCTTCTCTATTTATAATTTTTTCTTTCCTTCTTAAGGCTGCACGTGTGGGAGAAAGGAAAAGTTTGACCAATAACTTGATCTTTGTTTTCTGGACTAAGTTTTACTAGAATTGATCGAGCTGATTTGAACTCTATTTTGACTTAATTGATTGAGCATTGACCAAAGTTGTTTGACCACAAAACAAACCAAATTTGACAGCAGGTCCATGTTGACCACTAGAGCTGAATGTAGGTCTAAGTTGACCACATGTTTGGGTTGACCACATGGCTGAATTTCACCAGGGCGAATGTTTGACCAGATTTGATGTTTTGGTTACGGTTTGAATAACATTGACTAGTTGTTTATTTTGACCAAGTTTGATTGGTATTTTGACTTGGACATTGGCACATATTTCTAGAAAAAATGTCAATTTGTAAACCTTACTCAAGAATAATTTATCCTAAGAAAATTTGTTGGGTTTTCTCCTAAGGATGTTTATCCCAGGGTAAAATTTGTTGTCTCTATTGTGCATTGTTGTCTTTCTATGATCTTTATTGTTGTTGCTGTATTTATCGTTGATGTTTTATGAAGTGTAATTGATCAATGATATCAATGTCATAATAATAAAGTGTGAAAATAATTAGGAAGTAATTATCTGGTAGAAAATTGTATCTACTGTATATCTTGTAGAAAAATTTCAATAATACCTAACACGTCCCCTGCAAAACATATTTGACTTTATTTTTCATAATTTTAATGCCAAATTTATGAATGAAGGTGATAAGATATTGGTCAACAAGGCGAATTCCATGCTAGACAACAACATACCTTAAGTTGGGGGTACATTTGCAATCAATACATCCATCATTACGTATTTCCTTGGGATTTGCATCATTCCACCACCAAATATTTGATCATCCCTAGGCATTAAATTCTCTTTGAACGAAAGGAGCATAGACCTTTGTAAGGTCTTGTTTTGTCCAACGTTAACTTCTCCATGAATTTTATAGGAATCAAGGAATGATTGGCTCTAAAATTATATAAACAATTATGGAGTTGAAGGATTTTGTGTTCCAAGGTTATTTAGAAAGGAGTGGTAAACTATTCATTTTTGTTTGGTAAGTTTCCTAGTATTATTTTTGGGGCATCACCTTGGAGATTAATTTGATTAGATTACATGTGAATTTCACCAAAAATGATCATTATGCTTGAAATTTTACGAATGTTCTTATATGATATTGAATAAGATTTGGTAGCTTGGTTTTGAGGTTGTCCTTTTAGTCCAAAAAAATTAGGAACTTCTTTCCAATCAACAAGACACTTAATAATTTCAGAAGAGGGCATAAGAATCTTCAGTTTATTGAGCTCATACTTGATATTGAAATATGGAAGTATTGGTGGGCATGCCTCTACGACTTTGGAAGCACCAAGTGACTTGTTTAAGATATCACTTAGCTACTCTAACATAGGAAATTTCCCTCCATTCACTATGTCAAGGAAATTATTGGATTCTTCAATTGTTTTGGGTTTTCCCATTATTAGGATTGATAGGTTGCTAAAATAAGGAGCTATAGGTGCAACTTATTTCTTAGAATTTTAGTAACCTTAAGATCCTCCTTTCTCATATCTTCAAACCTTTTCAGTGCTTCCTCTCTTTTAAAAGTAGGGGCATCCAACCTTGGTCTCGACTTATATTTCCGTCTTACCTCAACCATGATATTATTGGAAATCACTTGAGCCTAGGCAAAAGAAATATCAAAGGGATCCTTGTATTGAAATAGATTTTCCTCCCCTTGGGGTTTTTCTTCTTCCTAAATCATGAAGAGACCTTCAAATCTAAAAAGAAAAAATGAGTCACTAACCGCATTAAATTATCAATAGGGTGGAAAAACATGTTGAGGTCCATGGGCTCTTCACTTCTTAGTTTACAATAATCCTCATAGTAAGTGGGGATAAAATATCATAAAGATAAAGGAGAATGGGAAGAAGAGAGAGAGCATGAAAATAATGTTACTAATCCTTACCCCTGAACCTTAGAGCACACATGCAATATAACTCTCTAGTGAAATTTTTGGTTACCAATTAATCCATAGTCTTAAGATTAATGAACTGATTAGCTTAATGCATGCTAATTATGCTAAGATATTAGGGTTTCTTGTGTGAAAAATAATTTAAAATGGTTAGGCTACCATTTTTGTCTCTTATGGTTTCTAGAAGTTTCTCCACTTTGAGAAAGTGGCCTTGTTTTTTGTGAACTTGCAATTTTGGGGCCTATTTATTAGTGGCATGCTCATATACCGAATTTAGCCACTACAAGTTGTTCTCACATAATTTCCTACTACCCATCAATTTTGAAATGCCTTAACTAGCTTAGGTTTCTCAGGGAAATCCATGAGAGGTAGGGTTTGAGGGAATGTTTTTAGTCCATGCTAAGATGTATTATATACCTACTCCGAGATTTTTGTTGCTATTAGTGCAACCCTTTGATCTATCTTGATTTATAATTCTTATTTTGCTACTTTCATTATTTCATCATAATGCTTTAGACTATGTAAAATGAATTTATTGCTCCAATGCGAGGGTAGGCCACATATCTGTAGGTATGTCATGCTATTCTTGAAAAAAATGGTGTAGGAATATACTAATTTGGATTTATATTATGTAGTTCACCAATTCTTTAAAATTTGTTGCAAAGGTGTCATTATCCATTAACATTAAGGTCCTATCTCGCTAATCATCCCTAACCATAAAAAAAATTTAATTGGAAAGAGAGTGTAGGGCATTGTTTACCTCTTTTACTACATTGCCCTATTTATCATATCCTCCCATGTTTCATCTACATATGATTTCATTCACCAATGTAACTCATAAAAATCTAAGTGGAACTCTACTTTCTCTCTAATTTGTGGCACACCCTTCATATCAAGGTCTCACATGGAAGCTTTGGTGCCTTGAAGCTTGGTGATGAGCTTTTCCTCTATTTTTTTCATGCTTTTATTTCCATGTGTCCAATTCACATTGGATGGAATTTTTACCTTTGCTCAACTAAATGTTTCTATATTTCTTCCAAATTTTGGCCTTGTTTCTTTGTTCTTTTCTTTTCTCCAAATCCTACATGGATCAACTACTTATTCATTTCCTTGAATTTTTTTTACCTTTTCTCAACTAAATTTTTATATACTTATTCCAACTTTTGGCCTTGTTTCTTTGTTCTTTTCTTTTCTCCAAATCCTACATGGATCAACTACTTATTCATTTCCTTGGTACAAACCCTTCCATTTCTCCACTTACCTTGTCAATTCTTATATTTCTTACTTCAATTGATTTGTTTATGGATCTTCAATAACAATATGTATGATAGCTAGAGGCACTTTCCTTTGTTGTTATTGTCTATGTTTGAATTCTAGAGTGGAAATTTCAACTTTTTCCTCATTTAACTATGTCCTTAACGAGGAGATTTCATCCTTGTCTTCTTCCAAAGATGTTATTGTTTCCTGAGTAACTATCTTTGTGGCATGTAGGGAAATATTTTATTTATTTATTTAGAAAGTCAACTTCTCATTCTAATTAATTCTTTTCTAGTGACCCATTGATGGCCCAAAATGACCATGTCAACATTATAAGGGAGACAACCCGGTCGGGAACTTAAAGTAGCTCCTTTTACATTTGGAATGGCGGTCCCGACTGGTTAAACTAGGTCCAATTACCTTCTCTCTATCTCTGTTGGCTTAAAGTATGTATTTTACTTACCAATAGATAAGAGACATCAAATTATATCTCTTTTTGATCTCAGGCAAGGAAGTGATCCTTAAGCTGATCTAGGGCTCAACCAAGCCATAACTAAAATTTTCCTCTTTTATAAGATGACTTCTAGAAATGTAATGATTAATCTAAAGGAAAGCTAATACTATAATGCAAGCAAAAGGAAAGAAATCCTAAGCCTATCTCAATTAGGAAGATGTATATTAACTCAACTGAGAGAAAAGTAATTAAATTATTGAGATTTTAACATGCCTGGTTTTAGGTGAATATCAGACTGATGAAATAGTTCTAATAGATAATATTAAAATTACCAAAACATGCTCTATATAGAGACCAGTTAACGATGAATGATTAACCAATAACATTAGGAAATAATTCACTTAATGTCAATGGTAATTAAATTGAATTTCGATAGCATATTTTTGAGTAAAAAGTAACTTATAAATCTGATTTGAGAATATGTGAGCCAAAGAGAAAATCGATAACAGATCTATAAGGCTCATGAACTAGATAGCTAATTCAAAATAAAACCTTCCACATCAAACAATGGTGCATAATTAAAGAAAGCTTCACACAAATATGCTATTCAAAATGATTTTTCATTACAAATAATAATATTTAAAATACAAATTTATTAAAACATGGTCTCTATGCTCTATTCTGTCAGACCAGGCAGTAACTCCATAAGGCAAAAATGATTCGACTGTCTTATTCCATCAGGTAGGTGTTTGTTATATACATGAGGGAGAGACTGTTCAGTTCATATACCGATGACTGTTCACATTTCTAATTTAATTATTTACATAAATTCACCCAATCATGAGGATTAGGTGTCAACATTCCCCCCCTTAATCTAAAGGGATGTTGGTGAGTCCAAGCATCGTTTTGAATTGTTCAAGCTTTTCTCTTCCAAGCGCTTTGGTGAAGATGTCTGCAATTTTCTCATTTGTGGAACAATGATGGAGATGGATTGTTTTGGCCTCAACATGATGTCGAATAAGATGATATTTAGTATTGATGTGCTTCGTTCGATCATGGAACTTTGGGTTCTTGGCCAACTTTATTGCAGAGGTATTGTCAATCATGAGTGCAGTTGATTGTAGTTGTTTTACCTGCAAATCTTCAAGAATTTTCCTAAGCCACACAATTTCTTTTGTTGCTTCAGCTGCTGCCACATATTTTGCTTCTCTTGTGGAATCTGCTGGAACTGATTGTTTGCATGATCTCTAGGAGATAGCTCCTGATCCAAGACTCATAGCATATCCAGAAGTAGATACCCCAGTTTCTTTGTCTCCATCGAAGTCTGAATTAGAGTATCCGATCAAGCTGAAGTCGTCCACCTGTGTATACTTGATTCCAAAGTCTTGAGTTCCCTTCAAGTACCTTAGAACTCTTTTTGCAGCAGACCAATGTCCCTCACAAGGATTTTGCATAAACCTGGAGAGGATTCCAACAGCAAATGAAATGTCTGGTCTGGTAGTAGTTAGGTAGTTGAGACTTCCTACAAGCTGCCTATACTTTGTTGCATCCTCAAATTCCTTTCCTTCAATAGATGTGAGCTTTAAGTTTTGTTCCATTGGAGTAGTAAGAGGATTGCACTCTGTCATGCCAAACCTATTCAACAGATCTCCAATGTATTTCTTTTGAGAAAGAAATATGGACTTTGGATGTTGGGTTACTTCAATGCCAAGATAGTAATGAACATAGCCCAAGTCAGTCATTTCAAAACTTTTCCCCAATTCCTTCTTTATGGATGCAATGTAGCTTTCATTGTTCCCTGTCATCAAAAGATCATCTACATATACCACAAGATATACAACTGTTTTTCCAACTTTCTTGACAAATAAAGTTGCATCATCAAGATCAAAATGTTTGAAATTGAGTTTCAGAAGATGCTCAGTTAGTTTTTCATACCAGGCTCACGGTGCTTGTTTGAGGCCATACAAGGACTTCACAAGTTTGCATACTTTATGTTCATGTCCTTTCATAGCAAATCCTTCAGGCTGGGACATAAAAACATTCTCTTTTAAATCTCCATTTAAGAAAGCAGTTTTTACGTCCATTTGGTGGAATTTCCAACCGTTTTGAGCTGCTAATGCAAAGAGTGTCCGGATGGTAGCCCATTTTGCTGTGGGGGCAAAAGTCTCCTCATAATCGACCCCTTCCTTCTGTGCAAAACCTTTTGCCACAAGCCTAGCTTTGTGCTTGTCAAGTGAGGCATCAACTTTATACTTGTTCTTATAGACCCACTTGCAGCCAATTGGTTTGGTTCCTAATGGAGGATCAACCAGCTTCCAAGTGCCGTTCTTTATGAGGGCATCATACTCCTTTTGCATTGCTTCTTTCCATTCATCATGAGAAGCAACTTCTTTGAAGGAAGTTGGTTCAAAATCTGTAGACAAGTTCAATTCACAATCATAAGAAACATCCATATCAACAGGTGAATTAGAGTCATTTACATCACCTCCATTTTGCTGGTTTGAATTTTTGGTTCCTGTCTTTCCAACTTCATCAGGATGAAAACTTTCAAGTGTCTTTATCATCCACTTTGGGGGACCTTTCTCAGATGGTCCAGGCTGCTCCGTTGATTGAGTTGGGACTGAATCAAGATTGAGTCTCCCAATTCTATCAATTACATCCCTTAAAGCATCATCCGTTGTTGGAGTTTCATGTGGGGGAGAGTGTTATCCAGAAGAAGATTCCACATGTTGATCTAGTATAGGAATCCCCCCTTCAAGATGTGGAATCTGATTATCAAATTCTTGAAATGATTTTGCTTTTGCGAATCTATCCAAGTGATCAAGTTGCCGCTCAAAAACATTGTTAGTTTTGGATGATTCAAGGGAAATTACATCTCTAGATACAACAAATTTCTTATTTACTTCATCATAGAGGCGCTATGCTTTGGAGGTGTTTGAATATCCCAGGAAGATACACTTATGACTTCTAGCACCAAGTTTTTTTCTATGTAGCTTTGGTATCAAAGCATAACAGGTGGAACCAAAAACCCTGAGATGCTTTACCGAAGGAACATGTCCATACCACATTTCATATGGAGTCTTGTTTCTTATAGCATTAGATGGACATCTATTCTTTATATATGCAGCACATAGAACAACATCAGCCCAAAACATTATCTTTACATTTTTGAAGAAGAGCATGGATCGTACCATATTTAAGATTGTCCTATTCATTCTTTCAGCTACACCATTCTTGATCAGGAGCTCAGGACCAAGTGTCGTAAAATGGTCAAAAATTAAAGTGCTCAGAACTAGTCCAAACCTAAACGATCGGATAGAGCTCATCCTCCCAGTTCCGGCGCCATGAACGGTTCGAAAAACGGTCTCCGTATGAGAAAGTTATGCCAAAAACAAAATCGCCCAATAACCCTTAATTTTTTAATATTTAAAAAAAAAAAAAATATTAAAAAAAAGAATATTCTGCAGAATATTCTTTGAAATATTCAATTTGGGCAGCCAATCACAGGTTGCCACGTGGTAGGCTCGGAGGCTGCCACGTGGCCCAGGGTGACATCAGCATTATGTTGGCATTGTTAAAATTTTGGGTTGGTTTCGGATTTGAACACATGACCTGTGCGCTCCAACAACCACGCCTTACCAACGCCCCACCAGGGTCACATTCGTTAAATGTGTGGTGGAGATATTTTATAAAGTTTGGTTTTGTATTAAGGCGGGGCTCGGAGGGGGCCAGCCCCCATACACGTGACCAACATGCCCAAAACCGTGGACCTAAACCCTTAACCGCCGGCGCGAACTTCAATGCAAACCACCGGCCCGAGATTTCCGGTCACATGCATGATTTATTGGCAGTCAAGTTGGCGGATTTTTGGCGGAGCGCTCCAAAAATGGCGGAATTGCCATATTTGTCGGGGTTATCTGGCAGTTAGCCAGTTTTATCTGGAGTTTTTCTAGGGCAGACTGGAAAAACTTTAATGAGCCATAACTTTGGCTAGGAAAGTCCTTTTTGGATGAATTTTTTTATGATTTTGGGTCTCTTCAACCTTCTGAAGCCATTGGCATAGGTTTCACAGCCATCTTAGGTCATTTGCAGGTGTTTTTGCTTCGTGGAAGTTCCAGGAGCCACTAGAGCCAAATCAGTTTGGGAGCTGCATTGAGAAGTGTGTAGCCAGTGAATGTGAAATGAAGGTCATTCCTGAAGGTTTCCAGTATTCTGAATCCATTTCTACAGCTCGTTTTTCCTGTTGAGGCAGTCTTCTCACTTTTTAGCTTTAGGGAAGCTTTCAGGGCCACCAGGGCCATTTCAGTGCTTGAGCTGTTTGGGGGCTATGTTCATCCATTTTTGGTGATTCAAATGCCTATGTCTGCTATTTTCGACCTTCTGAGTCTAATGGAAGAGGTTTCAGAACCAATTGAGGTCATCTTCACCTCAAAATTCTCCATGCAAATCTAAAGGGCCACTAGGGCCAATTGGGGAAAGTACTGTATAAGGTACAATTTCACTGTTTAGTGTTTGGGAAAGAGCATGTTTAGCTAATTCCTATCTTCTGATTATGTATTTACAGTCAGATCTGTCTTTCGAGACACTCATATTCTTGTATTAGCCTTTGTAGCATTTTTAATACAAGAGGACAAGCCTAGTTTGAGAGGTTTGGTCCAACAGATGTAGCCTAGAGGGGGTGAACTGCTTTATCATTTTGATGTCTTTATTTGCTAAAGATGATATGCTAAACAAAACTGATATAAAGTGTTAAACAACAAATATACATAACTTGCATACACACATAATCACCTATTCAGCTGCATAAAGTTATCTGTCTTATTCCGCAAGACATCAAACTTCAAGTATGTGTATGTCAAAGACTTCTAAGTGTTTACTTTGTTATTTCTTTAGGTAGAGCCTGTAGAGGGCCAGGTAGCCTCTGGAACTCATCCTCTCTTTAGAGGTGACATGTACGGTGAATGCCCCTACAGTCTATCTCTGTATAAGAAATAAGAAGTTTTCACATTTTTGGAGGTCACTTGGAGTGTATAGCTCACATTTGAAATTATGGGAAATGGATACCTTGCACCCTTAAACAAGTACATTCCATTTCATATCAATTCTGTTGGGGATTATAAGGCACAGTTGTTTGATGTTTGATCCCATGTTGGCAAAGATACTTTTCAAATTCATTTGATGTGTATTCTTTTCCATTATCAGTGCGAATAGACCCAATATGAGATTGTGCATCATTTTCAATCCATTTATGAAAATTCTTGAATGTTTGAAAAGCATCAGATTTGTTCTTCAATAAATAAACCCAACACATTCTGGTGTAGTCATCAATAAATGTCATGATATATTTATTTCCATTTGCAGAAGGAACAGGCATGGGACCACATAAATCTGAATGAATGAGTTCAATTTTTCTATGTGCTCTTGAATGTGAATCATGAAAAGACTGTTTGCTATGCTTTCCTAGAATACAAGCATCACATTGCTTAAGTTTCCTAGGAATTGTACGCAAACCAGCAACACCATTTTTCTTCAACAAGCGGAGACTGTCATAGTTCAAATGTCCAAATCTAGCATGCTATAATAAAATTGATGGAAGTGTACCTTCTTCATGATGAGAATTGTATGAGAAGTGTTGTGCATGAGCAAAAGTTCCTTGCAGTTTGAGAAGCCTTTCTTCTTCTATTCCCCTCATGAAAAGTGAGTGGTCAGATACTTTTCCTACCTCAAGCTTGCCATCAAACATATGAATGGAGTGACCTTGCTGGCGGATGTGGACCAAGGACAACAAGTTTCTTTTCAGCTGTGGGAGATATAGAACATGATCCAGAAGAAAGTCTGGAAGACCAGGCAGTTTAAGCCTGATTGTGCCAAGCCCTGATGGCTTGATTTTGGATTGATCTGCAAAGTATACTGCTCCATCAACATTGTCAGTGAAATCTTAGAAAAAATCTTTTCTATGAGTCATGTGGCAGGTTGCTCCTGAATCAAGCAACCAATCATTTTTCCAAGAAGCAAGTGAAGCATTAAATAAATCTTCATTTACTCCAATGTTACATTGTGCCACAACATAGTGAGCGGATTCAGGTGCTTTACCTTTGTCTGTATCATCAGTTTTACCTTTTTGTTGGTTTCTTTTCTGCTCAATTTTGTCCCATGGTAGCTTGCATGTAGAGGCATCATGTGATCCATTTATTTTGTAGCGAATGCAGTGAAAATATGCCTTTTCTCCTTGAGAATGTCTGCCCCCCTGCCTCTGAAATATCTTCCTCTTCCTCTTCGACCACCTCTTCCTCTTGTAGAATCTTGAGCAGGATGCTTTTCTTTATGAGCAAGGCACATAGCCTCTTCAGAAGATTTAGGGGTTGTCTTCTTTCCAAAGGCTTTCTCTCTTTCAGCAAACATTTTCACAAGAGAGTCAAAGGTTATATCTTTGAGATTTCCATTTGCTTGCAATGACTCAAGATAATTGGAGTAAGTAGGATAAAGTGCCTTGAGAAAATCAATAAGAGGAATATCCAATTCAACCTTAGTAGATTTGATATCATGCATTATAGACTTTACTTCAGATGCAAGAGCAAGAGGATCATTATTTTGCAGTTCAAGAGTCAAGAGTTTAATCATGAGTTGAACAACTTCAAGTGCAGAATGTGAGTCATAGAGTTCTTTCAACTTTTGTAAGGCTTCAAAGGCAATTGAATATGACGAAATATGGCGACTCACCTCTTCATTTACAGTTGCTGCAATTAATGCAAAAGCTTTGTTGTTCTTGTTTTCCCAAATGATGAGCTCTTTGTCTAAGGTAGGCTGTACTGGGTCATTGTCTCCTTCTCCGACACACACTCCTTTCCACAACTCATTGAAAATGAGGGTGTGTTTTATCATCCGGGACCATTTGGGATAGTTCCCCTTGCTAGTGAGAACTATTCCCACCATGGATATGATTGAATGCATTCTGTACAAAGATTACTTTTGCTAATAGAAAAATACTTCACGTGACAACGTTCAAATGTGTGTGCGTCCAACGTTCAAATATATCGGTGTTGCAGAACAGGCCAACGTTAAAATGTGACAGCGTTCAAATGTGTGTGCGTCCAGCGTTCAAATATATCGGTGTTGTAGAACGGGCCAACGTTAAAAATACCAGGCCAGCGTTATTTTTTTTTTTGATACCTCAGTTTCTTGCAATAATTGATGAAGCCGCTCGCACTCAAGTGACACTTCATCTCTTCCACATCAATTAAATCTTAACAGCCCATAATTATGCTCTGGTGCCTCCACGGTGCGGAAATACTGGCGAACAAACATACTGTTGTTACTACAAATAATAAGAACAAACCAAGTGCCTTCTTCATCTTGAAAAAATTAAAAACAACTGCAAACACCTCTGCGTAAAGTCATTGGGAATGGATTCCAGAACATTGAAGGGATCCGTCATAGCATCCCAAACATCGCCATAACGACCACCTGCAAAAGGCACCAGAGAGCAGAGGAATGTTTCAGGCTACCACCTAATACGTGGAGCAGGCTACCAGGTCAGGACAATGCCCATTTTTTTTTTATATCAAATCATGTCAGGACAACAAACGTTTATGGATAGTTAGGACAGCTTGGACAATGCTGGACAGTGTGGACAGTATGGAGGGGGCAACTAATTGTATGGATGAGCAGCTCAGCTATATGGAGAGCAGACTGGGAGTTACAAGGGCCATAAAAGCTAAAAGAGGAGCTGGCTCTGATACCATTTCAGACCAGGCAGTAACTCCATAAGGAAAAAATGATTCGATTGTCTTATTCCATCAGGTAGGTGTTTTTTATATACATGAGGGAGAGACTGTTCAGTTAATCTCCCGATGACTGTTCACATTTATAATTTAATTATTTACATAAATTCATCCAATCATGAGGATTAGGTGTCAACATATTCCTTGAACTAACTTACAACAATCTCTTACAAATTGAACACTCTGGCATTAAAAGGAAGAGATGCAATAGTGCAAGCTTTGCTTATAATACAAAGCCTAGATTTGAAAACGACAAATCCTAATGACTCATATCTGAGTTTTTCTTCCTACTTCTACAACTCGAAAATCCCTTACAATACTGCTTCAGAAATCCCTCAGTGCGGAGAAGAGGAACACCCTGTTCCTTCTTTAAAAGTCATATTTATAATTACAAAATCAAAACCAAAACAAGAGAGATGTGGGAGAAATAAATTTTCTCCAACAGATTGATTAGCCATAATTCCTTTTCCTCTCTTGCTAGAGCAATTCCATTGTTCCAAATATTCTCTTCCTCATCTCCTCAATTGCTCTCTTGCCAAAATCAATTGAAATTTAGAAATTAAAACAGATTTGATGAACAAAATAGAAAAAAAAAACAATTCTTAACAAATTTAAAAAATAAAAGAATAAATTAAAATCCAAATAAATTTCAAGATGTGATTGCTTCTGTTGGGTCTGATTTTCTTTTGAGTAATGTATAATGAGGAATTAGTAACAACAGTTTTTTCGAAACCAATAACATTTGCTCAAATCAACATAAAAATTTATTTTTTGAAGCAAATTCGTCACTTTTTCTTGCGCTATATTTTTTTATGATTAAATGATAATATTTTATAAATTTAACCATCCCATATTATCCTCCTATGACTTAGCTTTCCAACGAGCTATTGAAAGCCTCATTTTGTTGAGTAGATCTCCATATATGCCTCTCCAAAGATGAGGTATCAAAAATATCACAATTCTCGAAAATGTCTACCAAAGGGCTAAAATTAGGAAATATTTAAAAATATAATCCTAGATTAAATTAAAAAATTCTAACTAAATGTTAATTAATTGTAATTATTTAATTGATTATATATCTATATATATATATATATATATATATATATATATATATATATATATATATATATATATAATTATTGCAATGGATTAACTTAAATTAAACTGCACTTAATGATAGATTAATTAATTTACAATCCCTCATGGGGGTGATTAACCAAGTGGATATGGTTCCCAAAGGAATGCGTGGGCATTCATGAGGGGAAGGTGGCCATAGGTGCAAGGACCAACCTCCCCATCCTCTCCATTCACATTGTGTACGAGAGCGTATATTGATCCTTGTGTGAGATTTCATTCCGTCTTGGATTTCACAGGAGGTGGCGTCCATCGGAAATTTATGGAGGGTGGAGCGGTCTGCTATCAAACATTCAAAGTTTGGCTGTGGTATGGAATTAGTAATGTGGGTTCTGAGTAGGGAAGTCACTGTTTCCACGGGCACCCTATTTGGGAGAGGTGGCGTCTGAGCCATCGACGTCCCCTCCTCCTCTTATGGGTGTTCATTATTGTCAATTGCCACAGGAAAAGACATGGTTGTTTGATTCTGGTGGTGATTTTTTGGTCTTGTTGGGGTCAGGTGTTATCTCCTTCATGCTGGAGTGGAATTAGATACGCAACCTTTAATGGTACTTTCTCGAGGTCTTGTCGGGCTTGGCAATGTTTGTGGAGCAAATACACTCGTTTTTGGGCGGTCTAGTCTATGTGGGTTCTTCTTAGGGAGTGGGATGGTGAATTTCATGTGGCTGTGGTAAAATTATGGTTCTCTGTGTTCATTATGGACTAAATGGTAGTGGTCACACCGGTGGGGGTGACGTGTGTTTCCTCAGTGATAGTTACGGTTTGGAAAGCTCATCGTTGGTCAGCCTTTGTTCATCCATGTGGTGTTGGGCTAATCATCATGCGTCCAGTTCCTCATTTGGCCGGCTCCTTGTCCCAAATTAAGCCCAATTCAGATCTCTATGGGTGGTGACAGTTTCTCACCATTGGAATTGGCGTCCCATCCCAATAGCTCTAGGCGAGGAGGTAACATGGGTGGTCGCTCGGGTAAGGCAGTCCCTGGTGGTTGAGGTGGTGATAGGGTGGGTCGTTCTGATCAAGTGGGTTCTCAAGTTTGTGGTGGAAGAAATCAAGGTGGCTTGATAAATAGACATGGGGGTTGGACACTATGGGGTTAGTAACGTGGTGGCTCGGCTCGCTACGGTGGTTCAGGGAGACATGTACGGCTCGTCATGTCACACATGGGTAGCGACAGACCTACTGTGTTGAGCACTGTCAGGATTTAATTCAATCAGTTCTTTAATTCCTAGAAACCTCCGAGCAGGTGAGGTAGGAGGAACACACTGAGGTAATGACTACTTTGAAAAAAATGCACTATTTTCAGTGCCATGTCCGAGAGCGTTTAGTGGTTGTCTGGCAGGGCCATAACATGTTATCCGAGAAAGTAGAGAAGTTGGAGGCTCGAATGACCCATTTCGAAGAGCATGTTCAATGCTTCTTCTATCCTCCTCCTCCTCTAGGAACAACTTCAAACGACCCAACCTCCATCACCTCTGATGACTAGCATGGTTACATGTGTTTTACTTTTTTTGTTTCTTTACTCGTGCTTCTGGCCTCTCAAGTTGTGGACTATTTCTGTTTCTTTGTCATAAGCTAACAACAATAGTCAACAAACTTGGTTAGGGTGAGACTACCCACACTCTACTACTGATGTAATATTTTTGGAAGAATGAATAGAATCTTGATTTATCAAAAAAAAAAAAAATTACAAATTAATTAGATTAAATACTAAAATTAAATTATATACAAAACGATTTATTAAATATTAAATTTATTAAAACAACATATAACTTTTAATATTATATGACAACGAATTAAATAATATATATGAATTAGTGTTGGCATTACACCAACGAATAAAATATATAAAACCAAACCTCCACAAATAATATATTAAACGAAACCCCCATGCATTATGACAAACAATCAAAGTATTGGGCAACATAAGGTATCAAATATCAGAAGTGATAGATATCTTAAGTTTTTAAAGCAGTTGTTCCGATATCAAGGATCCCAAAATCCCAAGGTACATCAAGCATTAGAGGTGAGAAACATCAGAAGGTTAAAATAAAAAGTTCCTATATTGATACATGGCGAGGTCTTATAAACCTTCATTAATGTTTTGAACCAATGTTTATATAGCTCCGAAATGAACCTTTGTTTATTTTATATAACCATGTTTTTGACTTGTCGAATTTTATAATAAGCCCATCGAAGTTATGAGAGAAATCGGAGGAGAGAGACTAAGCCATATTGGAGGTTTTTTGAAACGAAGTTATGATAAAATAAAATCCCAAGGTCTCGATGGAATGAGGGAGAAGTATAGTGTGAAAGAGGAGGTAAGGGAGGTGAGGTGAGGAGTATGGTGGATTGGGACAACTCTCATAAACTATAGCCACTTGGTAATTTAAAAATATGACAAAACAAACTACAACGACTTTGCAATTTTAAGATTTCAGATCTCGTAATTTCTTTTAAATTGGGATTTAATCATAGACTTACGGAATTAAAAAAAACCATAATTTTAATTGTTATACAATTTGGCTTTAGTGATTTTGTAGGAATGTTAGAAAAAATGAATTAATTAGCAAAAATTAATTAAAAATCAAAATTTACAATTAATTCACAAAAATTAAAATATTATACATTTTGTACATTTTTTAGCCGTGACGGTAAAAATTATCAAACTTCAAATGAGCACCATTTGCAAACTGTGTAACTGAATGAGATGAAACAAGAATCGATGGAATGGTTATGAAAATTCGATCATAATGAAGCAATCAAAAGAAGAATCTAAATAAAATAAAAAAATTGGAAAAATTTAGGACTGTTGACGGTGCTGGACCTACCAACATTCAGGGGATCTCCCTAGAATGAAGTCAGAACTAGACCTCATACCGTTTGGTGTAGGAGTCCCATCTAGTAGGATGGCCCGATTTCCATTATCTTAAATATATGCCTTAAATCTTGCTTGTCAGCATGTGAGAGATCTGCTTTGTCTTCGAACACTGAGGTTCGTGTGCTTGGTGAGTGCTAGTGTTACTTGTGTCAAGGTTCTTTCACCGTAGAGGGAGAGGGTGGAAGTGAGTCTCTAGTAGAAAGGGAAGAGTCCCAACTCTGTCAGAGACACACAACATAGCAGGACATGTGCAACTTCCAACGGAGTAGTCCACACGGATGCAATAGTCACAAAAACATAATGAACAGATAACATGTACAACACCCAATAAAATAGTCCACGCGAGTTCGACGATTGTTATAACAAGTTTATGGGAATGGTTCTGTCTAGTGTCTGGCGAGGTAGCCCACACGGGCAAGACAACGTTAACAACTTATACAACACATTTTCATAAGCATATGTATTAGAACAACCGAAATAGTTCAACTGTCTTAACATAGGTTAGAGAAACATACATTACAAGTGTTCAAAGAATAGTCTTACAAACAATTAAAATACATGTGTGAGAACATGTTGGCCTGTTAACAGGTTTCTGAGTTAAGCGAAATTTCCAAGACACATTGGTACACCATACATCACTAACCCCGTAAGCGGGGTGTTGGAGCCACTGCTCGCTCTTCAAAGAAAATATTACAGACTCTCAAGGCTATGTGAAGGCATGGTTTGTGAGAAGCACAGTCAAATGAACCAACAAACATAAAGATACAACAATGAATACCAACACACCTTGAGTTATAAAACATCCATAGAAAAGAAAAGACTGAATGCACAAGACAAAAATTCCGCGGACTTAACATGATTCTGTGACACACTGCATGTAGATGACAAACATGCACACTCTTTGTACTGTGACATATGAGCGAACATGATAAAGATCGATAACTTATGGTTTGCAAGCGTGCTTGTTTTGTAAATTCCTCCAAAGCCTGAGCAATGGGATCATGTGATTCAAGTGGAGGAAGCAAAATTTGGGTGTTTGGTTGATCTTCAATGTGAAGCAGAGAGTGATGAGGAGCCTTGGGTGTTTCAATTTTTTTTTGATCGGAATAACCTCAGGATAGTGAGGGCCTGACATAATCATCAGCCCAAGCTGAAGTGCCTCGACAACCGGTGGGGTTTCCACTTCGTCAATAGGTAGATCATCATCGAACAATGGCTTAGACAGATTAACAGTGAGTGAATCAACATCGTGCTCAAATGAAGAAGTACATAGATCATGACAACCACAATCAGA
The DNA here is from genome assembly GCA_031772625.1 of Pinus tabuliformis. Lineage (NCBI taxonomy): Eukaryota > Viridiplantae > Streptophyta > Pinopsida > Pinales > Pinaceae > Pinus > Pinus tabuliformis. The sequence continues at coordinate 1,069,499,552 of CM062818.1, forward strand.
AAATTCGAGATGTTCGTCGGCATCCTCATGATTTGATGAATCATGCAGAGGGGTAGATGAGAAGCAAGGATGTTCACTCTTTATGTTTTCAGAAATGATAGATGACAGATGGGACAGATTCTCAAAGGAATATGTGTCCTCTCCGCAATGTAATGACAGACTGGCATCTGATGTGCCTTGTAAACGATCAGAAGTAGAAACATCTGGAAATGACCTTTCACAGAGAGAATCAAAAGTGGCAGAATCACAAGGGATGTCAGTATAGAGTGGATGAGGGACAGATGGAAGGGAGTCATCCTTCACTGCAGGTTCTTCTTTAGATTCTTGCAGACACTCATCATGCATGATATCTCAAGTTAGTTGCACAAGACCAAGTCCATCGAAAACTTGATCCTCGTTCACAACACGTGTGGATTCTGGAATGGAAGAAAACAAGATAATACAATTCAGAGGATTAGCAGAACGCGGGGACGGAGGTTGAGGTAACAAGTCCATATGAAAACCAACAGGCTTGTAAGCCAAATCTGCGCAGATATCAATAGCAGGTGGGGTAGGAGGATGCGACAGTTCAACCGATGTGTGTGCATGTTCTCCCACATCACTTTGCGGTGGTGGATTTGTTTGATGAGGGAAGGTAGATAGTCACTTGTGACAACAACTGTGTCCGCTTGTGATTATAAGAATTATAGATTTTCAGATAAGTAAAGAAGATACTTAAATCTTCCATCGAGAAATTACCATTCAATTTCATCTTTAGGAATTCATCATGCGAGATTACAAAAGCGTGCGTGAAACTATTCAACAGATTCATCAGGTGCTTTATGTAGTTTCAAAATTTCTTTATTGAGTGCTTTACGGTCAAACTAATTGAAAGCATGATTTGTCTTCGCAACTAGATGAGTGAGAGAGTGAATAGACTTTTTGGGCAGCGTGGCACACCAATGCAGTGGGTGCCCTCGAAGTGTGTATGTGAACAACACGCAGGTCATGTAATCTTCAAAGATTTCATGCCTTTCATAGGATCCTACAACGCCAACCGCATGTCTGACCAAGGCTACTCGGCCTCCACCATCATATGTTTTACGTGATAATTTATTCCAGAGCTCTTTTGATATTTCAAAGTCGTTTCCATAAGACATACATTCCAGAAGAGAAATTTTGTGTTTAGTCATGATAAGTATGCAGAGATTCAAAACAAATTGTGAGGACTCATCTTGTCATCTGGCCCTCCTTCTAGCCCCAAAAATATCGACGGTGTTGGACTCGCCAACGTTCAGGGGATCTCCTCGGTATGAAGTCCCAACTAGACCTCACACCGTTTGGTGTAGGAGTCCCATCCAATACGATGGCCCGATTTCCATTATCTTAAAGATATTCCTTAGCTCTTGCTTGTCAGCATGTGAGAGTGGTCTGCTTTGTCTTCGAACAATAAGGTTCACATGCCTGGTGAGTGCTAGTGTTACTTGTGTCAAGGTTCTTCCACCACATAGGGAGAGGATGGAAGTAACTCTCTAGCCAAAAGGGAAGAGTCCCAACTCCATCAGAGACACACAAAACAACAAGACATGCGCAACTTCTGGAGGAGAATTCCACACAGATGTGGCAGTCACAAACACACAATGAACATATAGCATGTATAACACCCAACATAATAGTCCATGAGAGTGTGACAATCATGATAACAATTTTATGGGAATGGTTCTGTCTAGTGTCCGGTGAGGTAACCCACACGGGAAAGACATCGTTAACAACTTATACAACACATTTTCATAAGCATATGTATTAGAACAATTGAAATAGTTCAACTGTCTTAACACAGGTTAAAGAAACATGCATTACAAGTGTTCAAAGAATAGTCTTACAAATAATTACAATACACATGTGAAAACATGCTGGCTTGTTAACATGTTTTTGAATTAAGCAAAAGTTCCAAGACACTTCGGTACACCATACATCACTAACCCCGTAAGTAGGGAATTGGAGCCACTACTCACTCCTCAAAGATTATAGACTCTCAAGGCTATGTGGGAGGAGCCAAGGTGAAAAGTCTTTTGCATGTACAAATGAGGGGTATTTATAGCCAAGGGTGAAACTTATCCTTGTGACTCTTCAACTTCCCTCATGACTATTTGACTTACATGACCCTTCAACTTTACATGTGGGTCTCTTGGACTTCCACGTTACATTACATTGATTACAACAGTAGGGCCCACAATAGTGATGTGACCAAGATGACTCATGACACGACAGTGATGGTATGTTCATGCTGTTGGTGGTCTCCATGTCGAGCTGCCATGTTGTTGAGTGATGGAAGTGCTCTTGGTGTATCATAGCTCCATCTCTGCATGGAAGTGTGTGTGAAGTCTTCGATGGTATTGGTGTTCACTTGATGTTTGCACGCGCATGTTCCTCCTTCGCTTGCACGTTGACATGCTTCATGTGTTCGTACGTTCACGAAAAAATCTCCTTGCTTGCATTCCTCATTCATCCGTTCATGAAACAAATCTCCTTGCATGCATTCCTTGTTCATCTGTTCATGAACAAATCTCCTCACATGTATTCCTCATTCGTCCGTTCGCGAACAAATCTCCTCGCATGCTCTCCTTGTTCACCCTGTTCATCATCGCGTCATGTCTCATCCATGTACCTGTATCTGCAATTACTCATGATGAGACAACATCAAATCTAGAAATCTCTTATTCTATCATGATGCATTATCATTTTCTTTTAGATGCAGGTGATCGGGAGAGAGGACAAGGCTATGAAACTGTGCAAGGCAGATTTTGAGCGGGGATGCGGGCTCTAAGCACTACTAGTGAAAATTGTGCAAATGTCACTAGGAGATTGAGATGGACAATCCAGATCAACAGTCACTGTCCGTGGGATCTGAATCTGCTGGCGGGTAGATCTACGCAATTTTTTCAGGGACGCTGTGCTAGCACCAGAAGGGGGGATGGCAATAAAAACTATGCAATTTCTCTAGGGAATGGTAGCGGGTTGCAAGAGGATTGCTTGGAAAAATTGCACAATTTTGGGAGGCTGGCTTGCTGAACATCCTTGCGCAGTTTCTGAGCTGAGTAGGATGCTGGGAAGCTGGGTGAATGCTCATGAAAACTGCGCAGTTTTCCAGGTGAGAAACAGGCCGACTGACTTGGTGACTTGCTGGAAAACTTGCACAATTTTTTGAGGGAGACAGTGATGGGCACATGGTGTCTATCCAGCATGTCTGCGTAGTTTCTTCAATCAGCAAAGCGGGAAAATTTTGCAGATTTTGCACAATTTTTTGGGGGAGTGAGTCACGGGGTCACTGCTCGGTCAAACTCTCCGGTTGACCAACTAGAGGCTTGGTTGATGTGCTTGCGGGCAGTGCAGATTGACATGGCTTGCTGAGAAACTTCCACGTTGTTTTGGGTGATAGTCAGTCTGGTCGATTACAGGATTGCACAATGCAAGTTTCCTGGGAGACAACTTCAAGCTCTGTGAAATTCTACGCAACAATACATGATCACTGAGGGATGAAACTACACAATGCAGCTCAATGAAGGTCTGACTGTTGGAGGGTGATCTGGTCATCAAGATTTCAGCAAAATGACTAAGTGTGTGGGTGAGTTAACTTGTGTATACACGACCTTGCAAACACACACTCAACATGACTCGACGACAAGACACCTCAAACCATTAATACAACATAGACTTAGTGTGACCGATTGACAGTGCGAGCGACAAGCATGACACTTGTGGTAGATCGTTGAACGACCATGACGACGCTTGTGCGATAATGCATACAACATCGTGTGTGAGTGCAATAGATGTGTACATGACGAACACAACTCAAACAAAACCTTCAACCTCAGCAAAACAAGGTCACAGGCATGACATAGAAATGAACATGTGGAAGACGAAAATTAGTTGAACAAGTGTTGCAGCTGCTCCAAAACTTGACAACGCACTGGTAGAACTCCAACTCTCTTTATGGACCTTGTTTCGTGAAACCCAAGTCTAACCTTTCTGAAAGTATTGTTCGATTCTTTAATCATCATGGTTTCCACACTAGATTGGTTGAAATATGTAGTCCCTATTATTTTCTTGAATGGTCAGCACACATTCCAAGCCAAGTCAACTTAGTTATTTTGATTGGGGATGAGGGGTCTATTGATGCACAAGTACTATAACTGTTAGAGTTAAAGTTTCATATCCGGTGTTTCTCCACTGCCAACAGGCCTGGTCAGTACCCTGATGGAGTCACGCAGGAACACAAGCATCACTCTGTTCCTAGCGAGCTTGGTCAGTACCCCAACAAAATTACTTGCATCACCTCTCTGTGTAGGAAGCCTTTCTCTTCTTTTGCCTTATTCATGTTTTTTTTTTCAAGAATTGTGCATAGGCACTTATTTATTTCAGAGGTGGAAGATGGATCCCAACTTATTGAGAGAAAAAAAGGTTGTTCCTTCTGAGAAGTATGTTATGTATACCTCTGACATACTTTTTAAAGTTTTCTCCCTCACCTTACTCTACTTGACTGAGCTGGAAAGGGTTAACCCAAAAGAACCAATTAGAGTAGGTCGTACTAGTTAGAGCGCAAGCATTGTGTTTTCACCAAGTCTCTCTCTGAACAAAATGTATTTTCCATCAAGGAATCACCGACTGAAGAGAACAAGTTCTTCATAAAGAGAGAGGACAATATATAACCAGCTATTGATAGATGTACAAGTCCTCTTATATTTTCCTGGCTTGTCTCGAGAGCCAAACATAGTTTCAAAAGAGGCTAACCTACGGGTACAAGAAAGCAATGAAAGAAAAATAAAAAAGTAGAAGTAAAGCAAAAGCAAAACAGGTAAGAAAAGAAAGCAAGCAAGAAAACCAAACCGAGTAAGCAAGAAAATAAGCATGTGAACTAAAAAGCAAAGCAAAGCAAGATGCAAAGACTACTCCTAATCCTACGCTAAACAATGCATGGGCTTACTCACGTGAAGTGATATTTCCAATGCAGTCACTGGCGAATTGACTGGCCCATGTTGGTGAAGGCATGGTTCACGAAAAGCATAGTCAAGCGAACCAGCAAACATAAAATATACAACAATGAAGACCAACATGCTCTGAGTTCTAAAACATCCACATAAAAGAAAAGAGTGAATGCACAAGACAAACATTCTACGGAGTTAACATAGTGTTGTGACACACTGCACGCAGATGACAAACATGCACACTATTTGTACTATGACATACAAGTGAACATGATAAATACCAACAACTTATGATTTGCAAGTGCGCTTGTTTTGTAAGATTCGTCCAAAGCTTGAGAAATGTGATCATGTGATTCCAGTGGAGGAAGTAATTGAAATTTAGAAATTAAAACAGTTTTGATGAACAAAATGGAAAACAAAAAACAATTCTTAACAAACTTTTAAAAATAAAAGAATAAATTAAAATCCAAATAAATTTCAGGATGTGATTGCTTTTATTGGGTCTGATTTTCTTTTGAGTAATGTTGAAGGACAAATTAGTGTTGGCTTGTATGGGCCTGACCTAGGTTAAGAGGTGATTTAGCCAAACAAATCCCTGTACTACTGGCCCTTTCGGCAACAGTCCACAGAGCATGGACTGAGGTCTCACCTGAAGTAGTATGGAAGGGTGCTAGAACCAGGTTTTCACACCCTGGGGATGTTTGATGAGCTTCTGGTGGTCCACGGTTTGACCTTGCGCGCATGTCGCTACGCGCATCTATTAGTTCCTCACAACCTATGATGTTGTCTTCGCGTAGCCTCGCTCGGGCGCGATCCGTGCTATGAACCAAGTTCCTTCCTATTACCTGTTATTATAAGATTACTTAACTTATCTGTGTAATTCTAGTGACAATTAATAGTATATCTAGCAATCATATAAGTGTGCGCGACAAACAAAACAATATAAATGTATAGAATGCAATACACAAGCAGATGCATAGAATTTGGAATCAACTTCTCTTTATTATTCTTCGTTCAAAGTTACAGACTCGACACTGCCTTGCACACTCAGCTGCAGGGGTACGCACACTCAGCTGCAGACTCTACTATACCTATGCGCACTCAGCTGCAGAGCCTCTTACAACTACTATGACCCAATACACTTAGACTCTTACTCTATGCTCTAACCATTCGTATTCACCTATTGTCTCTGCTTCTCTATCTTTACAACTTAGAGCCTCGCTCTATTTATACAATCCCATGGTCCGCGGACCATGGATAGGCCGACATGACATTACATTACATTACAAAACTTATGGCGGACAACCCTATGACTCAACCTATACTGCACGCTCCGCGCCTGCAATTCATAGATTTTTATAATACATTTGACCAAAACCTGGGCTTTGAGCCCTAAGACATGCTGTGGGGGGATCCGATGCCCAACAGGCCCCCAACACAAACATCTTGACTTGCCCTCGAGTCACTCTGTCGGTGTGACGATATTGGCGTGGAGTCCCTCTAACTGGTCCTAAATGGCCTGGATGTTGGCAACACACTGAGCTGCTGCCTGTTGTACCTGCTGCATTCTTGCTTCTAAACCCTTTGTGTATGACTTATGTCCTTACATCTATACTAGCATCCGCTGTGTATGTTTATAGTCTTGCGTTCTTGTCTAGATCCTTGGGTCATGAAGACTGTACTTCGGCCAGTTAGTCAGATAGCCAATCCACACGTGTAGGGCTTCAAGCGACTGCTGTTTACTTTGCCTGGGAAGGGTTCTCCATTTAGTTTGGCTAGCTAGACCGATCCTCCGTCTGTGACCTCCTTAACCATGTATGGTCCTAGCCAGTGCATTCACAACTTTCACAGAAATTTTTCAAACTTACTGTGATACAATAGCACTAAGTCGTTTACCTTGAAGGTGCACAACTTGATATGGCAGTCGTGCCAGGCATTTTCATGCTGTTTTTGTACCTGTTGACAAAATCTATACAGAAGCCGTTATTCCTCGAGTTCTTCAAATTGCGCGAGCCTTTCTTCCAGAGCTTCGCGGTACATTCCTGTGAGCGCTGCTATTCATAGACTAGGTACGATGTATTACATCGGCATGACAACTTCCGTGCCATAGACTAACCAGAAAGGTGTTTGTCCTGTCAATTTCTTGCACGTTGTCCTGTAAGCCCATAGTATGGCAAGTACGCGTAGGTCCCAGTCGTTTCGCTGCGCGTTACGTACTTTGGTCAGCGCAGTCTCCAGTATTTTGTTGAATGCATGTACTGTCCCATTAGCCTATGGATGGTATGGTGTGCTTTTATGATGATACACCATGAACTCTTCTATGAGCGCACTGATGGTTTCATTCAGGAAATGTGTTCCGTGATCACTCATTAAGATTTTCGGATAGGCAAATCATGTCAACATGTTTTCGAACAAAAACTTCGCAGCGGTGGCGGCCATGTAGTCCTTGACTGACTGCGCTTCTGCCCATCGTGTCAGGTACTCCGTCGCGGTGATGATGTAGCGCACGCCTATATTTCCCTGAGTTTTGATCGGTCCTACAAAGTCGATTGCCCATTTTTCAAACAGCTGCAATGTCATTTGTGGATTCAATGGCATCTTGTCCCTTCATGATGGTTTTCCAGTCCTTTGACATATATCGCAAGCCTTACAGTGCACTTTCGAACCCTGGTGTACGGTTGGCCACCGTAACCCTGCGCGAAGAATATTTTGTGCGGTCGCTCGTCTTGCATAGTGTCCTCCTGCAGTGCCCCCATGTGCTTCCATGAGGATCTGACCTCGTTCAAATTTAGGTACGTATCTTCGTAATATCTCATCATTGCCCATTTTGTAGAGGTTCTCTGCGATGATGGAAAAGTCTTCCGCATGCACCACCAATTGCTTCTTCTGTTGGATTGAGTATTCCTTCAGCACAATCCCTGTTGTTAGAAAATGGATTACGTCTTCGAAGTGTCCGTCTGCGACGTGCACTGCAAAGAGCTGTGCATCAGGTAGTCCCTCCCCCAAACTCGTTGGTTCCTCGCCCGTCTTAATTCATGATAAGTGATTTGGTCCTGCATTTAGGCATCTTGACTGAACTATGACCTCAAAATGATATTCTTGAAAAAGTAAGAGCCATCTGCATATGTGCCCCCCAACACAGGCTTATTCACCAGGTATTTCAATGCGGAATGGTCGGTATACATCTTGAAATGTCTTCTGAGTAAATAGTGTCAGTATTTTTGGAGTGCGTAAACCATTGCCAACTCATCGTGCTCGATAGTGGAATAGTTCTTTTCTGATTTGGACAATCTCCGACTTGTAAATGCGATCGGGTGATCCACGCCCTCCACGCCCTCTTGTGTGAGTACGACTCCCAGTGAAATACACGATGCATCAACATGTACATGAAATTCCACATCCCATTTTGGGAAGACCAGGATTGGAGCGGAGGCCAGTTTCCCCTTTAGGACATCCAAAATCTTCATGCAATCATCATTCCAGCAATATGTAACATCCTTTTTCAATAACTTTTCCATCGGCGTTGTTATTTGGGCATAACTTTTGATGAACTTTCTACTGTATCCAGTGTGCCCCAAAGTAGTGTGTAGTTGTTTAACACTTTGCAGTGCTTCCAAATTTAGAATAAAGACAATCTTCGCAGGGTCCACCATCAGTTCTTGTTTGCAGACCACATGTCCCAACAGGTTTCCAAATGGAATGAGGAATGTGCACTTCTTAAGGTTCAACGCAATCTGGTGTCGGTGGCAAGTATCCAGCATCAAGCGTAAGCTTGCTACATGGCGCTTACTAATCCAAAGACAATCCAATCATCCAAATAGACCTCCAAGAACTTGTGGATGTATTCTTTGAACGCAGCCACAACGATGTGCAGAAATATAGCTGGCACGTTCTTGTTATAGCTCTGATACCACTTGTTATAGATCTGACCCAGAAAAATAAGATAATAACAATTATACCCAAGAAATAAGAAGATAGAAATGTTTCTTTATTAATATCAAACCCTTAAGGTAGGGTAACACCATACATTCACTCCTTAAGGAAGGAGAACACTCCACAAGCCATATGCTTGTTCATATAATATTCCTTGACACCTCTCAATGGGGAGTCTCTAGCCTCTATATAGGCCTCATACATATAATACCATGGGTCATTACCATGGTTCCCTCAATACCATCTATCTAATACCATGGGCCCATTACATTATTACTAACTACTTGTGGTCCCTTACATGATACGGGTTAACCACCTTATTTATTACTATGGCCCATCCCATTATTACATTATTCCCTTGGGTACCTCCCTTTGTACCCCATAATATCTCCCTCATCCGGACTCCAATTCGGCCGATTTTTTTTCTTTCAAACTGAGTATTTTTTCACCAACAACCCAGATCTGCAATTGGATTTTGCAGATTTTGCCCAAATCATATAGATTTGATATGCAAACTCGCTGCCCCAAAAAATGTCTGCAACACCACTGATTTTTAAATCAGCGATATCTCCTTCATTCAGACTCCAATTCGGCCGATTTTTTTTGAACTTGGGTATTTTTTACAAAAAATTCAGATCTGCAATTAGATTTCACATATTTTTGACAAAACGTACAGATCTGATCTGCAAACTCGCCACCCCAAAAAATTCCTGCAAAAATAAGAAAAAAAATATTCTCCACTTTGCCTAAGAAAGTGCTCTGATTCCACTTATTATAGCTCTGATACCACTTGTTATAGATCTGACCCATAAATATAAGATAATAACAATTATATCTAAGAAATAAGAAGATAGAAGTGTTTCTTTATTAATATCAAACCATTAAGGTAGGGCAACACCATACATTCACTCCTTAAGGAAGGAGAACACTCCACAAGCCATATGCCTATTCGTACAATATTCCTTGACACCTCTCAATGAGGAGTCTCTAGCCTCTATATAGGCATCATACATACAATACCATGGGTCATTACCATGGTTCCCTCAATACCATCTATCTAATACCATGGACCCATTACATTATTACTAACTACTTGTGGTCCCTTACATGATAATGGTTAACCACCTTATTTATTGCTATGGCCCATCCCATTATTACATTATTCCCTTGGGTACCTCTCTTTGTACCCCATAATATCTCTCTTATCCGGACTCCAATTCGACCCATTTTTTTTTTTCAAACTGAGTATTTTTTCACCAACAACCCAGATTTGCAATTGGATTTTGCAGATGTTGCCCCAAATCATACAGAAATCTTCCAAAGTGTCCCATATGTGAAATTTTGTCTTTGTATGAATTCTTCAATAGTAGGGCTATCATCTTTTCCTGTAAAATATAGCATCTCCATGAAGAGGGTTTGGGAAAAACTCACTTACTTGGCGAAAATTTTAAATGGCCAAAATTACGTCAATATTGCTCAGAATCTCTATTATGACCTGTTTTTGGAAATGGAACAACCATTCCGCATCTTTCCATGTGGTAGAAATCCCGATCTAGGCACTAGAATTTTAGATCCATGCTACAACTGTCCCGCCATTCGACTGATTTTTTTTTTGAACTTGGGTATTTTTTCACAAACAATCCAGATATGCAGTTATATTCTACATATTTTACACCAGAACATACATATCTGTGCTGCCAACTCACCGCCCCAAAAAAATGTCTGCAACACCATTGATTTTTTAGATCAGCGATATCTCCTTCATCAGGACTCCAATTCGGCCATTTTTTTTTTCAAATTGGGTATTTTTTCACGAACCATCCAGATATGCAATTATTTTTTGCATATTTTGCACAAAAACTTATAGATCTAATCTTCAAACTCGAAAGTTCTTTGATACCACTTGTTATAGATCTGATATGAAAATAGAAATAAACCCGGAAATAATAAGATAGAAATAGATAGAAATGATTCTTTATTGATCAAACCCTTAAGGTAGGGCAACACCATACATTCACTCCTTAAGTAAGGAGAACACTCCACAAGCCATATGCCTATTCATACAATATTCCTTGACATCTCTCAATGTGGAGTCTCTAGCCTCTATATAGGCCTCATACGTACAATACCATGGGTCATTACCATGGTTCCCTCAATACCATCTATCTAATACCATGGGCCCATTACATTAGTACTAACTACTTGTGGTCCCTTATATGATATGGGTTAACCACCTTATTTATTACCATGACCTATCCCATTATTACATTATTCCTTTGGGTACCTCCCTTTGTACCCCATATTATCCCCCTAGGTATACTACAGTTCCTCAGTCCAAATGGCATAACGGTGTATTGAAAGCAGCCCCATTCTGTTGCAAAGGTCGTTTTGCTCCTATCTTCCGGCACGATCTTGATTTGATGGTATCTCGAGAACCCATCCGTGAATGAGTATGCTTCCTGACCACTAACATTCTCTAGTACTTCATCTATGAATGGTGTCGGGAATGGATCATGTACACAAGCATCGTTCAGCTTCTTGAGGTCCACGCATATTCTTACTTCTCCCTTCTATTTTTTCTCCTGTACTACCATAGGACTCACCTAGTCGGATTCTTTCACTGGTTTAATAATTCCAGCTACGAGCATTTTGTCTAATTTGTTGCGGACCTTCTCTTTATACTTCGGATTCAAGCGGTAAGGCAGCTGCTTAAATGGCTTCGTGTTGAGTTTCAGGGTGATCTTCATCATCCCTAAGTCGCCAACGATCTCTTTTAGGTTCATAATTTTGGTCAGGAACAAGTCTTGGTATTCATGGAGTAACTCAGCGACCTTGTCCACCGTGGCATCGTTCCAGTAGTCCCCAAGTGTTATGTACTTCGGCTCCGCCTCTGTTCCAATGTTTGCTTGCTTTGTCTTTAGTGGCACGGTGATGTCGGGCTCTTCAAGTGATGGTCCTCGAATATCATGACAACCTTCTGTTTCTGAAATGTTAATGTTTTGTGGGTCCTCATCATCCTCCTCAACATTTATGTTGTAACACTCTAGCGCGTAGCTCAACTGTGTCGACCATTCTAGCTGAAGTACTTTCATTGGTTCCTGGGGTATTTTGAAGATAGCTGCTTTGACTGCCTGTAGCACATCGTCAACAGTATTTGACCAATGATCTTCAAACATGAAAGTTAATAGAAATCCCTCACACAAGACATGCCATTCACTCGTACCATGGCGGAGCTCCATCTCAGTATACCAATTCATGGGTATGACATCTAGGGTATGATAGAATAAATGTACCCATTCAGGTTGTGGCTCTTCCCCGTAGACCTTGGTCCAGTTCGTGAGGTGTATGCATGGATAATCTCATCCATCATATTTGTCTCTAGCCGTATTTGTGGTTTCCAAAATCGTAAGAACATCATTCTTCTGCATCCGCGCTAGTCCTCAAAACTTCCTTGATGTGTACCCCACCATCTTGTGGGCATTGCGCATAGTGCCCACTTCAGAGCATCGAACTGCTGTTGTTCTGGTACTGCGCTTTCAAAGTTGCTCAGGAATTCATCCATTGCTATCAACCCATCATATGTCGGCAGATCCCTTGCCTTTGTTTTCACGCAATGCAATGATCTAACCATTATGTTGCAATTAAGCGTTGTTACTTCGTGCAGCCAATTCTTCCATAGCTCTATCTCTTCATCTGAATCTGAAGTGCAGGAGCTTTAGCTTTCCCACGAAATCCTTCCATATGCAATGAGATTCACCCAATCCTCTTCTCGCGCAGTTATCTTGTAAATACAATCAAGATCGTCATCACTATCATCGTCGTGCACCAGTTCAATGTATCACGCTCCTTCGGCTGGATCTAGTGGTACTACTACGCGTAGTGACTTTTTCTCAAAGATCATTTTGCGCTTCTTCAGATTTATGACTCCGTTCATATCAGTGGCCCAGTCTATTCCTAGTAGCGTGGGATAGGGATTACTGTCATCGACAATCTCTATCACTTCAAAATCCTCCTGCGCACTCGCACCTTCAATGTCTACTGTTACCCCTTGCAATCTTCCCATGGGCAAGATCTTCTGTTGGTTCGCCATTCATAACTGAATAGGAGACCACTATAGCGCAGGTCTGCCCATGCGTTCCCATGTTTGTTTTGGCAGTATATTTGTGTCCGATCCGAGATCCAGGATTACTTAATCCATTTCATACTCGCTGATTTATGCAGTCAACCTCATTTTCCTCCCTGTGCGTAATGCATGCTTCCCAAGTTTCTAGACCACGCATGGTTCTCCTGACCCCGCGCACCTCGTGATAACTTCCTGTAGTCCTTTTAATACCTTGCTGTCACGTAGCAGCTTCATGCATGTCTCGAGAAAGGTAGTGAGCATTGAAGGATCCATCCCTGGTTCTAGTTGATCCTTACTACCTGAAGTGGAGGCTTCCGTGAAGCTCTTCTTAGCTTCCATGAATGTCTCCTTCGCGCGTTCTAAATCAAATTCGGGTTCCTTTGTAGGAGCCTTGCAAACCCACACACTTTCTTCTGACCCTTCACTTTATCATCGCCAGTGGTCATACTGCTCCTGAGCATCATGTTTACATTCGGGTCTTCTTCGTGCGGTTCAGACCTCATCATCTGCAAATTCTGAGTTAGAGGCGGCTAAAGTACCGCTTTTTCGTGCAGTTTCGCTATCAATGTAGGGCAGTCTTCTGCCTCATGATCAAACTGAGTACAGTACAAACATGATGTCCTTGTCGAGTTTGTACAGTAGCGGGCATAATGTCCTGGCCCTCTACAATTGTAACATTTTAATTTTTTGCGACCCCTTCCTAGTCCCATTCCACCTGGACCTCGACTGCGCCCTTGAAATCCAGTGTGCGCCATTCCTGCATTTGGGTCGAGGGCTCTCGTTTCTACTTGCACCCTGTAGGCAGGAGTCCGATCCATCGTTAGTTCGTAGCTTCTACAAGTGTGCTCATCATGGCCTACAGACCTGCATAAATTACAAAACATTTGCTGGGACGTCTGCGTATACTTCTGTAATAGATGACAATTATACGTAGTGTGCTTTCCTCCTATCTGACAGATCGCGCACCATAATGTAGGCACCGTGCTTGGTCCTTCTTGTGCCTCAGGTCTTAATGGAATCGGCCCTCCTCCTGCCAAGTAATTCGTGAATACTAGACAATGGTCCTTGTCATGCCCTTGGCCTTTGCATTTTATGCACCATATCTCCTCACGCACCTTTGGCCAAGGTGTCTTGTCTTGTTTCAAACTTTGCATATCTGGACACAAATTTTGAAGTTGCACGTGGATTTGTTGGACTCCTAGACCAGGGTCTTGTATAGGGGTCTCGTGCAATCTCATCGCTATCTCCAAAGCTTCGGCCTGGGTGGAAAGTTTTTGCTATGACATTGTTGTCCTCAAGTGCGGTGTTAGTGACACTACAAACCATGCATGGTGTTGTCCATCCGTCAACGTCATTTTGGCTTCGTGAATCATACCCTTTAGTCTGTGGTCCAGATCCCAGGGGGTCTCGCCCGGGAGCATCACGATCTCCTTAAACCTGATGATTGATTGAGTTTCCAACTTTGTCGTGATAAATTCCCTATTCAGAACGGTCTGGATTTCTGCGATCCCTGCATTTGGATGGCCATTAGAATGCTTGATGTACCATGTTAATGTGTGATCCTGCAATGCACTTACCAGCGTAGCTTTCTTTATATTATCATCCATGACGCCTTGTGCTTCCCATACCGCCCTTACCACGAACCAAAATTGATCCAGATCTTCATTCCCTACTCCTCTAAATACCGATAGTTTGATTGCACTCGCCATACTAAACTGTGGTGGTGGCAGAGGTGGGGTGGGTGGAGATGGAGGTGAGGAGGGTGAGATGGGTGGTGGTGTGGGTGGAGGTGGTAAGTGTGGAATGCGTTGCCTTATCAGATTGGTCGTGCTTCTCAGAGAAACCTTCACAATCTCCTCCTCGCTTTCCCGCAAGGGGGAAATTAAGGGACTGGTTTCTAATTCTTCACTACTTCTGTTTCTATAAATCTTCCCACTTCGCGTAGTCCCAAACATTAATTTATTCGCATAACCTACTTTTCACACAATAGCATATTAATTCAAGTGTTCAAATATTTAATATACTTACCTCACGGTCCCTTGAGGAAATGTCGCTCCGCCTCACTGCAGCTGACGGTCTTATCTACTGTGAAATCGGTGATCAATCCTCCTATAATTTGGTCGAGCCAATGGTCCACATCTCACGTGATCTTATCTCCTGATGCTTCTAGCCTGCGCAATAATTCCAAAGTCCACACAATGGGTTTGGCGAGCCTACACCTTCCCTGAATGACTGTTAGCTTCACGATCCACTCATACAAATCAGAAGGAAAGGATGCAAAGAAAATTTCATGGATTTCCATATATAAGTAGTGCTCCAACCATTGTTCCTTATATACTCACGGATTTCTGTTTTCCTACGTTGCAAGCTCGTGAATCTTCTTGTCCAACCACTATTCAATTTCTTTCTTTGTTGGGTTCTAGTGGCATGACATCAGACATCCCTTATGCAGATCCCGGTCCCGACAATGAAACCATTTGTTGGCTTGTATTGGCCTGACCCAGGTTTAGAGGTGATTTAGCCAAACAAATCCCTGTACTATTGGCCCTTTCGGCCATAGTCCGTGGAGTGCAGACTGATTTCTCACCCGAAGTAGTATGGGAGGATGCTAGATCCAGGTTTCAGCACCTTGGGGATGTCTGATGGGCTTCTGGTAGTCCGTGGTTTGACCCTGCGTGCACGTCGCTACACACATCTATTTGTTCCTCGCAACCTGTGATGATGTCTCTGTGCATCCCTGATCGGGTGCGATTCGTGTTATTACCCAAGTTCCTTGTTATTAACCTGTTATTATCAGATTACTTAACTTATCTGTGTAATTCTAGTGACAATTAACAGTATATCCAGCAATCATAGAAGTGCGTGCAATAAACAAAATAGTATAAATGTATAGAATGCAATACACAAGAAGATACATAGAATTTGGAATCAACTTGTCTTTATTATTCTTCATTCAAAGTTACAGACTGGACACCACCGTGCACACTCACCTCAGGAGTCCGCACACTCAGCTGCGGACTCTACTAGACCTCTGCACACTCAGCTGTAGAGCCTCTTCCTACTACTACGACCCAATACACTTAGACTCTTATGCTATGATCGAACCATTTGTATTCACCTATTGCCTCTTCTTCGCTATCTTTATAACTTAGAGCCTCACTCTATTTATACAATCCTATGGTCCGCGGACCATGGGTAGGCCGACATGACATTACATTACATTACAAAACTTAGGGCGAAAACCCTATGACTCAACCTATACTTCGCGCTCCGCACCCACGATTCGCAGAGTTTTACAATACATTTGACCAAAACCTGGGCTTTGAGCCCCAAAACATGCTATGGGGGGATCCAATTCCCAACAATTAGTAACAACGGTTTTTTTGAAACCAATAACATTTGCTCAAATCAACATAAAAAATTAATTTTTGAAGCAATTTGTCACTTTTTATTGCGCTAGATCTTTTGATCATTAAATGATAATATTTTCTAAAGTTAACGATCCCAGATTATCCTCCTATGTCTTATTTTTCCAACGAGCTATTACAAGCCTCATTTGGTTGAGTAGATCTCCATATATGCCTCTCCAAATATGAGGTATCAAAAATATCACAATTCTCGAAAATGTCTACCAAGGGCTAAAATTAGGAAATATTTAAAAATATAATCCTAGTTTATATTAAAAATTTCTAACTAACTGTTAATTAATTGTAATTATTTCATTGATTAAATATATATGTACAAATTATTGCAATGGATTAACTTAAATTAAATTGCACTTAATTATAGATTAATTAATTTACAATCCCTGATGGGGGTGATTAACCAAGTGGATATGGCTCCCGAAGGAACGGGTGGGAATTCATGAGGGGTGGGTGGCCACAAGTGTGAGGACTGGCCTCCCCGTCCTCTCCATGCACCTTGTGTATGAGAGCATATATTGATCCGTGTGTGAGATTTCATTCCATCTTGGATTTCGCAGGAGGTGGCGTCCGTTGGAAATTTATGGAGGGTGGCACGGTGTGCTATCAAACATTCAGAGTTTGGCTGTGGTATGGAATTGGTAATGCGAGTTCTGAGTAGGGAAGTGGTTGTTTCCATGGGCACCCTATATAGGAGAGGTGCCGACTGAGCTGTCAATGTCCCCTCCTCCTCTTATGGTGTGAATTCTTGTCAATTGCTAATTTGGTTCTCGATTTAAGCTTTTATCGCATAGGAAAAGACATGGTTGTTTGATTTTGGTGGTGGTTTTTTGGTCTTGTTGGGGTCAGGTGTTATCTCCTTCATGCTGGAGTGGAATTAGATATGCAACCTCTGATGGCCCTTTCTTTGGGTCTGATCGGGCTTGGCAGTGTTTGTGGAGCAATACACTGGTTTTTGAGTGTTCTCGTTTGCGTGGGTTCTTATCAGGGAGTGGGACGGTGAATTGCACGTGGGTGTGGTAAAATTGTGGTCCTCTGCATTCATTCTAGACTGACTGGCAGTGGTCACGCCGATGGGGGTGACATGTGTTTCCTCAGTGATAGTTACGGTTTGGAAATCTCGTCGTTGGTCAGCCTTTGTTCATCCCTGTGGTGTTGGGCTAATCATCATACGTCTAGTTCCCTATTTGGTCCACTCCTTGTCCCAAATTAAGCTCAATTTGGATCTCTATGGGTGGTGAGAGTCTCTCACCATTGGAATTGGCATCCCATCCCAATAGCTCCAGGCGAGGAGGTAACATAGGTTGTCGCTCGGGTAAGGCAGTCCCTGGTGGTCGAGGTGGTGATAGGGTGGGTTGCTCTGGTCAGGTGGGTTCTAAAGTTTGGGGTGGTAGCAATCGGGGTGGCTAGATAACTAGACGTGGGGTTTGGACACTATGGGGTTAGCAGCGTGGTGGGTCGGCTTGTTGCGGTGGTTCAGGGAGACATGGATGACTCGTCATGTGGCACGTGGGAAACGACAAAGCTGTTGTGTTGACCACTGTCAGGATTTTATTCAACCAGTTCTTGAATTCCTGGAAACCTCGAAGTAGGTGAGGCAAGAGGAACACGCTGAGATAATGGCTACTTTTAACAAAATGCACTATTTTTAGTGCCATGTACGAGAGTGTTTAGTGGTTGTCTGGCGGGGCCATAACATGTTATTCGAGAAAGTAAAGAAGTTGGAGGCCCGGATGGCCCATTTCGAAGAGCATGTTCAATGCTCCTTCTATCCTCCTCCTCCTCTAAGAAAAACTCCGAACAACCCAACCTCCATCACCTCTGATGACTAGCGTGGTTACATGTGTTTTACTTGTTTTGTTTGTTTACTAGTGCTTTTGGCCTCTCAAGTTGTGGACTATGTCTCTTGATGTTTTTCTGTTTCTTTGTCATAAGTTGAAAAAAGTATTCAACAAACTTGGTCGGGGTGTGACTGCCAATGCTTTACTACTGATGTAATATTTTTGGAAGAATGAATAAAATCTTGATTTACAAAAAAAAAACAAAAAAATAATTTACAAATTAATTAAATTAAATACTAAAATTAAATTATATACAAAAGATTATTAAATATTAAATTTATTAAAACAACATATAACTTTTAATATTATATGACAACGAATTAAATAACATATATTAATTAGTGTTGGCATTACACCAAAGAATGAAATATATAAAACTAAACCTCCACGCATAAAGTATATTAAACCAAACCATCCACGAATAGTATATTAAACCAAACCTCCACGCATTACGACAAACAATCAAAGTATTGGGAAACATAAGGTATCAGATATCAGAAGTGATATATATCTTAAGATTTTAAAGCAGTTGCTTTGATATCAAGGATCCCAAAATCCCGAGGTACATCGGGCATCGGAGGTGAGAAACATCAGAAGGTTAAAATAAAAAGTTCCTATATTGATACATGGGGAGGTCTTATAAACCTTCATTAATGTTTTGACCCAATGTTTATATAGCTCTGAAATGAACCTTTGTTTATGAATTAACAGAAAGTTCCAAGACACATCGGTACACCATACATCACTAACCCCGTAAGCATGGCATTGGAGCCACTGCTCGCTCCTCAAAGAAAATATTATAGACTCTCAAGCCTATGTGGGAGGAGCCAAGGTGAAAAGTATTTTCCATGTACAAATGAGGGGTATTTATAGCCAAGGGTGAAACTTACTGTTGTGATTGTTCAACTTCCCTCATGACTATTTGAATTACATGACTCTTTAGCTTTACATGTGGGTCTCTTGGACTTCCACGTTACATTACATTGATTACAATAGTATGGCCCACAATAGTGATGTGGCCGAGATGACTCATGACACGATAGGGATGGTATGTTCATGCTATTGGTGGTGTCCATGTCGAGTTGCAGTGATGCTAAGTGATGGACGTGCTCTTAGTGTATCATATCTTCATCTCTTCATGGCAAGGTGTGTGAAGTCTTTGATGGTCTTGGTGTTTGCTTGATGTTTGCACACACATGTTCCTCCTTCGATTGCACTTTGACATGCTTCATGTGTTCGTACGTTCATGAACAAATCTGCTTGCACGAAACAAGTCTCCTTGCATGCATTCCTTGTTCGTTTGTTCACGAACAAATCTCCTTGCATGTATTCCTCATTCGTTCGTTCACGAACAAATCTCCTCGCATGCTTTCCTTGTTTATCCCATTCATAGTCTCGTCATGTCTCATCCATGTACCTGTATTTGCAATTACTCATGACAAGATGGCATCAAATCTAGAAATCTCGGAGTCTATCATGATGCATTATCATTCTCTTTCGGATGTAGGTGATCGAGAGAGAGAACAAGGCTTTGAAACTGTGCAAGGCAGATTTTGAGCCGGGATGCGGGCTTTAGGCACTGCTAGTGAAAATTGCGCAAAGGTCACTGGGAGACTGAGATGGAAAATCTGGATCAGCAGTAACTGTCTGCGGGATCTGACTTTGCTAGAGGGAAGATCCGCGCAATTTTTTCAGGGAGGTTGTGCAGGCAACATAGAGGAGACTGGCAGGAAAAACTTCGAAATTTCTCTGGGGAACTGGTAGCGAGCTGCAAGAGGATTGCTTGGAAAAGTTTCACAATTTTGGGAGGCTGGCCTGTTGAACATCCTTGCATAGTTTCTGAGCTAAGTGGGATGCTGGGTGAATGCTCATGAAAACTGCGCAGTTTTTTGGGTGGGCAACAGGCCGACTAACTTGGTGACTGGCTGGAAAAAGTGCACAATTTTTTGAGGGAGACAGTGACAGACACAGGGTGTCTGTCCGATATGTCTACACAGTTTCTTCAATTAGCAGAGTGGGCAAGTTTCACAGATTTTACGCAATTTTTTTGGGGAGTGAGTTCCAGGGTCACTACTTAGTCAAACTCTCCAGTTGAAGAGCTGGAGGCTTGGTTGATGTGCTTGTGGGCAACACAGATTGACATGGCTTGTTGAGAAACTTCCGCGCTGTTCTGGGTGATAGTCAGTCTGGTCGATTACAAGATTTCTCAGTGCAGGTTTCCTGGGAGACAGCCTCAAGCTCTGTGCAATTCTAGGCAATAGTACATGTTCACTGAGGGCCTAAACTACTCAATGCATCTTAACAAATGACCGAATGTTGGAGGGTGATCCGGTTGTCAGGATTTCAACAAAATGACTAATTGTGTGGGTGAGTTAACTTGTGCATACATGACCTTGTGAACACACACTTAACATGACTCGACGACAAGACACCTCAATCCATTAAGACAACATATACTCAGTGTGACCGACCGATAGTGCGAGCGATTAGTGCGACACTTGTGGTAGATCGTTGAATGATCGCGACGACGCTTGCGCGACAATGCATACAACATCGTGTGTGAGTGCGATAGATGTGTACATGGTGAACACAACTCAAACACAACCTTCAATATCACCAAAACAAGGTCTCAAGCATGACATAGAAATCAACATGCGGAAGACGACAATTGGTTGAACAAGTGAAAAAGAAGAAAGACATGTAGAAGAAACACATAAGATGACTTTTCGCATTTGCGCACATGCATGTTACTGAGGACAGGGTGATATGACAATGACAAGTAGTCCTGCAAACTCAACTAAGAGGTGTACTTTGAAATATGTTTTTTACTTACCATACTTACCCTCAAGATGATCATGCTTCCAATGGAGTTTGCACGTGGTCCTAATATTTTCCATTACTCGGTTCCCTGGTCCTTCTTCTCAACTCCTTGGAAGAAATTTCAGCATGTCACCTTTTCCTATAGTCATTGAGAGGTAGATCTATGCAATTTTAGCAGACAGTGACTACTGCTAGAATGAGGCAATGGGAGGCCTATCTGCGCAGTTTCTGCATGCAAGACCGACAAGACAACTTGGGAAACACTGTGCAGTTTTGAGGCTCAAAGAACTGCGTGGGAGAGGGGTCCTAGGAGGACACCTCTACGCAATTTCTAAGTGTAGTGCAACTGGACTGATCTGCACATTTCTAGAGAGCAGTTCTGGTTGGGGTCTCTGCAGGCTGCAGAGTTTCAACAGGCAAGGGAGGTTGGTGTCTCTACACACTATGGGGTTTTAGTAGACAAGGGAGGAATCTTTGATTGCAGAAGCAAAGTGCATAGTTCAGGGATGTTGGCTGAGGCTAAGTTTCTCAGGAAAATGGCTACGTGTGAGATCAGTGAAACATATGTAAACATGATAGGACTTGATTGTGATTGCACACAGACACTTAGTGACACAACATATACCATCCAGAATGCATAAGAAATAATTTTCTTGATGCAGCAACCTTCGTGACAAGAGTGCGCGAGGTGAGTGTGAAACATGTCTATGTGATGACGACTACTCATACCCACACAATTCCCTTAAAGAAAGATAACGTTCCCTTTTCATGACAAAAAAAAACCCCTATGCCTGAAAATGACACATGCTACATAAAGAGAGAACGCGAACAACTCTTAGGATCAAGGAGAGGACCTTAAAATCATCAACTTATCGACAAGTGACCAAGGATGATCGATCATAGGATCCAAAGTAGGCTCTGAAATTTTTGTGCAAGACAAGATTTTGGAGGGTGGTTATAAGGTAGTCCCTACTGGTCGAGGTGGCGATAGGGTGGGTCGCTTTGGTCAGGTGGGTTCTAAAGTTTGCGGTGTTAGAAATCGGGGTGTTTCGATAACTAGATGTGGGGGTTAGACACTATGGGTTCAGTAGCGTGGTTGGTCGGCTCGTTGCGGCGGTTCATGGAGACATGGATGGCTCATCATGTGGGACATGGCCAGTGACAAACCTGCTGTGTTGAGTGCTGTCAGGATTTGATTCAATTAGTTCTTGAATTCCTGGAAACAGTAGGTGAAGTAGGAGGAACACGATGAGCTAATGGCTACCTTGAACAAAATGCACTATTTTCAGTGCCATGTCTGAGAGCTTTTAGTGGTTGTCTGGCGGGGCCATAACATATTATTCCAGAAAGTAGAGAAATTGGAGGCCCAGATGGTCCGTTTTGAAGAGCATGTTCAATGCTCCTTCTGTCCTCCTCCTCCTCTAGGAACAACTCCGAACAACCCAACCTCCATCACCTCTGATGACTAGCATGGTTACAGGTGTTTTACTTGTTTTGTTTGTTTACTGGTGCTTCTGGCCTCTCAAGTTGTGGACTATGTCTCTTGATGTTTTAATGTTTCTTTGTCATAAGATGACAATAATAATCAACAAACTTGGTCGGCGTAAGACTACCCATGATCTACTACTGATGTACTCTTTTTGGAAGAATGAATAGAGTATTGATTTACAAAAAAATAAATAATTTTTTGTACAAATTAATTAAATTAAATACTAAAATTAAATTATATACAAAACGATTTATTAAATATTAAATGTATTAAAACAACATATAAATTTTGATATTATATGACAATGAATTAAATAACATATATGAATTAGTGTTGGTATTACACCAACGAATAAAATATATAAAACCAAACCTCCACGCATAAAGTATATTAAACCAAACCATCCACGAATAGTATATTAAACCAAAGTTCCATGCATTGCGATAAACAATCAGAATATTGGGCAACATAAGGTATCAGAAGTGATAGATATCTTAATTTTTTAAAGCAGTTGTTCTGATATCAAGGATCCCAAAATCTCGAGGTACATCGAGCATCGGAGGTGAGAAACATCATAAGGTTAAAATAAAAAGTTCCTATATTGATACGTGGCGAGGTCTTATAAACCTTCGTTAATGTTTTGACCTAATGTTTATATAGCTCCGAAATGAACCTTTGTTTATTTTATATAACCATGTTTTTGACTTGTTGAAGTTTATAATAAGCCCATCGAAATTATGAGAGACATGGGAGGAGAGAGACTAAGCCATATTGGAGGTTTTTTGAAATGAAGTTATGATAAAATAAAATCTTGAGGTTCTTGATGGAATGAGGGAGAAGTATAGTGTGAAGGAGGAGGTGAGGGAGGTGAGGTGAGGAGTATGGTGGAGTGGGACAACTCTCATAAACTATAGCCATTTGGTAATCTAAAAATCTGACACAACATACTACAACCACTTTGCAATTTTGAGATTTTAGATCTCGTAATTTCTTTTAGATTGGGATTTAAACATAGACTTATGGAATTCGAAAACAACATAATTTTAATTGTTCTACAATTTGGCTACATCGATTTTTGTAGGACTATTAGAAAAAATGAATTAATTAGTAAAAATTAATTAAAAATCAAAATTTACAATTAATTCACAGAATTTAAAATATTATACATTTTGTACATTTTTTAGCCCTCGCAGTAAAAATTATCAAACTTCGGATGAGCACCATTTGCAAACTATGTAACCAAATGAGATGAAACAAGAATCGATGGGATGTTTATGAAAATTCAAACATAATGAAGCAATCAAAAGAAGAATCCGAAGAAAATAAAAAATTGGCAAAGTTGTAGGACTGTTGATGGTGTTGGTCCTGCCAACATTTAGGGGATCTCCCCAATATGAAGTTCCAACTAGAACTCATACCGTTTGGTGTAGGAGTCCCATCTGGTATGATGGCCCGATTTCCATTATCTTAAGGATATGCCTTAGCTCTTGCTTGTCAACATGTGAGAGTGGTCTGCTTTGACTTCGAACACCGAGGTTCGTGTGCCTGGTGAGTGCTAGTGTTACTTGTGTCAACGTTCTCCCATCGCAAAGGGAGAGGGTGGAAGTGAGTCTCTATTCAAAAGGGAAGAGTCCCAACTCTGTCAGAGACACTCAACATATCAGGACACGTGCAACTTCCGACGGAGTAGTCCACACATATGCAGTAGTCACAAACACACAATGAACGAATAACATGTACAACACCTAGCGGAATAATCCAAACGAGTGTGACAATCATTATAACAAGTTTATGGGAATGGTTCTGTCTAGTGTCTGTCGAGGTAGCCCACATGGGTGAGACAATGTTAACAACTTATACAATACATTTTCATAAGCATATGTATTAGAACAACCAAAATAGTTCAACTGACTTAACATAGGTTAAAGCAACATGCATTACAAGTGTTAAAAGAATAGTCTTACAAACAATTACAATACATGTGTGAAAACGTACTGGCCGGTTAACAGGTTTCGGAATTAGGCGAAAATTCCAAGACACATTGGTACACCATACATCACTAGCCCTATAAGCGGGGCGTTGGAGCCATCGCTCGCTCCTCAAAGAAAAGATTACAGACTCTCAAGGCTATTTGAAGGCATGGTTTGCGAGAAGCACAATCAAGCGAACCAACAAACATAAAAGATACAACAATGAATACCAACATGCTATGAGTTCTAAAACATCCACATAAAAGAAAAGAGTTAATGCACAAGACAAACATTCTAAGGACTTAACATGGTGTTGTGACACACTACGTGCAGATGACAAACATGCACACTCTTTGTACTGTGACATACGAGCGAACATGATAAAGACCAACAGCTTATGCTTTGCAAGCGCGTTTGTTTTGTAATATTCCTCCAAAGCTTGAGGAATGGGATCATGTGATTCGAGTGGATCAAGCACAATTTGGGTTTTTGGTTGATCTTCAATGTGAAGCAGAGAGTGATGAAGAGCCTTGGGTGTTTTGATTTTTTTTTTTAATCAGAAGTGGAACTAACCTCAATATAGTGAGGGCCTGACATAGCCATCAGCCTAGGATGAAGTGCCTCGACAACCTGCAGGGTTTCCACTTCTTTAATAGGTAAATCATCAGAGACCAGTGGCTTAGACAGATTAACAGTGAGTGAATCAACATCGTGCTCAAATGAAGAAGTACATAGATCATGACAACCACGATCAGAAAATTCAGGATGTTCGTTGGCACCATCATGATTTGATGAATCATGCAGAGGGGTAGATGAGAAGCAAGGATGTTCACCCTCTATGTTTTCAGAAATGACAGATGACAGATGGGACCAATTCTAATAGGAAGATGTGTCCTCTCCACAATGTAATGACAGATTGACATCTGGTGTGTCTTGTGAACGATCGAAGTTGAAACATCCAGAAATGACCTTTCACAGGGAGAATCAAAAGTGGCAGAATCACAAGGGATGTTAGGATAGAACAGATGAGGTGCAGACGGAAGAGACTCATCCTTCATTTTGTGTTCTTCTTTAGATTCCTACACGCACTCATCATGCATGATAGCTCAAGTTGGCTGCACAACACCAAGTCCATTGACAACTTGATCCTCGTTCACAACATGTGTGGAGTCCAGAATGGAAGAAAAAAAGATAGTACAATTCAGAGGATCAACAGAATGCGGGGACGAAGGTTGAGGTAACAAGTCCATATGACAACCAATAGGCTTGTAAGACAAATATGTGTAGATATCAATAGCAGGTGGGGTAGGAGGATGTGACAGTTCAACCGATGTGTGTGCATGTTCTTCCACATCACTTTGCAGTAGTGGAGCTGTTTGATGAGGGGAAGACAGATAGTCACTTATGACAACAATTGTGTCCGCTTGTGATTGTGCAACTCCATCATTGAAGTATGCTGAGCAGGGTTCGAATGATTCTAAGAATTGCGGATTTTCAGATATGTAAAGAAGATACTTAAATCTTCCATCGAGAAATTCCCAATCAATTTCATCTTTAGGAAATTGCCATGCGAGATTACAAAAGCATGCGTGAAACTATTAAATAGATTCATCAGGTGCTTTCCGTAATTTTAGAATTTCTTTATTGAGTGCTTTATGGTCAAACTGATTGAAAGCACGATTTGTTTCTGCGACCAGATGAGGGAGAGAGTGAATAGAATTTTCGGGCAGTGTGGCACACCAATGTAGTGGGTGCCCTAGAAGTGTGTATGTGAACAATGCACGGGTCATGTAATCTTCAAAGATTTCATGCCTTTCACAGGATCTTACAATACCAACTGTGTGTCTAACCAAGGCTACTCGACCTCCACCATCGTATATTTTATGTGATAAGTTATTCCAGAGCTCTTTCAATATTACAAAGTCGTTTCAATAATACATACACTCCGGAAGAGAAATTTTGTGTTTAGTCATGATAAGTATGTGGAGATTCAAAACAGATTGTGAGGACTCAGCTTGTCATCTGGCCCTCCTTCTAGCGCCAAAAATGTTGATGGTGCTGGACTTGCCAACATTCAGGGGATCTCCCCGGTATGAAGTCCCAACTAGACCTCACATTATTTGGTGTAGGAGTCCCATCCAGTACGATGGCCTGGTTTCCATAATCTTAAAGATATGCCTTAGCTCTTGCTTGTTAGCATGCGAGAGTGGTCTGCTTTGTCTTCAAACAACAAGATTCATGTGCTTGGTGAGTGCTAGTGTTAGTTGTGTCAAGGTTCTTCCATCGCAGAGGGAGAGGGTGGAAGTGAATCTCTAGTTGAAAGGGAAGAGTCCCAACTCCATCAGAGACACTCAACACAATAGGACATGCGCAACTTCCGGTGCAGTAGTCCATGCGGATGTGGTAGTCACAAACATACAATGAACAGATAGCATGTACAACACCCAACAGAATAGTCCATGTGAGTGTGATGATCATTATAACAATTTTATGTGAATGGTTTTGTCTAGTGTTAGGGGAGGTAACCCACACAGGAATGAGATCATTAACAACTTATACAACACATTTTAATAAGCATATGTATTAGAACAATTTTCTTAACACAGGTTAAAGCAACATGCATTACAAGTGTTCAAAGATTAGTCTTACAAACAATTATAATACATGTGTGAAAAAGTGCTGGCCTGTTAACATGTTTCTGAATTAAGCGAAATTTCCAAGACACATCGGTACACCATAGATCACTAATATCGTAAGAAGGGCGTTGGAGCCACTGCTCACTCTTCAAAGAAAAGATTACAGACTCTCAAGGCTCTGTGGGAGGAGCCAAGGTGAAAAGTCTTTTGCATGTACAAATGAGGGGTATTTATAGCCAAGGGTGAAACTTACCTTTGTGACTATTCAACTTCCCTCATGACTATTTGAATTACATGACTCTTCAACTTTACATGTGGGTCTCTTGGACTTCCACATTACATTACATTGATTACAACAGTATGGCCCACAGTAGTGATGTGGCTGAGATGACTCATGACACGACTCGACATGACAGTGCTGGTATGTTCATGCTACTGGTGGTGTCCATGTCGAGTTGCAGTGTTGCTGAGTGATGGATGTGCTCTTGGTGTATGATAGCTTCATCTCTTTATAGCAAGGTTTGTGAAGTCTTCGATGGTCTTGGTGTTTGCTTGATGTTTGCATGTGCATGTTCCTCCTTCACTTGTACTTTGAAATGCCTCATGTGTTCATCTATTCGCGAACGAATCTCCTTGCATGCATTCCCCGTTCATCCATTCGTGAAACAAATATCCTTGCATGCATCCCTTGTTCATCTGTTCATGAACAAATCTCCTCCCATGTATTCCTCATTCGTCCGTTCATGAATGAATCTCCTCACATTCTCTCCTTGTTCATCTCGTTCATTGTTGTGTCATGTCTCATCCATGTACCTGTATCTACAATTACTCATGAGGAGATGACATCAAATCTAGAAATCTTCTATTCTATTATGATGCATTATCATTCTCTTTCGAATGCAGGTGATTGGGAGAGAGGAAATGACTTTGAAACTGCGCAAGGAAGATTTGAAGCTGGGATGTAGGCTCCGAGCACTGCCATTGAAAATTGCACAGAGGTCATTGGGAGACTGAGATGGACAATCTAGATCATTATTGATTTTTCACAGATCTGGCTCGGTTGGAGGGAAAATCTGTGCTATTGTTTTAGGGAGGCAGTACAAGCAACATAGGGGGTACTGGCAGTAAAAACTGCACAATTTCTTCGGGGAGCTAGCAGCGGGCTGTGGGAGGCTTGCTTGGAAAAATTGCACAATTTTGGGAGGCTAGCCTACTGAACATCCTTGTGCAGTTTCTTAGCTATGTGGGATGCTGGGAAACTGGGTGATTTCTCATGAAAGTGTGCAGTTTTCCGGGTGAGAAGTAGGCCGACTAACTTGGTGATTGGATGGAAAAATTGTGCAATTTTTTGAGGGAGATAGTGATAGACATAGGGTGTCTGTCTGGCATTTCTGTGCAATTTCTTCAGTCAACAGAGCAGGCAAGCTTTGTAGCTTTTGCACAATTTTTTGGGGGAATGAGTCCCAGGGTCTCTGCCCATTCAAACTCTCTGGTTGACCAAATGGAGGCTTAGTTAATGTGCTTGTGAGCAACACAGATTGAAATAGATTGCTGAGCAACTTCCACGCCGTTCTAGGTGATAGTCAGTCTGGTCGATTCCAGGATTATGCAGTGCAGGTTGTGTTATGCTCTTAACCTGCAAAGCAATACCCAAACATAGAATTTGCGAAGAAAAGATACCGAGAACACAGAATATGCGAAGAAAATATACCCAGAACACAGAATAGCAATGATTTTATTATTCAGAGAGAACTGTTCACAGGCCTCTTCGAGGGGGCAACCTCCAATAGAGCAGAGCTCGATTACAAAACAAGACACGATGCTCCTCGCAGGGAGTATCTATCCTTTATATATGACTCATACATGCAATACCACGGGCCAATATAGTGGGTTTTATTAATACCATCTATCTAATACTACCGCCCATTTACCATCTATCTAATACTACCGCCCATTTGCAACTAACTGTGGTCCCGTCATTAATTGCGGGTTAACCACTTACAAATATTAATATGGGCTTTATTGACTCTTGACTATGACGTGATCCCATGACATAAATAAGGGGGTTAGGGTGGGACCCTAACATGCCCTCCCCCTTAAGACTAGCCTTGTCCTCAAGGCTGAAGCTACGGAAACTGCTGAAGAATAGTGGCTGGTTCCCAAGTTGCATCTTCCGGAGAGGTGTCTTTCCATTTGACGAGGACCTCCTTAAGCATGCGGCCACGTAGGTGCTTGTCTCATGTGTCTAGAACCTGTTCAGGTTGAAGCCAGATTGACCCTTCTTCGTCCAATTCAGGTAGACTGGTTTGAACTCGGCAATTGTTCCCAATCACTTTCTTGAGGCACGATACATGGAAAACTGGGTGGATTTTTGCTGTAGGTGGCAAAGCCAACTTGTAAGCCACTTCTCCAATGCGCTGAAGTACTTGGTATGGTCCGTAGAATTTTGGAGAGAGCTTTTGACAACCCTTGTCTTTGAGTGATGTTTGCTTATATGGTTGCAGCCTCAAAAAGACCTGATCCCCTTCTTGAAATTGACGCTCTGAGTGATGTTGGTCAGCCTATTGCTTCATACGGTTCTGAGCTTGATGAAGATTCTCGCACAGATGGGCAAGCATGGTTGCGCGGTGTTGTAGGAGTTGATCCACGCCTTGTACTTTGGAGCACCCCGTGAGATAAGAAGTAGGGGAAGGCGGAAGTTGTCCATAGACTGCTTCATAGGGAGTCATTTTGGTGGTGGCATGATAGTTGGTGTTATACCACCATTCCGCCAGAGGTAACCACTGTACCCAAAGGTGTTGTTTTTCTGAAGTGAAACACCTAAGGTAGGTTTCTAGACATTTGTTGACGGCTTTGGTTTGACCATCTGTTTGCGGATGATATGAAGTACTGAGTTTGAGTTGAGTGCCTTGTAGTCTGAAGAGCTCCTGCCAAAAATTACTGGTGAAGATTGGGTCGCGGTCGGACACAATAGAAGTGGGCATGCCATGCAATTTGAAGATCTGATCCATGAAAGTTTGAGCAACCAAAGTGGGTGTGAATGGTTGGGGTAGGGCGCAGAAATGAGCATACTTCGACAGTCGGTCCACAACCACCATGATGACTGACTTGTTCCCAGACTTTGGAAGACCTGTAATGAAATCCATGGAGACCTCCGTCCAAATTGACGCCGGAATGGGCAATGGTTGTAATGTGCCTGGTGTGTTGACGGTTTCCCCTTTGTGGCGTTGACAGACGTCACATTCTGCTACGAAAGTAAGGATGTCCTGTTTCATGCCGGCCCAAAAAAATGATCTTCTGGTGCGAGCATATGTCTTCTGAAATCCTGAATGTCCTGCAATGGGAGATGAGTGCAATTCTGCCAAAATGCGACTTTTGAGGGTGGATGTTGGTGATATTACGACTCTGTCCTTGTAGTGAAGAATATCATTCTGCCACGAGTAGCCCTTGCTGGAATTAGGATCTACCTGCAATTGAGAAATGAGTTGGGAGAGCCCGGGATGTGAAAACCATTCCCTGCGAGCCTCTTCAATCCAGTCTGGAATGGGGAGGGAAATTGCGAGCATAGTACTTTCCTCCTCAAATTGGCGCGACAATGCATCTGCTACCCTGTTGTCTTTCCCTTTCTTGTAAATGATCTCATAATCATATCCCAACATTTTGGCTAACCATTTATTTTGTTGTGGGGAAGATAGGCGTTGCTCCAAAAAACATTTAAGACTGTGATGATCTGTGCGGATTTGGAAACGTCGCCCCAACAAGTAAGGTCGCCAGGTCTTGACTGCATGTAAGATGGCCATCATTTCCTTCTCGTAGGTAGATTGGCCCAGATTCCTCCCACTTAGTTGTTGGTTGGTGAAGGCCAATGGTCGCCCTTCCTGCATTAAGACCGCTCCAATACCTGTTCCCGAAGCATCAGATTCAATGACAAATGATTTGGTGAAGTCCGGTAGTGCTAAGACAGGAGTGGAACACATGGCGGTTTTGAGAGCGGTAAATGCCTGTTGTGCTTCTTCGTTCCAAAAGAAGGAATTTTTATTTAGGAGTTGCGTTAGGGGCTTCCTTATGCGGCCATAGTTGCGGACAAATTTACGATAATAGCCTGTGAGACCCAAAAATCCTCTCAAGCTTTTCAAGGTCTTAGGTTGAGGCCATTCTTGCATTGCCTGGATCTTTTTTGGGTCCACCTTGACACCTTCACGCCCCACAATGTGGCCCAAATACTCAACTTCTTCCATGCCAAACGAACACTTAGACATCTTGACAAATAATTTATGCGTGCGGAGCAGTTGCAAGAGTAGATCTACATGCTGAAGATGTGCCGCCCAAGTGCCACTATAGATGAGGATGTCATCGAAGAAGACAAGGACAAATTTTCTGAGATATGGTTTGAGAAGGTGATTCATAAGGCTCTGAAAAGTAGAGGGGGCATTACAGAGCCCAAATGGCATGACCAGGAACTCATAATGGCCTTCATGAGTTCTGAAAGCTGTCTTGGGAATGTCGACTTCCTTTATGCGAATTTGATGGTAGCCTGAGCGAAGATCCAACTTAGTGAAGAATTGAGCCCCATTGAGTTCGTCCAACAAATCGTCAACCACTGGGATGGGAAATTTATCTTTGACTATTAACTTATTGAGGGCCCTAAAGTCTGGACACATCCGCCACTCCCCATCTTTCTTGAGGACCATGACTACTGGAGATGAATAAGGACTAATGCTGGGACGAATGACACCTGCTTCCAACAATTCCTTGATGATTTTTTCTATTTCATTCTTTTGGGTGAACGGATATCTGTATGGCCGCACATTTGGGGGTTGGGCCCCTGGAACCAATGTGATGCTATGATCATGTTCCCCTCGCGAGGGTGGAAGCTCATGAGGCTTGTCAAAGACCGTCCGATGTTTATTTAAAATCTGTTGCATCTCAGGATGAATTGGCGGAGACATGGTGTCTACTACCTGGATGGCATTAAATTGAGCTACCACTCCATGATGGCCCTTTTTTAACAATTTTTCCATCCTATGCGAGCTGATGATAGAGGGGGCTCCCACCTGTAGTCCACGGAGGGTATGTGTGGAGTTGTTCTACTTAAAACTCATATATAACTCCTGGAAATCCATTGTGATTGGCCCAAGAGTGCGGAGCCATTCTGCGCCGAGGAAAATGTCGCAACCCCCCATGTGTATTGCAAACATGTGGGTTTTCAATTGATAATCCCCCATTTGAATTTTGACATTTTCACAACGACCTTCACATTTCATTGTGCCCCCATCTGCAATCTGGACTTGGAAGTTAGAAACTGCCCGGACGAAACAATGTGCTGCTTCAGCGATCTTTTGGTGGATGAAATTATGGGTACTTCCACTATCAATCAAGACTACTACTGGGCGATGTTTAAGAAAACCCCTGATTTTGAGAGTTTGAGGGGAAGAAATTCCTGCCAATGCATTTAGTGAAATAATTGGTTCATCAGATACAATCTCCTGTTGGTTATCTTCTTCGATCACCTCCGGTTCCTCAAGTGGTGGATCTTCCTCGGTGGAGCTGTAGTCAGTGGCATCTATTTGAAAAAACTTGTGCTCTTTGCATTTATGACCCGGGGAATATTTTTCATCACAGTAGTAACATAGTCCTTGCTTCCTTCTTTCGGCCATTTCCGCAGGTGACACCTTTTGAATCTTAAGTGTCTGAGTCATATTGGGAGCCTGTGAGGGACGACCTTTAGCGAGGAAGTTGGGGCGGCTGGATTGGGCTGTTAATGCACGTTCCACCTTACGGGCTACCTGGCAAGCCTTTGTCCATGTGGGAGGGTGGTGGAGTAGAACTTGAGCTTTGATGGCTTCTTTAAGACCGCTGATAAAGCATTCCATGTAGAACTCATCTGTGAGACCCTTAGTGCGGAAGGCTAAGGCTTCAAAAGCAGTAATATATTCCTCCACTGTACCCGTCTGTCGGAGCTTAGTGAGATGCCCCAAAAAAGAGTCTTCCTGTTCAAAGCGACTGCGAAGAGTTTTGGCAAATTGGGCCCAATTCTGAAAATGTCCATTGCAACGCTGATGCCATTCCTTCCATTGCCATCGTTCATTGTCCAAGTACATGGTGCCCACCATAAGCTTAGTCCCCTCATCTGTGATATGATTCAATTGGAAATACTGCTCCATTTGTGCTAGCCATGCGGACGTGTGAGAACCATCAAATTTCTGCATATCCAACTTGGGAGGTCGCTGACTGGGTGGTGGATGGGAGTGCCAAACGTGAGGAGAGTGGCTAGACTCACCCTCATGGTATTCATGGCCATTATACGCCTCCTCGTGGGATGGCTCCTTGCCCTTTAGGAGTGCCTCCTGTATCTGGTTACCTATTCCTTTAAGCTCAAGTTGTATGTGGTTACTCATTCCTTGAAGCTCAAGTTCGATCTTGTTCACCGCGGTTTGGAGGGAGTGCACATGGTTTTCAATTTTGTCGATCCTTTCATTGGCCATCGCTTGAGCGCGAGTTTCTACCATACACCAACCTGATGAAAAATTGGGACCGCCTAAAAAATTTTTACTAAGAAATTGAGTGGTACCACCTTGCTCAGCTCGTCGTCCTGATACTGATGGGCTAGGTCACCAATAAGCGCCCCGGAAGATCTCAGACTTTTTTTTTTTTGGAAAACTCCTAACGGAGTTTTACTCCTTCCTGATCAATACTGCAGTCGCCAAATCCTCAAAATGTCAATGCCGCCAAAAGTCCTGCGAAAATTATATCCAGGTACAGGAACCTTCCACAACTACTCCGATCTGGTGGATCTGAGAGATCTGAATGGTGGAACAACTGCTGCTGCTCATCTGGAATATCTGATCTGGTGGATCTGAGAGATTTGAATGGTGGAACAACTGCTGCTGCTGATCTGGAATAGATGATGTGTGATCCCCCGATAGAAAGGGAACTATGGTCTTGGGGAGTGTCAGGTGCTACAGATCGCAATATACATAAGGGTATGACAGTAGTACTCGGCCCAATGTTTCAGGGCTCTAACTAAGGAGGATCGACCGTACCCTTAGCCGTACAACCCGACTACCCTATCGTACGGGCGAGTAATCTCTCCGAGTGCTGTTCTCGGTGTACTGTAGCCACAAGACGGCCGAAGGTTTATCTATGGCGAGGTTTCAAGGGAGCTAGGGGGCTTCCTATATACCCAGAGGGTACGTGGAAGACAGTCCATGCGCGGTTCTGTCTAATGCGCTACTACTCGAAGGGGTACCCACAGGGGTTACAAGGGAGTCCAACAAACGTGACCACCTCTTGTATTTCCTGCGTGCATGCCTCCCCAAATCCGCAGGTTTATGCGCTTAACGACAGATCCCGTGGTTTAAAGACGCCGGAACACGTCTCTAGACAAATAAATTTTTGCTAAAATTTGGAGATCCCACCGAGCCCTGGAAAGTGCTCTGATACCACTTGTTATGCTCTTAACCTGCAAAGCAATACCCAAACATATAATTTGCGAAGAAAAGATACCGAGAACACAGAATATGCGAAGAAAATATACCCAGAACACAGAATAGCAATGATTTTATTATTCAGAGAGAACTGTTCACAGGCCTCTTCGAGGGGGCAACCTCCAATAGAGCAGAGCTCGATTACAAAACAAGACATGATGCTCCTCGCAGGGAGTCTCTATCCTTTATATATGACTCATACATGCAATACCACGGGCCAATATAGTGGGTTTTATTAATACCATCTATCTAATACTACCGCTCATTTACCATCTATCTAATACTACCGCCCATTTGCAACTAACTGCGGTCCCGTCATTAATTGCGGGTTAACCACTTACAAATATTAATATGGGCTTTATTGACTCTTGACTATGACGTGATCCCATGACATAAATAAGGGGGTTAGGGTGGGACCCTAACATGTTGCTTAGGAGACAACCTCAAGCTCTTCACAATTATGGGCAACAATACATGATCACTGAGGGCTGAAGCTGTGCAATGCAACTCAACAAAGGTCCGACTGTTGGAGGGTGATATAGTCATTAGAATTTCAAAAAAATGACTAAGTGTGTGGGCGAGTAAACTTATGCATACACGACCTTGCGAACACATACTCAACATGACTCGACGATAAGACACCTCAAAACATTAAGACAACATATACTTAGTGTGACCGAGCAATAGTTTGAGCAACAAGCACAAAACTTGTGATAGATCCTTGAACAACCATGACGATGCTTGTGCGACAATGCATACAACATCATGTGTGAGTGCGATAGATGTGTACATGGCGAACACAACTCAAACAAAACCTTCAACATCACTAGAATGAGGTCGCAAGCATGGCATCACAATCAACATGCGGAAGATGATAGTTGGTCGAACACGTGAAAAGGAAGAAAGACATGTAGAAGAAACACATGAGATGACTTTTCATGTTTATGCACATGCATGTTACTAAGGACAGGGTGATATGCCAATGACAAGTAGTCCTGCAAAATCAACTCAGAGGTGTACTTCAAAAGATGCTCCTTACTTACCATACTTACCTTCAAGATGATCATGCATCCAACAAAGTTTGCATGCGGTCTCGATCTTTTCCATTACTCGGTTCCTTGGTCCTTCTCCTCAACTCCTTGGAAGCAATTTCAGCATGTCACCTTTTCCTGTAGTCACTAAGAGGTATATCTATGCAATTTCAGTAGACAGTGACTGCTTTTGGAATGAGGCCCTAGGCTTGTCTGCGTAGTTTTTGCATGCAAGACTGACAAGACAACTTGGGAAACACTGCGTAGTTTTGAGTCTCAAAGCACTGCTGTGGGACAAGGGTCCTGGGAGGACACCTCGATGCAATTTATGAGTGTAGTGCAGATGGAATGCTCTGTGCACTACGGGGTTTCAGTAGGCAAGGGAGGAAGATTTGATGGTTGCAGAAGAAAAGCACACAATTCAGGGAAGCTAGATGAGGCTAGGTTGCTCGGGAAAATGGCTACGTGTGAGATCAGTGAAACATATGTAAACATGATAGGACTTGACTGTGATCATACACGGCCACTTAGTGACACAATGTAGACCATCCAGAATGCATAAGACATGCTTTTCTTGTTGCAACAAACTTCGTGACCAGAGTGCATGAGGTGAGTGTGAAACATGTCTATGTGATGACGACCACTCATACGCACACAATTCCCTTAAGGCAAGACAAAATTCCCTTTGAATGACAAACAATGACCCTTATGCTCGAAAATGACACATGTTGCATAAAGAGAGAATGCATGCAACTCTTAGAATCAAGGAGGGGAGCTTAAAATCATCAACTTACCAACAAGCGACCAAGGATGATTGATCACAGGATCCATAGTAGGCTTCGAAATTTGCATGCGAGCCAAATTTTTTGAGGGTGGTTGTAGCCGCTACAACAAGGACATTTAACCAAAAGAAAATATTTAAAGGCGATTTAGCTAAAATTTACGAAAAGGGTCCCAATTATTTGAAATAAATAAGTAAAAATGGGGGTTTTGTTTTTTCACATCAACAATGGTGACTTGCGGGGAAGAACCAATTATCTTTGGTTAAAATATGATGAACTTCGCTTTACCCAAAAGGTTAAAAATGATGGATTGCATCAAACCTTCAATCAATAAAACATTTCGCATGGGTGCCACATTAAATAACTTAAGCAATATAGGTTCAAAAACGTAAGTACTCAAAGCAGATCAGCTTAGAATCATGAATCCAAAATTTGGGAAAATTTTATTTTAAGATTACCTCGTATGGAAAATAGAAGAGGGTACAAATAAAAGTGTTTTGATAAATCATATATCCATCGATATGAATGGTCTCTGACATCTATTCGCTGTTGGCGAGCTTGAATAATACCCCGACGAAGTTGTCTTTAATTTCATATAAGTATGGTCCCACTGCCAGCGAGCATCCATAGCCCCGATGTGTTTACTTGTATTTCCCATGCTTCCCCTTTTGATTTCGCTTTTGATAAGCACATTTGTGAGCTTTAATTTATGATGTACATAAGTGCAAGAGGTGGGATGGTAGAAGAAACTTATGCAAATGGATATAATACTTCCATAATGTTGATTCCAAATCTTTCCCTGTGACTATCATTTGGAGGCTTTTATATGAAGTGGAGGGATGGGGGGGATCCATTGAGTTAAACTTAGGTCAGTTCTGTCCTTGAAAATGTGAACTATATCACTTATAAAGGATGTGTGTTCCTCCATGGAAAATATTTTAAAGCAAGAGGGCTTCATGATTCCATAAAGATATACCTTTAATGGTAAATAAAACTCATTAAATAGATAGAGAAAATATTTCCCACATATGCCGACCAAATTTAGGTGAGGAAAAGGCTTTCCACATAAAGTTTAGTGGAGTCACCAAAATTCAATCATGAGCACTAGAAAAAGTGAAAGAAAAAATCAAAACTTAAATGAAAGAGGAAAAGAAACAACTCCAAAGATGTAAAAATAAGGAAGGAAAAGCTGAAATAAAATCCTAAATTAAAGACAAACCAAACAATACTAATGATACAAATGTCTCAACAAAAGAGTAAAAGAATATAAGCATGTGTATGTTCATTTTATGTTGAGAATCTAATGAATTTTCTCTTGCAGAGTTATAAGCGATTAGGCTCTGAAACTAAAAGGTAAAAAGCAATCATGAGGTAAAATTCAACCCAAATGAGAAGTCTCTATCTGCTGCAAATTTTCTTATTTCAAAGCAAATCCTGCATGAAAGCATCTTAACAACTTTTATAAAAGGAATCCTTAAGAAACATTCTAACTGATTTGATGAACATCGTAACTGCTTGTCCAAAGTTCAAAAACAAACAACAAAGAGAATGAGTTCCAAATATGAGCCTGTGGAGGTGTGCAATAATTCTTGAAGTCATGCAAAACGGAGTTTATGATCAGCAAAAACAAAACAACACTGAATAAAAAATGCAAAGAAAAGGAAACGAATGAAAATGGACATATTCCACTTACCATTGGAGAATTTCATTTAATATTTTACCTGAGAGATATCATGTTCTCCAACAAAAGACAACCTCTTCATTTGAATGGAATAAAAGCATGAAGACATGGTTTTCAATGTAGTTTTTATTGGCCCATAATCATGACTTATTAAATCTAAACTACAACAAGCAACAAACTAGGAAAATAATGATTCACTTTTAAGGAATCAAAAGTAAATAAAATCCATAAAAAATGAGAACAAAAATATGTTTCTCTATGAATTGTAACAATACATGTTCTCTTTATCTGTACAGATTTCATATCAACTCCAAGATTTTCACAAAATCTCAAAATTCAAGACCAAGTCATAACGTATGTGATGCATATGTGTTTATGGAGAGGACTTGAATCTTTAATTGATAAATATGGAGTGATACATCATAAATAGGAAAACTATAAGAGAATTACAAAAAAATATAGGTTACCCATGATCTATTACCTCTACCTGTTTCAAATTCCTTATTAATTGCTACAATATTATAGTGACTGCTCAAAAGTGTCTTTGAAAAACAAATGAAAGGATGCATATTAAAAGATGATCTTATGATGAAATGGGAATTCGATAGTGGGACAAGGACAAAAAGTAAACGAGCTACAGATAATGAAATTTTTAAGGAAGATTGCCGAAAAGAGTAGAAAAAGGCCTATGTGCATACACTATGAAGAATGTATATTCCCAAAGTCACCTAGTCATCTTGAGAAATGAATGCTTAGAGTCAGATGAAATTATAAAAAATGCATCCAAGTTCTCAAATAACCGAGTAGAATGAAAGTCAACTAAAAATAATCAAAGATGACTCCATGTGAACATAATGATAGATCAAACTATAAAGTAATGTATGGATTGACATGAGGCCAATAAGATTATATAATCTAATATCTTACTAATCGGAGGAATTAAAAGGATCATAGAGAAATGGAATATTGGAAAAATGAATAATAGTATTAGAATTCCAAGATTTACGAGTTAGAGGCTCGAATTCATTTCAGAGGAAAGGAATGTGACTAAAGTGGATGCAAGATGAATGAGTGTAGTGCAAAGGCTCAAATCAACCTGGAAAATATAAGATTTGGAATGGGAAAAGTTGGGAAGGATAATTTTTACAACTGGATGCAATATTTTTTGCAATTTCCTTTACGTATAGCAAATTTGAACAAGAAAGAGTCAATAATTTGATTTTAGTTGCATCAACGACAGACAAAATATGATTATTGACTCATATTTCTAAATTTTGCAAAGAAAGGAAATATGAACAGAAGCAAAACTATAGAATATCCAGATTCTCATGAAAGAACAAATACTTCCCCGAACATGTTGTAGATTGGAAAGGTTTGGCTGCTTGCTTATTTCTACATCTAATTAATAAAAATCAAGTCTCTGGATCAAGCCAATGAAGACCTACAAAAGAATAAAAACAAAAGTAAGAAACAAACTAATGAAAAAATAAATTGACAACATATGAATATGAACATCTCAATGCATACCTAGAAGAGTCTAGTTGTAAGAGTACCTTATAGATCTTCAATTTCTTCCATGCATTTCTCAAAATTTGCATATGTTCAAAATCATCTACTTATTTAATATAAATTAACTATTAAGTAATGAGCTATAATTGATTTGCATCTACTTCATAATAACATTGAGGAACAAGAGTGGGAAAAGTCATCATATAGAAATGCTTGTGAATTGAAAATTGAATTTCTCAACAATGCTTGATTGTAAAGATTCTTTGGAACTTCACGTTTCTTGATTTTCTTTGCAAATTTCAATAATATGTGAATCTTCATCAAGAAGAATAAGCAAGCACATCAAAAGCGTACTTTAAGCAATCATACTTTTCAAACACTCTTAGCATCATAGGCTCATTACATGCTTGTTAAAAATATGCAATAATGAAATCAGTATAAATAGGAAAGGAATCTAAAACTAAATTAATCTATTCCTAGTCCTAACTACATGAAAAGAAACATGACTAGGTATATTCATACTTCCAATGTAACCATTTGAGCACTTTATTCCCTGCATATATGTACATATCAAACACCAGTAACAAAAATACAATTATAATAAAATAAAAATAAATAAATTTGAATTCAAAATGTAATTTTTTTGCTAACATATTTACAAAAAGTAGCTTATTTACAAGCACCCCCTCTTGACACTTTTCCTCCAACCAAATCTCTATGAGATCATAAAGATAAGGATGAATATTTATTGAAGAGAGGAATAAGTCAAATGGGAGAGAGGTCGAGCAACCATTAGTGTTATGTACATAAGAGAAACTATTAGCAATCTTTTGTGAACAAGAAGTTTCCAAACATCTTTGAAATGGATCAATGAAGTGTGGATGTAGTTATAGTATGTCTGTCAGAAGATCTTTAATTGTGTTGGATAGCTATCATATTGGATCAATTCATTGGAAGTGTTGATTTATGTTCAGACTGCATACTAGAAAGAAAAGTAAGTTGATAAGACATAACCATCAAATGGAATTGGAAAATCAACAACACTTAATGATCATGATCTGAATTTTTAAATTCTTCCTCACATTCAAGTAATGCACTTTGTGAACTTTCATCACTTAAATGCTTGATATGCCAGAATATGACATCTAAAAATTGAAAAATGTAAACATAAAATAAATATGAAATCAAGCAAAATAAATTAAGGAAAAATGATGAAATCAACTCATAATTTACACTATTGTTACAGTTGATGTTACAACACAATTGGGACTGCTTTGAAGTAATTTCCTTCTCACAAGCACTTGTCAAAATAGTAGAATTAAAACTATCATTGGCAAAAACTTGTGGGAGAGAGAACCATTCTGGATTATGAATAGGAGTGAGAACTAATCGTCATAAGAACCATAAATTAGGACGGATGCTTGAATGTTGAAATCACAAAAATGAGTTATTGGTTGAGAATCAGAATTAATTAGAACAATTGATCATGATGATTTAATATATAAGAAGATAAATCATCATCCTCAATGTCAGAGTAATCATGGTAAATGACTTCATAACATTCTCTAGAATTCTCTTCATTCCCATAGGATTTATCAAGACAAGAAGGAATATTGAGCACATGTTCAACAATGTCAGAAGAATTATCAACGAATGATTCTCTATCTTGATTAAAACTAATTAGCAATTCATTAATACCAACCTATTTGTTTTCTAGAACAATATTAATGCAAAAAGGAGATAAATCACCATCAACAAAAACATCAGGATAAAGAGAGAAATGTGAGTTTAAAGAAATGAATCTGAAAACATCTCTATTTGTGGATTCTTGCGCATTTTCTTCATTATAAATTTCAGATTCATGACCATTCATTTGTTTATTTTATGCTTTGTTGGAGACTGTTATTTGGATTCCTTGAATTTGGCATTTGATCAACATGATCAAATTCAGACATTTGTATAAAATATTGCTTATTCAAATCTTCGATTTCTAA
Source organism: Pinus tabuliformis (assembly GCA_031772625.1). Lineage (NCBI taxonomy): Eukaryota > Viridiplantae > Streptophyta > Pinopsida > Pinales > Pinaceae > Pinus > Pinus tabuliformis. The sequence continues at coordinate 1,069,541,234 of CM062818.1, forward strand.
TTGTGCTTGTTGATTTACAGTGACTGATTTTTTGAATGAATTTCAGGCTGATTTTCTGATTTCAAGGAAATTGTTTCTTCAAGATTGTTGATGATATCTTCTTGCGGTTGATCAATAAAAGCTTTGTGATTGAGATTTGTTGACATGTGGGAGTGCATCATGATCATCATTAATGCTATATGAAGTATGCACTAAATGAAGGAATTGATCATACATTGTAGAGGAAACTTCATAATGAATGGTATGCACCTCCGTATTATAATTCTCAATTATGTTAATAAAAGCTGAAGCGATTGTCTAATGTGGATTAGGAATGCAAGCAAAAGAACAAACACATTCAAAACATTCCATCAATTCAATGTCTGAAGGTTTATCTTCAACTTTGAATCTTAAGCAATTTATTCGAAATCTAATAGTAAAATCTATAAGAGATTAATTTTCAAACCTTCGTAAATATTAAAATTCATCACATACCTATTCATAATCATAACCATCAAATTCATAAAGGAACTTTGTGATAAATTGATCCAAACTATGAATAGAGGCAATTTGAAGAGATTGACACCATATTTTAGCTTTTCCCAAGAATGTAAGAGTAAAATTCCTTCATAAAATACCTTCATCAAAATCAAGAAAAGGAGAATTTGCAAAATTTTGAATAGATTGCAAGGCATGATCAAATGCAGAAAAAATCCTCTTACCGTTAAATTTTACCTTTTACAAGTGTCTTACTATTTTTGGTGGAGTATTTAGTGGATGCACGTCCAACAATACAACTCCAAGTCAGAAGTTTGAGAGGATCCATTGTGATTGAATAAAAAATTTAAAATACAAAAACTCCAAAAGACAACAAGTTGTTAGGCCCTCCTTCTAGCGCCAAAAATGTTGGTGGCTCAAAATGATCATGTTAGCATTATAAGGGAGACCACCCATGTTAGGGTCATATAATTTAGGGTTGAAGTTTCTCCTTCCTATTATTCATTATGAGAATTTGATGGTCAATTTTAGCCTATGTATCACTAAGTTGTCATAGCCTAAAGGTTTACTTGTCAAAGGAACCATTTAGTTCTTGAATTCCCGTGGTCAAGGCAAGTATGAAAGTTTGGGATTTTTTTTGCAAATAAAGTATGGATCATATTATATTGCAGTTGTTTTCATTGGAAAATTCTTAGAAGAATATATCCAATGGTATATCCGGTTCTTCAAACTGACGTCTGGATCAAAAGATAAAGTTGAATTTTTGCTCCTCAAAACCAGAAAATGAAGGAAAAACATGAAAAATTCTAAGTTTGGGTATTTTCCTTCTGCCACGTGTCATCTTGGTGTGATATCAGAGAATTTTTTATGTTTTCATATTAGAAGAATACATAAGAGGCACATCAGAGCAAGGAAGTCCAGAGCAATCAACAATCACATATCACATGTTCGAGGCATATGGAAAATCGACAATCGGGGATCGGTGAATTACAAGTCTAGGGCATATTGCATATCGACAATCAACAATCAGTGGCTCAGATAATGTGATTACATTTAAAAAGTGCGATATGAAATGTTGCGATATGCAAAGGGGTTGATGATGTTAAACTGTTGGGAAAAAGTGTTGATATTATTAAACCACTGGGGAACACCTAAAAAAATTAACAAAGAAATTCATGGAAAAACCAAAGCAGGATGGGCCTTTTCTCTCTCCTCTAGTGGGACGCGTGGCACAATATGATTGGTTATGATAAGGGACACATGGTAGAATATGATTGGTTCTGATAAGGGATGCATGGCAGAATGTGATTGGTTCCGATAAAGATATTTGACATCTGACGTCAGCGTGACATGGCGGTAAGGAAGGACATGTGGTAGGTAGTTTTGGCATTTTGAGTGGTCCTAAGAGGGAAACTCAGGGTGACACATGTCACCACTCATGATGTGCCATGTGGTAGTGATGACATCATATCGAAGGTCACATATCAAAAGTTGAGGATATCGACATTTCGTAACACTTTCCACTTGAAAAGATCCAATTGAAAAGTTCCAATAGAGGGGCTAGTGCGTGGTCATTAAGATTTAAAGAACTAAGGGCTTAAATAAGTTTATAAATGAAAATAGACCCTAATAGCTAATCAAAAACCTTAGCACCTCAAGGCTAGGTGGAATGCTCACAACCCTCGGTCTTATGGGAAAGAAATGAAGGAATGACTAAAGCAAAGGGAGATATGATAAAAGTGGAAATTCAAGTTAAATTACGTTATAAATGGTCACTAATAAAATTAAGTCGACATTCATTGGCCCAATTATATAACAAAAGAAAGGCCAAAGGAGAAAGCAAAAGGGGCTAAAGAGTATCAGTTAAACAATAAAGCGAAAATTTCCCCAATAAGACCATGCATAAGTGTTAACAGATAGATGGGTCGATAGTTGTTGAAATCACAGGAAAAGGGGGGATGATAGTTTGGAATGGGCTGCTCACATATTGTGCAAAAAAAACTAAAACCAATCCATATTTAAAGGTAGAGGATCAACATTAATGAACCAATTTCAGATTTGAAGGCTAAAGATTTTCCCCAGCAATTCCAGAATTCTTGCACTTTTGCAGTGATTGTTTTTATTTTTAGTATAGTGTTCAATTATTTTTTCCAGACAGTGAGCGACAAATTTCCTTCAAATATTCAACACAATGACCAAATTTTTCTAGAACCCCTATTATTTAGTTATGTTTTAGAAATATCTACATGTTTTTAGTAGATATTATTTTTGTAATGAGTTTGATTTGAAGTCGGAATTTATTCGAGACAATCTATAAATATGTTGTAATAAGACTCAGTAAGGGTTTGAACTTGTATGAAGAAAAGAGATGTACATTGATGTAAGCCGTGGTTTTTACTCAAAGTGATCAATTTACAAAAATATAGAGAAAGGTTGTTCCAGGATTCCTGTGTCAAGCAATTAGTTATGTGTTATTTCATGTAAGATTGTTTATTTTCCTCAGTATCCATATTCTTTTCCCTCCTTATTTTTTTATTAAGATTAAGGGCCGAATTTGCTTAAGTGTACTCTACTCTCGCTTGTTAACAATATCAATGTTTTCTTTCTGATATTAAGTATAGAATTCATCTCAGTATGCTTTATATTTAATTGAACTTAAATCATATTCATCCTATTCGTACCCCAAGCACTCTATAAGATCCAGGAGTTTGCCTACCCTACCCTGTTACAATTTATCTATTATTTTTATGATTGATTATTCAAAGTATTATGACTCCATTCCTAATGGAATTTTCTAGCATTTTGCAACCAAAATTTTGAGAATCCCAACTCAAACTTAAATAACTAGCTTAAAATTTAAAGCATAAATCTAAATCATATAGAGATATCCCTCTTTGAAGTTTGAAGGGCTAGATCTCAGATTTAAAAGTGGTTTTGTGGTTACCTTTGTAGTTTTCTTCCTTAGCCTAGGAAAATTACGGAGTGACAACAACCCGATTGGGAACTTAAAGAAGCTCTTTTTCCATTTGGAATGGTGGTTCTGACTGGTTAAACTAGGTCCAATTACCTTCTCTCTATCTTTGCTGGATTAAAGTATGTCTTTTACTTACCAATAGAGAAGAGACATTAAATTAGCTCTCTTGTCGAGCTCAGGCAAGGAAGTGATCTTTAAGCTAATCTAGGGTTCAACCAAGCCACAAATAAAATTTGCCTCTTTGAAAAGAGGACTTCTAGAAATGTAATGATTAATCTAAATGCAAACTAATCCTAGAATGCAAGCAAAAGGAAAGAAATATTAAGCCTATCTTGATTAGGAAGATGTAGATCTAACCCAACTGAGAGAAAAGTAATTAAATGATTGGGATTTTAACATGCTTGGTTTTAGGTGAATATCAGGATAATGAAATAGTTCTATTGGATAATATTATAATTACCAAAACATGCTCTGTTCAAAGACTAATTAACGATAAATGATTAACCAATAACATTAGGAAATAATTCACTTAATGTCAATGGTAATTAAATCGAATTTAGATAGCAGATTTTTGAGTAAAAATTTAATTAGATATATGATTTGAGAACATGCGAGCAAAAGAGAAAATCGATAACAGATCTATAAGCTCTATAAGCTCATGAACTAGACAACTAATTCAAAAGACAACCTTCCACATTAAACAATATTGCATAATATAATGAAGCTTCACACAAATATTCTATTTAAAATGAATTTTGCATTACAAATAATAATATTTAAAATACAAATTTATTAAAACTTGGTCTTTGTGCTATGTTCCTTGAACTGACCTCCAACAATCTCTTACAAATCGAACACTCTGCCATTAAAAGGAAGTGTTGCAATAGTGAAAACTTTGCTTATAATACAAAGTATAGATTTGGAAAAGACAAATCCCAATGACGCTTATCTGATTTTTTCTTCCTACTTCTACAACTTGAAAATGCCTTCCAATAGTTCTTTAGAATTCCCTCAGTGCAGAGAAGAGGAGCACCGTGTTCCTTCTCTAAAAGTCATATTTATAATTACAAAATCAAAACCAAAATGAGAGAGATGTGGGACAGGATTATCAACATGTTTGAAGTTAAATGGATGTAGGAGAAAACTCTGTGAGATAGCTGCAGTAAGAGAGTAACAGAGTAAGCGAGCGTCTAGGGTTTCTATGAGTCGCAGACGGCGCTCCTCATGGAGGGTCGCAGAGGAGGGAGGGCCTCTCCCTCCTTCAAGGAGGTCATGGGTAGTAGAGGTAAGAAACCTCTAGAAAATACTAAAGGGGCTTTGGAGGAAAGGAAAAGAACTATGGAAGAGGAGACAACAGGAGGCAACACCAAGGAAATCAATGGAACAAAGGACAAGGAGGGAGAAGAAAAAAAACAAGGCACTAAAGACAAGAAACAAAAGGGACCCTGCAAACCCAAAGCTGAGATCACTCCAAGAGTTGTTTTAAATGACCCTGCCCTACAGGCACATAGGGATCACATGTGGACATATGCTATTATATGTAAGTTCATGGGACTATGGCCCACTGAAAAAGCATTACAGACATGGATCAAATATCACTGGAAACCTAAAGGGAGCATAGACCTTCATCTTGGGTCAAAGGGTTTCTTTACGGTGGTGTTCACGAATATTGAAGATAAGGACAAAGTCTTTGAAGGAGGACCATACTTCTATGCGGCAGTTGGACTCTACATGAGGCCATGGATGATGAATTTTGTCCCAGAACGGGAGACTTTTACCTCGATACCGGTCTGGGTAAGACTTTATTATTTACCTCTAGATTACTGGCAAAATGAATCGTTAACAGCCATAGGAAATAAATTAGTTCGTTTTGTCAAAGCTTTTGAAGCTACAAGAAGAGGGAAATACACTTCATTTGCCAGGATATGTGTAGAAATGGATCCATCAGGAGCTTTACCAGATGAAGTGATCCTGGAAGTCTTTGATGAAGAATGGGTGCAAACAGTAGACTACGAACATATTACATTTAGATGTCATAGATGTCATGAACATGGACATCTATTTAGAGACTATCCACTTGGGAAAATCGTAAATAACAGCAAGGCAAGTGCAACGAAGGAAACAGATAGCTTTCAGAAAGTAGTTAATAGAGGAAAAGGAAGCAAGAAAGGACCAAAGCAAAAACTGGATGAAAGGCTGAAGGGCAGTCAAAACAAGTTCCAAGTTCTCGAGGTAGATGAAGAAATCACAAAGGAAGATCCAGCTATAGAAGGTTAGCTAGAGAATAGAAGAAGAAAGTGACCAAAACCAGGAAATTGATTATCAGAAAGAAATCATGATGAGAAAAACAGAACTCGAGATGGATTAGGATATGACCCAGAGTGAAATGGACCTGGAGGACCATGAGCTATAGGAGATAATCGATAAAGAAAACCTAGATCTGGAAGGGTTCTTGATTCAGGGAACCAAGGGAGGAGTGCATTCGGTACCCCAAGAAGAACTTAATAGAATACAATAGTTGTATTTATGGAAAACACAATCTAATGAGTTGAGAAGAGGAAAAAATATAGATAAGCAGGAAAACAGAGGAGTCAAGGCGATGAAAACTACTCCGGGACTAGCAACAAGAAACCCAGGTAAGAAAAGAGGTAGGAAAAAGCAGAATGAACTCTTGATGGGGTGTGGCAAGCTTAGGATAGATTTAGGTAAGATGAAAGATTTTACCAGCTACTTCTTCACAAATCTTTAATTATGAAGTTTACATCTTGGAATATTAGAGGTCTAGGGAGTAAAAGAAAGCAGAGAATACTCAGTAATAGAATGAAACAAGAAATGCCGGATATTATCTTTATCCAAGAAACGAAATGTTCCATTCAAAAAATAAGACAAATCCATAGTAAATGGCTCAGTGGATTTGAGTTTCTAGAAGTTAAAGCAAAGGACACTATGGGGGGAATCCTCACTTTTTGGAACCCTCAAAAAGTAAGTATAATAGATGTTGAGGCTACCAGGAATTATCTATCAGTCATCATCCAAACTAAAGGAGACAGACACCCCTATCTGGTCACAAATGTTTATGGTCCACGAAGAACAGATGACAAACTCAAGTTCCTAGACTCACTGGTAGATCTAAGGGACAGACATGTAGGAATACCTTGGATCATCGGAGGGGATTTCAATATGATCAAATCTATTTATGAGAAAAAAGGAGGAATGAAAATCCTAAGTAAAGATTCTTTGGAATTTCAAACCTTTATAGACAAGATGAACCTAGTAGATACTGAAACAAGTACTGGCCTCTTTTCTTGGAATAATAAAAGAGGTGGAGAATCTCAAGTAGCCTCTAAGTTAGATAGATTCATGATCTTAGAGGATATGATGCTAACAAATAAGGAAGTAATAACAGAAGTTCTCCCCTTTGGAGGCTTAGATCACTGGTCGGTTCAACTGGAGATTAAAGGTATGGGCATTCTTAGAAACAGACCTTTCAAATTTGAAAATATCTGTCTCTCCCACCCAGATTTCTTCAACAATATTAAAAATTGGTGGACAGAAGATTTACAGATTCAAGGAAAAAGAATGTTTCTTCTTCATAAAAGATTAAAGCATATCAAACTTAGACTAAAAGATTGGAATATAAATGAATTCAACAATATTTTTGTGGAGAAAAAATTAGTTGAAAACAAAATGAAGGAAATAAACCAAGCTCTAATCAAGGAAGGATTTGATAAAGACAAAAGATATCAAGTGGATAAATGTCAATAAGAATGGGATAATCTGTGCAAATAGGAGGAAGTTTTTTGGAGACAAAAATCTAGAGTCCAATGGCTAAAGGAAAGGGAGCGTAACACAAATTTTTTTCATATGTCCACCATGGCAAATAGAATGCATAACAGAATATCTGCAATCAAGAACAAAGAAGGGAATCTTCTCACCTCCCATGAGAATATTGAAGCTGTGTTAGTTCAACACTTCCGAAGCATCACTCAGGAAAATAATTCGGACAGAGAATAGTCCATATGTGAGGTAACTAGAAACATACCAAGGATGGTATCCAGAGAGGATAATTTCAATCTAAATAGGCCAATTTCTGAAAAGGAATTAGATGATGTCCTCAAAGAAATGAAGAATGGAAAATCACCAGGCCTAGATGGCTCTAATGTGGATTTCTTCAAGGCATGCTAGAATATTGTTAAATAGGATATTGTGAATGTGGTGGAGGATTCTAGGGTGAACAGATCCATTTTGAAAGTGCTGAATACCTACTTTATTTCCCTTATCCCTAAGCAAGAATATGCTCAAACTCCGGATAAGTTTAGACCCATAGCTCTTTGCAATGTGGTTTACAAAATAATATCTAAAGTAGTGGCAAATAGAATTGAGCCTTTTCTTCCTACCCTAGTTTCAGGGGAACAATCAGGCTATGTGGAAGGTAGACAAATTTTAGATAACATCATTCAAGCTCATGAGGTAGTTCACTTGTTAAAAAGAAAAAAGCAGGCTGGAATGATCATGCAATTAGATAGATCCAAAGCTTATGACAAAGTAAACTGGATCTATATGAAAAGGGTACTTATTGCTTTTGTTTTTTATCATAATTAGGTCAGGTGGGTAATGGCCTTAGTTACCTCCTCCAGCTTCTCTATTTTGGTGAATGGCTCTCCCTCTGAGATGTTCAAATCTTCCAGAGGCCTCAGACAGGGAGACCCACTCTCTCCATTTCTTTTAATTCTTATGATGGAAGGACTTGGTAGGTCAATCAAGCAGGCTAAAGTTACAGGCAAGATTAAAGGCCTTCTACTTTCTGAGAATGGTCAGGCTCTAACTCATCAACAATTTGTAGATGATGCAATGCTACAATGAATCCCCACTATCAAAGAAGCTACAACTTATAAAAAAATTCTGAACGTTTTTTCTATGGCCATAGGTATGCAAGTTAACCTCTCGAAATCAAAAATATTTTTCTTTAATACCAATATGGTGATTCAAAGGAATATTTCCAGAATTCTTGGTTTTCAAAGGGATGTCCTTCCCTCAAAATATTTGGGAATCCCTCTAACGGACAAACCAATGCTCAAAAGCATTTGGGAACCCTTGATGAATAAGTTGCAATATAAAGTCAGTAAGTGGACCTTCAGATCTTTAAATCTTGCAAGCAGGTTGGTTCTCACTAAAGTTGTTCTACAAGCCATCCCTATTTTTATGGCATCTACCCTCCCAGCTCTGAAAGGAGTCCTTCAGCAACTCAGAAATATACAAAGAAACTTCCTTTGGGGTAAGGAAGAGAGGAAGAAGAAATGGGCCTTAGTGTCTTGGGAGAAAATTTGCAGACCCAAAAACCACGGAGGGCTTGGCTTGGACGATCAGGTAATAATCATCAAGGTTTTAGGGGCCAAACTATGGTAGTGTTGGGTTCAAAATCCTAAAACTTAATGGGAAAATATCTGGAAAGAAAAATATGCAATATCCTGGCAAACTAGTGATCTTATAAGAATGTTAGGAAACATTAAGGGTTCATCCATCTGGAACAAAGCCTCGGAAAATAGAAGATTAGTTCAAGACAATAACTTCTGGGAAATCAGACAAGGGAATCAAGCTCTCTTTTGGGAAGATAAGTGGCAACAGGAACCTATACTATTAAAAGAGAACTTCCTTGACATTAAACATGAGACAGATTCACAAGGCTTAATTAAAGTAAAGGACTTTTGGGATAATACTCAGCAGATGGGAAAATGGAGAATCTGGAAGAATATTGATTGCAGAAATAAGATCCACTTGAAAACTAAGGCAGAGGAGCTAAGGAAAATGGTGGAACAAAGGATGATCTTAGTTTTTGAGGGGCAAAACCAACTAAGATGGGGCAATAATAAAGAGGGCACCTTTAATCTCAAAGAAGCTAAAGACATTCTCCTGGAGCTGACTCCCTAGGCTCTGGACAAAATCTGGCAGAAGCTTTGGAAGCACCAGGGGTGGATGAAAATCAAACTCTTCATGTGGTTGGATTACCATAGAAAAATCCTGACTTGGGACAATATTAGGAAAAGAGGTGTTCTGGGGCCTTCTAGGTGCCTTCTCTGTGGAGAGCAAGAAGAAACAATGGAACATCTTCTCAACAACTGCAATTTCAGCTCCTGGTTATGGGACATATTTGCCAAAATCTTTCAACAATTTGACAGGGACAGAGAAAGCATCTTCAATACCCTCATTAGTTGGAGGGGAAATTTCTCAGATCATGAAATTCTCAACTCAGCATGGTCCCTTACACCAAGCTTTATTATATGAAATGTGTGGAAGGAGAGGAACTAACGAATTTTCAAGGAGGAAAAAAATCCCCCATATCTCCTGTTTGAAACTATTTTGAGACAACTTAAGGAGACAATGGGTTCCACAATTTGTAACCATCATAATAATCCTCCCTCGACTCTGGAAAGGAAAATTCTCAGACAGCTAGGGCTGTAGGAACTATATCCTCAAGGTCTTAATAGAAAGGTTACAGTAAGGGATAGGGAGCAGGATTTCTGACATCCTCCCCCTAAAGGATATCTAAAATTCAACATTGATGGAGCGTCTAAAGGAAACCCAGGAACGCCTGGGTATGGGGGAGTACTCAGGGATGCCAAAGGAAGTATTATCTCCATTTTCCACTGTCACCTAGGCACAACAACTAATAACATGGCTAAACTTATGGCTTTGGAGCAATGCCTGGATCTTCTGAGGCAAGATAATTGTTGCAATGTGATAGTAGAAGTCGATTCAGAGCTAGTTATTAAATCAATGAAAAGAATTAATAGTGGAACAGGGCCGGAGAATGTCTCCAAACACTGGAAATTAATCAGGGTTTTCCAGAGAGTTAAAGAGCACCTACAAAACTTGCGCATTGTCAGCTTCCAACATGTTCACAGAAAGGCCAACAAGCTGGCAGATCTACTAGCCAATTAGGGGGTCAGCAGCACAGAAGTCAAGGTTTCGATGGGATGGCAGGAGTTGAGACAAAGCAAATTAAAAACTCCTTGCAGTGAATAAGAGGAGGAAGATATGAAAGTGTTCAGACACTGAGACATGGAGGAAAGCTCTTAATTTCTTGGCCTTCGCATGTGTTATCAGCTTCAAGCTAACAGGTCCTTGAGTAGGGGACGATCACGAAGGACTAATAGATACCCACGTAACAGTGAGATAGTCAACATTGTTCTTCACGGAATACATGTTTAGGACATAAAGATGAGCAGATTTGGTAGAAATCCCTATTTCATCGGCTGCCGTAATCTTCTCTTTTTTGGGTCTCGAAGAGAAAAACCGCTTCCTTGGTGGTTTTTGGATGTTTGCACCGCTTTAACAGGGAGAGTGGTTTTAGCGATTTTGTAGCAATTCCATACATCTTCCAACACGTGGTAGGGGGAGGATTTGAAAAACCACCCTTCATTGCACATTAACGTCAGGTTAACTTGGGCGATGCGATATTATGGTCAACTGTTGGATCTCATTGTTGGGATCAACGGTCATGATTGGTTGTGCATATTTGAGGAGCGGAAAGATAAACTGCGGTCGGCTTTACTGTGCGATTTCTTCCAGGACTGCCAGTTTAGGCGTCCGAATATAAGGCTCAAATCAAAGAATCTCTTTCGGAGTCTGTCGGGTGGAAGATCTCGCGGGCTTCTTAGGGTGGATTGTATTGGCAGAGCTCCTGATTTTTTGAGCAAGATATATGATTATCTTCCGGGCATGTTGTGCAGGGAGGAAAGCTTAGAGAGATTTCGGGCAGACAATATGTGTGACGTTTACTCCACATTTCGGACCCGAAATCAGTTCAGTTGGATGTCTAATCTTTCATCGGGTCCTTTTTCGGAATCAAAGAATATACCCTTCTTTGACACGATATGATTCTCAACAATTTTTTCCTTTCAACAATTTGGGGGGATATGGAAATGGTGTGGTTTTTCAAGAAGTTAATGAGCCCTTGGCTCGGCTCCCAAGACCTGAGTGAATTGTTAATATTTAATCCTCAGGCCTCCTTGGGCAGTTGTTTTATATGTAACTTGTGTTTTTGTTTATAATGGAAAAAAGGTATGACTCTTGCTTTAGCAAAAAAAACGAGAGAGATGTGGGAGAAATAAATTTGCTCGAAAAAATTGATTAGACAAAATTCTTTTTCCTCTCTTGCTGGATCAATTCCATTGTTCCAAATATTATCTTCCTCATCTCCTCAATTTCTCTCTTGCCACAATCAATTGAAATTTAGAAATTAAAAACAAAAAACAATTCTCAACAAAATTGTTAAAATTAAAACAATAAATTAAAATCCAAATAAATTTCAAGATGTGAGTGCTTCTATGAGGTCTAATTTACTTTTGAGTAATGCTGAAGGAGGAATTAGTAACAATAGTTTTTTTGAAACCAATAACATTTGCTCAAATCAACATTAAAATTTAATTTTTGAAGCAAATTTGTGACTTTGTCTTATGATAGATTTTTGGGTCATTAAATGATAATATTTTCTAAAATTAACCATCCCATATTATTCTCCTTTGTCTTAGCTTTCCAACGAGCTATTGAAAGGCTCATTTGGTTGAATAGATCTCTAGATATGCCTCTCCAAAGATGAGGTATCAAAAATATCACAATTCTCGAAAATGTCCACCATGGGATAAAATTAGGAAATATTTAAAAATCTAATCCTAGATTAAATTAAAAAATTGTAACTAACTGTTAATTAATTGTAATTATTTCATTGATTAAATACAGATATACAAATTATTGCAATGGATTAACTTAAATTATACTACACTTAATTATATGTTAATTAATTTACAAATTAATTAAATTAAATACTAAAATTAAACTACATACAAATTTTTTTATTAAATATTAATTTTATTAAAACAACATATAACTTTTAATATTATATAACAATGAATTAAATACCATATATGAATGAAGTTGTCTTTAGTGTGACTTTTTGGACTTTCCAGTGCCGGAATTCGGCGGAAAAATTTGAGATGAAATCTTGATTTATGTTATTTAAACTGGTTCTTTCATTGCATATGTGGATTCAACACCATGAAAAACCCCTAGGGCACTTTGAATGTGCAGGGGTTACCCATCAGGCTTGTGATTTAAATAAATTCTTGCCGGATTTTAGAGAAATTAGAGCAAAAAAAACCCGTCGAAAAAGCTTCAAAAAGTCGCACTAAAGACAACTCGTATATGAATTAGTGTTTGTATTACACCAACGAATAAAGTATATAAAACCAAACCTCCACGCATAAAGTATATTAAACCAAACCATCCATGCATAGTATATTAAAGCAAACCTCCACACATTACGACAAACCATCAAAGTATTGGGCAACAAAAGATTTCGGATATCGGAAGTGATAGATATCAAAAGTTTTTAAAAATCAAGGATTCCAAAGTTCCAAGGTACATAGGGCATCGAAGGTGAGAAACATTGGAAAGTTAAAATAAAAAGTTATGATATTGATATGTGTCAAGGTCCCATAAACCTTCATTAATGTTTTGACCCAATGTTTATATAACTCCGAAATGAACCTTTATTTAATTTATATAACTATGTTTTTGACTTGTTGAAGTTTATAATAAGCCCATCGAAGTTATGAGAGACATCGGAGGAGAGAGACTAAGCCATATCAGAGGTTTTTCGAAATGTAGTTACGATAAAATAAAATCTCGAGGTCTCGATGGAATGAGGGAGAAGTATAGTGTGAAGGAGGAGGCAAGGGAGGTGGGGTGAGGAGTATGGTGGAGTGGGACAACTCTAATAAACTACAGCGACTTGGTAATTTAAAAATCTAACAATATGAACTACAACCACTTTGCAATTTTGAGATTTCAGATCTCGTAATTTCTTTTAAATTGGGATTTAATCATAGACTTATGAAATTTGAAAGCACCATAACTTTAATTGTTCTACAATTTGGCTGCGACGATTTTGTAGGGCCGTTACAAAAAATGAGTTAATTGTCAAAAAAAATTAAAAATCAAAATTTATAATTAATTCACAAAAGTTAAAATAATATACATTTTGTGCACTTTTTAGCCTTGGCGGTTAAAATTATCAAACTTCGGATGAACACCATTTGCTAAGAATCGATGGAATGCTTGTTAAAAGTTGAACGCAATAAAGTAATCAAAAGAAGAATTTTAAGAAAATAAAAATTTGGCAAAATTATAAGACACTTAACTAAAAGAAAATATTAAAAGGTGGTTTAGCCAAAATTTATGGAAATGGTCCCCATTATTTGAAATAAATAAGTCAAAAATGGGAGTGTTGAGTTTTCACATCAACAAGACCATATCTACATTACTGGGAGTGTTTTTGTTGTTATACTTCCTTTTGTTGAAGAGAAAATTTAACGGCCCCATTTTTGACTTATTTATTTCAAATAATGGGGACCCTTTACATACTTTTTGGATAAATCACCTTTTTAATATTTTCTTTTGATTAAGTGTCCCATAATTTTGCCTTTTTTTTTGTCAGATTATATTTTGATTGTTGTACTAAGTTCGAATTTTCACTAGCTTTCCATGAGTATTTGTTTTATCTCATTTGGTTACACGATTTGTAAATGGTGCTCATCCAAAGTTCGATAATTTTTATTGTCTATGTTAAAAAATGTACAAAATGTATTTTACTTTAATTTTTGTAAATAAATTAGTAATTAATTGTAAATATTAATTCCTAGCTAATTTTTACTAATTATTTCAATTTTCACTAACTGCCCTACAAAACCGTAGCAACCAAATTGTAGAACAATTAAAATTATGTGTTTTTAGGATCTCGCTAATTTATTCCAATTTCCAATTTAGAAGAAATAAAAAATCTGAAATCTCAAAATTGCAAAGTGGTTATAGTTCATTTTGTCAGACTTTTAATTTACCAAATGACTATAGTTTATCATCGGTAACCTTTAATTAAATGGTTGTAGTTCTTAGATGGAGCTTACAACATATTGAAAACCCTTATGAGTCCCACTCCACGTGAGCCCCGCTTCACTCCTCTCTCCTATTCTTGGAAGCTTGGGACTTTAAGACCTCGAAACCTTTTATTTCACATCATTCTAAAACCTCCAATATAATAAGTCCTCTAATACCCGATATTTACATCCCTCTCGATACTCTACTCCCTTTTGCTTATTAGAACTCCTTGACACGTCGGGGCTTTGAGGTTAATCGTATGGGAATGACAAGTTTAAGTTTTTACGATATTATAAGTTCGGATATTCCATGAGGCCTCCTCTCCATGTTTAATAAAAGTGCCTCCTCCTCTATTGCTTCATTTATGAAGCAAAGTCTCAAAGGCTTATTCGTGAAGCCTCAAAGCCAATTTGGCCCATATATATGGGACCAACAACCACTAGAATGAGGCAAATGCTATTTTCAACCCTATAGCAATATAAATGCCCTCTGACATGCGGGGGAAATAGCGCTCGCCCTTTGAGTGACAGCACGTGAACAAATGAATGGAGAGTGGAGAGAAAGGGCGAGCGCTATTTCCCTCGCATGTCAGAGGGCATTTATATTGCTATAGGGTTGGAAATAGCATTCGCCCTAGAACGATGCTATGTATCCCTCTTATTAATTTTTTAATATTTTTTAAAATTAATTATTTGTAATTGTAATAAATTAATTTAATAATTTTAATTAATTAATTTAGTTTAATTTTCAAGTGTAATTAAATTCTATATATTTAGTTAATAAAATAATTAATTAGATTTACAATTAAGTGTTTTTTAACTATTTTTTTCCTAATTTTAGCCTAAGCATCAATTTTTTTTTTAGAATTTTGGCAATTTGGACGCTTCAACTTTGGAAACTCATAGGTTGAGTTTTACTTGGCCAAATTAGGCTCATGATGACTCGTTAGATATATAAAATCAGAGAATATTTGTAAAGTAGTTTCATGACTAGATTCAGTCATTAAATGAGTCTAAAATCTAGTAGAAAACCAAGCTTTGAATTTGTAATTAAAATTAATTTTCTGAGTTTATTTTTTTTCATTTTCATTTGCTCATAGCCTCTGTTGATTGTAGATCCATTCATTTATGTTCTCTTTGACCAATAAGATTTTTACAAGGATCAATGGAAAGCTCATATTTCCTTTTAATTATTTATTTAATTTTAACTTTAATTGGAGATGTTTATTTTCCAGATTTGGTATTTTTGATTTTAATTTAATTTTGATTGGTTTTTGGCAGGAAAACAATTGAGGAGATAAGGAAGAAAATATTTTAATCAATAGTATTATTCTAGCAATATAAGAAAATGAATTTTGACCAATGAAAATTGTTGGAGCAAATTTGATCTTCAACAACTCTCCTATTTTGGAATTCATTTTTGTAATTATAAATAGTGGTTTGTAGAATGGAGAAAATAATTCCCTCTGCTGCAATTTTGTAATTCTTAAAGCACTTTTGTAATAGGGAAGATTAGAATCTGATAGGAAGAGAGTCAGAAGAATACTTGAGCTTAAAGCCTATTTGTAAAGAGGAAGTTTAAGAATCATTTTCACTACTGTAGCGAGATCATATTCTTCTATGCTGACAGTGAATCGAGTTTAAAGGTAGCAAGGGATCTGCACTACTGTATTTCTCTGATGCTTCTGAAATTTGATCCATTTTTATGATAATATTTATTTATGTAATCAGTTGTATAGCACTACTGCTTCCTTTGTTATTGAAAATAAATACTTCAACTTTCAAATATCATTTATGGTGTATGAGTATGCATGTTTCTTTTCAACACTATTGTTGACTGTTTACTGTTATGCTCATTTAGAATCTGGTCAAGCTATCTTGCAGGGTTAATAAAAAATTAGTTTTGAGACTAGAAATTGTATAATAATAGACCTTTATCTCTTTAAGTTGCTAGCTATATAACAATTTAATGTTATAGATGTATTGCTTTCTACATGTCATGTATTTGAACTATTTCAATATTGTGGCATGAACCTTTTGTTCTTATGCATATGTTTTACTAGAAGTTGGAGATGTTTGTAGTTAGATGTGTGTTGAATATTTAATAGGAATTTAGTTGTATATATTTTCTCGAACAAGGATTAGGTCTTGGAACTATTTCCCTTACCTATTTCATTTATCTTACTCCATTTTCAACATGCTTCTATTTCTTTTCCCATCCTTTAGCTTGTTGTTGATTGAGAGAAGGAATAATCCTTCCTTCAATCGAGATTGGTTAGGTGCATCTTAGATTAGACTTTGCATGATAGATTTAATTCCTGCATCTTAGAAGTTCCCTCTGTTGTCTAGGTAAATCCTCTCTGCGGACAAAGATGATCCCTTTAGGTCAATGAGTGGGTCTAGCAACTGAAGTGACAATCTACCAGACACTTTCCTAAGTTACAATTGAAAATAGAGACAAAAAAGATGACCTACTTCGTTTTGATGCTATATCGATCTCCTTGGTTGAAGACCTTGAATCACTTGCATCACTGGCTCGTTCCTACTGCTCAGCATTTATGCACTTGCACAAGAGATCAAGACACAACAAGGTATGAAAATACAAATAACATATTCAAAAGTAACCTACTTAAATAATCAAGGAATGTTAAGCTAAATGATACATGAGCATACACATTTAGGGAAAATGAACCAATAGTTGTGTATCAATAGAAAATAACGGGAAGCATACAACCAAGCCTTGATGTTGATAGGCTCTCCTTGAATGAATATCCAAGTCCAAGCTAAGCTTTCCAAGCACTCCTTCTCCAAGACAAATGAGTAGCATATAGGCACAATCTTAGCATAAGGGTGAAAACAGGCATAGACCAACCATTTCAGAATGGGAGAGGATGAATATATAGGCTAGGAGAGGGAGTTAGGATCTCTCCAAAGATAGGAGTAGGCCCTCATCTCAAGGAGGTACCTCATAGGGAAAAGAACAAGAGGCCAAGTTTGGAGAATTCGACCTCATCTATGCTGAATAACCTCCAGCTTGCCGCTCTGGAAGCTTCTAGATCACGAAGCTTCTCATCGTCTTTAGGAAAATTGCATTTTTGGGATCATCGTGGGTATACAAGTGAACAGAGTGATGCCATCGCAGGTCATGTGTAGTGTAACAGGAAATCATCACTATTTTTATTCTCATAAGCGTGATGATTCTCAAATTAGAATTTTAGAGCTATTTGTTTCAGGGAAAGCTCAAGGCATTTTCTAATCAATGTCTTAGGAAAGATCTGAGCTGCATATATGAATGAGTACACTACATAATGGTCATGTTTTGGGCACTTCGGGGCATGTCACAGGGAAGTGCAGGAGGTGTGACAAAACACTGTGTAACAGATTCCCCCTAAAGCATGAGGGCATAATGAGGAGTGATGGTTGAGATGCTTTACAAGCTTTTGCAAGGATAAGGACAGACACTGTCAGGAGACTTGTAGATCAAGGACGCATATACATATACATATCTAATATCATGAATCCATAGTATGGACGCAGCCATCTAGATGATAAGGAGTATATGAAAAGATCCATGGTATGGGCGCAACCATCCAAATGAGAAGGATCATCTGTGAATCTAAGATCCAGGGTATGGACGCAGCCATCTGATATAAAAGGATCATCATAAATGTAAAGTCCCATGGTATGGTCACAACCATCTATATAGCAGAAACATGTGTGAAATCATAAATAACATATAACTCCACACATCCTGAGTCATATCATAGAAGACTCAGGGTCTTGCGCTCCATCCCGACCCAATCAAAGTATGAATTCTAGCATGCGAATGAATGTGTTGAAGTCAAACATGCTATAAAACCACCTTATTACCGGCCAATGATGTGGACCATTAACATGTACGAGAGAAACCACCAATAATGACAATGGATCTCAAGGTACAGAAATAAAATCCATGAATGTGATAATGATGCTGAAGTCGAACACTCGTGGAGTCATCCAATCGAAGGCCAATGATGAAAACATGTTGTCGGATGCAAAGAACTTGCTATTAAGGTATGCAATTTTCAAGGTACTGAAAGGGAGTTTCTAAGTTATCTTCTTGGATAATAAAGTGAAGTCGACAGGAATAAACTCATAAAAGGAGGGCAAAGATGAGTCCCCCATCATCAACACAAAACAAGGAATAAAGTGGAATTAACTGAATAAAATCCAAGACTGTTACAATGGGTCAGAAAATGTATAGGTAAAAAAACTACAGATTGGACTTCTCTTGAACACTTGCGACATGAATCCGGAGTGTGGCAGCATTTGACTCAACATAGGACTAAAGGTCATGATGAAAAAATGGAATAGTCAAGTGAGAGGCAAAATGGATCATCTAAACCCGGGAGGACAAGTGACCGAGCAAGGATATCCAAAACCTGACACGAAAGCAGAAAAGTGTCATGTTCAAGAGTGACATGCTGCCTATACAAAGGATGTTTCATTTTCATTTTTCCCTTGCTATTTCTAGTGAGTACCCAATTATTTTTATCACAAGCTTGAAGGGGATAGAATATGCTTGTCATGGAGGTTCATTCTTCAAATGAACCCATCCTAGTAAGTCTTACGAGTCCTAGGAAGGAGAAACTTGGTCTCATCATGGTGACGAGTCTGTCATCGTAAAATTTTAACAAGTCCGATGTAAGAACAACAAAGTGTCTTTTTCATATTTAGAGAGTGAAAAAGAGATGAAAAAGAAAACCCCATCATGTCCCTTTTCATAATTTATCCCTTGAACCTGAAAAGGTAGAAAACAATATTTGAGAGAACCTCTTGACCATATCGACCAAGGTGTACATTTTTTGTAAATAGTCAATCTCAGCCCGAAAAAGGGGTAAACGTATACTGAGACGATGTCGATTCATTTAATTTAACAAGTTTGAAATGACAAGTACTTGACGAGCTTTTCAGTTTTAGAGAGTTAGAAAAGGGTTTAAAGATGACTCAAGGGGGGTTCCTTTTTCGTTTCTTTTTAACAAGTCCCAAAAAGATATAAAACAAAAACTCGTTTGCATTAGCCAATAATAATCACATGTTCAGTAGAAAGTACCTATAACTGCACAAGGAAATTTACCCATCACTGATATCGAGAAATAATAATAAAATATTACAAAAAATGACTTCAAAACTTATAAATGGGCCAAAAGTAAAAATATTTTTACCGTTTCACCCAAGTGAGTTTTGAGAGTGCATTTGTGCCCTAAATTTCTCGATTTTCAACTTACCAGTGCGGGAGATCCAGGGCATCATTTTCTGAACCATTTGCAACAGGTAAGAGGTCTATCCTTGCTCTTGCAATTCATCACACTTTTATGCATTTTTAATGGAATTTTGCATGCTAAAGGGAGGGATTTTAAATTTATAAAACACCATCGATCGTCATCCTCATTGGACCCGCAATGATCACGCTCGAGCCTAAAGGTCCTCACGATGACATTTCTCTGTTAATAAAAATAGGCGCGATGGTGCTGAGGGAGAATTTTTGAAGGAAAAAACCCCTTTTTAAAGCAAAAATCCTTGATTTTGATCCATGAAAAAGTTTCTAATTTATGTTTAATGATGTTTTGTAGGAGATCACGGATTTAGAATGGAAAGAAAGAGGCCATGAGGCCAAATATCACCAGGCAACCCATGATCCAGAATGCATCAATGCTTTGAGAAATTGTGGGTTACTGAAGTTCTTCAAGACCACAGGATTGAAAGCTCAGACGGAGCTGATGCTGTATTTGATCAACTTGTGGGATATTGATCGAGAACTATTCATAATAAAAGATCAAGATCTAGTGCTGGAAGAAACAAACATCTATTTCATTACTGGATTGTCTAGGAGGGGGGAGAGAGTCCAACTTTTTGGATCTTTCCCGGTGGTGAAAGTATACTATTCTTGTCAGGAGACATTGCCAAGGTTCAAAGATGACCATGGGAGGGAAATTAAAACAACAACTGTCACACAACTTCCCTTGAGAACTATCTTATTGACCATAGCTCGCATATCTGGCATGCAATCTCTCCATGAAGCCTCCTAGTTGCAATTCCGGTTATGCAGTGGATTGTCTAACTCCCACATTCTTGAACTGGTGTGGAGGGCTGCTAGATAATATGAAGAGGTAGCTAACGAAAGGTAAATGCAGGAACTTGAAATAATTTGGTTTTGGTTCAATACTGGTTACTTTCTTCCTAGAGCAGGTGTGCTTGTTTTGGAACTGGTTTGCAGAGGTACCAGATCCTATCCCTTAGGATCTGAGGCTAGTGTGTTGGAGCTAGCTCATGCCTCGAGGAGGAGGGGGGAAACATATGCATTTCCCTCCTCATTTTTTCGATTGGATGTGTCGCCAAATACTCGTTGTGGATGATTATTCTTATGCCGACACATATTTCAGATGGGATCTAGATCTACCTCTTCCACAAGGAGAACAGTGGACTGGCGTAGGTAAAACATTTTTTTTTTATTTTTTCAAGTTTTATGATTTTTTTGGGAAAATGTAACTGAGATGAAACTTGTGATAAATGTGCAGATTTTGGACCAAAAATACTGCCTAGCATGTCACCAATAGCATGACGAGCAACCCATTAGATAGTAGGCACTGACTATGAGGAAGGGGTAGACACCTTGGCAGAGATGGAGTGCAATTTGGACGTGATTACCTGGGGAATACCTGAGTATGCTACCATCGACGAGGTGCCACTACGATGGCAGAGGAACATTGTAGGAGTATGAGCAAGACTGCGTCGGCTATTAGGTCGAGTGATCAGAGTAGTCTCATGCTACCATGAGCATCGACCAGGATGATAACCTTTCTAGTTACTTTTACACATTTTGTAGGATTTTAAAGCCAAGTTTCTTAGAACACTTTATTTTTTTATATATTTTGATGTAAACACTCTAGCAGACATGATATATATATATATATCTATATATATATATATATATATATATATATATATATATATATACACACACATATGAATGTTTTATTTTCTACTTATGTGTCCATGAATCATGATGATGTGATTGGTTTTATAAATTACGCAAATGTCTATCAAGAACATAGTTTTCTAATGCATCTATTAATGTATTCAAATTGCGTGGAATATGTCGATATGTGATAAAATCAAAATTTCTCTCCAATAATTGAACACGTAGATACATACGAAATATCTGTGGATATCTTAATGAATAATGATTGTTTGACTATAACACAACGAGTTGCGAATCTAACTTGACAACTAAATCTCTAATGCCAAGAGAAAATGCTTCTGACAATAGTTCAATGATGGCACTGTATACAACAATATTGTTAGTTGTTCGATCGGGGCATATACCTTGTAAGTCAATGAACTCTCTGTTAGGGGCAAAGAGTGCCCAAGTTGTGGAAGACAAATTCTGTGTGCTTCGACAAGCATCATCAACAAAACCAAGATAATGACTTGACGACATCTGCAAACCGAGTGGAACACAAGGTATGCAGAAAAACACATGTCTGCAAAGCAAAAAAAAACACCAAAAATAAAAAATCACACACTAATGTACAAAATTTATTACATGAATTTCACGCATAATACTTTTTCAAATACAACCCATTTCTGGGCTCTGACAATGCATTTCCTTCGTAATCAACTAGCTCATATGCACCCTTTTGCAAAACACATTTGATGATATATGGCCCATGCCACGTAGGTTCGAACTTTCTAGCACCTAACTTATCATTAACCTGATCATAAAGGAGGACCAGGTCACCTTTAGAAAAAGTGCGAGGAGAAACGATTTAATAAAAATGAGCTTTGACACGTTTCTTTTGGGCTTCAATTACCAACGCAAAACTGCACTAGGTCTCGTCAAGCCTCTCAAGGTAGAGTAGCCTCTCCTCTTCAAGAGAGGTATTAGGAAGAAGTTCGACAACTAATTTGAGTGAAGGGATTTCACATTCAATCGGGAGAGTTGCCTCTAAACCATAAACTAGATGGAATGGAGTAAATCCAGTGGTCGTCTTAGCAGAAGTCTTGTAAGCCCAAAGAGCTGATAATAACATTAGATGTTAGTACTTTTGTGCTTCCCAATGGTGCATTGAAGAATAATAATTAAAACTTTATTAATTGCTTCGACTTGGCCATTGGCCCGTGGATAGTAAGGAGTTGAGCTATCATGATTAAGGCCCAACTAATAAGTCAACTCTGCCATCATGTACTTACAAAAATGTGATCCACGGTCAGTTACAATAGCTTGAGGAACACCAAAACATGCTATGATGTGGTTGAAGAGGAACTAAGCATCAATGATACTGTCAACATTGTATGTGGGCATTGAATCGACCCATTTTGTGAAGTAGTCATCGACGATGATAATATAGCCATGCCCCTCGACCGAGTGGGGGTTACATGTCATGAAGTCTATGCCCCATTTAATGAATGTGCCAACGGTAACTACTGGGTGTAAGGGTGTTGGCGGGGCACGCTGCTTGCAGTTAAAAATATGACATTCATGGCATTTTTGAACAACCTAAACACAATATTTAAAAATGGAAGGCCAAAAATAATAGGTGTGAAGGATTTTCTGAGTAGTAGTGTAGCCTGACATATGAACATCACAGGCACCAGAGTGGCAGTCATTCAAGACCCATTTAGCCTCCCCAAGTGTGAGACATCTGTGAAGAATAAAGTCCACACCGACTTGGTACAATGTATCACTAAGAATCTGATAGGGTTGGGACTAATACCAGATGCGACGTCGGTCGGATCGAGACAACTTAGATCAGAAGGTTTGGGTTTAAAGATAAACGATAATATCTCCATACCACGGGTCAAGAGTGCCGATGAGAAACAAAGTTTCATCAGGAATCTTCTCAGTAAAATCAGTAGAAGTGCTTGCAGACAAAAGGGCACATATTAACTTAACAAAAATAAGTGATTTATTTGATTTGGTGGCAGTAGAATCCAAATAAAACTCCTGCAGGATAACAATCCATTTGGATTATCCCCCCCAGTAATTGACGAGTCAATATATAGGTCATGGGGTTGCAATAAGAAATCATCGTGGTTTTCTATAAAAGGATATAATGACGAAATATTTGGACAACATGGACTACAGCCAAGGCGAGCTTCTTGACATGGGCATATCAAGATTCAATGTCAAGGAGATTTCAGCTTAAGTAATAAACCACATATTCCTTGCTGTTGGATTTGTGGGCCCTAACCCAGGTTCAGCGTTAGTCAGCCAAACAAATCCCTACACTACTAGCCCCTTTGGCATCAGCCCGCGGAGCGTGGACCAAAGTCTCACTCGAAGCAGTATGGGGGCGTTTTGGAACCAAGTTTTCACACACTGAGATGGTTGTGATGTCGGTTTATACCTCCTACTCCTGCCTTCGCGCAGGTGGCTAAGATTTAGGGCTTATTGTTCTACCTTTTATCCTGCCCTTCAGTACCTTCGCGAATGCGTACGATTGACCTTCACATAGCCCTAACTAGTGGTTTAGGTATTTTCACACTGCTATGACGATGTATTGTATAGGTTCTTGAGTTATCTCAACTGTTCTACTTATTCTACGAATCAATTACAGTTATCGTCGCGTAAAATGATATTCTTACTTGTGTTCAATTAACAAATATAATCACATGAATTTGTGCATCAAATAAGCATTGTAATATAAACCTAGATCGTAACACAATATAATCAGATGCATTAACAGAGACTTAAATACACCACAATTGTAGAATACTTCTCTTTATTGATATCTTCCAGTTTAATACAGACTCTATCCACCCTATGCACACAGCTACAAGGATCCGCGCACTCAGCAGTGGACTTCCACCCTAGGCCTCTGTGCACTTAGCTGTAGAGCCTCTACCTACGCTAAGACCTGAGAACACTTAGAACTCGCTACGACAAAATTCCAAAGCTACCTAGAGCTTACTTACTTAGCTTCTTTTTATACAATCTCATGGTCCGCGGACCATGGGTAGATCTTTACAGCTGACTTAACGCTTTACAAAATAATGGTGGACAACCCTTTATGACTCTTGACACCTTCATGCTCCGTGACCAAAAAATGCGGAGAATTTACAACTTTATTACAAAACAATCCCAAAACATGGGCTTTTAGCCCCAAAATTTCTCTTGGGGGAACCCGTTCCCAACAGGCCCCCAACACAAATATGGGGACTTGCCCTTGAGTCACTCTATGGGCGTGGAGATCTTGGCGCAAAGACCTCCCAGCTCGACTTGTGTGACTACCACTTTGGTGGTGCACTGCAATGCCGCCTGCTTCACTTCTTTAACCAACTGCTCTGTCGTTGGTCCTGAACTGTCAGCTTGAAGCTTCTGCTGATTCACCTGCAGACTAGCAATCTTACCTTCAATGGAGACCATGACCGAATAGGCCTCATCCACCCAAGGCTTCAAGTGCGCCTTCAGAACTTCCTCTTTTTCATGAGCTGCATCTACCTGTTCCTTCAGTGTTTTGGCCTCATGCGGCTTCGCAAGTCTCTGTGTGAGGGCAACAGCGTGTAATGTTCCTTTCACCTTGTCGTAGCACTGCTGCAGTTGTCGCACCTCTGTCTCCAGCTACTATACATTAGTATCTTCTTGCAGGCTGGTCAGTACTTCGAATGATTGTTCAAACAACCTTGTGCAGTTTTCTACTTCACTATCTACTATCGCTATTACTTTTGTGACAACGGTTGAACGCTGCTCCTTTACTTCTAACGGAGTTGAAGGCTGGGCCTTCAACTGCAACTCTGCAATCTGGAGGTTCAGCTTTAGCTGAACCTTGGTCAACTCGGTACGAGTGTCATGCACCCCTGTTGCAAGTTTGTGAACACGCACCTTGACTGGTTCTTCCTCGGGAATGGCCAACTCTAGGACCATTTTGCATGCTTCCTCTACGACTTGAACTATGCACTTTTTTTGGCTAGTTACGTCGTTCACGATGGCGATGGCAGAGTCTCGCCGTAGGGCCATCTGCACATTATTGATCTGCTGCTCATTGATCACCTGCAAAAAGCACTGTTCGCGGGCCCTCAGCTCCGCGATCACCCCATCCTATAGTAAGTGGAGAGCCTCGCCAGGAAGCGCTGCCAAGTTCAACCCCACTCTCTTGAGGGCATTGACAGTGGGCCTATCAACTTTGTTTTCTGTGGTCAATGCTCCCTCCGACAGCACTATCGCTCGGGATTCCTTCACGTGCAGCACCCCAGTGGCTTCTGAAGTATCGATGGCGAGGCTAGTGGACACCGCGCTGGTGTGTGATGCGTGGATTTGCAGCTCATGCATACCCATCTAGATAGCCCCTAATACTTGCTGTTGCATTTGCTCGAACTGCTGTAGTACCTCCGTGGTGACATCCTGCACCGTATCTCCAATATCATTCAAATTCCCCTCTGTTAGGGTGATTGGGTACAACAATGTCTTACTGGCCTTGGATTTCTTCTGCGCCCAACTTTTACCTGTTCTCTTGGATACTTGATACAGAACGACGCCGTCTGTGGGTCCGCTTTGTGATTCTCTATCTGCTTGTTCGTTTCTTCTTCCATTTCAAGCAAGGGTGGCCTCGCACCTTTGTCAAAGCCGCACTCTTCTCCACCTGTCTGTTCTTCCGCATGCTGTGCGACATCGTGCTTTGCCTGAGCCTTGGACTCGACCTCCTTCTTTCTCTTCTCAGCTAGCTGTGCCATTTTGAGCTTGGCCTCCTCCTTTTTGCGCTGCGCGGAGGACTTGCTTGATTCCACCGCCGAGTCTGAGGCAATGTGCCACTCTACCGGCTGGTGATCAAGAACTGCATCGATCGCATCATCAGTTGCCAAGTAAGGAAATTCATGCCACTTCTGCTCAGGGTCCTTCTATGCCCTGATCGATACGCGCTGAAATTCTGCCTTGAACTCCACGTACGACTGCAGTTTGGAAAACACAGTAGACGACAATCGCGCTTGCGGTTGATAGCCATGCATATATTCATTTCCATCAAGATCCAAAATATCTTCCTATCCTTGATGCACAAAGCATCCTTGGTCGCCCACAACGATGCGTACTTCACTGCTTCTGGTAGGTCTGGTTCGACTGAGGTGAATTACCTGTCTTCAAGCAGCTCCCGGGCTACCAGCACAATAGACCACAAGAGCCACACATAGTGGAAGGTCTTGCTGAGCTCTTGTGGCTCGCGACAGTTCGAGAGGAACTCACTACAGAGATAGCACAACCAATTAAATTGGACTCCTTCTACACATTGGGCTGCTAGAGTGACGACAGGTGCCGACACTTCATTTGTGTGACACTTCCGCATATATTTTCTTACCAAAATATGCGTGGCCACCTTGACCACAAGATCGCAGATACTCGAGATGGCATAGCCTTATGGCTTCTTCACAAGCTTGGATTTCTCCTTCATGGCCTCCATGAGAGCATGCTCACCACCTTTTCCGCCAAACATCATGGCCATATTTTCCCTGGTATAGGGAAGCTGGTGATCCTATGGATCAACCTGTCAGTGATGGGTATTGGCTCCTCCAGCCATAGAAACCTATCGTGAACCAAGCATAACAGCTGCTTGATTACCAATACTGTAATGGGTGTGCGATTGTAGTGTGGCACCCATAACATTTTGAACGTACTGGCTTTGTCTACACCCCTGAGCCACTTGCACGATTCCAACGTAGTCATCCCGGTGGGTGTATGAACAACATGGTGCATTAGCTATTCTGTCGCCAAGTGAGGGAAATTCTTAGTGTCAGCTAAGTCCCAATCTTCCAATTTCAACAATGGAACCCACCCTAAGCACGGTCCTTCAAAGACAATCTCGTCTAGTAGCAGAGGTATGTGCAAGGTGACCTTGCTTTCATCAATGTCCTTCGGCAGCTTGGTCTTACCCTTGCACAGAGGGATGTATTTTGGAAACTTAGTAATAGGGTCAGAACCCTCGACTTCAACGTCCTCCACTTCCACCCCCAAATCCTCATCATCCATCGGGATGTACTAAATATCTTCCTCCTCAAGCTCCAAGTTAATAATTTTCCCATTTTCCTATGTGGTGGGCTTGTCCTTCTGTGGGTTTCTTCTAGGGTGTCATAGCTTGCTTGCCCTTCTTATCCTTCGCACTCTCCTTAGTCGGGGTAGGCTTTGGTCTAGGCGTCCATGGTTACTTGGGGACTTTAGCTACTACCTCTGCAACTTCCAGAGAAACTCCTTCTGCCTCTATAACAACCTCTAGCACATCTCCCTCGGTTATCACTACTTCGACGTCCATAGCTTCTGATCTTTGGATAAAGTCACAAATGAAATTGCACTCAGACTTTGGAAATCGATCAAACGCTGGGTAATCAAGAAATTATTTGAAGAATGCACATATCATGCACGTCTGAGAGCTCACCAACTCAATGCTCAAAATGCCAAGTGTTTTTCGTTGGGCCTCCACATGTAATTTATAGGCCTTTTTGAATTCAAATCCAACCGTTCCCCCCCAATTTGGTTCATTAATGCCAGATTGGTGGCAGATTTTCAAGGATCTTACCCATACATTTAATCTTAAATGTTGGCTGCCTGCTCCATTTGGCTACATTCTCATCGTCAAATCATGAACAGTGACATTAACGGTCACTTTTCGGCTGACCTGTGCGGTTTTTCCCCGGGTAGCACAACTCTCTTCGCGCTGTTGCAGACCTTGTGACATCTCCTCATTCCGCGCAAACCCCCTATGCCATGTCCCAACCCAGGCAGTGTAGTTTATAGTCTCGCGCCTCCTTTCAGCTGCCTGGAGCACTAAGACTATGCTACCTTCATATAGTCACCTGGCCGGATCACCGATGTATGGCTTCAATCGGTTGCCATTCACCTTTCCTGGGAAGGGATCTCCATTCAATTTAACCAACTGAACTGCTCCACCGTCGGTAATCTCCTTAATGACATAGGGCCCTAGCCAGTGCATCCTAAATTTCCCTAGAAATTTATCAAACTTGTTGTCATATAACAAAACCAGATCATTTACCTTAAAGGTGCGCAGTTTAATGTGCCAATCATGCCATGCTTTTTCGTGTTACTTTTGGACCTGTTGGTGAAATCCAGCCAGAAACATTTCTTCCTCAAGCTCAGCAAGCTGCACGAGCCTCTCTTCTAGGGCTTTGTGATCCGTCATACCCGTGAGTGCCACTATGCATAGACTAGGCACAATGTATTCCATTGGCATCACTACTTCAACACCATATACAAGCCTAAAGGGTGTCTGCCCAGTCAACTTTTTACACGTCGTTCGATAGGCCCATAGTACTGTGGGTATGCACAAGTCCCAATCACTTTGCTGAGTGTTGCAAACCTTGGTCAGCGCATTCTCTAGTACCTTATTGAATGCTTCCACCGTCCCATTAGCCTGTGGGTGATAAGGCATGCTTTTCTGGTGATATACCTAAAATTCCTCTGTCAGTGCACTGATCGTTTCATTCAGAAAGTGTGTACCGCGATCACTCATCAAAATCTTTGGACACCCAAATCACGTTAGTACATACTCAAAGAGAAGCTTCACAGCGGTTGTGCCTGTGCAGTCCTTCACAGGTTGTGCCTCTACCCATCGAGTCAAATACTTAGTCGTAGTGATAATGTACCATGCACCCATCTTATTTCCTTGAGGCTGAATGGGTCCCACAACCCTGTGCATAGAATCTTCTGCACAGTCACCCTTCTTGCGTAATTCCCTCCTGCGACACCCCCATGAGCGTCCGCGATGATACTGCTTCTTTCAAACTCTCGTACATATCATCACAATACTTCATCAGACCCTATTTTATACAGATGTTTGGCAATGACATAAATTTTTTCCGCACGCACCACTAACTCCTTTTTTTGCTGAGTGGTGTAGCCTTTTGGGGCAGTTCCTGTCATTAGGAAGTGTATGATGTCTTCAAAGTAACCATCCACGACGCGCACTGAAAATAGCTACACGTTAGGCAATCCCTCCTCCAAATTAGTGGGCTCTTCTCCCATTTCGATGCATGACAGATGGTCTGGTCTCACGTTCAGTCGTCCAGGCTTCATAATAACTTCAAAAGCATACTCCTGGAACAATAACAACCACCTACAGATTCTCCCCCCTAACACAAGCTTATTGACCAGGCATTTCAACGCAAAATGATCTGTATACATCTTAAAATGTCCACCCAACAAATAGTGTCTAAACTTCTAAAGCGCGTATAACATGGCTGGTCCTTCATGCTCGGTGGTGGAATAGTTCCTCTCAGCCTTGGAGAGCCCTCTGCTTGCAAATGTTATAGGATGGTCCAGTTCTTTGTTGCCAGCTTGGGTCAGTACTGCTCCCAGTGTTATACATGACGCGTCTACATGTACATGAAACTCCTTCTTCCAATCCGGGAAGACCAAAATCGGCGCGGTGAACATTTTTCCTTTCAGCACGTCCAAGCTTTTTTGACAGTCCTCATTCCAACAGAACATGACATCTGAAGCGAACAAAGTTCCTTCTATAATTTAATTATTCCAGAAAACTAGGAATATAAAGATATCCATGAGGATACAAATATTATATATTAAATATGAATAAGAATGATAATGATAATGATTTACAATGAGAACAAGAGGCTTGCTTATATATCACGCAAGCGCCTCTTCATGAAGAGTCATGTCCTATTAGACATGCCCCTTCAACCTAATTATTAGCTTAACTTAACTATTATTTATGATTATTATCTTTTACATTATATTTATATTATTTATATATTTTATTCGTTACATTGCCTCCTTCCTCAAAAAGCTTTGTCCTCAAAGCTTGTCGATGAAAAAAAATCTTGATCTCTTTTTCGACTTTGAAAGTCTTTCTGTTTTGGAATAGTCATCCTCGTCGATACAAGTTGATATGATCTTCTTAGTGACAAAAAAAATTGTCGCACCGAGAAGGGATCAAACCATCCCAAATTAATCTTCTGTATAGCATTCTGATCACTGGAATTTTGTGACGACTTGTTAGCATAAGACTGGATTGAGATTACATCACTATTATCCGGAACATCAGTTTGTTGTTTCGGTTTTGAGTTGTTCAAATATGTAGCATGGTTGATTCGTCTGTTCTCATGATTCGGATGCCGATATGGAACCTTTTTTGTTTGATTTTTCCTTACTAGGCATGCGACAATTTTTATATTTTCTTCTGGCGAAGATGTTGAGTTTGTTATGAAACAGTCATTCGGGATGTTCATCGTTTGAATTGCAACATCCACGCGTGTATTTTCTTCAACTTGCTGGTCTTCTTCCTGAGTTGTGACATTCACTGAATCGGTATGTGTTGTTTTGTCATCAACTTGAATTCCTACATTTGATGCTTCCTTCTTGATAAGTTGTTGTACCTAGTTTTCTAATGACTTCTTATCCTTCTTTAGTATCTTAATTTGCGTCAGCAATTTTTCACTATGGTTTTTAAGTCGAGAAACTTCTTCATTTTTGTAAATAGTGATTTTGTCAATTTCATTTTGCATATTTTGTAATACTTTTTTACCTTCTTGAGAAATTACTTTTGAAATATCTGATATATCTTCTGGCGTTACTGAATTAGGTTTCAGTGTAACATCTTGGAGCGTTATTTTCTTCTTCTTGTAAGAAAATGTTAAAATCTTTTTCTTAGTATTTAGAATAAAGGAACTTAGAGTTTTCATCCATGGTGATCCCAAAACAATGTCGCTATCGTTAAAAGATAAGGTTTGCATGGTGAATTGTGAGGTAAAAGTATAATCTCCAATATTTAGGTGTAAATTGCTTATATCGTATTGTTTGCCAAAAAAATTTGTTTCAACTATATTTGATTCAGGAATCACCAATTGATTAGCACATTTAGGACTAACATAATTACTTCTTTCAGTAGGACTGATAGAGATTATGATGTCTTTTCCTGCGAGTGATCCTTTGATGTTAAATAGTGTGCGAACACATGTACTACGGGTTTCAGGAAACCTTTCATTACTAGTCTCCATTTTTTCCTTGCTGTTTTTACGTAAACAATATGTCAGCTGGAGCTATTTTTATTATAAAATATCACTTATTTCGCCTATATATATTTTTCAAATATTCTCCTCTTCTTCTTCTTTTTTTGGTTCGCTCTTTTAATAAAAAATTTATATAATAATAATTTATATATATTATAAAATTATAATTATATAAAATTTATATATACTTTTTTGAAACCCACTTTTCCTTTTATATGTAACTATATAAGGCTTATATAGTATCCTTTTTTATAATTATAATAATATTTTTCTCAGAAATTTGGATGAGACGTGACTCTTGGTACGGTCACAATCTTTAGATTTGAACAATTAAAATTATTTAGATCACACTTTTTTTTCTCCAATGTTATCAAAATATATTTTACTTTTAAAATACCATGGGCTATTACCATGGGTTGTTTTTAAAACCTCCTGTAAAAAGTAATATTTACCTTTCACGTAAGAGCTTTTGTATTCTTGTTTCTTAAAATACCATGGGCTATTACCATGGGTTGTTTTCAAAACCTCCGTTAAAATGTTCTCCACGTAAAAAGTAAAACGTATTCCTTTTGTTTTTTGTTTTTTTTTTTTTTTCCTTTAACTTTTTAAAATACCATGGGAAATTACCATGGGTTGTTTTTAAAACCACGGGCTTCTCCACGTAAAAAGCTTTAAATATACTTGGTATGAGATTTTGTATCCGTTTTGTTTTTTGTTTTTTTACTTTTTATTTTCTTCTTCTTTTTTAATTTATTTACTTATATTTTTTTTTGGTTAATTTTTTTTTTTTTTAATGGCCAAAGGCCTAAAAAATAGAGAATCTCCCAATATATAGTGAAACGCTTCAATTATGACAGCAACAAGGTTGATGATAGGTTGATAGCCAAAGGCCTGGTGATCAGCCAAACGTGGCTCTGATACCAAATGAAGCGAACAAAGTTCCTTCTATAAATTAATTATTCCAGAAAACTAGGAATATAAAGATATCCATGAGGATACAAATATTATATATTAAATATGAATAAGAATGATAATGATAATGATTTACAATGAGAACAAGAGGCTTGCTTATATATCACGCAAGCGTCTCTTCATGAAGAGTCATGTCCTATTAGACATGCCTCTTCAACCTAATTATTAGCTTAACTTAACTATTATTTATGATTATTATCTTTTACATTATATTTATATTATTTATATATTTTATTCGTTACAACATCCTTTTTCAACAACTTCTCCATAGGTACGGTGATCTGGGCATAGCCCTTGATAAACATCCTATAGTACCCAGTATGTCCCAATGTTACGCGTAGCTGTTTCACACTCCTTGGCACCTCCAGGTTTATTATCACTGCGATCTTCGTGTGATCTATCATCAATCCTTGTCTACATACCACATGACCCAGCAGAGTCCCAAAAGGGACACAAAACAAACATTTCTTCAGATTGAGCGCAATCTGGTACCTTCGACACGTATCTAACATTAAGCACAAACTTGCCACATGGCGTTTTACCAACCCAAACACAGTCCAGTCATCAAAGTACAGCTCTATAAACTTATGAATGAAGTCTTTAATGAAACAATTACTACGTGCGAAAAAATCACAGGCGCATTCTTTAATCCGAAAGGCATTATGGTGTACTGAAAACATTCCCATTCAGTCGCGAAGGTCATCTTGCTTCTATCTTCAGGTGCGATTTTGATCTGATGGTATCTAGAGAACTCATCAGTGAAGGAGTATGCTTCTTGGCCACCTACATTATCCAATACCTCATCAGTGAACGAAATCGGGAAAGGGTCATGCATGCAAGTGTCATTCAGCTTCCTGAGATCTACACATATCTTTATTTTTTCCTTCTGCTTCTTTTCCTCTACCACCATTTGGCTCACCCAATAAGATTCTTCTACGGGCTCAATGATGCATGCGTCGAGCATTTTATCTAACTCTAAGTGGACCTTCTCCTTATACTTCGGATTGAGACAATAAGGTCTTTGCTTAGTTGGCTTCGCGTCTAGTTTTAACGTGATCTTCATGACACCTAGGTCTCCTATTATCCCCTTTAACTCCATAAACTTAGTAGGGAACAAATCTTGGTATTCACAGAGCAATTTGGCGACCTTATCTACCATCACGTCATCCCAGTAATCTCCAATCTTTGTGAATTTTGGCTCCGCCTTTGTGCCAATATTTACCAGTTTAGTTTTCACGGACGCAGTAATATTAGGATTCTCGATCTGCGGTCCCTCGACCTCATGATGACCCTTGGTTTTAGGAATGTTAATCTTTCGAGGGTCCTCGTCTTCTTCTTCAACAATCACATTATAGCATTCCATCGCGTGGCTCAGCTGAGTAGTCCAATCGGGTTGAATCAGATCCAAAGGATCCTGCGGTATCCTAAAGATCATTGCTTCAACTTCTTGTAGTGCTTCGTCAATACAATCAAACCCGCCTTGAAAGTTGAATGTCATTATGAGCCCTTCGCGCCAAATATCCCATTCTCCTGTGCCATGGCAGAGCTTCGTATCCAAGTACTAGTTCATCAGGATGACATCCAAGGTGTGGCAAAACAAGTGCACCCATTGAGGTTGGGGCTTTGCTCCATAGGTCCTAGCCCATTTGGCCAAGTTTTCGCATGGATCATTCTTCCTGTCATACTTGTTCGTCACTCATACCTTCGACTTCCCAAAGAATTTTCTCATCATCCTCATATACTCACGTGAATCATCAAAACTACCTTTGTGTGTACCCCACCATCTCGCGGGCATAGCGTGCAGTGCCTAGTCCAAAGCCCGGAAGTGCTGCTTCTCTGGTACTTCCCTCTCAAATGCATCCAAAAACACATCCACATAATTCAAGCCATCATAAGTGGGAAGATTTCTTACCTTTGACAACACACAACACAAAAACCGGGTCATCATGTTACAGCTCAGCGTAGTTACTTCATGTAGCCAATTCTGCCAGTGCTCTAATTCTTCGTCCGTGTTTGAGGTGCAGGAACTCTCACGATCCCATGTAATTCACCCATCTATTGTCGGATTCACCCAACCTTGGTTTCGTGTTGTTATATTATATATGTAGTCCAAATCATCATCGCTTTCGTAATCACAAAGTGGTTTAGTATAATGTGATCCTTCTACAGGATCAAGGGGTACTATTAAGCGAAGCGATTTCTTTTCAAATATCATCTTTCACTTCTTTAGGTTGATTACCCCATTCATGTCAGTAACCCAATCAATGCCAAGGAGCATAGGGTAGGGGTTGCAGTCATCCACAATTTCTATTACTTCAAAATCAGTCAATGCGCTCGCGCCTTCAATATCTACAGTTACTCCTCGCAGCCATCCCATGAGGATGATCATCTGCTGATTTTCCATCCTTAACTGAATTGGAGACCACTACAGCGCGGGTCTCCCCATCCACTCCCAAGTATTCTTTAGCAAAACGTTCACATCTCGCCCCAAATCCAGAATAACCTGATCCATTTCATTTTCTTCTATATGCGCGGTGAGTCTCATCTCATGGCCTGTCCTTGCCTTATGCTTACCAATCTTTCGTACCACATGCAGTTCACCCGAAGTGTTTCCGGTGCATCTATTTATAAGTTCCTATAACCCCTTCACAACCTTGCTATCGTGCAACAACTTCATGCAGGTCTCTAAAAAGGTTGTAAGCATAGAAGGGTCCATTTCCTGAACAGGTTTATCCAGCTCCCTAAGGTAGAGGCCTCAACGAAGCTTTTCTTTGCTTCAATAAACATTTCACGTGCACGTTCCAAATCAAATTCAACCTCCTTCTCAAGAGCTTTGCGAACCCATGCACTGTCTTCAGGTTGTTTCCCCTTATTGTCGCCCATTGCAATTCCTCTTTAGAGCACTATATTCACATTCGGATCCTCTTCGTGAGGCTCAACCCTCATCATCTGCAAGTTATGAGTTGGTTGCGATGGTAGCGCCCCTTTGTCATGTATCCTTGCTATCAGTGTAGGACACTCCTAAGTCTCATGATCAAACTAAGTGCAATATTTGCACGATGGACACGTTGGTTTAGTGCATTCGCGGGCATAGTGTCTTGGTCCTCCATAATTGTAATAGATCAACTGTCCCCAACCTCTACCAGTTCCTCCTCTGCCTTGGCCTCATCTGTGCCCCTGAAAGCCAGTCCGCGCCATCCCAACGCCATAGTCAGGAGGTCACGTTTTTGCCTGAACTCTATAGGAAAGCTTTCTATCCATCATCAATTCATAACTTCAGAAATTGCGCTCATCATGCTCTACGGACGTACAAAAGTTGCATAACAGTTATTGTGGTGTTTATACAAACTTCTGCAGCTAATGACAATTATTAGTCATATGTTTCCCTACTACCTGACATATAGCGCACCACAATGCATGCCCCGCGCTCAGTCCTGCTTGGTCTTCCAGCCTCAAAGGCATTGGTCCTCCTCCTACAATATAGTTCGCAAATATCAGGTAATGGTCTTTGTCATGCCCCTGACCTTTATATTTCAGGCACCATACCTCTTTGTGCGCTTATGGCCGAACTTTTTTGTCCTGCTTCAGACTTTTCATTCTGAGGCAAAGATTTTGCAACTGCGCATGGATCTGCTGAACCCCCAGATTCAGATCTTGCATCAGTGTTTCATGATGTCTTAGTGCAATCTCCAAGGCCTCTGCTTGAGTCGTAATATTCTATTGTGAAAGTGCAACCCTTAGGTGAGGCAGGAGTGAAGCCATGAACCATTCGCGGTGCTACTCATCTATTAAATTCATATTAGCTTCGCAGATTTTACACTTCAACCTTTGATCCAACTCCCAAGATGTCTTGCCAAGTTTCATCGTGATTTCCTTGACCCCACAATCGACTGTGCCTCAAATTTAGGCCTACTGAACTCTTTATTCAATGCGGTCTGGATCTCTGCCAACACAACACTTGGGTTATCATTAGAGTACTTGATGTACCAAGTTATCACGTGATCCTGCAAAGCATTAACCAACCTTGCCTTCTTCATGTGATCATCTGTGACACCCTGAGCTTCCCATACAGTGTTTACGACGAACCAGAACTGGTCTGGGTCGTCATTTCCCAAGCCCTTAAATAAAGGCATCTTCACTGAATTCACCATGTTGAACTGTGGTGGAGGTGGTGGTGGTGTGGGTGAAGTCCTAGGTGACGGTGGTGAAGGTGAAGGTGGTGTAGGTGGAGGTGGTAGTCATGGGAACCCTTGTTTTATCAACTGAACTTCACTTCATGGAGAAGCTTGCGCTACTCCCTCTTCGTCACTCAAGGGAGGTGAAATTAGTGGGCTATATTCAAGACCCTTTCTTCCTTCGTTCCTGTAAGTCTTTCCACTTCACGTAGCTCTGAACATCAAGGTAGTTGCATAACCCTCTTTTCACATAATAACATCTTGATCTAAGTATTTAAAAACTTCAAGTACTTACCTCACGAACCTTTGAAAAAGCCCCGCTCCACCTCGTTGTAACTTACTAAGGTATCAACCGTGAATTCAGTCACAAATCCTCCTATGATATAATTGAGCCATTGATTGACAGCACGGGTGATCTTATCCTTAGAGGCTTCTAGTCTCTACACTAACTCCAGGGTTCAGATAATAGGGCCATCAAGCTTCCACCTTCCTTGGCTATCTGCTAGCTTCACGATCCACTCATATAACTCAACTAGAAAGGAAAAAAAAAATATCTCGTGGATTTCTATATATAGGTACCTGTCTAGCCACTATTCCTTTGTCAGCCATGGATTTCTGTTCTCCTGCACCGCGAATTCATGGATCTTTCTATCCAACCAGTCTTCGATCTATTTCTTAGTTGGATTCCAGTGATACGACATCACACATATCTCATGCATATTCCTGTCTCAACAACAGAACCATTTGTTGGCTTTGTGGGCCCTGAACCAGTTTCAGCGTTAGTCAGCCAAACAAATCCCTTACACTATTGGCCCTTTAGGCATCAACCCGCGGAGTGTGGATCGAAGTCTCACCCGAAGCAGTATGGGGGGATTCTAGAACCAAGTTTCTGCACCCTGAGATGGTTGTGATGTCGGTTTATACCTCTTGATCCTGCCTTCATGCAGGTGGCTAAGCTTTAGGGCTTATCGTTCTACCTTTTATCCCACCCTTCAGTGCCTACATGAATGCGTATGACCTTTGCACAACCCTAACCAATAGTTTAGGTACTTTCGCACTGCTATGATGATGTATTGTATAGGTTCTTGAGTTATCTCAACTGTTCTACTTATTCTACCAATCAATTACAATTATCATCGCGTAAAATGATATTCCTACTTACGTTCAATTAACAAATATAATCACATGAATTCGCGCATCAAATAAGCATTCTAATATAAACCCAAATCGTAACACAATATAATCAGATGCATTAACAGAGACTTAAATACATAGTAATTGCAGAATACTTCTCTTTATTGATATCTTCTAGTCTAATACAGACTCTATCCACCCTGCACACATAGCTATAGGGGTCCGCGCACTCAGTTTTGGACTTCCACCCTAGGCCTCTACACACTCAGCTACAGAGCCTCTACCTACGCTAAGATTTGAGAACACTTAGAACTTTCTACCAAAAACTTCAAAAGCTACCTAGAGCGAGCTTACTTAGCTCCTTTTTATACAATCCCATGGTCTGCGAACCATGGTAGATCTTGACAGCTGACTTAATGATTTACAAAATAAGGGTGGACAACCCTTTATGACTCTGGATCCCTTCATGCTCCGCGACCACAAAATGTGGAGACTTTACAACTTTATTACAAAATTGTCCCAAAACATGGGCTTTTAGCCTCAAAACTGCTACTGGGGGAAACCCGTTCCCAACAGTTGCCATCGTCATCATCCTAAACCAACACCATAGCAATGGTATTGTCAGTTGCAACCAAGTATAGGAAATAATCGTGTCGATAATCAGAAGGATGTAGTAAAGGAGCATTGATAAGCATGTTCTTCAAAGCATCAAAGGATTTATAGGCAACTTCATCCCAAATGAAAGGGATCGCCTTCTTAAGCAAGCGAGTAAAACCCTTGGCAAGTTCAACATAGTTAGGAATGAATTAGCGAAGAAAGTTAGCCTTTCCTTGCAGGATTTGCAATTGAAGCAAACAGGTAGGGGAGGGTAAGTTTACAATAGCTTCAAGTTTTAAAGGATTGATTCAGATACCTTCGTGGGACACAACAAAACCCAAGAGTCGACTAGATTCAATGCAAAAAAGCACACTTGTGTAGATTAAGACGGATGTTATAATGTCGTCATCGTAGAAAGATGGAGCTTAAGTGGATCGGATAGTCATGACACTTAGAAGAATGGGCTGGTAAGTTGTCAAGGTAAGGTTGAACAATGTGTCAAATATCATGAAATACATAAGACATTGCTCTCTGGAAGGTAGCGCCAACATTTTTTAAACCGAAAGGAAGCTTCTTATAGGCAAAAGTGCCCCACAAATAGATAAAGGCCATCTTATGTTTATCAACAAGGGTGATGTTGATCTAGTTGTAGCCAGAAAAACAACCCATAAACGAGAAAATATCACTCCTAGCACACTCATCGATGATTTGATCGATAAACGGAGAGGGATAATTGCCTTTTGGACACGTGCGATTGATGTCATAGTAATCAACACAGAAACATATCATGCCCTTCTTTTTAGAAACAAGGACAATGTTAGACACCCAATTTGTCAGTGGGATTGGATAGATAAAACCATCTTTCAAAAGCTTTTCTACTTCTGTTTTAATAGCAGCAACTTTCCGAGGATGCACAAGACGAAGTCGTTGACGAATAGGCTTTGCACCAGGATAGGTAGGTATTTCATGCACCACTATTTCTGGATCAATACCAGGCATTTCCTTCGTATGACCATGCTAAGACATCTCAAAATTCTTTGAAAATTTTAGTGTAAACCCTGATCTCATCGGGAGAACAGGAAACCCCAATATGAACATTCTCGATAATTCCAGGTTTAATGGAAATGTCAAGAGGCCTAGTTGCTGTAATGTTTCCCATATTAAACTAAGACATGACTTCATGCACCAATACAGGTGTTTGAAGTGGATGTGTTGGAAATTAGAAACAAACTCTTTGAGACACGAAGGCATCTCACTAAGGCTCAGAAGAAATGAAGAACGATGATGGAGATCGTTCCAACGAGTTTCATCCAGAGACATGACTTCAATGATACTCTTGTCGGTGGGAAATGTCTCGTTCAAAGGATCTAGAGAATCCCATGAACCAAGCCAAGGAGCTGGCACATAAGTATCTAGAATCATACTGAAAACAACATGAGTTTCTGAAGCAACCATTGAAGCCAAGACAATTTCTTGATAGTCTTGCTTTAATGGAATTAATGACATAAAATCACCAAATGAATCAATTTGATATAGAGTCAAAATAATCCAAGAATCTGTAGAGACCAAGATCACATTGAATGAAGTGACATTCAGAGGTGGGAAAGTAAAAGTACCCATTAAAGGAGAATCTTTGAAAATACCTTCCCCCCCACTCTCATAAGGGATTTCGGTATTGCCCACGTATGGGGTATTGCTATTCGATGAACTAGAAGAGAAAAAAGACAGTTCATCAACATTGATACTTTTCCTTCGTGGGGAAAACGAAGCACCCAGAACAAAGAAGAAACCACACAAAACATAGCGTGGGTCCAACTTCGCCCGAGAAGAAGTTTGTAGTTGAGATTCTCATCTACAACTTCCACTTCTAGCTCAATGGTATTTCCTTCCAATGTGATCGGAAAGTTTGTGAGAATGCCATATGGGCAGGAGCCTTTGCCATCAGAGGCCTCTAAAGTGTTCGTGGACTGATTGATAGGAGGAGAGCCAATGGCCTTCCAACATGAAATAGACATGATGCAGGTGGAAGCACCTTCATCAATAATAGTCTGATGAATCATCTTTCCTTTAATGATAACTTGAATCAGAAAAACAATCTGATGAGGAAGAGGAGGAACGTCGTTTTCAAGATCAAAGGTAATTAAACTCAAATCAGCAATTAGCACCTATTGTAGAAAACAATGATTTCCACTGTGTTGGACATGTTTGGAGAACTTCTAAAGTAGACATCACCGAAGGTGTTTGAGTTAAATCTTCAACGTTTTTATAATGCTATGCAGATCTAGCATTTAGATTATAAGATGATTACAAAAGTACACCTTTGGGAGGTGGTTGGATTATAGATTCATTGTTAGGATGCTCAATATGGAGTGGACCAGAACTGGATGGATTGGAAGTAGAAGTTATATCTGTGACTTCTTTCTCCATTGTCTGGTTTTGCAGGGTTTGATAGTCCTTTTTTAGAGTAGCAATCGAAATATGCGATGAACCTTGCATCATGAAAACTTGGGAACCAGAGGAGTCAGAGGATTGTGGTTCTTATACCAAATATGTCTGCTGATATGGAAAGGTTCTTTCAAAACATCCAGAGTTGCTTTCAATAAGCGGTTAACTTTAGAACATTGGGGACAATCCTTGGTATAATGTTCTTCCTCACAGATGAGGCAAGGATATTTCAGCTTTCTCTTGGAAGCATCATTAGCATATGATTTGGGTGGATCATGTTTTGGGGTATCTGTTTTGGCCTTACCTTTACCCTTTTTCTTACCTTTTGAGGCCTTATCTACTGTGATAGACTGAACAACATGTACCTAGAAGGTTTTACTAGGATTTGATGAGTTTTTCAAAGGATTATTGGAACTAGTGTTTGGAATAGATTTCTTCTTCGAAGAAGTCTTAGTGGAAGTTTGAGACACTGAACCAATTACATCATCAACAGGTGGTACATCGGGAGACTTTGAGACTGCTGGATCCAAAGATGGTCTTGGATCATTAGGCAACATCTCATATAACGTGCCAGATTGTGAATAGGCTAAGTCTAGATACTGAGCATTGGCAATAGCTTGGTCCTCGGTAACACATCCACCCATATCTATATCCCTAGCAATCTTGTTAACGAATGATTTTGTGAATGATTCAGTCAACAACTCATTAGCAATATCAAATTTGATGAGGCGGTGCTGACATCTCTATTAATGGATATGATTAGAGATGTGGGTCACAGTATCTTGCTTTAGGGATTTGAGAAAATGAGTGCTAGTTTCATACTAAATCGACAATTGGAAGTGGGCGAGGAAGGCCATAGCTAAAGAGTTAAAGTCAACATAGGTAGCTCGAGGCAACTCAATATACCAATTTTTGGAAGCAGCTATTAAGGTTCTATGAAAGAGGCAGAAATAGATAGAATTGTCAACATATGAATTTGAAGAGCACCATAAGTGATATGTCATCACATGGGCTTGCGGTTCCTCTTTAGAATTTCCTTCAAATTTAGGGAAATCACTTGGAATTTTGGTAGGAACCGGAGGCAAGTAAGCCGAATGAAGGATGGGATCATTCGTAAGTCATGAAACGTTAGGAAGTTCCAATGTAGCCAAGAAAGGCAATTGCATATTGAATGGCATTTAGGGCCTTTGAGAAGGCTCAAAATGCGGGTTCCACCCTTGTTAGTAAGGATTCTGCCCCCATAGTGGAGGATTTTGACCATACGGGATTTGATTTTCCCCCCACTGAGGGTTACCTTAACCATAAGGTGAATTTGTTCTGGGGTAGGTTTGATATTGACCTACCATAGGCCGTTGATAAGCATTATATGCGACATATGGGTTGTAAGGTTGTTGGACCTGTTGACCCTAGACCTGAAGAGATTGGCCCTGTTACTGCAGGGGTTGACCTTGTGCTTGCAAGGGTTGATCTTGTTGATACACATATGAATCTTGTTGCTGTAGAGGTTGACCTTGCTGCTGCAAAGGCTGACTTTGTTGCTGTAAAGGTTGACCTTGCTACTGCAAAGGTTGGCCTTGTGAGTACAAAGGTTGAGTAGGCTACTGAACAAACTGAGTTTGCTATTGCAAAGGCTGTTGAGACTACTACAAAGGTTGCCCCTACTGTTGCAAAGGTTTCCCTTCCTGATGTAATGGTTTCCCTTACTGCTGCAAGGGTTGCCCTTGCTGTTGCAAGGGTTGTTGGACAATTCCTTGGGATATACCCTGAGGGTATTGGTAATTTCTGAATTGAATCTGACCATATCCACTAGGAATAATAGATTTACCAGGTTGGACATAAGATCTTACTTGTGGAGTATAAGACGAATTGACCAGGGCTTGCGAACCATATGGGACATAAGCCTATTGGAGTGGAATTTGAGCTGTATAAGGCTGCTGATACTAGATATTACCCGACCCAGATGGACCAACAGGGTTAGGAATACCACTAGAATAAGGTTGATTGACTCCAACCATGTGAGTTTGTAATCCACTCACATGGGTTTCACCTGACACAAGAGGAATGTTCAGATTCCCCCCCTAGGCGGTGGCACATTCTGTCCACTTGATGAAGGGGTGGAAGAACTAACAGAAACCTAACCTGAAACAGTTGGTTGTACCAGAAGGGATGGTTGAAATGATGATATAGGTTGTGATGGAATCGTAGGTTGAACGAGAACTGACGTGACAACAATTTGTACAAAAATTTGAGAGGTCGCATTTGGAATGAACGAACTAGAAGTAGGCATGAAATTTGAAGACCAAATGGGATTTTGATACAAAGATGAAGCACTAGGATTTCTTGAAACTAACTGGGCTAGGGTTGTATAACCAGGTGGAAACATAGGCCCACTGGTTTCAGGAAGTGTGTGAGATGGGACTCTTCCTGTAAAAGGAAAGCCTTCTAGAGGAAATTCATACCCTTGTTCATCATCGACATGAGGAGTATGAGTAGCGGAAACTTTCGAATGACCCAGAGAAGAGGTTGGGATCTCACCTTCTGAATCCATGGGTGGAAACAATTGGCGAGGAGGAATCCAAGATGTATGGGGAGATAACTCCAAAGGAACACCAGGCTGATTGTAAGGACTGTAAGGATGCTGAGGAGATATCACAATAGGATTGAATAACGGATTCAGCAGATAAATAACAAGCCTTCGTAGACTCTCAGGGGTTTGCGGGCTCTCAAG
This sequence comes from Pinus tabuliformis, assembly GCA_031772625.1. Classification (NCBI taxonomy): domain Eukaryota; kingdom Viridiplantae; phylum Streptophyta; class Pinopsida; order Pinales; family Pinaceae; genus Pinus; species Pinus tabuliformis. The sequence continues at coordinate 1,069,584,674 of CM062818.1, forward strand.
GGTCTGTATAGGATTTTTATAGGTCTCAGAATGAGATTCTTAGGTGACCAAGAATCCAATGGTGGTGGATGAGAATACATGGGTTGGGTACTCAGAATAATCCCAAGTTCAAAACCTTGATCTTCAAGTACTGAGGAAGCTCCGAATGAACTCCTTGGGAGGACCCTTCAGTATCAGAAAATGAAGGGAAACTTTGGGGTGAACCCAATGGTTCAGCGACGATGACTTTCTCTCAAGAGAAGAAAAGGAAAGGAGATTCGGTGAAAGCTGATTAAAAATAAAATTTATGATGATTTACTCAATATTAAGCCAAGAAATAACTGCATGCGTTTGAAATGTTTAGCGTGGGCAGTTATTTTTAGAATTTGAAGCGAAAATTTTTCCTTTTCATATTTTAAGGGTCGAGTAAAGGAAGAAAAGGTGACTGTAGTCACTTTTGATGGTTTAGCAAGCTTAAAAGGACAAGTTCTCAATGATATTTTAAAATTTAAGGAGTAAGAAAAGATCGAAATGACTAATCAGGTAATTATAGGTAAAAAGGATTACCAAGTAACCATGAACTACAGTATACACCTCAACAAATAAATTTACCAAGGACTTTATGTACGTGTAGGAAATCTCCCCGAAAGTTGTGTTTGGTGTATCACGTTTACAGGGTGGTAGACTCGATTTCCTATGGATAAAGGTTTGCAACCCATGAGAGTCTCCCTTTATATACTCAACGGTACGGGGAGCACAAGTCCGTGCTAGTGCTTGTCTAATGCAAGACTATTGCGAATGACATCTGCTAAGTTTTATAAATGTCGGAACACATCTCTAGCCTAGACCACTAAGTATGAATGTTAATGTTTCAAATGATCCTTAGATTCATTGAGTTAAATTTTAAGTTAATCTTTGAATTAAGTTTCAGTTTTGAGGGATCAACAATGTCACCTGTTTCTAGAATGCAACTAAATGACGAAAATTAAACTTTTCATTTAATGAAGGCTATTCTACCAAAGGAAGAGAAACAACCAATCAATGCATCAAACAATCCAAAAGCATCAATACAATTTTTTCAATGCAATAAAATGAAATCTAATCTTTCATTCTACTAACAAATGCAATGCCATAGAAGTAACAATCTTTTCCTTTTCACTAATGATGAAATCAATGCAAACTAGTGCAAAAAAGTAAAAAGAGAATGCAAACAATTCACTAATCATGAAGATCTCTTTCACTTTTTGATTTGAATGCAAGAAAATGTTTCGAAAATACTTCAATGATATGCACTTCAACCTTTTGAAACACAAGGAAAACAACAAGCACTTCCTTTCGATTCAATAAAAAACAAACAATTTTGTAATCTATTGCTTTCTAATGGAACTAAAGTGACTTTCAAAGCATCTACTCGATTCAACACTAATGAAAACAACTTTATACCCAAGTACCAAAAGCGACTTGCAAAAGATGTCCATACGCAAAAGAACTCTTTGAATAAAGGTAATTGATCTATGAAGAGTAGACTAATGAGTGAATGAAGGGTGACCTAGAAACCCTAGGAACCCTAGAAAGTGAATCAAGCTTCAAACACACTTAAACCAAATCAAGAGGCAATTGTAGTCAAAAAAACATGTCAAGCAAGACAATGACATTTTAATCACACTAAAAAACCGTTACTAGAGGCAAAATACTGAAATCAAGAAGAAAAACCTAATTTTTTTTTTTAAATTCTGGGATCATCGCACCTGTCAAGGAAAAACTAGCGATAAACGCAACTATTATCAAAACATCCGTGATGACATCGTGACTGTTAGGGAAAAAACCGTGATGGTCGAGAAATATGAGATAAAAACAAAAAATGTTCAAGAACAGTAAACACCAAGAACCTTCAAGCAATCACCAGTAAGTGAAAAAAGTTATAGACAAACAAACAAGTCTGAAAATGAATGGTTGGTCAAACTCAACATAAAAGTGGGATGAAGGGTTGAATGGAAAGGATTATAGCTTCCCATTTGAGCCATCATTTTGTTGTCTAGGTAAATCCTCTCTGCGGACAGAGATGATCCCTCTAGCCTAATGAGTGGGTCTAGCAATTGAAGTGACAATCTACCAGACAATTTCCTAAGTTACAATTGAAAAAAGAGAGACGAAGAAGATGGCCTACCTCGCTCTGATGCTATCTCGATCTCCTCCATTGAAGACCTTGAATCACTTGCGTCACAGACTCGTTCCTACTTATCACTGTGTTTATGTACCTGCACAAGAGATCAAGACACAACAAGGTATGCAAATTAAAATAACATATTCAAAAGTAACCTACTTAACTGATCAAGGAATGTTAAGCTAAATGATACATGAGCACACACATTTAGGGAAAATGAACCAACAGTTGTGTATTAATATAAAATAAAGGGAAGCATACAACCAAGCCTTGATGTTGCTAGACTCTCCTTGAATGAATATCCAAGTCCAAGCTAAGCTCTCCAAGCACTCCCTCTCCAAGACAAATTAGTAGCATATATGCACAATCTTAGCATGAGGGTGAAAATAGGCATAGACCAACCATTTGGGAATGGGAGAGGATGAATATATAGGCTTGGAGAGGTAGTTAATATCTCTCCAAAGATAGAAGTAGGTCCTCATCTCAAGGAGGTAGTTCAAAGGGATAAGACTAAGAGACCAAGTTGGGATAATTTGAACTCTTCTATGTTGAACAACCTCCAGCTCGCCGCTTTGGAAGCTTCTAGATCATGAAGCTTCTCATCCTCTTTCAGAAAATTTCCTTTTGGGATCACCACAGGTATACAAGTGAACATAACGATGGAATCGTGGGTCCAATACAGTGAAACAAGCATAGATCGTTGTTTTAAGTCTCATAAGCACGATGATTCTCAAATTAGGGTTTTAGAGCTATTTCTCTTAGGGAAAGCTCAAGGCATTTTCCAATCACTGTCTTAGGAAGGATCTGAGCTGCATATATGAATGAGTACAATGCATAATGGTCATGTTTCGGGGACTTCGGGGTATGTCACAAGAAATTGCAAGAGGTGTGACAAAATACCATGTAACACCCTCATATAGGGGGACTCTTTAGAGTGGTTTGGTTGAGGCATAAAATCGGCTTAAGGATCACTTTCTTGCTTGATCAGCAAGAAGTGTTGATCTGATGTCTCTTATGTATTTCTAGGTGAAAGTCATACTTTAATCCATTAGAGGTAGAGAGAAGGTAATTGGACCTAATCGAACTAGTCAGAACCACCATTTCAATGGTAAAGGAGTTGATTTATTTCCTGACCGGGTGGTCTCCCTTATAATTTTGAATAGTCATTTCGAGCCTACAACACCTTCCAAGGCTTTGACATGTTCCTTAATATATTTAAGAATGTAAATAAACTCAATAGCTATTTTGGGATCCTTTCCCAAGGAGACAATCTTTTCCTCTAGAACCCTCTTTTCTACCTCTAAGGCTCACATTTTCATGGTCAAACGCTAATTATTTAAGAGTATAGACCATGAATTCATTTTGAAGTTCTCATTTTCATGGGAAACATTGACATATCCATCATAGATCACATGTTTGGAGTTGTCAACCATACTAATGTTATTAATACAAGGAAATTTAGAAGTTTTAACTCTAATCTGTGCTACACTCTAATCCTCTAACCTCATATTTTCACTACGCTTGACAATTATGGGCCCAAAGGTGGTTAAGGTGAGCTCACCTATGAGACCATCGTACATGGGAAACAACCTAAGATATGCAAGTGAATCAAGTGTTGAGAGGACTCCCTTGTTATTTTTCCTCTTCTCTTTTTCTTCTCTAATGATGTTGTAAATAGTTATAGCCTTAAAAACCACCCCTATGAGCCTTAGAGGATCCACTCATGATAGTCATTGAAACACAACAAATTTTACCTTGAAAAACTTAAGTTTCTAGCATAGTTTTTCCCACTGTTAAAACAGAGTGTGGTTGATCATGTTGCACCACTTGTAGCATGTAACAGTCACGGGATACACCACTGCCAGACCATGGCCACCTTCTCAACCTTCATAATTTATAATATTGAGAAGAATTTCTGAGTCCACTGGTGAAAGAATTAATTTTCTTTCTCTAAGAGATCATTACCTTTAATTCCCAAGTTATTGTACCAATCATATCTTGTTTTTTCTATTATCTAAGTTGTTTTTCTTGCATCTAAAGTTTGATTTTTTCTTATAGTGTTACACAATAATGGGTTGCATTCTTACACTAAAGTGACTAGTTGCAGTTAACTAGTTATTGCAATCATGATCATCTCCCAAAGGTCTCTATGTGGCATATTGTCTAGGCATGACCACCCCTATAGGTGGCTATTAGGATTTGTTTTTTCCTTAGGATTTTCTCTTTGGATTTCTTGCTTTTTTTGGATTTCCCCTATTTGGGTTAGATATGATATGACCATATTGTGTCAGATTATCTTCCCTTACTTTCCCTAGATTCCGCTTTTGGTCAATCCCCAGATTAATGAGTTCAAGCATTAAGTTGGGAATATCATTCTTAGTGTTAAGAGGTGCATTATATCTTGACTGTAGATCAAAGAACTTCTTGAGTGAAACCACCCCTTTTGGGATGGGATTACCCTTGCTTGCATTTTGATTCTATTTCACTTGCTTTCATCACTTTTCATGTTCTTATTCCTTTATGAGAATGTCCTTGAACGTGTATGAATTGGTCAAGAAGTTCATTACCTATGTATCATCACTTTATTCTTGCAAAATTAGTGACATTATCAAGGACAACAGGTTTCAAAACCAACCCAACTGAAAAATCGTGACACGAAGGGGTAAATCTAGCATCTTCATTAGCTAGAGTGTTAGCGACATCATTAATAGATCAAGGAATGAAAAAAATATTAAACACTTTGAATAATGAAACCAGTCTCCATAAATCTTATTCCGACCTTTGAGGTGCATAGAAAAATTGTGATTGGTGTTTCGTACTTGTTCGACAATTATCTCCAAATCACCAAAGACTTTTAAACATTCTACCTTTAGGTTAAGAGTTTTCTTTAACCTGAAGGTAAATTTTTTATACTTAGATGTATTTTTAGTGCAATCAAATTCTATTAAGAAAGATATCAAAGTTTTCTATTTGCATGGATTAATTAGGATAATATCTAACATCATCTTGGTCTTGCATCTTAGAACCATCAAAATACAAGGTCCAAATGTTAGTATATAATTGTACATTAGTATAACTATTGATATTTACATATAATATACAAAAATCATAATTACCAGTCTGTGAGCATTGGATGAGTTCAAACTATGTGTCAGGTGATAAGGGTGACAACTAGTTGTATAGAAATGAAGGTCAATTTCTAGAAGACAATTTTCCAACATAATGTATGCAAAATTGATGGGTTACTTTGGTCCTACCAGTTGTGTCACCATGTGTTTCATGTGGGGTTTACTATTTACCCTTGTATGATTATTATTTCCTTTTTAGGGTAGTCGAAGATGAGACCAATTTGAATCAAAGTAATTGTCAAGTAATATAGTGGGCTATATTATCAACATTTATTTTTCGATCGAGGGTAGGTAAACTATGAGGTGAAACACAATATGTGAAAACTAGCTACCTAGGTGTTTTCCCATGCAAAAATAAAGCACAAACCAAGTACAGGTAAATCTTAGAGTTGATTCTAGTTTAAAATTGTTTTCATAATTCTAAATTCAAATATTGAACTTGTTGGAATAAGATTGCAGATTCAAACATATACATTACACTTTCACACTAAATTCTCTTTCTGAAATCGTAGTTATTTGGTCAAAAATGGTTTGAGAATGTAATGAAAAAGAACTGTAAATGAAATCAATATTCTAATTTTATAAGAAAATTCACACCAATTTAATGACAATCACTCTTAAATTCAAAACTCAAATCTTTCTAATCATGATTTCAATCATTAACTTAAGCATTATTGACTCTAATTAATTCTAATAAATATCTTTAAATCACAATAGTCAATTTTTGATAAATCCCACCTTTACCCACGTTCTTGCATCAAAATTGTATTATTATAGGAAAACAAAGTATTAATTATAAGAAATTCTATGTGATTACAAGATCACTACAAGAAAATTACAGGGAATTCTGTGTAATTACAGGATCACTACAGGAAAATTACAGGAATTTATAGATTGTGTGTTAATTGATGAAAATGATTAATGGAGTGAATTTAAACATGATTAATCAATTAAAATAAAATAGACAACACATGCTAAGCCCCCCCCCCCAGAATATACTATGAAAACTACTCAGAAGCTTTAGAAAAATGCTACACCATGTCACAAAAGAAGTCTTTGTATTACAACAAATTTAATCCTTAGTACATATAACAATCCTTGCTCCTAATAAGCATATGAAAAATAATGATTGACTAACTCCTTGCTCTCTTCAAGAGGATTTCTTTATACATAAATTATCAATAAAAAATGATAGAACCGAATTTGATCAAGAATGGGGTTCAGTTCAGTTTATTTAGGCAAATAAAATATCTCAAATGGATAGTAGGGATCTAATGGGATGTTGTATGATATTTTTTCATATTCTTTGAATTCAAATCCTGATCCTCAAGTGCTGATATTCGAATTCCAACTATTGGAAACAAATATGCGAATTTTTCTAACTGATTACAAGAATTTTTGAACTGACTGCAGGAATTGTTAAGTAGTCACCCTTTGTTGACCAGTTATTCACTTGAGGGTTGCAACCATATACAAGGAGGCTAGATATGTATTTTTCCATTATATGAACATTTTTAATGCATTCCAAGTGTCAAAAATAGATTGGATGACGTTGAACCCCATAGAGATGGGAAGAATTACATGAATTCTGCTTTTGCCAATTTTCTATAATTACAAGAATTCTTGGAGATTGTTGTTTTGCAAAGTAGTACATGAATATATGCCTCTAATAAATAGTTATAGATTAAAAAGAGGATTTTTTTCTTATGAAATATAATTACCTTTATCTTAACATTTTCATGCCATTTCCCTCACATAATTGATAAGAAGGAATAATTTTGGTTCAAAGCTGAAGATAGAAAAAGTTGGAATAAGGTGGTTAAAAGTACCAAAATATACCCAACATCTCTCCCAAACCGGTGTTTTTGCATGGCCTCATGCAATCAAAATTAAAATTCATATCTTCTCAAAATTTGGTCAAAAACTATAGACTTGAAACTTCAGACAACTCTTGTTGCCTAGATAAAAAAATTTAAGTTTGTGTTTGATGTAGACTAGTTCCTTATTTTTTCTTCAAATTCTTGTTTCTTATTGTCAACCTCATATTATGATTGATATATTCTATATTTGTTGCAAACAAATTTATGTATTTATGTCTGAGTGATTTGTGCTTTTCTCTGTTGATGGCATACTACTCCTTCAATTTTTCATTTTCTGCCTTTACCATGTTGTTTCAACTTCTTTATCTTTTTGTCTTTCTTATTTAACTTAGCAAGTAGGGTATTTATCTGTTGATTTTTGTGCTCCACTTTTATTTATGTATGCTTACCTTTCTCATGTACCAATATATCTTTAAACATTCCCTGTTCCTCTTGACTTTGGTGGCATTTTTCAAAATTATCCTCTTCTATTGTTGGCTCACTGTGCACCACTCTTATGTGTACCATGTTGATTGTATGGTTGAGAGCTCAATTCAAATTTTGGTAGTGGTATAGGGGAAAAAAACATGGCATTAGGTTTAATGATTGTGATATTTGTAACATAATTACAAATATCACATTACATCATAATTACCAGAATGAGCAATTGGATTCAGAATGATGAAATTTTGCTGGATTGATAATTATTACCTCAAATGCTTAAAATGTTGGTTTCAAGCATTAAGGATAATATTATTTTTAGAAAGAAGAATGAAATTATAGGCCTAAGTTCAACACTTAAGGTAATGATGATTTAGGAATTCAAGAAAAGGATACATGGCAATAGGTTTTTTCAGGTAAAATCAACCATTTAAAAATCTCCTAAGTTTAATAAATAAACATAATTGAAACATCTACCATGTTACCTTTTTGGAAAATTTTGTGTATTGGTTTGTTGACAGGGCATCAATATCTTTCATGAAGGAATAAATTAATGATTCACTTGACTAAAACTAACATGTGTTGAATTGATCTTTACTTCTGAAGCTTTTATTGCTCGAATCTGAACTTCCACTTATAGGAATATGGAAACTTTATTACAGGGATATGGAAACTTGTTTTACCATTATCTCTCAAACCACAAATTGGTTTTCAATGAAACTTTTCAAGTTAGTTAGTATTATTGATATTCTTATCCATGCCAAAACTTGAAACCAACAAATGCACATTTTTCGAGAAGAATGAATAATGACTGTAGGTAACAGTGGCTTGTTTTTTACAAAATATGCATTGATTTGAATTGAATTTTTTCGTGTTAATTCACCTTACTATAGTTCATTTCCCTAACAAATGTCACTTCCATATGATGCACATATATCACAAAAAATGCAAAATGGCTGAAGGTGACAATGGCCATTTTCTTGAAAATAATAAATTAGAATTGACTGAAATAGGGTGTGTTTATTCAACATACCTCAAATTCATTTGTGTTCCAAATTTCATGGTGATCCAATCCATGATTTATGAGATATTAGCAAATTGATTTATGATCTATATATGAAGAAAACAACATTGACTGTAACTTTCACCAAGAGCTTGATCTGGCTGTGTGCAACATAAGTTTGATATAAACAACATATAACCATATTGATGGGCCTAGGAAGAAAACCCATGTGCTAGAATTTCATGTGGAGTTGTGAAAATATGCCAATCTTGGATGTCATTACGGAAATTCACCCTTTGATTACAAAATTTTTCTGTATATCACCTGCATTGATTCAACACCATGCCGTTTTAAACATGGAAAAAATTATGTATATGTTGATTTTATCATTTCTTTTACCGAGTCTTCAATTTTGACTGCTCTTGTAAGAACAATTTTCTTCTTATGAATAAATGTTGTTGATGTCGAACAAGAAGAAGATTCACCCAACAATCACTCCCCCAAACTTAAGGATTTGCATGTCCTCATGAAAATGAACTTGGATGCGAATTGTTTCATTTGAAACTATAAGATAATTTTGGAATTAAAAAAGGCGAATATTGATCCTTCACCCAGTCTATCCATGGATCACATTCACCAACTCTGAAATAAGTATGGAGGGCTGTTGAGATGGCTGCCACACACTGTTGCTATGCAATGCCTTTTTAAAGTTGGAAAAGGGAACACTTATAAAACTTTGAAAATTGCTATTGTGTTGGAATTCCATTACCTTTTAAAGCTAGAAAAAGGATGCACTTATAAAAACTTTGAAACTACAACCAAAGTGATGAAAAAAGGGAACAAAATGACATTCCTTTTTGTAAGAAAAACTAGAAATTGAGATTTTTATTTTAGCTAAAATTCTCATTGTACCTAACTACCACTATCCCATGGATTTTTATCGAGCCTGGGTCAGTTCATGCTCACCGGTGTTTTCAATTTTAATGAGTCTGAAAACTTAAAGAAGACACAAATACTATCATGTCAATTTTTCTCGAGCAAAAAATGGTTGATGCTCAACGATGTTTTCAATTTTAGAGAGTTTGAAAAACTTAAAAGAAAAATTTAGGGGGGTTCCTTTACCGTATATAATCTACCAACACTGGATAAAGAGATAAACCGATGCTTGGTAGATGTTCCTTTCATAGTTTAATGAGCATAAGAAGGAACAAATTAAGCTCAAAATTATTAATTAATTAAATTTATTTATTTATTTATTTCAAACTACTAAGCTATTTTACTGAAAATAGGAAAGTCTCTTCAAGTGTATGCATATTTCCAGTGTAGCCATCTATGAATCAGGGTCTCTAAAGTATTCATATCTAGTGCTAAAAATGATGCTTTAACGAATACCTTGATGTGAAGAATCAAATACTTACATGATTTGGAGGCCAAGAAGTGTTGAAGGATGGAGGAATTATGTGGCTTGATGAGTATTTGGAACCAATCTTCCATGTAGTCTTGATTTCCTTGGCTTCTTGGTTCAATATCTTCTTTTTTCATGCCAAGTAAATCATCTAAAATATACTCTTCATTCATAGAATCTGGTGTCAGGCTAGCAAGAAACACTTCAATCTCAGGTTCCAAATTTTTCTCATCATTAGTTGGTGCCCATTATTCTTGGGCTTCTTCTATAGATTTGCAAGGATAACTGGTAAGGCATTTTATATCTTCTTGTTGTATTTGTTCATGGATTTTATATTCTTCTTGAAAACTAGATCTATCTCTAGTTATAACTCTTAAATTGGAACAAGGATTCAAAAAATTCCTTGTAGTGATGAGCCCTTCTTTACTCAACAAAGTCTTTAACATATTCTTTTTGTTGGTTGATAGTTCCCATCCTACACATGTATTAGTACATGGGGATTTTTCCAATTCAATCTATTGGAATTATTCTCTACCTCTTTGTGTTCAAATGAATCTACTAGTATTATCTCTTAACCTCTACATACAATATTTAACACAATTGGCTTTGTAGGACACACTACGGTGGTTACACAGGTTCTTACCTCTAGTCTTATATTCTTACACCCCCCCCCCCCCCCCCCCCCCTTTATTATTATTTTTTAGACTATAAGGGAGAGTAAAGAGAATTGCTAAATGTTTACTTATGTCTAACCAAACAAGATAAATTCCTGGGCACTAGTTCATTAAACCTCCTTGGCAACGACACATAAATGTCAAGTAATATAGTGGGCTATATCTATCAACATTTATTTGTCAATCTAATTTAGGTAAACTATGAGGTGAAACACAATATGTGTAAACTGGCTATCTAGGCATTTCCCTATGCAAAAATAAAGCACAAACTAAGTATAGGTAAATTTCATAGTTGATTCTAGATTAAATTTTTTTCATAATTCTAAATTCAAATATTGACCTTGTTGGAATAAGATTTCAGATTCAGACAAATACATTACACTTGCACACTAAATGCTCTTTCTAAAATCGTAGTTATTTGGTCAAACTTGGTTTGAGAATGTAATGAACAATAACTCTAAATGAAATCATTTTTCTAAGTTTATAAGCAAATTAACACCAATTTAATGACAATTACTCTTAACTTCAAAACTCAAATATTTCTAATCTTGATTTCAATCATTAACTTAAGCATTAATGTCTCTAAATAATTCTAACATATATCTTTAAATCACAATAGTAATCAAGTTATGATAAATCCTGCCTTTTACCCACGTTTTGACATCAAAGTTATATTATTATAGGAAAATAGAGTATTAATTACAAGAAATTATATGTAATTACAAGATCGCTATAGGAAAATAATAGGGAATTCCGTGTAATTATAATATCACTATATGAAAATTACATGAATTTACATATTGTGTGTTAATTGATGAAAATGAATAATGGAGTGAACTTAAACATAACTAATCATTTCTAAATCAATTAAAATCAAATAGACAACACATACTAGGGTGACCTCCTCGAATATGCAGTGAAAGTTACTCATAAACTTTAGAAAAATGCTACACTATGTCACAAAAGAAGTCTTTGTATTACACCAACTTTAATCCTTAGTAAAAATAACAGTTCTTGCTCAAAATAAGAATATGAAAAATAATGATTGAATAACTCCTTCCTCTCTTCAGGGGGATTTATTTATACATAAATCATCAATAAAAAATAATAGAACTGAATTTGATCAAGAATGGGGTTCAATTCAACTTATTTAGGCAAATAAAAGATCTCAAATGGATAGTAGGGATCTAATGTGATGTTGTATAATATTCCTTAATCTTATTTGACTCCAAATATTGATCCTCAAGCCCTGATATTCGACTTCCAACTCTTGGAGACAAATCTGTTGATTTTTCTAATTGATTACAGAAATTTCTGATCTGATTGCAGGAATGCAGCTAAGTAGACACCCTATATTGACCAGTTATTGACTTGAGAGTTGTGACCATCTACAATGTGGATAGATATGTATTTTTCCATTAGATGAACATTTTGAATGCATTCCAAGTGTCAAAATCATATTAGCTGACTTGGAACCCCATAGATCTTGGAAGAATTACAAGAATTTTGCTTTTGCTGATTTTATGTAATTATAGAAATTCCTGTAGATTGTTGTTTTGCAAATTAGTACATGAATAAATGCTTCTAATAAATATTTATAGATTAAAAAGAGAATATTTTTCTTATGAAATATAATTACCTTTATTTTAACCTTTTCATGCCATTATCCTAACAAAATTGATAAAAGGGAAGAATTTTGGTTCAAAACTGAAGATAGAAAAGGTTGGAATAAGGTGGTTAAAAGTACCAAAATTTGTACCCAACATCTCCCCCAAACTAGTGTTTTTGCATGACCTCATGCAATCAAAACTAAAATTCATATCCTCCTGAAATTTGGTCAAAACTATAGACTTGCCACTTCATACAACTCTTGTTGCATGGATAAGAAAAGTTAAGTTTGTGTTTGATGTAGATTGGTTCCTTATTTTTTCTTCAAATTCTTGTTTCTTATTTTCAACCTCATGTTCTACTTGATATTCTTTATATTTGCTGCAAACATGTTTATGTATTTATGTTTGAGGGATTTTCACTTCTCTGTTCTTGGCATACTACTCCTCTAGTTTCTCATTTTTTGCCTTTACTACCCTGTTGTTTTAGCTTCTTTTTCTTTTTGTCTTTCTTCTTTAACTTAGCAAGTAGGGTATTATCTGTTGATTTTTTCCCTCCAATTTTATTTTTGCATGCTGGCCTTCCTCATGTACAAATAAATCTTCAAACATTCCCTCTTCCTCTTGAATTTGGTGGCACTGTTCAGAATGATCCTCTCCTATAGTTGGCTCATTGTGCACCACTCTTATGTGTACCATGTTCACTATATGGCAAAGAGCTAAATTGAACTTTTGGTAGTAGTATATAGGAACAAAGCATAAATTTTTTGCTTATATATTTCAAAATAATAGTGAACTGTAGCATAGGAAAGTTTGAAATGGCATTCGGTTTAATGATTCTAATATTTGTAACATAATTAGAAATATCACATTACATAATAATTATCAGAATGAGTAATTGGATTCAAAATGATGAAATTTAGTTGGTGTTAGCTTATGGGGTCCTGACCCAAGTTCAGAGTTAGTTGTGCCAACCAAGAAAACCCTACACTACTGGCCCTTTCAGCAACAACCAGCGTAGCGCAGGCTGCAGTCTCACCCGAAGTAGTATGGGCGGATGCAAGAACCAAGTTTCTGCATCCAGAGACTAGTGTGATGTCTTCCAATACCTTGGATCTGCCTTCACATAGATCACTAGACTCCTAAGGATCGCTACTATAAACTCTGTTAAAATGGCCTTTAGATCTTCACGAAGGTCCACGATTAGTCCTTGCAGACCTTTATCAGTCAATCTACCTACTTACACACATCAGAGAGAAATCCTAAATTGGTGTTTGCGCAAATATACTTAAGTCATTAGTAAACATAAGAGGAATCACTAGAGTCCTCGCGGAAGTGTTTAAACATGCATTGCATACATTATTAAGACTTATTCAAGAGAATCACGTAGCATTCAATCAATATTTCATAAAACAGGTCATTCATCAATGACATATAACATAAATAGACATGAAAAGAAATACTCAATAATTCTTTAGAAACTTGTCTTTATTGATCTTAATTCATAGATTACAGACTCAAATTTCCCTGCACACACAACTGCAAGGGTTCACGCACTCATCTGCGGACTCTACCTAGGCCTCCACACATTCAGCTGCAGAGCCTTTCTTTCCCAATATAAGCGCAAGAAGTACAACCTTCTTGCCCTAGCTCCTGCCCAAGACTCTTCAATCAACCAAATCATTTATCTTAGTTCCATCTAGGTACTTCTTCCTTTTCTCTAAGACTCACAATTTATAGTCCTTTTCATACAATTCCATGGTCCGCAGACCATGGGTGAATATCAAAAAATGACTCAAAACTTATCCAAAACAAGGGACTAAGCCCCTTTGACTCCTATTCATCTACGCACTCTGCATACACAAATCGCAGAGACTTTATATCATTTACAAAATTGTACCAAAATTTGGGTTATCTTAACCCCAAACTAATCCAGGGGACCCCATCCCAATAGGCTCCCAACACAAAGATCAAGACTCGCCCTCAAGTCACTCTGTTGGCACAACAATCTTACTGCGAAGAACCCCCAGCTCCACCTAAATCACTACAACTTCAACAACGCTCTATGCCACTCCCTGTCAAACCTCCTCGACCAATTTTTCAGTGGTTGGTCCTTCTACTTCCAGCTCCACTGCGTCTGCTGTAGTCCCTTTAAATTATCTTGAATGGAGACTGTGATCTGATAAGCCTCATCCAACCAAGGTTGCAACCTAGCCTTTATCAAGGCCTCTTTCTTCTGTGCTTCCTCTACTTGTGCCAGTAGCTACTTTCCTTCCTGTAACTTGGCAAGGCATTGCGCTGGTGCTAAGGTGCACACAGTCGCCCTGACCTCATCATGTTGGTGCTACATCTCTCTTACCTTTTTGTTAAATGTTTGTAGGTTCAGATCCTCCTGCAGATTGGTCAATAGCTCCATAGCCTGATCAAAGAGTGCCGCATAGTCAATGACTGTGGTATCCAAGGTAGCCATGCCCTCCTTAATTGTGATTTTGCGCTGCTACTGGGCCTTAGATGGAGTTGTGGGCTGTAACTTCAACTGCAGCTATGCAATCTTCATGTTGAACTTGCAAGTTACTTGTCCAACTTCTGATCTAGCCTCACACACACCAGTGGCTAATTTTATGATTTTGGCTTCAAGCTGTGCATCCTCTGAGATGTGCAGTTCAGGCATTGTCTTATAGGCCTCTGCTACTATTGACTCTAGAATTTAACTACGCGCCTGTAGTGCCTCCTTTTCCTTTAGGGTTTTTGTCTTCTCAATGAACATTTGTTCATTTTTGACTTTGTACTCACTTATGAGGTTGAGGGCGCACTGCTCCTTGGTTCTCAACTCATTTGTCACCGCCTTATGCAGTGCGTGGAGGCTTTTATTGGAGAGCGTCGCTATATTCAGTCCTATATTCTTGATTGTACTAAGTAAAATACGATCCTCGGCTGACTCTACATGAATGGGCCCATTTGGCAATGGAATAGTTCTGAGATCCATGGTCCTGCCTAGCTCTGCTTCTTGGCTTGTCTTGAGTGTCAGGCTCGCTTGCTCCATGCTTGCTTATCCAACGCTCGCCTGTATTCTGCTCATTTCGATCTGCAACTC
Organism: Pinus tabuliformis; assembly: GCA_031772625.1. Lineage (NCBI taxonomy): Eukaryota > Viridiplantae > Streptophyta > Pinopsida > Pinales > Pinaceae > Pinus > Pinus tabuliformis. Next base: position 1,069,600,028 of record CM062818.1, read on the forward strand.
ATGCAGATCCTTCTGGACGCTCCCTAGCATCTACATGTATTGATGCTCAAACTGCTGCAACACACCTATCAATGTATCCCTGACTTTGTCGCGATCTCATCGAGATCACTTTCTATCAATACCATTGGATCAACCTATGTTTTATCATATTTCTACTTTTTTCGTGTTCCACCCTTATGCTCCATGCCACGTCTTTTCAAAATAAAGGCAGTGCTCTACCCCTCATCACCTCCTCTACCTTGGCCTGAAAGCTCTTCTTCCTCTGTCTCTGGCTAAGGTGACTTCTCACCTTTCTGCGATTCACATTGTTCCTTTTCCGCCTGATCCTTAGCAACGCATTCGTGCTCTATGCGAGCCTTTTCTGCAGCTTCCTTATTTTCTATTCTGCTAGGTTATGTGCATCTTTATTAGTGACCTCCTTTCTTTTCTGTGCAGAAAATTTTTTCGCACCAGTGCTTGTTCCAACATCTAACTTTGACGGGGTGCACAACTCTATAGGCCATAACCCTACGATCTCCTACATGTCCGTTTTTTACACCAAATAGGGAAACTGGTGCCATTTCTGCTCTAGATCCTTTCGTGCTTGGATATAGACTCTGTGGAAGTTAGCCTTGAACGCCACGTAGGCTGACAGCTACGTGAACAAGGTTGGGGACAACCTTGGACGCTGACTGAGTACCATATGGATATCCATTTCCATAAGATTCCAAAATATCTTTGTTTTTGTAATCTGCACAACATCATTTGTAGACCATAAAGAGGCGAATTTCGTTGCCTTCAATAATCCTTCCTCGAGAGGAGGAAATTGGCTATCCTCCGACAATCTCCATGCAATGAGAACAATTTATAGTAGAAACCAAGTGTAGTGGAATGGTTTGGTTTCCTCCTGGGCTTCTCGAAAGTTTGCTAGGAACTCCTGACAAAGGTATCTAGCCCAATTAAATTATACACCTTTCATGCACTGCACAACAAGTGAAACTACTGATGCCGAAACTTCATTAGCGCGACATTTTCTCATAACCTTTCCTGCTAAAATTTGGGAAACAAATTGAACTTCCCGGTCTAAAATATAGAGAATGAAATAACCTTGTGACTTCTTGAGGAGGCCATAATCCTTCTTCATCTTGTTTGCAAACTCCTTCTCCCTAGTCTTCCCTCCAAACTCCTTGGTAGGGTTCACACCTTTGTAAGGCAGCTATGTGATTATGTGAATCAACATGTCTGTGATGGGGATAGGCTCTCCTAGCCATAAGCACCCATCATGCACCAGCGTGAGGAGCTGGCGCACACATATCGTATTAATGGGGGTGCGGTGATAATGTGGCACCAACAACAGATTGAGCAACCCTTATTGCTCAACACCACGGACCCATTCCATTAGCTCCAATGCTGTAACACCCATTTCTTCGTAATAGATCTTTCACATATATTTATCCGTCGCCAAATGTGGAAACTTAGTGTGGTCTGTGAGGTCCCAATCTTCCATCTTTAATAAAGGGATCTGCGCGAGTCGAGAACCTTCAAAGGGGACATGCTCAGGTAACAGGGATGTGGATACTATAAACTTCCCAGTATCAGGGTCCTTCATTAGCTTTGCTTTTCCCTTCTAAAGAGGGATATAATTTGGCAACCTCGTCATGGGTTCCACCCCTTTGGCATCAATATCCTCCATTCCCTAGAATTATTCCACCTCCACGTCCACTACTCTTTCCGACTGCTTATATTTATCAGTGCCAGTCAACATTCCACTTCTTAGCACAATATTAATTCTTTGATCTTCCTCGTGGGGCTCAGCCCTAATCATTTGTAAATTCTGCGTAGGCTACGTCTTCTTTTCTTGCATTTTAGCTATTAGCACCAGCAATTCTTCTACAATATGGTCGAAATGTCTAAAGTATTAACATGATGGGTGTGTAGGATTCTAGCAGTCTCACAAATAGTGCCCCGACTATCTGCAGTTGTAGCAGATAATCTGACTGCGATCTCTACCAGGTCCTCCTCCTCCTCCTCCTCCTCGGCCCCGTCCTCGACCCTGATAACCTCCGCGCGCTCCTATGATGCCTTGATATGGAGGCCATGTTTCTACTTGCATATGGTACGTAGGGGTTCTTTCCATCATCAGCTCATAACTTCGACAGTGGCGCTCATCATGGCCCACAAATTTGCAGAAATTACAGAACAACTACTGGGGTGTCTGAACAAACTTCTGAAGTAAATGGAAATTATCCATCGCATGTTTCCCAGTAACTTGACAAATGGCACACCACAGCGTAGCCCCCATGCTCAACCTTGTTTTGGCTTCTGGCTTTAGGGGAATTGGCCCCCCTCATGTAATATAATTCGCGTACATGGGACAATGATCTTTATCGTGCCCATGGCCCTTGCACTTCAAACACCAGAATTATGCGCATGCTTTGGGTTTAATCTCCTTGTCTTTCTTCAAACTCTATATTTCTAAATGTAAGCTTTTTAACTCTGAGTAGATTTGTCGTACCCCTCGGTTCGTATTCTGAATAGGTGGTGCATGCAACCTCATCATGATATCCAAGGCTTCTACCTATGTTTCTATCTTCTGTTGTGACAGAAAAATTCTCAAGTGGGGAAAAAGCGATGCTTTAAACAATTCACAATGTTGGGTATATGTAATCTTCATGTTAGCCTCTCTGATCTGACACTTCAACCTCTGATCAAATTCCCAGGGCGTCTCCTTGACCCTCATCATGATCTATTTAAATCCAATTATTAACTATGAGTTAGATTTAGGTTTACTAAGCTCTTTGTTGAACGTCGTCTTAGTCTTTGCTAGCTTTGCAAGAGGATTATCAGAGCAATACTTAATGTATCAGGTTAGCGCGCGACCCTGCAAAGCGGTAACCAACTGCACTTTCTTTATATTATCATCAGCATTCTGTTGAGCTGTCCATAAAACATTCACAACAAACTAGAACTACTCATGACCTTCACTTCCTATGCCCTTGAAGATCAGTATTTTCATTTCATTCAGCATGTTGAAAGGTGGCAATGGAGGTGGAGGTGTGGGCGAAGGTGTATGTAGTGGAGGTGGAGGTAGCAGTGGAGTGGATGGATGGTTTGTTCTAGGATTCCCCTGAGTGATTAGATAAATAGAGTTGCGCAACATAGTCAGCCCTGCCCCTTCGTCGTCACTTGAAGGAGGTCCAATCAAGGGACTATACTCTGGTCCCGATCCTTCACGATTTCTAAAGAATATTCCACTTCGTGTAGCTCCGAACATCAAGGTAATGGCATCACCCGTTTTTCACATAACAACATTTTAATCCAAGTATTCAATGATCTTAAATACTTACCTCATGGTCCTTTAAAGAATCGTCGCTCTGCTTCACTATAGCTGACTAAGGTGTCAACTGCAAATTCTGTAACAAATCCTTTGAGAATTCGACCCAGACAATGATCAACAACCCACGTGATCTTGTTTTCAGAGGCTTCTAGTCGTCGCACTAATTCTGGAGTCCACACTATAGGACTATCAAGCTTCCACCTTCCTTGATTGTCTGTCAATTTAGCTAACCACTCATACAATTCAATGGGGAAGGTGCAGAAGAAGATCTCGTGTATCTCTGTATACAGATACCTTTTTCAACCACTCTTCCTTTGATAGGCACAAATTCCTATTTTCTTGTGCCACGAACTCGTGAATCTTGAGATCCTGACCTATGTTCAGAGTTAGTTGCGCCAATGAAAAAAACCCTACACTACTGGCCCTTTCGGCAACAACCCGCGTAGCACAGGCTACAGTCTCACCTGAGGCAGTATGGGGGGATGCAAGAACCAAGTTTCTACATCTAGAGACTAGCGTGATGTCTTCCAATACCTTGGATTTTCCTTCACATAGATCACTAAAATCCTAGGGCTTGTTACTGTAAACTCTATTAAAATGACCTTTAGACCTTCACGAAGGTCCACAATCAGTCCTTGCGGAACTTTAGCAGTCAATCTATCTACTTACGCGCAACAGAAATCAATCCTAAATTGGTATTCACGTAGATCTACTTAAGTCATCAGTAAACATAAGAGGAATCACCAGTCTTCGCGGAAGTGTTTAAACATGCATTGCGTACATTGTTAAGACTTATTCAATAGAATCACAAACAAGTCATTCATTAGCGACATATAACATAAATAAACATGAACATAAATACTCAATAATTCTTCATAAACTTGTCTTTAATGATCTTAATTCACAGATTACAGACTCAAACTGCCCTACATACACAGTTGCAGGGGTCCGCACACTCAACTGTAGACTCTACTGAGGCCGTTGCGCACTCAGCTGCAGAGCCTTTCTTTCCTTATCTAAGCACAGAAAGCAAAGCCTTCCTACCCTAGTTCTTGCCCAAAACTCTTCAATCAACCCAATCCTCTATCTTAGTTCCATCTAGTTACTTCTTCCTTTTCACTAAGACTAAACTATTTATAGTCCTTTTCATACAATGTCATGGTCCGCAGACCATGGGTGAATCTCAAAAACCAACTCAAAAGTTATTCAAAACAAGGGGCTAAGCCCCTCTAACTCCTATTCATCTACGCACTCCACATCCACAAATCATGGAGACTTTACATCATTTACAAAATTGTACCAAAATTTGGGTTATCTTAACCCCAAACTAACCCATGGGACCCCATTCCAATAGTTGGATTGATAATTATTACCTCAAATGCTTAAAATGTTGGTTTTAAGCATTAAGGATGATATTTTTTTTATAAATAAGAATGGAATTATAGCCCTACGTTAAAAACTTAGGTAATGATGACTTAGGAATTCAAGAAAAGGATACATGGCAATAGGATTTTTCAGGTAAAATCAACCATTTAAAAATCTCCTATGTTTAATAAATAAACATAATTAAAACATCTACCATGTAATCTTTTTGGAAAACTCTGAATATTGATTTGTTGACATGGCATCAATCTCTTTCATGGAGGAATAGATAAATTTTTCACTTGATTGAAATTGACCTATGTTGGACTGATCTTTGATGTTCAAGATTTTATTGTAGGAATCTGAACTTCCACTTATAGGAATCTAGAAACTTTATTACATGAATATGGAAACTTGTTTCACCATTATCTTTGAGACCACAGTTTGGTTTTCAATGAAAATTTTCAAGGTAGTTTTTATTACTAATATTCTTATCCACACCAAAACTTGCAACCAACATATGCACATTTTTTGAGAAAAATGAAAAATGGCTTTAGGTAACAATGGTTGGTGTTTTACAATTATGCATCTGTTTGAATTGAATTTTTCCATATTCATTCACCTTACTATAGTGAATTTCCCTACCAAATTTCACTTCCATCTGATGCACGAATCTCACAAAAAATGAAAAATGGTTGAAGGTGACAATGGCCATTTTCTTGAAAATAATAAATTAGAATTCAATGAAATTTGGTGTATTTATTCAACATACCTTAATGCATTTGTGATCAAAATTTCATGGCGATCCAATCCACAGTTTATGATATATTAGCAAAAGAAAATTTGCTCTACGTATGAAGAAAATGACATTGACTGTAACTTTCACCAAGAGCCTCTGGTTGTGTGCAACCTAGGTTTGATATAAAAAAGATATAACCATATTGATGGGCCTAGGAAGAAAACCCATGTGCCAGAATTTCATATGGAGTTGTACAAATATGCCAACCTTGAAAGTCATTACAGAAATTCACCCTTTAATTACTAGAATTTTCTGTATATCACCTACGTTGATTCAACACCATGCCCTTTTAAAGATGGAAAAAAACTTGTATATATTGATTTTGTCATTTCTTATGCCGAGTCTTGAATTTTTAATGGTCTTGTAAGCATAATTTTCTTCTTTTGAATATATGTTGTGGACATCGAACAAGAAGAAGATTCACCCAACAATCACTCCCCCACACTTAAGGATTTGCATGTCCTCATGCAAATGAAATAGGATGCCATTTGGTGCATTTGAAACTATCAGATAATTTTGGAATTACAAAAGGCTAAGATTGATCCTTTACCCAATCTATCCATGGATCACATTCACCAAATCTGAATAAGTATGGAGGGCTACTGAGATGGCTTCCACACACTATTGCTATGCCATGCCTTTTTAAAGATGGAAAAGGGAACACCTATAAAACTTTAAAAATTGTTGTTCTATTGGAATTCCATTCTATTTTAAAGCTAAAAAAGGGATTAACTTATAAAAACTTTGAAACTACAATTGAAGTGATGAACAAAGGGGACAATATGACATTTATTTTTCTAAGCAAAACTAGAAAATGAGATTTTTATTTTAACTAAAAATATTGTTGTACCTAACTACCACTATCTCATGGGTTTTTATCGAGTTCACGTTAGTTAATGCTCACCCATGTTTTCATTTTTAATGAGTTTGAGAAACTTAGAGAAGACTCAAATATTATCCTGTGGATTTTTCTCGAGCCTAAGATGGTTGATTCTCAACGATGCTTTCAATTTTAGAGACTCTGAAAAACTTAAAAAAAAACCCTAGGGGGGTTCCTTTCCCATAGATAATCTACAAAGAATGGATAAAGAGATAAACCTATGTTTGGTAGATGTTCATCTTAGTTTAATGAGCTCAAGAAGGAACATAGTAAGCTCAAGATTATTAACTAAACAAATTTATTCATTTATTTTTTTTTAATTTCTTTATTTCCCTATACTAACCTATTTTACTGAAAATAGGGAAGTCTCTTCAAGTGTATGCATATTTCCAGTGTATCCATTTATGAATGAGGGTCTCTAAAATATTCATATCCAATAATAAAAATAATGATTTAATGAATAACTTGTTGTGAAGAATAAATTGCTCACATGATTTGGATGCCAAGAAGTGTTGAAGAATGGAGGAATCATGTGGTTTGATTACTGTTTGGAACCAATCTTCCTCATAGTCTTGATTTCCTTGGATTCCTAGTCATAATATCTTCCTTTGTCATGCCAAGTAAATCTTCTGAAATATACTCTTCATTCATAGAATCTGGTGTCAGACAAGCAAGAAACTCTTCAATATCAGGTTCCAACATTTTCGCTTCATTAGTTGGTATCCATGATTCTTGGGCTTCTTCTACAGATTTGCAAGGATAATTGGTAAGCCCTTGGATTTTCTTCCTCGATTTGTTCATCAATTTCCTCTCTTCTTAAAAAATATATCTATCTCTATTTAGAGCGCTTAAATTGGAAGTTGAATTTAAGAAATTCCTTCTAGTGAAGAGCCCTTCTTTGCTCAAAAAATTCTTTAACATCTTCTCTTTGCTGGTTGATAGTTCCTGTCTTACACATGGACTAGTACATGGAAGATTTTTTAATTCAATCTATTGGAATTCTTCCTCTATCTCTATGTGGTCAAATGAATATACTAGTATTATATCTTAACCTCTACATACAATATTTAACACAATTGACTTTGTAGGAAACACTATGGTGGTGGTGTAGGTTCTTACCTCCAGCCTTATGTTACTACTCCCCTATAGTAATTTTTTTTATCCTATAAGGTAGAGTAAAGAAAATTGATAAAAAAAATTTATGTTTAACAAAACAAAATAAATTTCTAGGCACCAATTCATTACACCTCCTAGGAAATGGTGCAAAAATGTCAAGTAATATAATGGGCTATATTTATCAACATATATTTGTCAATCAAGGGTAGGTAAAGTATGAGGTGAAACACAATATGTAAAAACTGGCTACCTAGGTGTTTTCTTATGCAAAAATAAAGCACAAACCAAGTACAGGTAAATCTCAGAGTTGATTCCAACTTAAAATTGTTTTCATAATTCTAAATTCAATTATTGACCTTGTTGGAATAAGATTGCATATTCAAACATATACATTACACTTTCACACTAAATGCTATTTTTGAAATCGTAGTTATTTGGTCAAAATTTGTTTGAGAATGTAATGAAAAAGAACTCTAAATGAAATCAATGTTCTAATTTTATAAGCAAATTCACACCAATTTAATGACAATCACTCTTAAATTCAAAACTAAAATATTTCTAATCGTGATTTCAATCATTAACTTAAGCATTATTGACTCTAAATAATTCTAATAAATATCTTTAAATCACAATAGTAATAAATTTATGATAAATCCCACCTTTTACCCACATTCTGACATCAAAACTATATTATTACAGGAAAAAAAAGTATTAATTACAGGAAATTCTATGTGATTACAAGATCACTATAGGAAAATTACAGGGAATTTTGTGTAATTACAGGATCACTACAGAAAAATTACAAGAATTTACAGATTGTGTGTTAATTGATGAAAATGACTAATGGAGTGAATTTAAACATGATTAATCATTTATAAATAAATTAAAATCAAATAAACAACACATACGAGGGGGCCCTCCTAGAATATGTTGTGAAAACTACTCAGAAGCTTTAGAAAAATGATACACCATGTCACAAAATAAGTCTTTATATGACAACGACTTTAATCCTTAGTAAAAATAACAGTCCTTGCTCAGAATAAGAATATGAAAATAATGATCGACTAACTCCTTCCTCTCTTTAGGAGGATTTTTTTATACATAAATTATGAATAAAAATGATAGAACTGAATTTGATCAAGAATGGGGTTTAGTTCAACTTATTTAGGCAAAGAAAATATCTTAAATGGATAAGAGGGATCTTATGTGATGTTGTACTATATTCCTTAATCTCATTTGACTTCAAAGCTTGATCCTCACGCCCTGATATTCGAATTCTAGCTATTGGAGACAAATATGTTGATTTTTATAACTGATTACAAAAATTTCTGAATTAATTGTAGGAATTGATGAGTAGACACCCTGTTTTGACCAATTATTGACTTGAAGGTTGCAACCATCTACAAGGAGGCTAAATATGTATTTTTCCATTAGATAAACACTTTGAATTCACTCCAAGTGTCAAAATCTTATTGGTTGATGTGGAACCCCATAGAGGTCAGAAGAATTACATGAGTTCTGCTTTTGTTGATTTTCTGTAACTACATGAATTCCTATAGATTGTTGTTTTGTAAATTAGCACATTAATAAATGCTTCTAATAAACATTTATAGATTAAAAAGAGAATATTTTTATTATTAAATATTATTACCTTTATTTTAACCTTTTCATGCCGTTATCCTCACAATTGATAAAAGGGAAGAATTTTGGTTCATAAATGAAGATAGAAAAGGTTGGAATAAGGTGGTTAAAAGTACCAAAATTTCTACCCAACAGTAACCTTGAAACTTCTATGACCAATTCTTGCTCAATAATAGATTTTAGGTCTCGAGAATGTCAAAACCATGATGGATATCACTTGATGAACTTAGAGATTAGAGGAAAGTCTAATCCAAACATCTTTCAACTGACCTATGACCTTGACTTCTGACCTGTCCAATTGAATTATTTTTGCATTAGTTATAGTTGGGTAGCACAACATTGTTGAAATAACTATTGAGTTAATTTATTGAATGTAACTCTTATTTTGAAGGGGTTAAAGAGTTTCTATCATTTATTCAAAATCAAACTTATAGGATTGACTAATATTTATTGGTTAAGAGGTAATATTTGAAATCTATCCCTTCATTATTATTGCTCTTGTTTATGGGTAGGTTTATAATTTATGGGATAACAATCTAATAAGCATACCATTTACAAGTACAATTAAGAAAAAGTAAGAACTAACACAACATATTGATACACGCTACACATACATGCTATTTTTCCCAACCATCTATTTATATCTATAGCCATTACCAAGAGGCTTACCCTCCTCCCATAAACATAAAATAATTTAGAATAAATAGAAAATATTGTACTGACATGAAGAAAGATAAAAATAATTAGTTCATTAAATGATTCTTCACAAAGAAACAACCAAGATTGAGTTGTTTATATGATGAGACGTGATTGGCACCTTAATCCAACATACCATTCTCGATATTTAAAAAATTAGGTGCAAAAGGGGAGAAGTAATTAGTCTATTCAAGACTACAAACCTGTACAAATTTTCTAATTTTCAAGCCCCTCACATCTAGATTTTACAAGAATTTGTGGATGAGATCATAACCCACCAAGACCTACATTGGTGAGTGATCCAATGGTGGATTTGTTGTAATATTTTAAAAGAGTGTAATAACCCCTTCCACATTTACCCGCTTTTACAAGTCCCCCAAGGAAAATGTGAGGTGAGTGCTATTATGACATGACCTAACCTCCAAGTTCTAGATATGAAAGTGGGGCCGATAAATCAACAACTTACTGACACCCCTCAGGAGCACTAGATCACCCAAAAGTTAGTCCATGACCTCTGGTGACTAGATCCTGAGTTGGAAACGCTTTTCCTCAAAAACCTAACCCCCAATCACATGCACAAGAAGGAAAGAGTGCAGTTATGAGGCCCTAATCGCACACACAATCCAAATTCCATGCAATTATGACCTAAATCCTCCAGTTCAGAATCAGTGGTTTCGATATCTGAGCCACTTTTCCAACCTAGCCTCTAGATCGTTGCCTGAAACTTCCTGTAACTTTACATAATCATAATTAACATGAAGATAATGCCAAACATCCAAACCTGTAGCAAGAACTTGACCTAAACTACCTAGATCATGATAGGAATTGCATCAAACATTTGGTAAACATATAAGTTAAAGGTCACAAATGCATATATGTTCATAAATCCCTAAACTTCAAATGAGAATAACCAAGAAGGTCTAATGACGTCTCAAGTAGTTGCAACCACTTGTTATCCTATGCATTCATCAACCATATAAATACTTATCAAATCATGAACTAAAGCCATAGATAGAGTGCATCATAGAGCCATGCTTATAACCAACATATAACCAAAATATTAACCATGAAAAATCAGCCATAAACTCCACATAATAACAAGTATAAGTGCTCATATATCACAATAGGAAAATAACTCTTATTAACTTATGAAAAAACCAACCAATTTAGGGAATTCTGTGTACCACCCGACTAAATTAGATTGAAACAAATGTTTCTTTCAACCAATCACCCCCGTGCCATATTCCAAGCATGAATGTGGGATCTCATGGGATAAACCAAGACATAATCAACCTAAACCGGTCCCGAGATCACAAAACTAAACCAAGCTTTGATGCCTTAGAATTTATTCTACATACCTTGAGGAATTTTCCTGTCTCTACGCACTTGTTGAGGGCTCCAGAAGAAAACCATATTCACCCCCAACCCTTGGGAATTTTCCTGAGACCACCTCACCTGGTTCCAAAAACTTCCAGCAATCCAAAGCTCAACCAATAATGAATACCATCACACCATGATTATACAGGAAATGGCAAGGAAAAGTTCAAACCACTCGCAAACTAGGAAAAAGCCATGTGATTGGAAACAAATGAACCAAATAACCAGATGCATGTACCATGCCTTCAAATTCTAGTAAGGAAATTACACATGAAACCTGTTACCTTCAAAATCTTCCCACTGAAGCTACTGATCTAACCTTCTCCTTGCTTTCCTTTGCTTGTCCTTTTCCTTCCTTTGCATCTCCTTTGATACACCTGCTCCAAAATTGGTAAAAAAATATCAATTGGTTCTTAGGTGCCTTTTTATCATTGATGTCTAGTATCTTCCTTTACTTTTTCCTTTTTCTTTCATTTTATTTCATTTTCCCTCTAATTTCCCTTCCATGAAAATTTGTTTATCTTCACATTCCTTTTCTCCGAATTTCATTTATTTCTCATAATTAAATGCAAATTATTGCCTCTTTGGCTTTGCCAATTTCCATATCCAAATATAAACCAAAAGTGATGCCCACTATAGTGTTTTCCCAACATTTAGTTTGGAATATGTGTCCCATGACCTTGGTTTTTTTTTCCTTTATTATCCTTTATTACACAAAACTTTAACTTGGGGATAAAGAGTTAGCATAGTTATTTGTCCAACCAAGCATTTGTAAGAAGTGAAGGATCTAGTCTTGTTGATGTTCCAGTTATAAAAATTTCCAAACACAAAACACCTTTAAATAAGTTGGGTACCTTTCATACATGAGATCTTAGAACATCACACTATTTTCAATTTAGCATATATCATCTCTAGTTGTTTATCCCAAGATCCACATAAAGCTAAAACATGAATTCAAGATAATCAACAATAATTTACTTGGCTTCCTACTTTAAGGATTATTTTTGTGCCAACATGGGTTTCTCCACATTTATTTACCCATGAGCCCCAAACTAGATCCAATACATCCACTATCAATTATTTCCAAAATATGAATAGGAATAGGTTGCTATATGTGATAAGGTATTGACACCACTATATCAAATGGCGAATAATTAGGATTGTCCATCGTTTAATGAATTTTCCATTGTGGTGATAAATCTAATCAAATATTGGTACATAGAATAAATAATCACTTAAATTGGGGTATGTAGGTGCACGAGATCTCCTCGTATGCTACCTAGGTATGTATCGAGAAGGTTGGTAATTTGTGGGATGCATTACCAAGCTACCTTGCATAGGGTAGATGGGTCTCTAATGAACCAAGGAAAGAAAGCATGGCCAACCTCTCCTATCTGTATCGACACTTATGATTTAATTGACTTTGACCATGCTAAATAAATAGCTCCACAACTAGATGTGTGATGAGTTGCCTAGATTCCAACCACCTAGAATTTTGATTGTCTTAGTGTTATTGTGATATACCTTGGAATTCCATTTGTTATCAGTCTTTCTCCAATTTCAATGAGGTATTTATATATCAAGTTTTTACAGTGTAGGATTTTGAAGTATAAGGTATTCCTTTTTCCAATAAACTTACTATGGTGAGTGAAATCATTCACACTTTTCCCATATCTAATGTCTCCTATTGGCTTCACATTAAAGTCCAATTTTTTTTGGTTGGAGAAAAAATTGTGATCATATTTGTGGGATAAATATGATGGAGCTCGAGGTCTCAAAATGGCGCCTTGGAATTTCTACATTATTCCCAATCTAAGTTGCATAATATGGGGAAATAAGTACGTCTTTCCAAAACAAATATGGGCACATGTTTCTAAGACAAAAATGCACCAGAAACATGACCCCAAAAATATTTCGAAATCGAGAAATGCAATGTGTGTGTCTGTAACATGTTATTCCATAAATAACACATTATATTAAAACTTTAAGATAAATAATTCTGAATAAATTAGAAAGAAAATTTAAATGGAAATCATAAACGAATTTTCTACCATCACTTATTAACATCCTCATCATTAGTATCACCTTTTTCCTCTTGTCTAGCTTTTGCCTCTACCTCGATTCTATAGGAACATCAATAAACCACCAAAATTTTAAACCCATAATCCAACCTTGAATATGGTAGAGAAATATTAACATGCCTAATCATTTACTTTTGTTTCCGTTAAGGGTCATGTTTGCTAAGGCCATGATAGGGGAGTCAACAAGAAATACCGTCAACATCAAGTTACATTAAGGGATTGGTGCTCTTCATTAAATTCCAATTCCATACCCTCATACATTATAGGATACAAATTTTGAATGAGTGTCCAAACCTCTTCATCATTATTCCATTCATCCCATTCTTTATTTATCCAATCAGGTTGGATAATAGAAATGACATAAATAAATTCTTCCATATCATCATCCCTTCTTGAGAGTGCATCTGCAACAAAATGTTGCTTCCGTTTTTTGTAGCGATTTCAAAGTCATAACCCAACATCTTTGTGACCCATTTTTTCTTCTCTTCTAAAAAGGATATTTGTTCAAATAAGTATTTAAGACTGTCATGATCTAATTTTACCTTGAAGCGTCTTCCCATTAGTTAAGGGCATCATTACTTAAGGGCATGTAGTATTGCTAACATTTCCTTCTCATAAATATGTTTGTGTAAATAATTTAGCTTAATTGGATGGATTTCAAAAGAAATGGGTCTTCCTTCTTGCATTAAAACAACACCAATGCCGTTTATTGAGGCATCACATTCCACAATAAAGGTTTTTGTGAAGTATGGTGTAGCTAAGACTGGAGCTCACATTTCCTCTTTAAAATGTTCAAAGGCCTTAGTTGCTTTTGGAGTCCAAAAAAATGCATCTTTCTTCAATAATGTTGTTAGTGATGCTACTATTTTCCCATAATTCTTAACTTACTTGTGATAATACCCTGTCAACCTAAGAAATCCTCATAGATTCCTTAAGGTTTTATGGATTTTCCATTCCTTTATGGCTTTAATTTTGTTAGGATCTACCTTAACACCCGCATGAGATATAATATGACCCAAACATTTGGAGGGTTTTTCATACAAATTTTTCTCCTCTAATAGTTATAGCACCCTGTTAACATGTTGAACATTATCTTTCCAATACTTATTGTAGATTAGTATATGATCAAAAAGTACTAACACAAATTTTCTAAGGAAGGGTTTGAAAGTGGAATTCATAAAACCTTGAAATGTGGAAGGTGCATTAGTAAGGTCAAAAGACATGACCAAAAATTCATAATGAACTTCATGAGTTCTGAATGTTGTTTTGAGAATGCCTTCTATCTTTATTCTAATTTGATGATATCCTGAAAGAATATCCACCTTGGTGAAGTAAATTGCTCCATGTAGTTCATCCAACAATTCATAAATGACATGAATGGGAAATTTATCTTTCATAGTGAGATTATTGAGCTCTATATAATCCATTCACACACACACCATGATCCATCCTTCTTGTGCACTAGTACTACTAGGGAAGAGAAAGAACTTTCGATAGGTTGAATTATACCCTCCTCTAGAATTTATGCAACCATACATACAATTTCACTCTTCTGGGCATACGTATCTATGTAAGGTATGATGTCAGGAGGAACACTTCCTAGAATTAAGAGAATAGCATGATCATGATCATGAATAGGTGGGAGACCTTTGGGAGTCTCAAATACCTTGGAATGATTATCATGGTCTCTTTGGAGATCTGGAGAAATGGAATACTTGGAAGTTTGAATATCTAGTGAACATAATTGTGCAATTACCCCTTATTGTTCCTTCTTCAAAATATTTTTCATGCCATTAGAGCTACTTATCTTCCTGGGTTTTCTTGTGATACCCCTTAATTGAGTTTCCTTTCCTTCGCAAAAAAAATTCTTCAAAATTAAAAGTGTTCATCCACAAATATTGTAACCATTAGACTCTTAATACAATATCAACACCATCCATTGGAATGGAACACATTGGAATATTCAAGACATACTCCCCCATGGTTATATTGATATTATGACACTTCCATGAGAAATTTATAGTCCTCCATTTGCAACCATCACTTGACACTCTGGTTCTAGATATAGAAAGCTATTCAAAACCTTATCTATCTTACAATGAATAAAATTATGGTTACTACCTAAATCGATAAACACTATTACCTTTTTCTTCTTAATATATCC
The DNA here is from genome assembly GCA_031772625.1 of Pinus tabuliformis. Lineage (NCBI taxonomy): Eukaryota > Viridiplantae > Streptophyta > Pinopsida > Pinales > Pinaceae > Pinus > Pinus tabuliformis. The sequence continues at coordinate 1,069,615,460 of CM062818.1, forward strand.
TTCTATCTTGAGAGTTTGAGGAGTGGTAATGCCCACCATTGCATTACAAGATATGGTTAGATTCATTTCTTCTTTTCCAACCCCCAGGGTTAGTTCCAGGTGTATACATTCTACTTTTGATGTTCCTTGTTCCTTTTCTTCCTCCTCTTCACAATCTATGTAAAATAATATATTCTCAGCATGCTTATGACCTTTAGTGTACTTTCTATCACAATTATAACAAAGTTCTATTTCTCTTTTTTTCTCTAGTTTTTTTGGTGTCAATGTTGTAGTTTGTGGGAGGCTAGGAGCGAAAACGATTCCATATTTATATTTGTGAGTAGTATACCTCCTTGTTGCCATAATTTTTCTTTAAACTTTTCTTTCCACCCTAAATGCATTCTCCAATGACTCAGGTACCCAAAGGAAAACCTCATGTTCGATGTTACACTTTAAATTTCTTATGAAGACATAAATCATATGCTCCTTTGGAATATCGGTTACCTTGATATTTAATCTTTGGAAGTCATCAATGTGCTCCCCAACTGTACCCTTTTGTTTCAAAATTATCAATCGTGTAAAGAAGATATTGCTCTTTTTATCCTCATAATGTGATATCATTTCCTTTGTAAAAAAGGTCCAAATGAAAAATGATTTATGAGAAAAAAGTCATTGATACCACAAAAACTGATTCTAAATATAAAGATGCAATGCATACCTTTTGTGTGTGTTACACATCATGTAGATAAAAGAACCACTACATCTGTAGTATCCATGTTACCATATCCTTGCCATCAAAATTATTCATATCAATCTTTAGAATATAGTTGGTATTCAACCCAAGGTTAGAGTCTCTAGAATCATGATTCACATTACTTTTGTTCTCATCATGAGTTCATGGAATACTTTATCACTATTAGGAAGCATTTCTTGTAGATTTTTTTTCAAACCTTCCATTTCTGCTTTTAAACCATACTTCAAACCTTCCATGTTCCCTTTTATTTTTACTTCTATACCATCCATATTAACATTCATCATCGCTTCCAATTCATTTTTAGTTTATCTTTGTGAGAGTGAAAATTGTTGCACTTGGTCCCATAATTTTGATATATCATGTTGCATTTCTTCCTCTTCATGTGTCATAGTAGAGCTTTCTAAGGGCTTAATGGGTGTAGTATTTTTTTTGTTTGGGAGGCATTTTGGAATCAATCAATTATATCTATGCCTCACTATGCCCTTTCAATCACTTCAAACAAAATTTATGTAAATTTTAAATACACGCCTTTTAAGTGCTTGATTTTGAGCTTGTTGATAAGACTGCCTTGAAATTGTTGTATCTCTATGATTTAGCCTATCGAGATCTGAAATTCAATCCTAAGGTAGCTATCTATGTATTCTTTCCAACCCCATCAATTATACTGAGATTAGATTCTTCAATATAAAGTTATGCCAAATCTCCCACAATAGCCTGATTATGGATTGATTCAATAGAACAAACTTGTATGGGATGCCACATATCATTGTTTTAATATTCATACCTGAAATTGATACCTAAAAACCTAAATTTTGTTCTATTTCAATCATATTTTATGAAATTGAAATCCAATGCTCGAAGAGAAAGTTATGACAATTTTCCTTTGGACACCTGTTTGAGATTGAATTCTGGAGCACACAAAGACCCTGACTTCCTTGCACTATATCTTCAAAAATATAATGAACCAAGGTATGAAATTACATCCAAATGTTCATCGATATTTTTTCTTCACGTGGTAGAAATTTCATGGTTTGAAGCTTCATAGAAAAGAGTTATAACAAAATTTACAAGATGTCCCGTCTGAAGCAGCAAAACCCAAGGATCAAGAGCTCTGATTCCAAATATTATGTATCCAGATAAAAAATAACACATAAACATAATAAAATATAGATCAAAATCTAGATAATAAGCCACTTTGAGGGGTTAGTCTCCCTTTACATTACATAAATGAAGAATTCTTGGATTATTAAAGTGGCAAGACCTCCTTGGTGTATATAGGAGTCTAAAGGGTCAACATATAATTAGGGCCTACATAGAAATACTAATATAAGGGCTCAACGATAAAACAAATGGGATTCTATGGGGCACAAATATGGGGGTTACACTAGTATTACATGGATCTAATAGTAAAAATATTTGGCCAAATCATGTGAAGCAAAATTAAAGTGATTATTTTTAAACAAATTATGGTCTTAGAGGTTTATAGATGTATCATCATTTGATGCACAATTAACCTATAATTAGGCATTAAGACATGTTCATCCCATCAATCAAATTAAGGAAGAATTAGACAGAAAAAATTGGGAACATGTTGCATGGATGCATTATATGGCCTTGAAATTCATTTTAGGCCATATGAAACATACTTCCCATTCATGGGATGCGTTAGTATGGTTTAAACCATGTTTCAAGGCCATAAAAAATGCATATAAGACTAGGTCCCACTTTTCCAAAAATGTAGTGCCAAAGGATTTTAAAAAATGTAGCAAGAAAGTCTCAATTTGATTTTGCTATGGTAAAATTGAGAAAAATTGAATTTCCACATCAGCAGACAACTTGGATGCAGTTAACTTGAGTGACATGGCCCTTATAACTTAGTTAGCCTAGTAAATTCAAGTTAGAGGGCTTCGAGTTCAGTTAAGCATGTGTGACTGCTAATTTGTAACAATCAAGGTCTTTCAAGTTGTTTTCAATTCAACTAGTTCTAACTATTGAAGGAACTAGTGGAAGGTCAATTGTGCAACAAGATAACAGTCTAACTCAATGATCATTGATTTAATTGATCAATCAACCCAAAATATCTAGTTCATTCAAATAATTTGAGTTCCCCAGCTATGGTGGAGATTCCAATGTAGTGTAACCTCAGTTGTAGACTAGTCTTGAGTGTATAGGTGTTGCATGGAACTGGATGAGAAACCTTGGGAATTGCACAATGAATTAGGGGAAAATTCCTAAATGATAGGGGTCTCATTCCTTAGGAATTATGCAATGAAATAGGGGATCATGCAGAGGTAGAAATTGAATAAGTCTGGGTCCGAGCTTCTCATTGAGTAGAGAGAAAGGTTATTCCTTTACAGGCTGAGCTCAGATTGAGCTAGCAATTGTAATACAATCTCCATTCAATTGATTAATGCAAGCAGGCTTGAGGGATTTTTAGCAGTTGATTTCCCCTAGAAATATATTTTTCATGTGTGTGATTCATTATTGCATGTCTCAGGTTATTGTTCTAAATTGTGAATTAATTTCCGCAAAGCAGTAAAGTAGAATTATGTCTCTTGATTTGGACTAAAATTTCTTGAGAAATTGCAATTCTACACCATAAATTCTACAAAGGATGAGGAAGGCATTGGTTTTTTATATGTTATGATGCAAGGGAGCAATCTGGCAACTAAGTGGGTAGTTAGATGTCTATAAGGTACTTCTAAATAGCAAGTTTGTTGCAACATAGATTACTTTCAGCTCAGAATATTGGTAAAAGTAGCGGTCCATTTGAATCAATGTTATATTTAAAGGTGGAGTATCACTTGTATCATAATATTTCCCTGAGAAAATAATATTGGCAATAATTACTGAAATATTTCATCTTTTGAAAATATTGTGATACATTTAAAATATCCCAAATTATATATCACTTATCAATGGAATTTATCACCTTGCCTGTAACAATCTTACTTTATAACTATATCCTTGATATTCTAACCCTAATTTTGCAAAAGTGAGTTAGTGAATTGAGCTTTGAGTATATTGTGATCATTTTCCATCAAACAAGCAAGGGGAAATTCATTGTTTTCATTTCCATCAACCAACAATTGTGTAGCAAGGATTTACTCCAATCTACTACATTTGTATTCCTGCGTATGTAAAAACAATTATGCTTGTATTTTCCTTTCTTTTTAAGATTTAGTATAAAATTTTCAATGTCCATAAGATATAACTATTCTTCTTCTTTTTCAATGGGAAACTTAACACTTATTGCACTGTTATATTGTAATTGCAACATTCTTTTGTGTTGATTAAGCCATTTTCTTGTGCATAAGTTTCATTATGTTCCTAAAAAATGCTAAAGCCATTGTACCAAATTTGGGAGTATAGTGAAACATATGAGGGCCATAATCAAATGAGTTGAGGTGCAATTTATGTGCAATGGAAATGTTTGGCAAAATCAACTACTTGAAATACCACCTTGCCAAAATCCAAGGGTATGAAGTGGATATTTTCCATGTATGTACCCTAGAAGTTGTCCATATCAATCAATTATTGATATTTCTAGGGAGAGAGATCAAAAGGATGGAATGAAGCTCAATATTTCAAATAAAGCAACAAGAAGCATGAGAATATTGTACAAGATTCTACTAGGCGGGGAAACCAAATCCTCACTAGACCTTCCACAATGACTTGGGAATCCTCAAAATTCTCTATGCCAAGGTCGATGCCTAGGGTAAAACCTTTTATTTGATCAATAATTAAAAAAAAGGAGAAGGAGGAGGCCAACAAGCTTGTGGAAAAATCTTTCCTATAGAGTGACATTTCTTTCAACATTTCCAAGAACAAACTATTTTACTAATCCTTGTTTGAAGCCACTACTATTATTGGTTTGAGGTACAAGGGCCCTTCCTATAATGACTTGAGAGGACCTCTCCTTCAAGGGGAAAGGACTAATTACACTAAAAAACGGTTGAGTTTATGGAATTATGGGAGATTATCAAATGCACCATTATGTTAGATGGATGGAGAAATGGGAAGGGAAAGTCCATGCTCAATTTCTTGGTTCATTCCCGTGGGGGATTTTTTTTATCAAATCTATTGATGTATCTACATGTGTTAAAGATGCATAGTTACTACGTCAAATTTTGGATGAGTTCATCCTAAATACAGGTATATAATATGTTGCCCAAGTCATTACAAACAATATTGCTAATTATGTTGTTGTTAGGAAGTTGGTTATGGAGATGTATCAAAGCTTGTATTGTGCTCCTTGTGTCATCCATTAGATTTATTTTATATTAGAGAACATGTTAAATTTTTCTTGGATCAAGGAAATTGTTGATTCTTACACTCATGAGACAATTCAAAGGGAACACAAATTTTCTTCCTCCCATAATCACATGTTTTGACACTAGCTTCATCTCTCTTCAATTTCTCCATATTCATTTGTTATATTTTGCAGAGGATTTTTATTTGAAATGAGAGGTGTGCTTGTGTCTACAACAATAAAGCTGTAATAGTCCTGGTTAAAAAATCCTTGTAATAAATTTAATAAAGGAAAAATAAGACCAAGGTCATGGGACACATATTCCAAGCTAAATGGTGGGCACAAAAACATAGTGATGGGGATCACTAGTGATTAATAAATGGCTATGGAAATTGGAAAAGGAAATGGAAATGGAAAAGTGGCATGTATTGGCATTTATTTATGAAAATAATGGAAAATAGGAGAAAAGGAAGGTGAAAGGTCACAAAATTTCATGTGAGGCAAATTGAAGGAAAATAAAGGAATATGAAGAAAAATAGAGGCCTCAATGATAAAAAGGCTTATGACGACCAGTTCACATCTTTTGTTAGTTTAGTCTTTGGCACTCTCATTCTATTCTTTATCTCTCTCTCATACTCTTTTCTAAGGAAGGGTTTGAAAGTGGAATCCATCAAACCTTGAAATGTGGAAGGTGCATTAGTAAGGCCCAAAGGCATGACCAAAAATTCATAATGAACTTCATGAGTTCTGAATGTTGTTTTGAGAATGCCTTCTATCTTCATTCTAATTTGATGATATCCTGAAAGAATATCCACCTTGTTCAAGTAAATTGCTCCATGTAGTTCATCCAACAATTCATAAATGACATGAATGGGAAATTTATCTTTCATAGTGAGATTATTGAGCTCTCTATAATCCAGACACACACACTATGATCCATCCTTCTTGTGCACTAGTACTACTGGGGAAGAGAAAGAACTTTGGCTTGGTTGAATTATACCCTCCTCCAGCATTTATGCAACCATACATACAATTTCACTCTTCTGGGCATACTGGTATATGTAAGGTATGATGTTTGGGGGAACACTTCCTAGAATTAAGTGAATAGAATGATCATGATCATGAATAGGTGGGAGACCTTTGGGAGTCTCAAATGCCTTGGAATGATTATCAAGGTATCTTTGGAGATTTGGAGAAATGGAATACTTGGATGTTTGAATATCTAGTGAACATAATTGTGCAATTAACCCTTATTTTTCCTTCTTCAAAATCTTTGTCATGCCATTAGAGCTACTTATCTTCCTGGGTTTTCTTGTGATACCCCTTAATTGAGTTTCCTTTCCTTCGCAGAAATATTTCTTCAAAATTAAAAGTTATCATCCCCAAAGATTGTAACCATTAGACTTATAATACAACATCAACACCATCCATTGGAATGGAACACATTGGAATATTCAAGACATATTCCCCCATGGTTAGATTGATATTATGACACTTCCATGAGAAATTTATAGTCCTCCATTTGCAACCATCACTTGACACTCTGGTTCTAGATATAGAAAGCTATTCAAAACCTTGTCTATCTTACAATGAATAAAATTATGGTTACTACCTAAATCAATAAACACTATTATCTTTTTCTTCTTAATATATCCTTCTATCTTGAGAGTTTGAGGAGTGGTAATTCCCACCATTTCATTACAAGACATGATCAGATTCATTTCTTCTTTTCCAACCCCCAGGGCTAGTTCCTGGTGTATATATTCTACTTTTGATGTTTCTTGTTCCTTTTCTTCCTCCTCTTCACAATATACGTAAAATAATATATTCTTAGCATGCTTATGACCTTTAGTGTATTTTCTATCACAACTCTAACAAAGTGCTTTTTCTCTTTTTTCCTCTAGTTTTTTTGGTGTCAACCTTGTAGTTTGTGGGAGGCTAGGAGTGACAACACTTTCATATTTATAGTTGTGAGTGGTATACCTCCTTGTCGCCATAATTTTTCTTTAAACTTTTCTTTCCACCCTGAATGCATTCTCCAATGACTTAGGTTCCTAAAGGAAAAACTCATGTTCGATGTTACATTTTAAATTTTTTATGAAGACATAAATCATATGCTCCTTTGGAATATCGGTTACCTTGATATTCAATCCTTGGAAGTCATCAATGTGCTCCCCAACTGTACCCTTTTGTTTCAAAATTATCAATCGTGTAAAGAAGATATTTCTCTTTGTATCCTAATAATGTGCTATCATTTCCTTCATAAAAAAGGTCCAAGTGACAAATGACTTATGAGAAAAAAGTCATTGATACCACAAAAACTGATTCTAAATATAAAGTTACAATGCATACCTTTTGTGTGTGTTGCACATTATGTAGATAAAAGAACTACTACATCTGTAGTATCCATGTTACCATATCCTTGCCATCAAAATTATTCATATCAATATTTAGAATATATTTGGTATTCAACCCAACGTTAGAGTCTCTAGAATCCGGGTAGCAAGAGGTGTCTCGGTAGCCCGCAGAACTGTAGCAATCTTTACTAAACTGAGCACAAAAATTATGGGACCACTTAACTGGAGGCTAAGCAAAGCAAGCACAACGCAACAATAGAAAGCCTTGATATTAGAACTTACTTCTTGGTCAAATTTGAAGATTATTGAACAACAGATCTGAAGCGGGTTTCTTCTCCTCAACCGAACATGCGCGCACAACTATGACCTCTCTCCACGGGTCTTCAAACGCCTTCGCCTTACAGTTCCAAGTTATTTTGGATGACAGAAACTGTCCTCAGAGAGGCGGCCCAGTAGGCTTTGATATTAATTCAAAGATCAAAATTACAAAGCTTGAAAGATTACAATACAAGATCAAGATCAAGAAGCACTCCGTCCAATCTTGTGGGCTTCTTTCCATTGATCTCTCTTTTACAACTTCCTAAAGGAATCTAAATCTATCTAAGATATGACACAAAGGGGAAATAATTGAGGGTCTTATCGACATTTCCTTTAACCAACGATGTCTACTCAATCTTTCCAGTATAATAATTCTACCAGTATCCTTTTGGACTTCGGTCAGAATCATAATCATCGTTATCAAAAGACAGTTGTCTTTCAAAGGCCTTTTGCTCAAGAATCTTGAGGTAGTTGTATTCCATCATGTTTGAGTACTCTTTGTCCCAATTGATATCATGCAGATCCTGTGCATCTGCATATATGTCCTGAAAAGTAGATTCCTCAATTTTACCTTTTCCTTTGGCATCTGTTGATACTGTTTCATTGTCGTTTAGAGATGCTTTTGATGTTTGTCCTTGGTTCGGATTTACTTTTATTTTGTGGAGGTTCTGTTGTTGTGGGGTAAACATCACTTCTTTCTTTTCCCACTTGTTTAGAAAAGGTACTGGGCTGATATCAATATCTAGAAAGGAATCTTTAAAAACTTTCCTGAACGCGGGAGAAGGCTGAACTGCCAACTCAATACCATCTAGAAGCTCCCACTTAAAGATCTGAAACATGTTAGTGGAAGTTTCAATTGCATGTTGGACCCATAATCTACAATTTTCATTAATGTATGCTTTTGATTGCCATCCCATTTCAAAAATCATTGAAGTACAGATTTTGTTTGATAGCAGTAAACTAATAATATGAACTACATGATTATTCCAGTTTCCTGAAATAATGCTTATTGTGATTAGTGTTGTTTGATGAACCATGAATCTTAAAACTTTTGGTTCGCCTTGTAGTTCATCCAATTGCTGTAAAACTTGTCGCTTCTCTGTTAATTTCAACATCCCAAATTCTTTGAACCAAAGAGCCAGTTGTTTAATCCTTTCGATATTATTACTGGTCTTGATTTCTCCTGTTATCTCATGACAGAAAACCTGTGAAAAAGGATTTGGAGAAATACTTTCTCTTAATTGTAAACTCTGGTAATCCCAAGGAGATGAGAAAGTCCTTAGATATTGCAAGGTTCTCTGGACACACTGAGATGTCCTAGTAGATGGCTTTTTCTTGAAAAATCCTTCTTTAATCTCCCAATCAGCAAAATTTTCAAAAAATTCATATTGGGGAAAGGTGTCACTGGGGGCATAGTTTTCATCAAATCTTTGGAGAAAGATGCTTCAAGTTCCTCAAAAATATCAAGAATTTTTAATGACGAAATATATTTTTCTAAGTTTGCTTTAATTGGAATAGCTTCTAAATCCAACATTTGAGCTCCTGTATATATGATTAGAGCAAATTCTACTCCTCCAATTAGTTGATAATAATTTAGTGCTTTGAGGGTCCATATCATATTGTCAGTGAATTGAGAAGACCATAGATATGACAAACTTTTGAAATAAATCTTTACCTTCATGTTGGGCAAAGGTTATACCTTTACCAAATCAGCATCTAGGCCTAAAGACATACCAACATTTTTAGACTACCATGCTTGGCATCTTTGAATCCACTAATTCCTCCTCAGACACAGACCCACAATTTTCTTGATTTCTTCTGTCAAATGATTCGCATGGATTTCAAGAAGCCTGAATCTGTCTACAAATGTGCTGAAATTATCATCTTGGGGGCCTTTTCCTGGTATTATAAAGAAATTTCCTGGTGTTGTGACAAAAGCTTTATTCATATCTCTAGTTAAAGAATCTGCTAAAAAATTAGAATTGCCTGGTATCCATTCAACATCAAAATCAAATTGTTGAAACCAAATCTGCCATGAGAGCAATCTTCCTCTAGCAAGCTGTCTTGAAATTTTGGCAAACAAGAAATACTTGAAGTTCATAGAATCAGTCCTTATAAGAAACTTTACTGGTGCCAGATATAGTTCAAATTTTTGTATCCCATTAAAAATTGCTAAAGTTTCTTTTTCGGAAATAAAATAATTCTTTTGACTATGAGAGAATTCACGTGAGGCATATGCACAAAGTTTTTCTTCTTCATTCTCCCTTTTCTCAAAAAGAATTGCTACCCAAAAACTATCAGAAGCATCAGTTTGTAAAATCAGAATTCCATCACCTGGTGGTTGTAATTTTGGAAGTTGCCGACATTCTAATTTAAGCTCTTTAACTGCTGCAGTAGCTTTTGCTGACCATCCTTCTCTGAGATGTTTTATAATTGGGGCTGTTTTTTCGGACAACCTGGGAATATATCTATGAACATAATTTAAGACACCTAAAAATCTTTGAATTGTTTTAGTGTATTTTAATTCATTTGGAAACTGAGACAGTTTAGTAAGAACATGGGGCTGCATTTGTATTTGTCCATTAACGGAATTGATCCCCAAAAAGTATATACTATCTTGAAACAAAACCATTTTCTTTTCTGAAAGGACTATACCATGATTTTGAACTTCACTCAGAAAAATCTCTAAATGCTTGAGATGTGTTTCAAGATCTGGGCTATGTATAAGAATATTATCTATATATGTTACAATAAAATCATAATTTCCAAAAACAAAATCCATTCTTCTTTGGAAGAATGAAGGGGAATTTTTTAGGCTGAAGGGTACCACCTTCCACTGGTCAAAACCTGTAGGCCATGTGAAGGTAGTTTTATGCCTATCTTCTTCTTGGATCTGTATCTGATAGTATCCAGACTTCATGTCAAACTTACTGGATACTTTATTGTTTTGAATCTTTTGCATAATAGTTTCTGGTCTTGGCAAAGGGTAATGAAAACCCTGAGTGATAGCATTCAGAGGTTTGTAGTTAATTACCATTCTAGGCTTACCTCTGACTATTTCTAAATGGTTTCTAACCAGAAATGCTGAACAAGAGTAATGAGACATACTAGGTTCAATAAGCTTCATACTTAGCAGCTCACTTATCTATCTCTTGATTTCTTGTTCATCTGTGGGGGTGCATGGAATTAGTTTTCCTTTGACTCCATTATCATGTCACTATTTCTTGCTTTGGGCTTTCTACTGTCCAGAATTGCTGAGGATTGTTTGAGCAACTTTCTAACAATTTATCATGCATAGAAATCTGCTCAGCAGACCAATTTTGATCATGCATGCCTTTTGTTTGTTCTTTAACTCCATTCTTTTTTCATATAATTGTAAAATTTCTTGCCAATTATTGGAGTCTTTAAGAGGTTTTCTTGCTCCTACTTTCTTTTGACTATTTTCTTTTCGTGACTCAGAATTTGCCATAAATAATCTAGGCACCAAAATAGCCTTCTTTTTTAAATTGATTATCAACTTATATTTGTTGATAGTGACTAGGAGCACAAAGTTAATAAAAGGCATGCCAAGCATTAAACTGGCAGATGGATCAAAATGTTGAATAGCAGAAGTTGGGGGGAATATTGTAAAAATTTCTGCTATTCAGCATTTTGATCCATATGCCAGTTTAATGCTTGGCATGCCTTTATTAACTCTTTGCTCCCAGTCACTATCAGCAAAGATAAGCTGATAATCTATTTAAAAAAGAAGGTTATTGTTGTGCCTAGATTATCTATGGCAAATTCTGAGGCACGAAAAAAAAGTAGTCAAAATAAACTAGGAGCAAGAAAACCTCTTAAAGACTCCAATAATTGGCAAGAAGTTTTACAATTATATGAAAAAAGAATGGAGTTAAAGAACAAACAAAAGGCATGCATTGATCAAAATTGGTCCGTTGAGCAAATTTCTATGCATGATAAATTGTTAGAAAGTTGCTCAAACAATCCTTAGCAATTCTGGACAGTAGAAAGCCCAAAGCAAGAAATAGTGACTCTACATGATAATGGAGTCAAAGGAAAACTAATTCCATGCACCCCCACAGATGAACAAGAAATCAAGAGACAGATAAGTGAGCTGCTAAGTATGAATCTTATTGAACCTAGTATGTCTCATTACTCTTGTTTAGTGTTTCTGGTTAGAAACCATTCAGAAATAGTCAGAGGTAAGCCTAGAATGGTAATTAACTACAAACCTTTGAATGCTATCACTTAGGGTTTTCATTACCCTTTGCTGAGACCAGAAACTATTATGAAAAAGATTCAAAACAGAAAGTATTTGTTAAACACACATGGGTGGCGATAGAATATGAAAGATAAAACATGAGAGTACAATTTTTATTAACAAGAGATATACATTTATAGTACATTATGTGACCGTTGGGTTCCACATCCAAAGGTCTCTTAGACTCCTTTTGTCTATTCGGCTTCCACACTAACCCATTGAGGATTAGGTGTCCAACATTCCCCCCCTTAATCCGAAGGGTTATGTATGAGTCCAAGAAGAGAGCTGTAATACAAAATGTGCAAAAATGCATGGCAACACTAGGCTGAATGTGCTCTCTGAAATGTTGGTATAAAGGGTAGTGGTTTAAGGATGACCACCAACACTGGAACGCTTAGTGCAGTTCCCGGAACTCTTCCAAAACTGGCAAGAAGCTGAAGTCTTCTGCTAGAGGAAGTGCTCCTATTATTTTAAAGAGGGAAACCTTCAAACAATAAAGGGAGGTCTCACCCCGCATAAAAGGGAGAACTTCAACCTGAAAAGGGAAGTCTCAACCTGTGATGGTTTAAGGATGACCAACAACTCTGGAATGCTTAATGCAATTCCTGGAACTCTTCCAAAACTGGCGAGAAGATGAAGTCTTATACTAGAGGAAGTGTTCTCAATTTTGTTCCTAGAATTCTTCCGAAACTGGCAGGAAGCTGAAGTATTCTGCTAGAGGAAGTGTCCCAGATTACCAATTGAAGGTCTTTGTCTTTGGCTACAACTCTGAAACTGGTGTGGCAGGTTGTGGCTCAGGCTCACTTGATGTGACTTTGAAGCTTGTACATGACCATCATTTCCCCCCCTGTCAGATACAAGGTGAGATGATGGAGAAAACTCAACTGCAAGATTGTTCAATACTCTGGAACAAGTTCTGACATGTGATTGGAATATCTTCTTGGTTGTTGATGCCCATTGCCAAGAAGTGATCCATCCAAGATGAATCTTTGTTCTTGCAGGATGTTTATTTCTGAAGCATTTGTGTGAAGAATGGGTGGTTTTATGACAGTGCTTACATGGATGAAGATCAAAATAGTGATCTTCCATATGGCCAACTCAGTCATAGTGTTGACATTTCACAATCTGCTGTTGTTTTTGTTGTTGCTGTGGAAGAGGGGCAGAGTCTAGAACAACTGGAGGTGAACTGTCATGAGGAGCAGGTGAACTGTCATGAATGAATCTAACACTCTGAAACTGAATGGGCTTGGCATAGTCTGGAATATGAAAGGAAAAGTCCTTGTCATATCCAACACCAGTTTTGTGCTTGTTGTGGACAAGCTGTTCCCAAGGTCTGATGATGGGCTTGGGAAGTGCAGACCGAGTTTCTGCATCTGCATGTACAATTTCTGCTTTATTGGGCACTGGATCTGAATGAAATTTAACAATATTATCTTGCTGTTTATGGGAGTCTGTTTCATTGTTCTGAACAGAAACAGGTTCAGAATGATGACTCCTCTGTTTTAATTCTTCTTGCTATAGCTGAGTTTCGAGCTGTAAAAATTCTATCTTCTCTTGTGCATTTTGTAGATAGACCTGAATGTCTAAAAGAGAGGCTTTGCTAATTTTAACTGTGTTGTCAGTAGTAGAACTGATTAGAGTTTTCAGTAACTCTAATAAGCCATGAATTTTCACCATTATTCAACCAACTCAAGACCTCAAAAAATGACCACAAATGTACTTGTAAGGGTAGATAGCTAGCAACTTACAATTTTTTTTTTTAAATGCTGCTACACAAACTTCTACAATGAATTGGTTAGATATGCATATAAGGAGCAACAACTATGGCATCCAATAGCTCTGACCACACGAACGCATAGGCAATTTGGAAGACAACATTTAATTAACCCAACACCATAGTCTTCAACGCACAATTTTAATTGAATTCACCATTTCAAACTTTTATATTCCTTTGACCAGTGTACATATATGACTCATGCATACAATGTAGAGGGACTGAACTTCAATGCTCTTCAAACACAAATTATTTGCAAGAATTAGAGGTGTTACCCATAGAGATGAACTGACTAACTTATACCACGAGCATGCCAACCCTACGTAGCTGCATTGTAGACGTATTCTATTATATCTTCAACCAAAGTTGTATTTATAATACAATCCTTTTATTTTTCTTCTCCAGCATCTATCTCTGGAACCACAAGTAATAGTGCAGCTCCACTCCAGCTATATGGAGAACGAACAACTTAAAATGTTTCGACGGTTGGAAAGGGCATAAGTAGTCTTCAAGAATTATTCAAATGTGTGGTGTAAATTTGCATTACTATCTCTATGTTTAACAGTTTGGCTTCCATCTACAACAAACCCTTCGTTTTTGTCTGCTTAAGAGCAACACCGTGGTAAGTGTAGTTGTGGACTCGATTTTAGACTTTCTCTTTCAAATCAACACCAGAACGACAGAGACTAGCAGCATTATTTGCATTAGCATCTCCGACAGCTTTTGCCCTTGCCAGTGCCCTCATAGTGCGCGCAGCAACTCGCAGGGACTTGCATTAAATATGCGCGCCACCAACTTGTTTTTCATCAATATACCGGTTTTATACAGGTTTTCATCAATATATACCTAAATATACCTTTTGTGCATTAAAATTATATTGTAGTCAGCGAGAATGCGTCTTTATTTCAACATCTGGGCAGTGAAGACGAGATACTGCTGGTCGAGAGCTATTCCCCACCTCTCCTCGATCTTCGCCTGAACTCAAACGACAATAGAGATGGTCACTGTTGCTTCCCCTACCCTTGCCAATCCATGTCGACACCGAACCAACCTTCTTCGGTGGAATAAGGATTGAAAACCTTAGTAGACGGTGCATAAATCGATCTTGGATGCTTCTGTCCAATCAGCTCGTGCTTTGCAAATCAGAAGGCACACAACCATTCGTAAGGCGAGTAGAGATCCCCAATTCAGAGACCTCGCACCTCCCAACAATAAGTAATCATATTCACATGCAAGATTTATAAAGAATCCAACCACGACGAGATGGCAAACATAATGCAATTAACCGTTTCTTATTCTATAAAGAGCACGATTTTAAATAGAAAATTCAGAACTCATCTCAGCATTGGGGTATAGCGACTGGCGCCGAATAGGGAGTGTGTGATAACTAATTCGCCATGGTTCAAACTAAGTGGTTGCAGCTGGTAACTCATGCATAAAGCTCACAATAAATGGAACACACAACAAAAGAATTTTATGCCACATCATACTACAATCAAGATATATGTGCAACTCAATACCATTCGCATAGGAAGAAATAGCACCTAAGGCTTAAACTGTCCGTCCGCTTGCTGTCTCAATGAGAAGCGCATAGCATACTTTGTCTTCCCAAAGGAGGATAATGAATTGTGTTTGGTACCTGGTGATGAGCTGCGTTTGCGTTACTTTGGGGATGCATTGTAGTCAGAGAAGAATATGAAATCGGCATAAAAACGCATTAAACACAGTTCTGACAAATGCTCTGTTCTGAAAAATGAAGTTATACGGCAAAGGTGAGCAGTGCAGCATTAAACACAGTTCTGAAAAATGCAGTCATATGGCAGCGTGGCCTAGGAGGAGAGGCATTCGAATATCAACAGACAATTCTTAGGAGGTAGCACTGGGCAATACAAGAATAGTAATGAACATCAGATTATATGAAATAGCGTCAGGGCAGCGCAGTGTTATATGTATCAGGATTATAAAAAACCGGTCAGAGAAGAGCAGATACCAGCCGCAGTATTAACAGGTTGCAGCTAAAATTTAGTTGAGGAAATATTCATGAGAAAATATTCATGAAATTCATGGCAGAAATAACCTACATAGAAAGGCCATAAAACAAAGGGCTCAAATTAATTATGCAGGGCAGGAATACACCTGCTCTGATACCATGTTAAACACACATGGGCAACGATAGAATATGAAATATAAAACATGAGAGTACATTTTTTATTAACAAGAGATATACATTTATAGTACATTATGTGACCGTTGGGTTCCACATCCCAAGGTCTCTTAGACTCCTTTTGTCTATTCGGCTTCCACACTAACCCATTGAGGATTAGGTGTCCAATAGTATTTAACAAGTTTGACATGAAGTCTGGATACTATCAGATACAGATCCAAGAAGAAGATAATCATAAAATTGCCTTCACATGCCTTGCAGGTTTTTACCAGTGGAAGGTGGTACCCTTCGGCCTAAAAAATTCCCCCGCATTCTTCCAAAGAAGAATGGATTATATTTTTGGAAAGTATGATTTTATTGTAACATATATAGATGATATTCTTGTACATAACCCAGATCTTGAAACACATCTCAAGCATTTAGAGATTTTTCTGGGTGAAGTTCAAAATCATGGTATAGTCCTTTCAGAAAAGAAAATGGTTTTGTTTCAAGATAGTATAGACATTTTGGGATCAATGTCGTTAATGAACAAATACAAATGCAGCCCCATGTTCTTACTAAACTGTCTCAGTTTCTAGATGAATTAAAAGACACTAAAACAATTCAGAGATTTTTAGGTGTCTTAAATTATGTTCACAGATATATTCCCAGGTTGTCCGAAAAAACAGCCCCAATCAGAAAACATCTCAGAGAAGGATGGTTAGTAGAAGCTATTGCAGTAGTTAAAGAGCTTAAATCAGAATGTCAGCAACTTCCAAAATTACAACCACTAGGTGACGGACTTCTGATTTTACAAACTGATGCTTCTAATAGTTTTTGGGTAGCAGTTCTTTTTGAGAAAAGGGAGAATGAAGAAGGAAAGGAAGAAGAAAAACTGTGTGCATATGCCTCAGGTGAATTCTCTCCTAGTCAAAAGAATTATTTTATTGCTGAAAAACTTTAGCAATTTTTAATGGGATATAGAAATTTGTACTATATCTGGCACCAGTAAAGTTTCTTATAAAGATTGATTCTATGAACTTCAAGTATTTCTTGTCTGCCAAAATTTCAAGACAGCTTGCTAGAGGAAGATTGCTCTCATGGCAGATTTGGTTTCAACAATTTTATTTTGATGTTGAATGGATACCAGACAATTGTAATTTTTTAGCAGATTCTTTAACTAGAGATATGAATAAAGCTTTTGTCACAACACCAGGAAATTTTTTTATAATACCAGGAAAAGGCCCCCAAGATGATAATTTCAGCACAATTGTAGACAGATTCAGGCTTCTTGAAAGCCATGTGAATCATTTGATAGAAGAAATCAAGAAAATTATGGGTCTGCGTCTGAGGAGGAATCAGTGGATTCGAATATGCCAAACATGGCAGTCTAAAACTGTTGGTATGTCTTTAGGCCTAGACACTGATTTGGTAAAGGTATACCCTTTGCCCAACATGAAGGTAAAGATTTATTTCAAAAGTTTGTTAGATCTATGGTCTTCTCAATTCACTAACAATATGATATGGATCCTCAAAGCACTAAATTATTATCAGCTAATTGGAGGAATAGACTTTGCTCTAAGCATATATACAGGAGCTCAAATGTTGGATTTAGAAGCTATTCCAATTAAAGCAGACTTAGAAAAATATTTTTTGTCATTAAAAATTCCTGATATTTTTGAGGAAATTGAAGCATCTTTTCTCCAAAGATTTGACGAAAACTATGCTCCCGGTGACACTTTTCCCCAATATGAAATTTTTGAAAATTTTTCTGATTGGGAGATTAAAGAAGGATTCTGCAAGAAAAATCCATCTACTAGGACATCTCAGTGCATCCAAAGAACCCTGCAATATCTAAGGACTTTCTCATCTCCTTGGGATTACCAAAGTTTACAATTAAGAGAAAGTATTTCTCCAAATCCTTTTTCACAGGTTTTTTGTCATGAGATAATAGGAGAAATCAAGACCAGTAATAATATTGAAAGGATTAAACAGCTGACTCTTTGGTTCAAAGAATTTGGGATGTTGAAATTAACAGAGAAGCGACAAGTTTTACAACAATTGGATGAACTACACGCGAACCAAAAGTTTTAAGATTCATGGTTAATCAAACAACGCTAATCACAATAATCATTATTTTAGGAAACTTGAATAATAATGTAGTTCATATTATTAGTTTACTGTTGTCAAACAAAATTTGTACTTCAATGATTTTTGAAATGGGATGGAAATAAAAAGCATACATTAATGAAAAATGTAGATTATGGGTCCAACATGCAATTGAAACTTCCACTAACATGTTTCAGATCTTTAAGTGGGAGCTTCTAGATGGTATTGAGTTGGCAATTTAGCCTTCTCCCTCATTCAGGAAAGATTTTAAAGATTCCTTTCTAGATATTGATATAAGCCCAGTACCTTTTCTAAATAAGTGGGAAAAGCAAGAAGTGATGTTTACCCCACAACAAAAAAACCTCCACAAAATAAAAGTAAATCCAGACCAAGGATGAACATCAAAAGCATCTCTAAACGACAACGAAACAATATCAACAGATGCCAAAGGAAAAGGTAAAATTGAGGAATCTACTTTTCATGACATATATGCAGATGCATGGGATCCGCATGATATGAATTGGGACAAAGAATACTCAAAGATGATGGAATACGACTACCTCAAGATGCTTGGGCAAAAGGCCTTTGAAAGACAACTGTCTTCTGATGACGATGATTATGATTCTGATCGAAGTCCGAAAGGATACTGGTAGAATTATTGTACTAGAAAGATTGAGTAGACACCGTCGGTTAAAGGAAATGCCGACATAACCGTCAATTATTTCCCCTTTGTGTCATATCTTAGATAGGTTTAGATTCCTTTAGGAAGTTATAAAAGAGAGATAAATGGAAAGAAGCCCATAAGGTTGGACAGAGTGCTTCTTGATCTTGATCTTGTATTGTAATCTTTCAAGCTTTGTAATTTTGATCTTTGAATTAATATCGAAGCCTACTGGGCCGCTTGTCTAAGGACAGTTTCTGTCATCCAAAAGAACTCGGAACTGTAAGGCGAAGGCGTTTGAAGACTCGTGGAGAGAGGTCATAGTTGCACGCGCATGTTCGGTTGAGGAGAAGAAACTCGCTTCAGATTTGTTGTTCAATAATCTTCGAATTTGATCAAGAAGTAGGTTCTAATTTCAAGGCTTTCTATTGTTGCGTTGTGCTTGCTTTTCTTAGCCTCCAATTAAGTGGTCCCATAATTTGTGTGCTCAGTTTAGTAAAGCTTGCTACAGTGCTGCTACAGTTCTGCGTGCTACCTAGTCGCCTCTTGCTACCCAGTTGCCTCTTGGTATCAGAGCCTCGTTCAAATCTTCAGTCTATAAAGTATAGACAGAGTCTAAAGCCAGCCAAGAAGCCTTCGAAAAGTTTTTGTTATACAATAGCTGATTAGATAAACGTTGCTTTAGTCAATCTCTGGTCTAGTTTATATTAAAATCATGTCAAACTTCTTAATATCATTCTCTAATATAGATAGACGCACTATTTCTGAAGTCGATTCGCGTTCAATAGAAAGTGATCATGTTGAACATGAAAGAGTCGACGATCCCGAGAGCTGGAACCCACCTGTTTTGAGTTCAAAAGAAATTTATCAGGTTCCATCTATGTTTAGTCTATCACGAAAAAATTGGTTGAAAGAAGTTGAATTGAAAATTAAGATTTCTGGTCCTTCTGTACAAATAGTTGGTTTGAGTTTATTTTCTGAAGATGAAATCAAAAAATTCAAAAAATATGTTCAAGATTTTTTTTTTTCTTATTTACATTTTGGAGGGATAAGGAGAGGTCTAGCCCCACTATTTCACCACGGACTCAATACTCCATGTATATCTGAAGTCTTTGACACCCATCACCAGAATTATGACCATGCTCTCATTGGAACCATATTAGGAAATTTATCCTCCGGTTGTCAGTATGGTACCATTTATCCAGACTATTCCATCAATTTGTTTGATGTTCATTTAAAATATTGTTGGAAATTATTAATTGGAGTCCAAGGTCCTGAGATGGTCGAAGATAGTGAATGTCTCTCTGTGTTAGTCTAAACATCTTTCCAACTCACAAACACTGTACATCCCAAGCTAAAGCAACCAGTGTTAAAAGATTGTGTAACCATAGGAGTCAGTAATGCTCAAGTGGAAGGTGTTCCTTATGACAAAGAAGCCCTTCCCAGTGACTGGTACATTCAGTATAAATCTTTAGCATCAACAGACACTCCAAGAAATAAAACAAGAAGAATGTCTGTAAGTGATGGTCGTGTCCGCATATTACCTGATAGATCTTCAATACCCAAACCAATATTTATGCCACAAAAGCATGTTTTACCAGCCATTTCAGAGTCTGAGCAACCATCAACCAGCAGTCGCAAGTCTTTTTCACGAAATGTATATAGTCATCCATCAAAAGAAACCACTGTATCTACTCCATCAGATCGGTTATATATTCCTGAAGAGAAGCCATTTCTTGCTGTAAATAAGATGTTCCGTACATATGTGTCTAATATCCCAACTGTAGAAGAATTCTAGTATGCCAATCATAGATACGTCAAAGGAGGAAAATGGCCACCAAAAACCAAGTATTTTACTTCTTCATCTTAGTCAAGACAACCACCCACAAGAGCTGATTGTGCACCACCCTTAGAACATAATTCCCTGAATCCTACTGATCTTGAACAGGTCTATCAGATAGGGAATTATCTCCCCACTTAGTGTGCACATGCTGAAGATGTCCTTGATGATTTAGGTCGGCAATCAGATTTGATTAAAGCAAATATTAGGCCGCTCTATGAAGAGCAACAGTCTGAGAAAGCCGAAAAGGAAGAGAGGAAGAGAAGAATACAGAAGAAAAGGGTCAAAGAAATTTCTAAATTAAGATTTGACATGAGCACTCCCAATTATTGGGATAGAGAAGAAGAGGAGGAAGACATAGAAGAAGCAATAACTACCACTAGTGCTAAAGAGTCAACCTCAAAAACCTCTGGAAAATTGACCAGGGCAAAGGAAGAAGCATACAAAGCCAAAAACAATTTTCTTCTAAGAAAGAAATTATGACTCTTGATCAAGCAGCTTCTAAATTCCCTTCCTCTATTTTACCTTCTATAAACAACCAGAATAAAGCTCATGTGTTGAAAGAAGTCTCTAAATACCCGCGTGTAGAAGAATATTTGTATGCTGCAAATTCTAGTGGGTATATTTTATATCTTGACAATTCATCCGATCTAGGAGAATCAATCCGGATATGGACTGGTGCTCTGTATCAGATGCAGGTCACCACAAAATTAGATAATTTTTCTATAATGGTCCTAGCCAAAAAAGGAATGGCCGGCATTGTATATGATTGGTGGATGGGACCATCCGATGAGGAAAGAAGAGCAGTCATGGAAGCAGGACTGGCCACTTTAGAACTTATGTTGAAAACACAATTTGTTCCAGAGCCAGTAGATGAGAAAAAACAACTGATAATAGACTTAAGCCGTATGGAACTAAAAGATTTAAAATATCTCGATCAGTTTGGTAAAGATTTCATGGCAAAAGTCTTTAAGGCAAATCTTTCTAATGACACTGCTCAAAAAATATCATTTTTGTCTAAACTTCCAGGTAATCTAGGAGATCTTATTATGAAATATCTAGATGTACAGAATAAGAAAATAGATCAAATATATTGGGTTGATCTTCTTTTCAGGTGTACAGAAAAGGTTAAGTATTTGTGCTGGCAAAAGAAAGCACACAATATTACACCTAGTTTAGATGTTTGCATAACAATGCTACCTTGGACACCCTTTAAAAGTAAGAAGAAAACAAAAAGGTATGGAAAATTTAGACCCAAAAGAGTCTCCAACCCAAGGAATCCTTTTCGAAAATTCAAATTTTTGAAAAAGAGAAAGAAACCAAGAAACAACAATTGTTGTTTCATTTGCAAACAAGAAGGCCATTTGCACGCAAATGTCCTAATAATTCCTCTTCCAAATTAAAAGCTTGTGTTGAGATCGAGGAATTCAAGGATGATTGGTCTTTAGTTGATTCAGAAGATGAAGTTTCTGATGTATATATCTTTATAGAAGCTTCAGAAGATGAAGATAATGGCCAAGCTATTGTACAAAAGATGAATATTTGTAATTATTGATCTAATGATGATGTTTCTGAAGAATTGCATTATAGTGATCAGTCAAATGAAAGTGAGATAGAAGAAACTGAAGACACCACCGATGTTTCAGATGGTGAGTCAAATTCTGAAAGCTTGCAACAAACAGGAAAGCAACCGATCACAGTCTTGCCCGAATTAAATTCTTTATGTCCTTATCAAAAGAATACTGCTACTTCTACAAGTTTCAAAATTCCCGAAAATAATAGAATTGAAGAGCAAACTCTATTAAAAAGGATCATTAAAACAAATAGTCTCATTTATATCCCAGTACAAGCCCAATTCAGAAATGAATGGATAAATGTTGATGCATTCATAGACACTGGAGGATCAAATAATCAGGCTAGGCCATCTTTGTTTAAATCTCTTTGGAAGCCACTACAAAATATTCTTGTGTATGAAACAATTGGGGGATCTGTTCAATTGACACATTATATGATTCACATTACTTTTGTTCTCATCACGAGTTTCGTGGAATACTTTATCACTATTAGGAAGCATTTCTTGTAGATTTTTTTTCAAACCTTCCATTTTTGCTTTTAAACCATACTTCAAACCTTCCATGTTCCCTTTTATTTTTAATTCTATACCATCCATCTTAACATTCATCATCACTTCCAATTCATTTTTAGTCTATCTTTGTGAGAGTGAAAATTGTTGCACTTGGTCCCATAATTTTGATATATCATGTTGCATTTCTTCTTCTTCATGTGTCATAGTAGAGCTTTCTAAGGGCTTAATGGGTGTAGTACTTTTTTTTGTTTGGGAGGCATTTTGGAATCAATTAATTATATCTATGCCTTACTATGCCCTTTCAATCACTTCAAACAAAAGTTATGTAAATTTAAAAATACACACTTTTTAAGTGCTTGATTTTGAGCTTGTTGATAAGGCTTCCTTGAAACTATTGTATCTCTATGATTTAGCCTCTTAAGATCTGAAATTCAATCCTAAGGTAGATCTCTATGTATTCTTTCCAACCCCATCAATTATACTGAGATTGGATTCTTCAAGGTAAAGTTATGCCAAATCTCCCACGATAGCCTGATTATGGAATGATTCAATAGAACAAACTTGTATGGGATGCCACATATCATTGTTTTAATCTTCATACCTGAAATTGATACCTAAAAACCTAAATTTTGTTCTATTTCAATCATCTTTTATGAAATTAAAATCCAATGCTCGAAGAGAAAGTTATGACAATTTTCCTTTGGACACCTATTTGAGATTGAATTCTGGAGCACACAAGAACCCTAACTTCCTTGCTTTATATCTTCAAAAATATAACGAACCAAGGTATGAAATTACATCCAAATGTTCATCGATATTTTTTCTTCACGTGGTAGAAATTTCATGGTTTGAAGCTTCATAGAAAAGAGTTATAACGAAACTTAAAAGATGTCCCGTCTAAAGCAGCAAAACCCAAGGATCAAGAGCTTTGATTCCAAATTTTATGTATCTAGATAAAAAATAGCACATAAAAATAATAAAATATAGATCAAAATCTAGATAATAAGCCACTTCAAGGGGTTAGTCTCCCTTTACATTACATAAATGAAGAATTCTTGGATGATTAAAGTGGAAAGACCTCCTTGGTGTATATGGGAGTCTAAAGGGTCAAAATATTATTAGGGCCTACATAGAAATACTAATATAAGGGCTCAATGATGAAAAAAAATGGGATTCTATGGGGCACAAATATGGGGGTTACACTAGTATTACAGGGATCTAACAGTAAAAATATTTGGTCAAATCATGTGAGGCAAAATGAAAGTGATTTTTTTAAACAAATTATGGTCTTAGAGGTTTATAGATGTATCATTATTTGATTCATAATTAACCTATAATTAGGCATTAAGACATGTGCATCCCATCAATCAAATTAAGGAAAAATTAGACAGAAAAAATTGGGAACATGTTGCATGGATGCATTCTATGGCCTTGAAATTCATTTTAGGCCATATGAAACATACTTCCCATACATGGGATGCATTAGTATGGTTTAAACCATGTTTCAAGGCCATAAAAAATGCATATAGCACTAGGTACCACTTTTCCAAAAATGTAGTTCCAAAGGATTTTGAAAAATGTAGCAAGAAATTCTCAATTTGATTTTGCTATGGTAAAATTGAGAAAAATTGAATTTCCACATCAGCAGACAACTTGGATGCAGTTAAATTGTGTGACATGGCCCTTATAACTTAGTTAGCTTAGTAAATTCGAGTTAGAGGGCTTGGAGTTTAGTTAAGCATGTGTGACTGCTAATTTGTAACAATCAAGGTCAATCACTTCAAGTTGTTTTAAATTCAACTAGTTATAACTGTTGAAGGAACTATTGGAAGGTCAGTTGTGCAACGAGATAACAGTCTAACTCAATGATCACCAAAATAGCTAGTTCATGCAAATAATTCGAGTTCCCCAGCTGTGGTGGAGATACCAATGCAGTGTAACCACAGTTGTAGATTAGTCTTGAGTGTATAGGTGTTGCATGCAACCGGATGAGAAACCTTGGGAATTGCACAATGAATTAGGGGAAAATTCCTAAATGATAGGGGTCTAATTCCTTAGGAATTATGCAAGGAAATATGGGATCATGCAAAGGCAGAAATTGACTAAGTCTGGGTCCGAGCTTCTCATTGAGTAGAGAGAAAGGTTATTCACTTGCAGGTTGAGCTCAGATTGAGCTATCAATTGTAATACAATCTATATTCATTTGATTAATTCAAGCAAGCTTAAGGGATTTTTAGCAGTTACTTTCCGCTAGAAAAAAATTTTGCATGTGTGTGATTCCTTATTGCATGTCTCAGATTGTTGTTCTAAATTGTGAATTAATTTCGGCGAAGCAGTAGAGTAGAATTATGTCTCTTGATTTGGACTAAAATTTTTTGAGCAATTGCCTACACCATAATTTCTACAAAGGATGAGGAAGGCGTTGGTTTTATATATGTTATGATGCAAGGGATGATTTTGGCAACTAAGTGGATAGTTAGATGTCTATAAGGTACTTCTAGATAGCAAGTTTGTTGCAACATAGATTACTTTCAGCTCAGAATATTGGTAAAAGTAGGGGTCCATTTGAATAAATGTTATATTTAATGGTGGAATATCACTTGTATCATAATATTTCCCTGAGAAAATAATATTGGCAATAATTACTTAAATATTTCATCTATTGAAAATATTGTGATACATTTAAAATATCCCGATTTTTTTATAAATATCATTTATCAATGGAATTTATCATCTTTCCTGTAACAATCTTATTTTATAACTATATCCTTGATATTCTAACCCTAATTTTGCAAAAGTGAGTTAGTGAATTGAGCATTGAGTATATTGTGATCATTTTCCATCAAACAAGCAAGGGGAAATTCATTGTTTTCATTTCCATCAACCAACAATTGTGTAGCAAGGATTTACTCCAATCTACTACATTTGTATTCTTGGGTATGTAGAAACAATTATGCTTGTATTTTCCTTTCTTTTTAAGATTTAGTATAACATTTTCAATGTCCATAAGATATAACTATTCTTTTTTTTTTAAATGGGAGACTTAACACTTATTGCACTGTTATATTGTAATTGCAACATTCTTTTGTGTTGATTAAGCCATTTTCTTGTGCATAAGTTTAATTATGTTCCTAAAAAATGCTAAAGCCATTGTACCAAATGTGGGAGTATAGTGAAACATATGAGGGCCATAATCAAATGAGGTTGAAGTGAAATTTATGTGCAATGGAAATGTTTGGCAAAATCAACTACTTGAAATACCACCTTGCCAAAATCCAAGGGTATGAAGTGGATATTTTCCATGTATGTACCCCAGAAGTTGTCCATATCAATCAATTCTTGATAAGGGAAAGAGATCAAAAGGATGGATTGAAGCTCAAGATTGCAAATCAATCAACAAGAAGCATGAGAATATTGTACAAGATTCTCATAGGTGGGGAAAACCAAATCCTCGTTAACCTTCCACAATGACTTGGGAATCCTCAAAATTCTCTATGCCAAGGTTGATGCCTAGGGTAAAACCTTTTATTTGATCAATAACTAAAAAAAGGAGAAGGAGGAGGCCAAAAAGCTTGTGGCAAAATATTTCCTATAGAGTGACGTTTCTTTCAACATTTCCAAGAACAAACTATTTTACTAATCCTTGTTTGAAGCCACTACTATTATTGGTTTGAGGTACAAGGGCCCTTCCTATAATGACTTGATAGGGCCTCTCCTTCAAGGGGAAAGGACTAATTACACTAAAAAATGGTTGAGTTTATGGAATCATGGGAGATTATCAGATGCACCATTATGTTAGATGGATGGACGTCAAATGGGAAGGGAAAGTCAATTCTCAATTTCTTGGTTCATTCTCGCAGGGGAAAATGTTTATCAAATCTACTTATGTATCGACATATGTTAAATATGCATAGTTACTACGTCAAATTTTGGATGAGTTCATCCTAAATACAGGTATATAATTGTTGCCCAAGTCATTACAAACAATATTGCTAATTATGTTGTTGTTAGGAAGTTGGTTATGGAGATGTATCAAAACTTGTATTGTGCTCCTTGTGTCATCCATTAGATTTATTTTATATTAGAGAACATGTCAAATTTTTCTTGGATCAAGGAAATTGTTGATTCTTACACTCATGTGACAATTCAAAGGGAACACAAATTTTCTTCCTCCCATAATCACATGTTTTGACACTAGCTTTATCTCTCTTCAATTTCTCCACATTCATTTGTTATATTTTGCAGAGGATTTTTATTTGAAATGAGAGGTGTGCTTGTGTCTACAACAATAAAGTTGTAACAGTCCTGGTTAAAAAATCCCTGTAATAAATTTAATAAAGGAAAAATAAGACCAAGGTCATGGGACACATATTCCAAGCTTAATGTTGGGCGCACAAACATAGTGATGGGGATCACTGGTGATTAATAAAAGGCTATGGAAATTGGAAAAGGAAATGACTATGGAAAAGTGGCATTTATTGGCATTCATTTATGAAAATAATGGAAAATAGGAGAAAAGGAAGGTGAAAGGTCACAAAATTTCATGTGAGGCAAATTGAAGGAAAATAAATGAAAATGAAGAAAAATAGAGGCCTCAATGATAAAAAGGCTTATGACGACCAATTCACATATTTCGTTAGTTTAGTCTTTGGCACTTTCATTCTATTCTCTCTCTCTCTCTCTCATGCTCTTGCACACTTAGAGAAATTTGGAACGTTGTTGGAGCACTCTAGTTTTCATTGTATTGAAGAAAGAACGCAAAGGAAAAGTTGGGAAATACAAAAGGACAGTGGGATCAATGACTACAGATGGATTGATTTGCAGGAATCGAGTTGCATATATGATTTCCTTGCTATTTTTGACATGAATGTGGTTATTTGATTATCATACGTCATTGGCATGGAGGATTTCCTGGATTAATGATGGTTTTTCCTACACTTTCCATTTCCTAGATAACCATGGTGTTGTGGGTTTCCCACTTGATTGTTATGATTGGTGCTCATGTTCTGTATGGCTGTGGGTTGAGTTACTAGTTCCTGGAGCCTTGGTTGGACAAACACTCTAGAAGGCCTGGGACAACTTAGGTTGAGTTACTATTCCTGGAAGGCTTGGTTGGACAAACACTCTAGAGCCCTTGATGGTTGAGTTACTAGTCCTAGAGCCTTAGTTGGAAACATTCTCTGGAGCCATGCGGTAGCTGTGGGTTGAGGTACTAGTCTTGGAGCTGAGTTGGAATAAATGCTCTAGAGCCATGGACAACTTGGGTAGAGACTGATCTGGTGATGGTTAGTGATGTCCGACCATAAGGTGGAACCATTGGTTGAGGTTTGAGTTGGTTTTTCCTCTAGTAGCCTTGGTTTGGTTTTGCTTGGTTTATTCCATGATATCCCACATTCGTGATTGGAATATGGAACATGGGTGATTGCCTGAAAGAGAGATTTGGTCCAACCTAATCTATGGTTGGGTGGTATGTGGAAGTCCCTAACTTGGTTGATTTTTCATATGTTAATAAGAGTTATTTTCCTCTTATGATTTCATGAGAAATTGTAGATGATATTAGGTGAATTTGATGGTTATTTTATCATGATGTATATGTTGTTCATTTACTAGTTATATGCTGGTCATAAGATGTGTATTGGCTATAACTCTTGTTGCGTTTTGATTGGTTGAGGAATGGTTAATGAATGCATAATCTAATAAATGTTATTGCAACTATTGTGAGAGGGAATTAGACCTTCTCGACGATTCTTATATAAGTATCAAACCCCTATGTTCAGATATGCATTTATGACTTGTAGATTTCATGTTCACAATATGTTTCATGATATGTATGTTATGGCTAGGCCTGGTTAGGGCAAGTTCTTGACTAAGTTTTTCGTTAATGGATTTTTCCTTGTGTCATTCATCATTCTGGAAAGTTATCCTAAGTTCTTGGTAGAGGTCTGGATGCTAGCCCTGAAATGTGGCTCAGATTTGGAGGTCGCATGCAAAAAACTTGGAAATATAGATTGCAGTCGCTGGGAGGCTGGGTTATCCATGTGACTAGAGGGTTACAGTCACTCTCTTGCCTTGTTATGCAAGTGATTGGGAGTTAAGATCACTGAAAAGGAAATTTAAATCAGGGTTTGGGAACCTGGAGTGGTTTTTTTAGATCTTGTGCAATGTGGGTCCTGCATCTCTTAAGGAAGGACGGTAAGGTTTACTTTTGTCAATTCCATTTCCTTAATTTGATCTAGGAGGTCGAGTCATGTCATAGTATCTCCTCCTCTCATGTTTGCCTTGGAAGGTTGGTGAAAGTGGGTAGATATAGGAGGGGTGGTTAAAGAGTGGTATAAGAGCATGTTGGTTATAAAGTGGTATCAGAGCTCCCAAGTTCAACACTTGGACTGGATGGGCAGAATGTGTTTACCATGCATGCATGCTGGTTGTATATGTGTTCGTTATACATGTCAATGTCTATATGTTTGTTATGCATGTATTGTTATGGTTATGATTGTCGTCCATGAGGTCATGGTATGTAGTTGGTGTTGTCATGCATGATGTCGAAATATTGATATGATTATGTATATATGCATGTATTGTGCTAGTTTGGATTGATCTTCTAGACAAGATAGCCTCCCTTGAATTTCACTAAGGTATGTTGATTATGTTTGTATTTGGTTTATCTGGCATGGTATGTTTACAGGAAGAAGATCAACGAAAGAAAGAAAAATGGTGGACTACAGTTCACGTGATTCTACCTACAGATCTATTGCAAAATCACAACCCCCCCATTTTTAATTTATTATCTTTATAAAAACAATGGGGTCCCTTTACGTAAATTTTGGTCACATCGCCCTTTAAAACTTTCTTTTAATTAAGTGTGTGACATTTTTGTGAGATTTTCATTTTATTCAAATTTTCATTATGATTATTTCATTATGTTTAGTTTCTCGATAACTTTCCATCAGTTCTCATTTCATGTCATTTGGACTTATGGTTTGCAAATGGCACCTATTCAAAATTAAGTTAATTTTTATTGTCTAGGCTAAAAATGTACGAAATGTATTTTACTTCATTTTTATGAATGTAATTTTTATCATTTAATTAATTATTAAACTTTATTAATTAATCTAATTATTATTGATTGATTGACTATTATTATTATTATTATTATTAAATAATTAGCCTATAAAACCAGTTTCAAAAATTTGAATATTTAATAACAAAACTAGATAATAAAAATTACATAACATAGTTTAAATAATTCAAATATTTTAAAAAAATAATGATAATAAGAAAGTGTATTAGACAATCTTGGATCCCAAAGGAACATTTTAATTCCCATTTCTAAAAATGACATGATTCCAGTCATACCATATTTATTTATAATAGTAGATGTAGTTATTTTAAAGGAAGTCCCACCTCACACTTCCATGTGAGGTTCCTGCTTCACTTCCCTCCTTATCCCTCACATCCCTCCCCCTTATAAAGAAGTTGTTGCTTTTGACCGACGCTTCTCGTGATTGTCTTCATGAGATATTCATTGAAACGTGATACAAATATAATAATATTTCAAAATCACGAATGGGAACACACTAAATTACTGCTATTCGCCCTACTGCTATCGGCCCAGCCAAAGCAATAGCAAGAAAACTTGTGAGGCTATGAAATCAAAATGAATTAGCAACCACTGAAAACAACCAGGTTCTCTCGATAGGATTGGACCCAGGTCGGAGTAGAGGATGAGTAGGCTCCATAATACAGATGTGTTGTGGTACAAGAATTTTCTGCATATTGTGTGTAGCGACTAGTGAGGGTTTGATCAACCTGCAGGAAGAGGCAGGTGCACTTAATGGAAACTCGAATAAATTGTGAAGACCTCCACAGAAGACAGAAAGTGACAAGCAGTGTTTTTCTTGAGAGCGACAGTTAGAGATGTTTAGTGGCGGTGCTTGGCAATTGTTGGTAATCCAGGGGATTCAGATTTTTCGTGATATAATCCATTCATAAGCATGATTTTTTTATACACAACCCCGCACAGAAGAGGGAAAAGTCACACCAGAAAAGAAGAAAAAGATTAAAGAAAGAAGTGAAATCCCTTGTTCAGTCTGCCATTTTCAGAGAAACATTGTCACTGGTGTATCAGCAGTGGGCCAATTTTGAAGCTAATTTTGGATTCAACTTTAAACAGTGGATTTTGAAATCTCAAAATGGAAAACAAATCAGTGGTAAATTCTAAAAATTATGGCAATAAATCTCAGATTTGTGGAAACAAATCATTTGGTCCAAGTTAAAATTACTTTAGCTGACAAAACAGGAAAGTGGATTTGGGTAAATGCAAAACAATATTGGGGAATTTTAAAGCGCATGCTTGCTCGCTTTAAATGGGAACAAAGAAGAAGAAAACAATCCCAGAGAAGGAAAATAAATAAGAGCAACACTAATAAAGAGCTCTATGTCCAAGAACTGATGAAGACTAGGGCAAGGCTGGAAATTTTGGAAGCCAAAGAATAGGAAAGGGACCACAAACTTTCAGAGATCACACTTGAAAATCAATGTTTAATGGAAGGTAATAGAATTTTAAAAGAGAAAGTAACAATGTTACAAGATTCTTTGGAGGCAGGAAAATGAGAATGGGAAAATATAAAGGCAAAATGGAAAACCAAGAATGAATCAATGGTAGAAATCATGGATGTGATAATCTCTAAAACAACTCAGGTAGATACACAAATATTTCAACAAGCAATCCTTTTTGAAAAGAAGGTAAACAAGAACAAGAGGACATACATTCCAAAATAAATCAAACCTAGATCTAAGGACACTAATGGTAGAGCACATGAAAGAGAACACAAAGAAAGAAAAGGTAGGGAAACAAACTTTATTATCAGGGCAATAAGAGACTATGCAAAAGGAAATCACTTTCAATTTGACAAGGGACTTTTTGAAAGAGAAATTACAGTGGAGAGGGAAAATTTTCTGAGCAAGGAGGGTGGGAAAGATATGTGAAGAGAGACCTTGACCCATAAAAGTCATCATGGAAAGTGTGCAAGACAAACACCATCTCTCAAGCAAAAATAAACTCTTGAAAGGCTCACGCTTCTTCCTAGATGAAGATTTAACTAGAAAACAACAAGAAGAGAGAAGAGATGAAGTGGATAAAGTTAAAGCAACAAGAAACGAAGGGAAAATAACATGGTTGTACAATGGTAAAGAAGTTATTGCAGTGTTTGGGCCTCACGGAAAAATAGGGCAGCAAGCTGACATTAAAGAAAAAATAGGTAATTCTATAATAGGGAGGAAAACAATAGGATCAACATGGATTAAAAGGGGTGAAGACTTAAATTTGAGTCTTGTGTGCCAAACCGCGTAGCAATCGAATTCTAACTAGGTCTACCTAAATTTAGTTTGTTGGAACTGTAGAGGTTACCCTTAGAGGAGGGGATCTGTGATTGGGCCTATTGCAGAAGGTAGAGACATAATTTGTCTCACAGAATCTCATGAACATGATGGTTGCAAAACTCCTATGTTTGACGACTATTTGAAGTTAGCAGTTTGGAACGAGGCAACAAAAAATGGCAAATGGTACAGAGGAATACTTGTTTTCATGAAAGAAAAAGAAGATCGTCATAGTGAGTGAAAGAAGATACAAATAAACAATATTTATGGTTCAAAATAACAAAGAATGGGAACCAAATAAGAATTGCAACATGCTATTTTGTGCCTCAAATATCAAAAACATACAAAAATAAGAAGTTGGACAACACAAATCCATATGCAGCTTTAAATAAAGATATTGCCACATATTCTCAGCGGGGAGAAGTTATTATATTGGTAGGTTTCAATGTTAGAACATCAAATCAGCAAGCTAGTATCCTTTGTTCCAAAGAGGATCACAATCCTATCTATCTCATTGAAGAGGAGAATCCTCAATGGTTGAGATGTTTAGAAGATGACAAAGTTAGTAACCATTTTGGAGAGGAGTTGCTTACGTTGTATGGTGCTTTCAACTTAATTATCTCCAATGGTCGAGATAGATGGAAAAAATTTGGGAACTTCACTTGCAACACATACAATGGGGCAAGTGTCGTTGACTATGTTATTTGTTCACAAAATTTAATAGAAAGGATAGATGAAGTTAAGATTGGAGAGCATATTTGGGACTTAAAATTAGACCATAACCCAATTTATATAAAGCTATCTTGGTTAGAAGAACTACAACATAGGAGTAAAACTCAATGTTCTCGACAATCAACATCAAGGGGAAAAATTATTCTAACACAAGAAAATTGCACTACCTTCAAAGATGCTGAGGAGATCAATTTAGAAGGAAAAAATTGGTCCCCAAAGCCTCAATAGTCATGAGTTAACAAATATAATTCAGGGTGCACTTGAGAAGTGCAAAAGAGCAAAAAATAGGAAATCAGAATCAAATTGTTTTCCTGTGAATGCTTGGTTTGATGAGGAATGAAAAATGGCAAGGAGAACCCTGAAAAGGGCAGGCAAGGAGAAGATGAATGTAAAGTTATATAAGCATATTTTAAAAAGGAAAAAAGACGAGTTCATGCAAACAAGGCGAGAAGAATTAGTATATCTAGGAAAGAATAACCCAACACATTTTTGGCAAGAACTTCAACCAAGGAAGAATCAAACTGAAAATAATATTGCAACCAATCAGTGGTTTGAATATGCAAGACAACTCTATGAAAAAGAATTAGAGGTTGATCCTCCTCCCAGGATCAACAAAACTACAAATATTTTCACATTGCAGGAGGTGGAGGCAGGAATTAAAAAGTTGAAAGCAGGGAAGCCAAAGGACTTGGTTGAACTTCAAGAATAATATCTAAAGTGGGGAATGAACATTCTAGCACCACACATCATGGAAATATTCAACAACTTTATTTGGCAAGGATTCCCAAGAGATTGGACAACTAGTCTAGCAATACCCCTTTTTAAAAGTGGAGACATTAATAATCCTTCCAACTATAGAACCATCATGATCAATCCTTTGTTTGTAAAGATTTTTAGCTGCATGGTAGAAAATAGAATCAGTAAGTGGGCAGAAGTAAAAGAAAAGAGGGAAAACGGGCAAGAGGGTTTTAGGCTGAAGCATTCTATAGTAGATCATGGTATCACGCTAAGACACAATATTGAAAAGGTTTGGGGGGACAAACAAGAAGTTTTTTGCTACTTTGTTGACTTCAAAAAAGCATTGACATGGTCCCTAGAGATAAGTTGTGGCATAGAATGGAAGAACTTGAAATTCCTTTGCAATATAAGGTTTCTGTCCATAGCTTTATGAAGAGGTGAAAGTTAAAATTATAACTTCAGTAGGAATTTCAAAAAGTTTTAGAAGTGACATCGGAGTCAAGCAAGGCTGCCCTTTATCCCCTACCCTTTTTGGTTTATATATTGACAAATTGGAAGAGTGGCTAAATTTTCAAGGTGGGGATAGTGTTTGGTTGGGGGAGTTTGTGATAAAGATTCTTTTATATGCTAATGATCTTGTATTGATTGCTAAATCAGCCCATGGATTGCAGATGCAAATATATTCCCTTGAGCATTTTTGTAAAGAAGTGGGGATGCAAGTCAATACCAGTAGGACCAAAATAATGATTTTCTCTAATAAAAGGAAGCAAAGACAACATACATTCTTCTTTAAAGGCAACATTATTGAAGAATTAAATGAATACAAGTACCTCGAGATAGATTTCAACAACAAGTTTAATTGGGAGGACTGCAAAAAGAAGAAAATTTTAGGCGGGTGAAAAGCATTATATGCACTTCAAAATAGATGTAGAGAGGCAGAGTTATGTGATTGGAAAATGATTAAAGTGCTTTTTGGACTCCTAGTTTGTCCAATGATATTGTATATGTGTGAACTGTGGGCTAGCAACATCCCTGTTTCAAAATGAAAACAATTTGAGAAAATCCAAAAACGCTTGATCATGAGCAAGTTCAAAATAAAAAGTTTGGTTCCTTATGAGAAAATGTTGAGTGAAACAGGAGAAAACTCCCATCGAAGAAAATGCTATGGTGTGTCTTATAAGGTATCTAAAAATAATTGAGCAAATGGGAGTAGGTAGATGGCCAAAAGTTATCTTCAATGAAGGCATGAGTGAAAGAAAAAAATCATGGATGAGACAAAATAACAAATGGATGCAAAAACAGAATATTTACTTCAATGCATGTCCCACAAATAGCAAAGAGTTAAATAATTTTGTTATGGAGAAGTTATGTAATCGTATATGGGGAAAAGAGTTTGGCAGAAAGAATAAGTACTATGTTCAGGGATTCAACCCCACTTGTGATCTCCAACAAAAAGAGTCCATTGGAGCCAACCTTCCGTGGAGAGAAAAAAATCTTGTTGCTCAATTAAGAACTAACTCACATCAACTTCAGTGTGAAATAGGACAATTGAAGAGACCTAAAGAAGATTTAGAAGAACGGGTGTGTATTTTTTGCACTTCTGGGGCAGTGGAATCGGAAAAGCATTTCCTTTTGGAATGTGATGCTTTCAGAGAAATAAGGGACAATGGAAATATGTTAGCATCAATTCCTTGGCATTATCTTTTCAGTGATGGGACTGTTAGAAGGTTGGGCCAACTCATCATCAATTTGAGTAAGAAAATGATTGAATTACAAAAGGAAAAAAATAGGGAGGCTGGTAGTCCCACAGACTATTTTTAGTCTCGTGGACGTTAAAATATCATTCATTCATTCATTTATAACTCTCGTTCCCTTCTTCATTTTAAAAACCTTGGCTCCTTATTTAAATGGCTCCTAGGATTTATTAATTTCCAAGCCCCCAAGATGGCCATTTCTCCATCCCCTTATAGCTCCCTTTTCATTTAATTCACCAACTCTTATGAGCAATTATTAAAGCCACTTCTTTTGTTTTTTAAATATTTTAATTATTTCATTTAATTCACCAACTCTTATGAGCAATTATTAAAGCCACTTCTTTTGTTTTTTAAATATTTTAATTATTTAATCATTTATTTTCTTTGTAATATTAATTTGCGATTTAATTAATTAATTTATATTTTATTATATTGTAATTTGTAAATATTAATTAATTTCATTTAATTATGTATTTAAAATTATTTAAATATAATTTAAAATCAAGATTTTATTTGATTATATTTAATTTTATTAATGATTTGAATATATTAGTTTCAATTTGTATATTTTAATAAAAATATTCAGATTTTTTGCTTAGACATGTGTTTCTAGCATATTAACAATTTTGATAATCCAATTTTGGAAGATGCTATCTTCAGTTTTATTTGGAAAATTGAGGCTGAGGACAACTCGTTGGAAAGCTAGAATCAAGAAGAACAACCTGGGAGTATCAAACCAACCAAATCTAAAGATTTGTTGTTCCTAAAATTCAGCAAAAAGTGGAGCTACAAAATTCTAAAAAAATTAATGTGGTAAATTTACTTTGATTCATTTTCATTTTTCAAAACTTCTGTTGCTGTAGATTGGTTTGAATGCAACCCTCTTTAGCAATTGAAATCTCGACAATGAAAAAATGAAGCATATGTTTCGATATTTTATTTATTTAATTAGAGAGATTTATTCTTCTAAGTGGTAAATTTCAATGTTTGTCCAAGGCTAATTGGATTTGGTTTGATTTTGGAAGGAGAGCAGTTGAGGAAATGAGAGAAAGAATATCTTGGAGCAATGCTATTGCACCAACAAAGGAAAAGAAGAGGATTTGCAGCTCCAAATCATATGCATATCAACTACTCTGAACAACTATCCATTTTTTGGATATTTTTGTAAATTATAAATATCAGTCTTGAGAATGAGGAAGGGGTTCCTCTCCTTTGCAACTTAAGAGCTCTCAACACTTTTATAAATGTATTTTGAGCTGTAGATTGGAAGGAAAAACTCAGATTTGAGTTATTGGGATTTTTCTTTCCAAATCTAGACTTTGTAATTGGAGGCTAGGCCTACACTTTTGCAACCTTCTCCCTTTAGTGGCAAAACTTATGATTTGAGAAAGATTGTTTGATATCAAATTAAGGATCAGAGAAAAGAAACCAGGTTTCATGAATTTGTATTTAAATAATTTATTTCAAATGCAAGTTTTATTTTTTTTATGACAAATATTTGTAAAATTATTTTCATGTTGAGCACTATTGTTTGATGTGAGGATGAATGTATTTTGTATTAGCTATCTAGTTCATTAGCCTCATAGATCTGCTGTTAATTTTATCTTTTCCTCATATGCTCAAATTAGATTTTTGAGTAACTGTTTACTTAGAAATATGTTATATAAGATTCGATTTAATTGCCATTGGCATGAAGTGAACTACATCCTAGTGTGCATGGTTAATCATCCAATGTTTTAAAATCTCCAAACACAACATGTTTCGTTATCACAATATCAACTAGTAAAACTATTTCATTAGCCTAATATTAATCATTAGATAAATACGTGTTAAAATCCCAATCATTTAATTACCTTGCTCTCGTTTGGATTAGATTAATCACCGCTTTTATAGAAGTCCCCTTCCACAAAGGGGAAAAATTTAGTGTGACTTTCCTGAGCCCTCAAGTCATCTTAAGGGTTTCTTTCTTGCAAGCTAACAACAATAGGGTAATTCCGATATCTTTCTCCTTGTTTTGAAAATAATATAAATACCACAAGTCGTCGAGGAGCGAGATGGGGCAAATGGACCCAATTGAACTAGTGAGAATCACTAAATTAAACAGATAAGAGCTTAGTTGGGGCTTTGAGTGGGTGGTCTCGCTTACATGTTGATGAGGTCATTTTTGGATATCAACATTTTTGGCGCTAGAAGGAGGGACATCATTTGTTATTCTTTAAATATTTCCATTATAAAATTTTATTTTAAGCTTTAAGATATTTACAATGGATCCTTTAAAACGACCTCTTTTGAATTTCTTTACTCGGCTTCCAACTTCCTCCACTCCAATAAATATGGTTCAACTCTTGTCAAAGGTAAAATTTAACGGTAAGAAAAAAGTTTTTGCTTATGATCATGTTCTTCAATTTGTTTTTAATTGTAATAATTTTGATATTGAAGGTATTATGTGCATGATGTTTACTCTCACTTTGACAAGAAAGGCTAAAGACTGGTGTAAATATTTACCATTTGCCTCCATTTAAAGTTGGGACGAATTCGTAAAATTATTCTTACATGCTCTTCAGGATTATGACTATGAAAAGGTATGCAATCAACTTGAAGAACTTCGTCGATTCAAAGGTGAATCTTTAGATGATTTTATGATTAGATTCAAATTAATTTGTTTTCAATTTCAATCTAAAGATTTTCTTCCAGAATTTCAGTTAATAGGATGGTTTAGAAATCTAGTTTCTCTTCCTTGTATTCCAAATCCATATCAGACAATTTCAAGCTTTGATGAGTCTTCTTCGACTTCTATTAACATGATTGAAAATTCACCTATTGAAGATGCACATATCGATCATGATGAAATCACATCAGCCATATATGATAAATTCCTTCAACTAGTACACACTTCTTATAGTGTTAATGACAATCATGATACTCTCTCTCATATTAATGAATTACAATCACAAAGCTTGGAAGAATTTGACAATCAACTTCAAGAAGATAGTGAAAACACACTTGAAGAATCAGCTGCTACTAAATCTAAAAATCAACATGTAATAAAATCAAAAAATCAACAAGCTAATCTGCAAACACAAGCACAAATTGGAGATTCCAATAAGGTGTAGTTTGCCACAAAAATTTCTGAATTTTCACCTGTTGATCAACTACAAAGCTTTAGGCAGCTAAACATCAGTCTTCAAGAAAGTTTGATCAACCACGTAAATGATGTTGAATATGAAATTCCCAGTGGAGGAAATGCACAAGAATCCGCTGCTAGAGATACTTTTAGGTTCATTTCTTCTAATTCTCATTTCTCTCTTTATCCTGATATTTTTGTTGATAACAATTCATCTCTTTCTTGTTCTACAATTCCTCTTTGCACAAACATTATTCTAGAGAAGAGAGGAATTGACATAAATGAATTGCCAATGAGTTTTGATCAAAGCAAATAGATATACAATGATCATTCTCTCAATACTGTTGAAAATATGCTCAATCATGCTTCTTGTTTTGATACTTCTTACAGAAAGGAAGGGGATTCTAATGAAATTAGTGAAGTGATTTACAATGATTATTTAGAGTTGGATAACAATGGGTCACTTCAGTCCTTATCGACTTCTTCCACTCGTGATAATTATTTTGTGTTTCAATATGATGACTCTCCACTTAATAATATCTCTATTCAAGAGCCTCACTTTGAAATTCCCTTAAATCATGATGAGTTTTCTATTCCTATTTATGAGTCTGACAATATTCAAGTTTCTATTCTTAATCATAGACTTGATCCTCTCTTTTACTCACAACTTGATGTCCATAATTGTTCTATTTGCATTATCATGGCTAGTTCTTGTGAGGAGAAAATCATTTCAAACAAGTCCCAATTTCCTTGTAACATTAGCTATAACACTAGTGTAAATAATGGTCTAATTTGGTTATTTTTGCTTCATTTGTTATGGTTATTTTTCAGATTTGTTTCCTTCTTTCAGTTTGCTATTCTTGAATATTATATGCTGGCATATTGAACAATCAACTGTTAATCACTTACAAATTTCATTACAGGAAGAATGTGAAGATGAAATTCAAAGCCCTAATCTTGAACACCAAGAAATATTATTTTTCCAATTTTATTTGATGTTCATGTCTTATCATCTCTCCCCTTCTTCTAGAATGCATTTTCCACATGAATTAACACTTGTGATTACATCAATACTATATGACCGACTATAACCCAATTGAAGATCTTATCACATATGCACTAAAATTCTATCCACACTTCATTGATCCATCTGAAAGTTGTTTGGAAGTTTCATTTTCACAAAATATTTCTAATTGTTTGTCATATGTACATAAAATTGACAATTATATGCAAGCTACTGCATCTAAAGGTGTATTTTCACAAGCTAGTCTGTTATCCTCTCCTTTGAACCTATTCTAATATGTAACCGAGATTCATCCATATTTTTATGATCTCATGGAGATCTGGTTGCAAAAAAATGTTTCAAGAGAGGTTTATTATAAATAAGTTTATTTTTTCACATACATTAGCAATAAATGTACATGTTGCATTCATTTTTTTTAAAATTAGTTTAATCATATTTTTACTTTTGTTATTGATGTTCAATGTGTACTTTTATGCAGAAAATAAGGTGCTCAAATGGTTACATTGGAAGCATGACTATACCTAGTCATATCTCCCTCATGCAATTAGGATATGAATAGACTTAGTTTAGTTAGTTTTCTTTTCTATTTATTTCTCTATTAATTATGCATGTAGAGGAATAAAACAAGAAATTATCCTTTTGAAGTAATAATCACGTTCAGGTTAATATTTATTTTCTCATCATAGTTTCTATTTAATTTCTTTATACATTAGCTTGGCTATGTATTCCCTTTTCTTTGCAAATTGCAAGATGAGTCATAATTACATTTCATTCTTTGATACAATTGAAATCAAATAATTAGCTCTTTCCTGTTCTTATTTTCCCTGGGCTTGTAGCTTCCTTCATTTTAAATGGAAATTTAAAAGAAGGTCCTGAAGCAAAGGAAAATCAGAAAAATCTTGTAGCAGTTGTAAAAGTACTCCTGTCCATGGCTATTCCATTGCTCTTGCCACAATTTTACATTTGTCGAGATGAAACAAACCTTTGCATTACACTGATTCATTTTATTGTGGGTAGTCGAGACTTTGAGTCTCATGTCATCACACTGTTAAAAAAATGTACATTAAGTTAATAATTTCAGAATTTTCTTAAAGCACATTTTTTTCCTTTAAATTTCATGGGAATCCTACAATCCTGGAATCTTGAAATCCCGCTTTCCCATAATTATTTAAAAATTCAGTTCTCAAATGCTTACGAGGATTCAGGAACTTGAGTTCCACGTCATCTCATCAATGCCGCAATCCCGTCTTTTCGACATCCCGAAGTCCCAGAATCCCGTGACACCTTTTAAATTCCAATTAATCACACCTTATGGGATCTAAGAATCCAAAATTGGCGTCACCCACTTGATTGATATGGCACACCTTTTTTATTTATTGCAAATTGTTTAGTTTTCCTATATTCTCCCACATACTAGGAATCCCGCAAATGTTATTTAAATCTAATTTCGAAAGTCCTTGCAGGAAATCTTTCTTCTGGGACACTGTAGATGGGATTCAGAAAAGCTTGTTCTTAAAGCACCCGAGTATTTTCCTTTTCCTTTTCACATTTAACATTACTCCTATGCTCTATCCTCTAGGATGATGCAAAACATACATGATGTTTTCCAACTCACCCTACTCTTTCTGATCAAAACGCATCATTTTTCGTTAGAGAGCAACCACTATATTGATGTGAGAAATTGATAAGTGAACTCAAAGTCTTTTGGGATTTTATTTTCGAAGTGGCATGAGGACATGTAATGAATTTTACAGAGGTAATGGATCATGTTCAATTGTGTTTGAGTTTCAATTCTCTCGGGGTTTGCTTGTTTTTAATATATCTCTCCAACTTCAATGATTACGCATTAATCCGAGCCCTCTTCATATATATATATATATATATACACACACACACACACACACACTAACAAAACATTGTTGTATTGGTTGGGATTTTGGAGCAATTTATTCAAATTGTATGGATATTTCAGGGTTAATATAAAATTAGAAAGGTGACAAGAAGAGAATAATTGTTGTTTCAGTTCAAAGAAAAACAAATCTTCATTTCTGATGATTTTTGTTTACTTCTAATTTCGTGAACATGAGTCATTATTTTTCTAGCTTAATTATTGCTCTAGTTTAGATTCATTAAATGATGATTTTGGGTAAATGAAAATTTCATAGAATACAACTTATTCATACTTCCCAATCTCAATGAAAAAGAAGAAGTTGTATTTTTGGAGAAATTCAACATCTTTCAAGTAAATTCTAGTGAAATTCTTCAAGGTAAATCTCGTATGTTCATTTTCACCTATTACCATTTTCTTACGCTTTTTAATTTTAGCTTTGTTTTTAGTGTTTGCTGATCTAAATCTCTGTTTTTGCAGGTCTTCAAGAATAGCACCGGGCAAGGACCGGTAGGGGCTTGCTTGACGTTAGGAAAGCAAGGAATTTATTACTACTTTGGAAACTTTTCACCCCTGCTTGCTCAGATTTAGAATTCTACTCTCCTCATTTTGCTTGTTTTCGAGCTTTGGAAAAAATAGTTATGATGTTGATCAAATTGCAAGATAGCTAAATCAGGGAGTCTCAGAACCTCTAGTTTCTTTTACAAGCCTTATTTTTACTAGAAAATCGTTATGATGATTCCATGCATGCTTAGTTTCAAAACAAGAAGGTTTGCCAAGAGAAGAAACACCTTTATTTGACTTTCCCTCATAGCGGCCATCTAGATTTTGTTTCCTTTTTTACTCTTTTGTTGAGACATTTTAAATTATCTTGTTGAAGTTTTCTTCATTATGGCTTTTATTTTATCTTTCCTTCCTTGTTTGCATTTTCTTTT
The DNA here is from genome assembly GCA_031772625.1 of Pinus tabuliformis. Taxonomy (NCBI): domain Eukaryota; kingdom Viridiplantae; phylum Streptophyta; class Pinopsida; order Pinales; family Pinaceae; genus Pinus; species Pinus tabuliformis. Next base: position 1,069,657,567 of record CM062818.1, read on the forward strand.
CTGTTTGCAATGCTTTTCTGGTGTGCTAATGTCACCTTTGTTTTAAATTTATTTTGGTGATATTACCAGGATTTATATGGAAAATTATTTCTTACCCAACATTGGTAAGCATGCATGAGATCTTCTTTCTCTGTCAATTTCATGGGTTTTCATTTACCTCAAAGGGATATCTTTATTGAGTTCTAAAATCCTCATTCTTTAATTCTCTTCCCATGGAGGAACATTCATCTTTTCCAAGTGAGAGATTTCATCTTTCCAAGGAAAGAACTGGCTTGAGTCTAACTCATTGAATTTGTCCTATTGCCCTCACTTCATATAAAAATCCTATAGATTGATAGTTGTAAGAAAAGATAAGAGAATTAAAAATTTATGAGTATTATATCCATTACCTTCAAAATATCTTGGACCACCCCACCCTCTTCACCCAATTGCAAAAAAACAATTCTCTATTTTTAAATCTGATCAAAAGGGTGGTAAAAGAGGGTTGAAAGCACACATATGTGGGAAGCACAAGTAAACCCATTGGGGTACTGAACAAGATCGTTGGCAGTGGGGCTATGGTTGTGTGGCACTAAGATGACTTCGTCGGGGCTATGGAAGCTCATTGGAAGTGAAGCAATGTCAGGAAAAGGAGATTATTTATATCAATGGGTGTATATTTTCCTTAAAATTACCTATCTGTACCTCTGTTGTTACTCACATGAGGTAAATCTAAATTAAATATTTCCCTAAAAACATGGATTCATGGTTTTAGACTTAGTTTGTTTCAAGTACTTATTTTTTAGAACTTATATTGCTTGATCTATTAATGTGGGACCCATGGGAAATGTTTTAATGTTTGAAGGCTTGATAGAATTCATCATTTCAACCTTTTAGTAAATTTGTACTCATTATCTTTTTAACCAGAGATAACTGATTCTTCCCTGTGCATCGCCATTGTTGTAGAAAAATCACAACCCCCCTTTTTTACTTTATTATTTTTATAAAAATAATGGGGGCCCTTTATGTAAGTTATGGTCATATCTCCCTTTAAAGCTTTCTTTTGATTAAGTTTGCGACATTTTCATTTACTTTAGATTTGCATTCTAATTACTTCATTACGTTAGGTTTCTAGATAACTTTTTATCGATTCTCGTTCCATCACATTTGGACTTACGATTTGTAAATGGCGCCTATTCCAAGTTTGGCTAATTTTTATTGCATGGAATAAAAATATATAAAATATATTTTACAATATTTTTATAAATATAATTTTTATCATTAATTAATTAAACTAATTATAATTATTATTTTTTAATTATCTTACAAAATCACCAAATTCAAGAATTTATATACTTAATAAAAATTACATAACATAGTTTAAATAATTCAAATATTAAAATAATAATAATAATAATAAAATGTATATTAGGCAATTCTGGATCTGAGAAGAACATTTTAATTCCTATTTCTAAAAATTAAGGGATTCCATGCATACACATTTTATTTAGTTATAATAGTGGTTGTAGTTATTTTTAAGTGAGAGAAGTCCCACCTCACACCTCCACATGAGCTTCCTGCTTCACTTGCCTCCTTATCCCTCACATCCCTCCCCCTTATAATTCTTGTTCCCTTCTTCATTTTAAAAACCCCAGCGCCTTATTAGTCCGTACCATAGGCAAGGAAGGGACTATAGTAATTGGAATGGTGCCATTAAATATTAGTTTGAGCTAGTTACGATCCCGAATAATGAAAATATTTAGGCTCACAAAATATTTTTCATACTGAAATATTTTTTGCCATCTTATTTGGCCTCTTCCCGAGGTAAAGAGGCCATAACCATATGTTATATTCATTTATTTCCTTCATTTGTTTCTTTAGCATTTTGAATTTCTAAACTAATGTTAACATTAGTTCAAGGCATTAAATATGCCATGCAAATGAGCGAGGAAAAATAACCAAGAGCCACATCACATGGCCAAACCACATGACTTTTTGTGGATATCTGCATGTATTGACACCACTTGACCACCCGTTAAGAAAAAACTATGGCTATCTTCATGTATTGTCACTTGGTCAAGACAAAACTGTGGCTACATGTACTTACATCGCTTGATCGTCTGCATGTACTGGCATCGCCCCCTCCTATCGCTACTGCAACAAACCGCTTCATCCTATCGATATCGTAACATTGCGGTTCACGCCCTAGGAATGAACAAGGCTGGGTAAACATGAGGTAACAAATTAGAAACGGTCACAGAGACAGAGGATCCATGTACCCAATGCATGACACCCAACTGATACTATAATTGGCTTCTAATGTTTCTCGCACACTTTGCTTGCCAATATCCATGGCATTCAATCAATAGCTATAATTTACTTGCTGGCACATTTTTTATTTTAATTTTTCTTGCCCTTATATTATATAAGACACCCATAATATGGCACTTTGTACTTGCTTACAAAATAAAGAATGAACAATTTTGGTCTACTTATCGTACTCTTCCTGCACCAAGTGGCAATCAATGTCTCTTTCTCTTATGTGAATTCTGCCCTACCTTTCACATTTCTTTTTAAAGTTATTTATGCTTCCCTCAAAAATGATGGTGACCTTCCCTCTTGTCCCTGACCACACAAAAGCCTGATTGCCTGACGATGTTGCTGGTCTCTACTTTGTTGAGAAATTCAAAACTCCACTCCGGCGTGAAATTCCTCATTCTCTTCACAACTATCTTCCAAGCTTCTAGAAGTGTTCACCTATATACCATACCGAAATCCTCCTAAGTTGTAGAAATATAAAAATAAAGAAGAACATTAAGATAAGTTCATACTTCATGAAAGTGGGTCACAGATTGACTATACCTGTAGTATTAGTGGCCATGGAAACGCCTTGTAATATTTCAGAATTTCATAGCAAAGTCCTTAGGAAGGGACAAAAGCATGATTGGTAAGAAATATTGCTAATTTCCTCATCAAGACTGAAGAACTATACAAGCCCTTGAACAATGGCTACAACAAATGTCAAAACACACTGCCCCATTGTTGGGCCTCAAGACTGCCTGTAGGAGTTTCTCATTCTGCCTCACGAATCTTCTGTGTGCAACAACCTTCGATCTATCTGTCTTACCAATAGGGGTGATTTTAGGGGCGAATGTTCGCCCTTTGGCGAAATTAAGGGGTTTTAAATTTTTAGTGGGCGAATATTTTGTATCATAGTACATTTTTACAAATCACCTCAAATAGCCCACCTTATTTTAAGGGAGAGGGTAAAAAAGGTAAATTTAGCCCTTGAAATTAGGAGTTACAACCTTCCATTCGCCCATTTTCAAGAATAGGTTTTATTTAAGTGAATCCATTCGCCCATTTTCAATAATAGGTTTTATTTAAGTGAATCCTATGGGCCAAAGCCCAAAATACCATATTTATAAAAGAGGTATGGTAAATTAATAAAAATATAAATAAATGAGAGGTATGGTAAATAAATAAAACATTTTTTATATTTACTCCATAAGTCACCTTATATACATGCAAGGGTGTAAACAAATAAAAATATAAGTAAAGTGGAGGTATGGTAAATAAATAAAACGTCTTTTTATACTTACTCAAAAAGTATGGTAAATAAATAAAAATATAAATAAACTAGACGCATGGTAAATAAATAAAACCTCTTTTTATATTTAGTCCATAACCCTCGTTCTATTTATGAAGGCTCAAGAAAGGGGTTTTATTTAAGTTAATCCTATGGGCCAAATACCATATTTGTAGAACAGGTATGGTAAATTAATAAAAATATAAATAAGCGAGAGGTATGGTAAACAAATAAAACATTTTTTTATATTGACTCCATAAGTCACCTTGTATTTATGAATGGTATGGTAAATTAATAAAAATATAAATAAACGAGAGGTACGGTAAACAAATAAAACATTTTTTTATATTTACTCCATAAGTCACCTTATATTTATACTATGGGACAAATACCATGGACTAGATTGTTATTAATACCATGAAAAAAAACATTATTAACCCTAATATTAGTATTAATAAAAATAAAAATGGCACATGGTATTGACCCATGGTATTGACCCATGGTATTCACTTGGAATGTAGCCTATTTAAATGGGGGAATTAAACCAACATAGATCCATCTTTACTCTGGATCTACTAAGCCTTGAGAGGTATCAAATATCGTGATATGCAAACTAGCATAGAGTGAAAAAATATTTGATCTGATCAAGAGTAAAAATGGATGTTGTAATTTAATGTATGTTAAACATTTTAGCTTGGTTAAAATAAAAATAAAATAAAAATCAACTATTAATTTTATTAATTTTTATAAATTACTAATAGTAATTTTTAAGCTCCAGCTTTATGATAACCCATGGTATTGACCCATGGTATTCATGTGAGCATAGACTATTTAAAGGGGAAATTCTATCTTAGATCCATCTTAATTCTGGGTCTACCAAGTGCTCAGAGGGATAAATAGGTAGATGTGGAGTTAAGATGGATATAGGTTGGTTTTTATGATAATGAAGATATTAAATAGACTTAGGAAATTATATTGTAAAAACATCTTAAGGTGAATGGTTAAAGCATAGACATTGGACAAGTATATTTGTATACTTCTGTTTTAAACTGAAACAAATCCAGGGCTAAAAGGAATGGATTGATTCCACTAGTCATCCTTCTATAACTTTCCAACATATGTTGGAGTAAACATATTGTAATTTGGGTAATTTTTCTAATTGAAAACAGTAGCATACTTGTGTATTGGCAGGGTGGTTACGAGGTCCCTAGAAGTGGAGTAAACATATTGTAATTTGGGTAATTTTTCTAATTGCAAATAGGAACATACTTGTGTATTGGTAGGGTGGTTACGAGGTCCCTAGAAGTGATGAATTTGAATTTTTCTTGGTTTTATATATAGTATTAGGTTTTTTCTCATGCTTTCTGTGAATGGCACGGGTGAATTTTATCCTACACCCACTAGGTTATCAATATGTAATTTCGGTAATTTTGATTTCAAAAGATACTTTAAAGAAATGCAATGATTTCATTTGTGTATTCAATAAACTCAAGATTTTATAATTTAGTAAAATATTTTCCATGCCTGGTGAGAGATTCGCCAAAAAATTATATATACATATCATATTATTGATAAAATCGCCTTCCATTTTTCCTATATACCATGGAGATTCGCCCATGTATTATACATGTAAATTTAGGGGGGGTTCTTAAAATTTTCCCTGCTTACCAACAGATAGTATAAAATCCCTAGAGCACAGAAGAGAACGAATGTGATTGAAACGCCAATAAAAGTCACCCTTTGCAGGTCGATTCCAAGGAAAAAGTCACCCCTTTGTGAATATAGACTTGTGTGATCTATATGTTGTAGTCTTTTGTGCCTTGGCACTTATCTGATTGCCACATTCGCTGCCCTGTTTCTACAAGAAAAAAAAAAAACCTAAGATACAAATCGAACCTGATAGAGAAGCCTCACAGATCTAGAATAGGGCATTTGGTATACATGCATGTTGGAGCTCATGGCATGAGAGGTACATGGATATAATATGGGCCACCCTATAGATTGTAATTCGTCTTTAATTATAGAAAGAACATGAAATATTTTTTAATTGCGATGGCCATCCACCCTTTCAGATTCATGTTTTGCATGTGTCTCTTGTCGTCACATTCCAGGCCTAACTAAAGAGTGCCAAAGACATTAGAGAAATCTTTCTATTTACTTACATTATGGTGTTACTGATGTTACAATGGCAGATTGCTCATAGTTATTTAGGAGGATGAAATCATGGATGGAGAGTCACTCTGTTTGCTTCTCATTTATCTACAAAGTATATTGGCATATGATACATGTTGGTGACTCGGTACAAGTGGAACTCGCGTTCTTGTGCGGGCATGAAAGGATTATAATACCTGAACATGCTTACGTTGGTAAATATGAAGATGTCAAGATCAAGTGAGTTTCTGATGTTGGTTCATTAGTATGCAATGATACCTTGATCCTCAGTCAAGAATTCAACCTTCGGTTAGTGCCTAGCTGCTGCATATAATAATCGTTGCAACATTATTACTTATTAATAATAACGCTCCCTTCAACATTATTACTTGTATTATAATTATGTTGATTGATATTTTAAGGAAGAATGCGGGAAATAAATGAGGTAATCATTGTTTGCTTCAATGGCTTTCGTTGAAGGCGACGAAGTGCACTCCGGACAAAGATTGTCATTGCACCTGCTAGTACAATATTTCTGGGCCACAATAGAAGAAAACCTCTTATCAAACACTTTTCTGAATCCAAGCCACCCATTGGGACAGTTTCTGATAGAGTAGAGAACTATCTATATAGAATGCGTTTATGGTTGTTAAGAAGGGAGATAGCTATACAAGAATTAGTTACATGTGAGCTAAAGCTAGTTCCAAATTTCTTGGCTTCAGCTCCCCCTTACTTTAGATGTTTCGGAGCTCTACCTTTCATTCCCAATTGCGGACATCGACAGGAACTTGCTGCTTAGCAACTCTCCTTGTTTAGATGGCTCCTGATATTTATTAATTTCCGAGCCCCCGGGATGGCCATTTATCCATCCCCTTACTGCTCCCTTTTCATTTAATTCACCGACTCTTATAAGCCATTCTTAAAGCCACTCTTTTTGTTTTTTAAATATTTTAATTATTTAATATTTTTTTTATAATATTAATTTGTAATTTAATTAATTAATCAATATTTTATTATATTTTACTTTGTAAATATTAATAATGTCATTCAATAATAATTTGATTTAATCATGTATTTAAAATGATTTAAATATAATTTAAAATCAGAGTTTTATTTAATTTTATTAATAATTTGAATATATTAATTTCAATTTGTATTTATTAATAAAAATATCATATTTTTTTATTTTTGATTAGATATGTATTTCTAACACATCGACAATTTTGATAATTTAATTTTGGAAGGCTCTATCTAAAGTTTTATTTGGCCAAATGGGGCCCAAGATGGCTCGTTGGAAAGATGGAATCAAGAAGAACAATATGTGAGTATCAAACCAACTAAATCTAAAGATTTATTGCACCTAAAATTAAGCAGAAAGTGGAGCTACGATATTCTAACAAAAAATTAAAGTGGAAAATTTACTTTGACTCATTTTCATTTGTCAAAACTTCTGCTGTTGTAAATTGGTTTGAATGAAACCCTCTTTAGCCATTAAAATATCAATAGTGATCAGAGGAAGAATATGTTTTGATATTTTATTTATTTAATTGGCTTTTAATTAGAGAGATTTATTTTTCTAATTGGGCCATTTCAGTGTTTTTGTCCAAGGTTAATTGGATTTGGTTTGATTTTTCCAGGGGATCAGTTGAGGACATGAGAGAAAGAAGAGATTGAAGCAATGCTATTGCACTATAAAAGGAAAAGAAGAGGATTTGTAGCTCCAAATCATATGGATCTCAACTAATCTCAATAGCTCTCCATTTTTTAGATAATTTTGTAAATTATAAATATCAATCTTGAGAATGAGGAAGGGGTTCCTCTCCTTTGCAAATTAGGAGCTCTCAACACTTTTGTAAAGGGATTTTGAGCTCTAGATTGGGAGAAAAAGCTCAGATCTGAGTTGTTGGGATTTTTCTTTTCAAATCTAGACTTTGTAATTAGAGGTTAAGCCTGCACTTTTGTAGCCTTTTCCCTTTAGTGGTAGAGCTTATGATTTTAGAAATATTGTTGGAGATCAAGTCAAGGAATAGAGAAAAGAAACCAAATTTCATGAGTTTGTATTTAAATACTTTTATTTCAAAAGCAAGTTTTATTTTTTTAATGTCAAATCTGTGTACTAAAATGATTTTCATGTTGAGTATTGTTGTTTGATGTGAGGATGGATGTCTTTTGGATTATCTATTTAGTTCATTGGCCTCATAGGTCTATTGTTAATATTCTCTTTTTTCTCATATGCTCAAATTAGATTTCTGAGTAACTATTTACTCATAAATCTTCTATCTAAAATTTGGTTTAATTACCATTGGCATGAAGTGAACTATTTCCTAGTGTTGATGGTTAATCATTCAATGTTTTAAAGTCTCTGAACATAGCATGTTTCATTATCACAATATTAGTGTAAAAATTTTGTGTAGATTTGAAATTGCTCATGAAATTTACTAAATCACAAGACTCGAAGCTACTCTATTGATCTGTGGATGTTAATTCACAATATAGAACACAAATGATAGACACGCAAAAGGAAGCATCACACATGCACACATATTTATCTAGGGAAAGCAACTACTCAAAACCCCTTCCTATCTATATTGCATTAATCAAAGAATAGAGATGAAATACATATGTTTTCTTAAGCCTGAGCTCAACTTGCAAGTGTATAGTTTATCCCTCTGCTTGATTGATTGACTTTGGCCAACACTTATCCAATTTTCAAGCCCTCCAAAATCCTATTTCCTTGTGATGTTCCTTGAGGAAATTAGCCCCTATTATTAAGGAAATTCCCTCAATTGGATTGTGCAATTCCTCTAGATCTTTCCTTTGACTGCATGCACCACTTGTACACATTGGAATAGTCTACAACTGATAGTACATTGCCTTGGAATCTCTATCTCAACTCGGTAACTCGTATTCTCTACATGGAATATTTTTTTTGGGTTGATTGATCACTTAACTATTTGATCACTAAGTGTGGTTGAAGTTCCATTTCCACAACTTGACCTCCACTAGTTCTTCTACCAGTTAGAACTAGTTTAACTGACCACAACTCAATTTAACTGAAATAGATTGCTATAAATTAGTAATTAATCATACTGAACTTATCTCAAGCTTCCCCAAATCGAATTAACTAAGTTAACTGAGTGACAAGTTCCATGTCTACTCAATTAACTATCTCCAAGATTTCTGTTGAAATAGAAATTCGAATTTTCTCTAGTTTGACCAACGCAAAGTCAAACTGAGATTTTATTGCTACATTTTAACCACTCCCTCAACAAGAAATGGATTATCAACCACCCCTATCTTGCACTTGTGGAACTCAAACTTCCCTCTTGACAAGGCATTTGTCAAAATGTCAACATCTTGTTCCTTTGTCAGAATGTATTGCAACAACATTATTCGCCTCTGCACACAATCCCATAAATGGTGATATTGGATATCTATATGCATAGATCAATTTTGAAAAACAAGATTTTCAGAGATCTTGATGCAACTCTGATTATCACAATATATCACATTTGCATCCATCATCTGACCAAACAATCCAATAAATATATTTCTCATCTATATCTCATCACATGCTGCTTGAATTACAACCATGTATTATGCTTCTGCCGAGCTGAGTGTCACAAATATTTACTTCTTGTTGTAAAATGAAACCACTGTGGACCCTACACTGAAAATTCCACCTGATGTACTCTTTTAGTCTAATGGAATCCCCACCCAATTTGCATTTGTGAAGCTACACAACTTCACTCCCTTTTTCCATCTGAACCATAGTCCAAACTAGGTAGTGCCTTTGACGAATTGTAGAACATGCTTAGCTACCCTCCAAAATAGATTGTTTGGACTAACCATAGCTTGGCTTAGCTGGTTGATTGCATAGCACATATCTGGTTGTGTGTGCACAAGATACATTAGTGAACCCACCAACTGCTCATAAATAGTAGCATCCACTTCCTCACCTGAAGTGGCATCCTCTTTCCTCCAGTTGGTCTCTAGAGGTGTCTTCATGGGTTTGCATTTATACATGCGGAACCTCTGAAGTATATCGTTGTCATACTTTCCCTTAGAGACAAATAGTTCCCCATCCCCTTTCCATACTTCCAATCTGAGGAAGTAGTGCATGAGACCCATGTCCTTCATTTCAAACTCTCCTGTAAGGTCCTCCTTACAAGATCTGATCAGTTTTTCATCACCAATTAAAATCAAGTCATCAACATATAATACCATAATCAACAATTTAACTTTTACCAAAATATGATAGAGGTTTTCATCCGCTTCACTTTTGATGAATCCCAAACCAGTGAGATAACTATCGATCCTGGTGCACCAAGCAAGGGGTGCTTTCTTGAGACCATACAATGCTCACTTGAGTTTGAACACATGAGAATCTTGATCAAAAGTATTGAAGCCTTCTGGTTGCTCGATATACACCTCCTCCTTAATAACTCCATTGAGGAATGTTGTTTTCACATCCATCTGGGGATCTTCCACCCAATGTGTGCGGCCAGAGAAAGAATTGATCTGATGGATGAGTACCTTGCTACAGGAGAAAAGGTCTCGTCATATTCAATCCCTTCAACATGATATTTCCCCATGGCTAGAAATTTGGCCTCGTACTTTTCTATGCTTTCGTCTACTACATGCTTTACCTTGAAGATCCACATCGAACCCAAACCTGATTTATCTATTGGTTCTTGTAGCGGCTACAACCACCCTCCAAAATTTTTCCTTAGCTTCATTTTGGAGCCTCCCTTCCAACCTTCACAACAGATTGTCTTGCTTCATGAGGCTCACAAGCTTCAGTGTTTTGCTTGGACAAAGGTAGCCTGTCAATCACAGCTTGATGCATTCCCCTCAAAGGCTGTTCACCCGGACTTGGTCCAACTGCAGGTTTAGCAGCTTCCCCAAGAAAATTTTTCATTTCTGGAGAGCAACCAACCTTCCCTCTAGAAAATTTTAAATCCAGTCTGGCAGCCTGCTGGGCTCCAAGATTGCGCAATTTTACTAGTAAACACTCCCAGCAGGAATTGTGCAATTTTCCCTAGCAGGGCTACTCAACCCATAATTTGTGCAAATCTGGGCAGCAGTCAGCTGCTCTGCCCAAAAATTGCACAAATTTCCTGGGCATCCATCCCAATTCCCAGCCAGAAATGTACATTTTCTCCCAGCAGTCGGGTAGTCTCTTGCATGTGCAACTGAGTTGACTGGTTCCCTCCAGGACAGAGCAAAACTGACTTGCATGCATGGTTGCTTCTCCCAAGGTAGCATGCAAAGGCATCCCTTGCTTCAGGGATCTTTTTCTAGTAGTTGGAAGTTACATGCAATGATCATTTTAGAAACCTCCCACCAAGTGTCGCTTTCCTTAGATTTGTAGCATGTGCGTCACAACCTTGATGTTATAAAAACTCATCAACCAGAAGCTGCAGAGCTCATTCCTCACATCAACCTTGCAACTCTGACATCCCACATCACATCTAAGAGTTGTCGACACATTCAACTTAGCTGTTTCGCGGTAAGCTTGCTTCCCATGCCTTGTGTTGCATTTTTGTTACTTTTTGTTTCTTCTCTTGTGTGAGTATTGTTTTCTTGATTTCAGTGAGCGTTTTCTATAGTTTACATGTATATTAGCTTGTCCTAGCACTGTTTTAGTTTTCATTGCTATCTCACTGCTTTCGCATGCGTGAAACTGTTTTGCACGAAAAATCGTTGATTCAACGATTCGCCTCACCCACATGCATGTTGTTCCATTTTCTGAACCAATCATTTTCTGTTTGCATGCATGATCATTCACTTATGCTTACACTTAGTATCACCATGCATTCGCACTCACATTCACTTTCAGTTGCCTGTCGGCGAGTCTGGGAAGCCTTGGCCTAGACTCTACCTCACCAAGATAGCATTGTGCAATCCTAAGAAGGAAGGCTTTGTCTTCCTCTCAAGAAATGCGCAGTTCTGCCTAGTGGTTGTCCCCTAGGAATGTTTTGCACATTTCTGAGGGATAGTGACTACTAGCCCAGAAAATTGCACAATGCAGTCATTGTGACGACATCCATTGCCAGCTGAGGTTGCACATTGCAAAATTCTAGCAGTCAACAACCAGACTGGACTATGCATTATGAAGTTCCAGCAGTCAATCAGTCTCACAGTAGCCCAGACTATGCCTTTCGCAGTCTTGGTAGTCAGTCTCTCGACCTCCCGGTCGAAACTGTGCAACCTTCATGATCAGTCACACAGGTATGTTGCAAATCAGTTCTCAAGTTCATTTTGGTTTTTGACTGATAGATTACTTGCCATAAGTGTTGCCATGTCTCCAAGTATTACAGGTGTTCATCTGCCTTTCAGCAGTGCAGGTGCAATGGTTTCCAAGAGCTCTAGCACACCTGGAGATGCAGTCAATCAAATGTCTATGAGCTTGCATACTCATGAAGACATCAAGTTGTTCGTAGACAAGAACATCAAGATATCACAATGAGCAACATCATGAACAACAACTGAAGGCAACATACCGAACATAACGAACACAACAAATGCAATGAATGCAAGAGGAAGGTTGTTGACAAATCAGAAGCAGAACAAAGTTGCAAGATCAAGCAGATCCACTGATGATGAAAGCAACTTGGGAGACTCAGTCTATGAGGTGACGACGTGACATGAAGATCGTGTGAAGACAGAGAATGGAACAAATAAGGAGTTGCATGTGTTGAAGCAACAACTCGAGGAAGAACATGAAGCTATAGAGATAGACGAATGAGTTGCAGTAGGAACACGAACAGTAGTGGGCGCAACATGCACTCATAGATGAAATAGCGCTTATACAAGTTAAAGATCCATCCCAGAAGCTGACACGGAGTAGACATGGTGATAAGTGTTGTTGATTCCATGCAAGGGATTCAGCAGCATGCATGTCATTGTGCGCACGCATGAAATCCAACCCATTCAGCACACTCACCAAGGCGAAGACAAGAAGAAAGTCCAACTAGAGATGAACATGTACTTCAGCAAGTTGATGTGCATGACCACGAGCACACACTTGAAGATCAACACAGACACTATGCATCAGCGTGTGCCGATTCAGCTGCACCCAAGAAGTCCATGTGCATGTTAGCAGACAAGTTGGATGAACGAACCGAACCAATGCACCAAATACAACAGAGGTAAGAGTTCACTTCAGCAAAATGTCACCATAGGGTGCATGCACACCATCATGGACGACCAAGCTTGGCATCTGCTCACCCCCTTCACCATCACAAGCATGTCAAAGAGTTGGTCTCATCACAATGGACTGAGTGTCAGTGATGTCTTGCATGGCTTGCTCAAGCCATTTTGTCTCACATGATTACATGTGCATTGTAATGTTGAGTCATGTCAAGTGTAAGTCAAGTGTAAATAGTTGGATGTAACAGTCATAGAGTAGGTGAAGAGTCATGAGGGTAGTTGAACTGTCACAAAGGGGAATGTCAAGGGTCACCCCACCCTCTGTTATAAAGAGTCCCTCATAACTCATTGTAAGGCCGTTTGGTCAGCTAAGCTTCTGATAAGACTATCTTAGAAAGAGCTTGGATAGTATTGTAACGCGCCTTGGCTTCTCCACTGCATGGAGCTAGTACATCTCTTTGGAGGAGCAGGCGGATGTGGCTATAATGTTCCATTATTGCGGCTAGCAGGTTTACATGAATGTATTGTATTATTGGGACTTACACTTCTTTATATAATAAGATCCAACACATTTTCATGCATAAGTTGTTATTGTAGTTAGACTGATCCGGTTGCTTAGCAATATATGTTGTTTAACTTACGTATTTGTGTATGAACTGATGTGTATGCGATTATATGAATCTTGTTGCAGATGTGCTATTGGTTTAACCATCACTTTGGATTGTCGATTGATCTACGTTCCAGCTTGTGATGCATCTTCACTTGTGTTTTCCATTCTCAGCTGAGTACTGCTACTAGTTGCTAAGGGGCACACTCATTCACCCCCCATGTGTTAGAACCTCTCATTCACCTTCCTTGACTCACTGTAGCGGTCACACCCTTGCTAATAATAGAGTTAACTTACTTGCCTCTGTGTGACATCACGGTCAAGGAATTACCTTATGAACCACTGTTGGGAATCCTACACCAAACGATCCGAGGTCTAATTGGGACTTCTTACTGGGGAGATCCCCTTGACATGTTGACAGGTCAAGCACCATCAACATTTTGGTGCTAGAAGGAGGGCTAGATGAAAATCTAAGTCCTCACATTTGTTTTGAATCTCTACACATCTATCATGACTAATTACTGAGTTTATCTTCCAGAATTTATGTCTTATGGAAACAATTTCATCATCCTGGAAGAGCTCTTGGATAGCTTGTCTCATAAAAAATTTGACGGTGGAGGCTACGTAGCCTTGGTTAGGCACGTGATCGGTGTTGTAGGCTCATATGAAAGACATGGATTCTTTGAAGAATACATGAGCTGTGCATTGTTCGTCTACACGCTTTGAGGGAACCCAATGCACTGGTGTGCCACGCTGTCCGAACAATATATTCATTCTCTTGCTTATCTGGTCACAGAGATAGATCATGCTTTCAATCACTTTGATTATAAATCACTCAACAAATAAATTCTAGAATTATGAAAAGCACCCAATGAATCTCTTGAACAGTTTCACACATGCTTTTGTAATCTTGCATATCGATTCCCCGAAGATGACATTGATTGGGAATTTATCAATGGGAGATTTAAGTATCTTCTTTACATATATGAAAATCTGCAATTCTTGAAATCACTCGAAGCCTGCTCATACCCCAGTGATGGAGCTGCGCAATCAAAAGTAGGCATAGTCACTGTCACAAGTGACTGTTTGCCTTCACCTCATCAAACAACTCCACCATCGCGGAGTGATGTGGGAGATCATGCACATGCCTCTGTTGAACTGTCACACTCTCCCACCCCACCTGCTCTTGATATTTGCATAGATTTGGCTTGCAATCTTGTTGGTTGTCACATGGAATTTTCCCCCGACCTCCATCCTCGCGTTCTGTTGATCCTCTGGATTGTACGGTCTTGTGTTCTTCCATTCTAGACTCCCCACCTATTGCCAACGAGGATCAAGTTGTCGATGAAGTTAGTATTATGCAACCAACCTGTGCTATCATTCATGATGAGTGTGTGCGGGAGTCTAAAGAAGAGCCCATAATGAAGGGTGACTCCTTTCCAACTGTGCCTCATCTGCTTCATCCTAACATCCCTTGTGATTTTTCCATTGCTGATTTTCCCTGTGAAAACTCATTTCCGGATGCTTATACTTCTGATCATTCATAGGACACCTCGGATGTTAGTCTGTCATTACAGTGTGGAGAGGACACATCTTCCTCAGAAAATATGTTCAATCTATCATTTATATTTCTTGAAAACACAGAGGGTGAACATATTTTCTTCTCATCTACCCCTCTGCCTGATTCATCAAATCATGAGGATGTCGACAAACATCCTAAATTTTCTGATCTTGGTTGTCGTGATCTATTCACTTCCTTATCTGATCATGATGTTTATTCAACTGTTGTTAGTCTATCCAAGTCACTGTTCTGCGATGATCTATCTATCCATGAGGTTGAAACCCCCCAGACTGTCGAGGAACTTCAGCCCGAGCTGATGGTTATGTCAAGTCCTTGCTATCCTGAGGTTGTTCTCACTTCTGATCAGGAAATTGTTGAAACACTCAAAGCTCCTCATTTCTCTCTGCTTTGCACTAAAGATCAACCAAACACATAGATTTCACTTCCTCCACTCGAACTACACGATCCCATCGCTCATGCCTTAGAGCAATCTTACACAACAAACACACATGCACAACACAAGTGGTATACCTTTCTCACGTTTGCTTGCATGCCACAATCAAGAGAATGCATACACTCAACATTTGCACGTAGTGTAGCACAACATCATGGAAACACCACATAATGCATGTCATGCACTATCACTCATCTTTGTTTTGTGGTCACTTGTAAGTTCATAGTGTGTTTGTCTTCATAGTTACATCTATCTTGTTTGCTGTTTCACACAACTGTCTTGTTCGCAAACCTTGTTTTCACCAACATGGGTCAACCAATGCGCCAGTGGCTGCATTGGAAGTATCACTTCATGTTAGATGACCCATGCACTGTTAGATTAGAAGTAGGAGTAGTGTTTTATTTTGATTTGTTTGTCTGCTTGCTTGTTTGCTTACTTGCTTTGCTTTCACTTTTGCTTCTGCTCTTGCTTTGCTTTGTTGTTTGTTAGTATTCTTGTTTCGTTTCGTAGGATACTTTCGCATGAAACCATGTATGACTCTTGAATCAAGCTGGGTAAAGTACAATAGGTCATGTGCTACTATCACTACTTGGTTATTTGTCATCCTCCCTTTGTATGAAGAACTTGTTACTTTTAGTCCATGATACGTCGATGGAAAATATGTACTGTGTGAAGTGAACCTTGGTGAAAACACAATGCTTGCACACTAACGAGTGTCACCTACTCTAGTTGGTTGTTTTTGGGTTAACCCTTGTCAGCTCAATCAAGTAGAGTAAGGTGAGGGGGAAAACCTTAATAGGCATGTCAGAGGTATAATAAACTACTTCTCTGTAGGAACAACCTCTTATGCTCTCAATAAGTCAAGATCCCTCTTCCACCTCTGAAATGAATTAGTGCTATGCACAGTTACAAACATGAAAATGGAAAAAATGAAAAAGTGAAGAAAGTTTAAAAAAAATTGAAAATGAATAGGGCGAAAGAAGAGAAAGGATTCCTGCACAGAGAGGTGATGAAAGTAACTTCACCAGGGTACTGACTAGGCTCACTGGTAGTGGAGCCATGCTTGTGTTCCTATGTGACTCTGTCGGGGTACTGTCCAGGCCTACAGGCAGTAGAGAAACACCAGAGATGAAACCAAGAATTTGATGACTATACTACTTGTGCATTAATATACCCCTCAGCCCCAATCGAAACAACTGTGTTTTCTTAGCTTGGAATGTGTGTTAATCAACCAAGATTTTGGCATATGCTACATCTTACAATCAATCTAGTGTGAAACCAAGAGGAGCTGAGAACTGAGCAATAGTTCCGGAGGTGTTGGAATTTTTTTTCACAAACAAGGTCCATTCAGAGAGCTGGAGTTCTACCTGTGTGTCACCAAGTGTTGTAGCGATTACAACCACCCTCCAAATTTTCCTTAGCTTCATTTTTGAGCCTAAATTCCAACCTTAACAATAGCTTGTCTTGCTTCATCAGGTTCACAAGATTCAGTGTTTTGCTTGCACAAAGGCAGCCTATCGATCACAACTTGATGCATTCCCCTCATGGGATGTTCACCCAAACTTGGTCCAACTGCAGGCTAAGCAACTTCCCCAAGAAAATTGTGCATTTTTGTAGGGAAACCAACCTTCCCTCCAGAAATTGCGTAATTCAGTCTGGTAGCCTGCTAGGCTCCAAGATTGCACAATTCTGCGAGTCAACACAACCAGCAGGAATTGCGCAATTTTCCCCAGTAGGGCTTCTTAACCCAAAATTTTCACAAATTTGGGTAGTAGTTAGATGCATTGCCCAGAAATTGTGCAAATCTCCTGGGCAGCCAGCCCAACTCCCAACTAGAAATGCACATTTTCTCCCAGCAGTTGAGCAGTCTCTTGCATGTGCAGTTGAGTTGACAGGTTCCCTCTAGGACCAAGAAGAACTGACTTGCACGCATGGACTGCTTCTCCCAAGGCAGCATGCAAAGGAATCCCTTTCTTCAGGGATCTTTTTCTAGCAATTGGAGGTTACATGCAAGGATCATTTCAGAAACCTCCCACCAACTGTCGCTTTCCCTAGATTTGTGACATGTGCGTCACAACCTCGATGTTATCAAAACTCATCAACCAGACACTGCAGAGCTCATTCCTCACATCAACCTTGCAGCTCTGACATCCCACATCACATCTAGGAGCTATTGACACATTCAACTCAGATGTTTTGGAGTAAGCTCACTGCCCATGCCTTGTGTTGCATTTTTGTCGGTTTTTTTTGTGTCTTCACTTATGTGAGTAATGTTTGCTTGATTTAATGAGCGCTGCCATCGTTTACATGTATATTATCTTGTCCTAGCATTGTTTTAGTTTTCGTTGCTATCTCACTGCTGCCACATGCATGAAACTGTTTTGCACAAATGGTCGTCGATTCGGTGACTCGCCTCACCCACATGCATGTTGTTCTATTTTCTGAATCAGTCATTCACCGTTTGCATGTATGATCTTCATTTATGCTTACACTTAGTATCACCATGCATTCACACTCACATTCAGTTTTAGTTTCCCGTATGTGAGTCTGGGTAGCCTTGGCCCAGACTCTGCCTCACCAAGAGACTCACTAAGACAGCATTGCACAATCCTAAGAGGGAAGGCTTTGTCTTCCTCTCAGGAAATGTGTATTTTTGCACACTGACTATCCCCAAGACTGTTTTGCACATTTTTGAGGGACAGTGACTGCTGGCCTAGAAAATTGCACAATGCAGTCATTGATCCTGCATCCATTGCCACTGAGATTGCGCATTACGTAATTCCAACAGTCGTCAGCCATAATGAATTGTGCATTGCATAGTTCCAACAGTAAATCAGTCTCCCAACAACCCAGACTATGCCTTGCGTAGTCTTTGCAGTTAGTCTCCCGACCTCCTGGCCAAAATTGTGCAACCTTCATGATCAGTCACATAGGTATGTTGTAAGTTTGTTCTTAAGTTCATTTTGGTTTCAGACTGACAGATTTCTTGCCATGATTGTTTCCATGCCCCCAAGTATTGAAGATGTTCATCTGCCTCTCAACAGTGTAGGTGCAATGGTGCCCAAGAGGGCAGAGCCGAAGACACCGCTCCATCACACCTGGAGATGCAGTCGATCAAATGTCTATGAGCTTGCCTACTCATGAAAACATCAAGTTGTTCATAGACAAGAACATCAAGATATCATAGAGAGCAACATCATGAAAAATAGCTGAAGGCAACATACCGAATGCACTGAATGCAACAAGCGCAACAAATGCAATGAATGCAAGAGGAAGGTTGTTGATAATACAGAGGCAGAACGAAGTTGCAAGATCAAGCAGATCCACTGATGATGAAAGAAACTTGGGAGACTCGGCCTATGAGGTGACAGTGCGACATGAAGATCACAGGAAGACAGAGAATGGAGCAAAGAAGGAGTTGAATGTGCTGAAGCAGCAACTCGAGGAAGAACATGAAGCTTCACAGACACGCGAATGAGTTGCAGCAGGAACAGGAAGAATAGTGGGCACAACATGCACTCATGGATGAAATTGCACCTGTACAAGTTAAAGATCCATCCCAATAGCTGTGTCATAGGAAAGTTCCCTCTGCGGATAGAGGCAACACCTCTAGCCCTAGAGTGGGTCTAGTCACCGCAAAGACAATACCAAAGCAAATTTCCTTAGAAAGATGGTGTTATAAAGGCCCACATTCAGTTATTTGTTCGATGAAGTCCTCATCATGTTTCTCTAACTCTTGTTCTTCTAATCACTTACACTTTAAAACAACATGTAGAGAAACACCACAAACGCAATAGAAAACGACCAAACAATCTACTTGAAGAGTCAAGGAACCTCAAGCTATCGACATACAATTCAACATATGATATAGGAAACAAGCTATTTATTTGTATTAATATACATCAGAGTAAAACTTACAATCGAGCCTTGACATCGTAAGTCTCCTCGAAGGGTCCCATCGGCATGTCTCCGTAAGAATTTAGTTGTGAACTGTCTCCCAAGGGAACAAATGACTCTCTCTTTCGTTCAAAAGATTGATGCTAGAAATTTCTCAAACCAGCTCTACTCAAACATATCTCAAGCCAAAATACATGTGAGGCTACTTCCACACTCCAATAACACTCTCTACCTCTACTTCTCTCTTAGAAACCTGAAGCTACCAAATTACATCTACTTATCATCAATTTACATCCAAGCTAGATGATCTCATTCATGGAGGAGACATTTATAGGAGGGAGAGGTTCCATAAGAGATGGGAGGAAGAGCTTCTCTCTTAGGGAGGTTTCACAAAAGGTGGAACAACTATCCCAAAGGAGAGAAGCGAGCTCATCTAACCCAACAACCAGCCCTAGGACCACCCATGAAGCAATTTCATCTCGAAGCTTCGACGAGTTGTTAAAAAACTTTCCAAAAGTAGATCTTTGTGGGTGAAACTCAGGGACCGAGTGACGACTTCGCTAGGGCTAGTGAAAACTTGACCATCTTTGTGGGTGGGACAATTGATGACCCAGGACGACCCAGAAACTTAGGTAAAAAGGGGTGTGCTTCAGGGATAATGAACTGAAGCATTATTCCTAAGATTACAAGGAAGGCATTGACACATAATTGGAAACATGACACAGAATAGATGTCAGTAATATGGACCGGCAGTTTCTGGGATCAGGGAATGCGGGATCGGTGACAAATTATTATGTAATAGATGGCCCCTAAAGCATGAAGGTTGAGAGAGTGGGAAGGGTGAAATTATTTATGAATCCATAACTGAAACAGGACATCCTCGTGAAGAACCTGCAAACGCAAGTACAACTGATATCTCTGATACATGAGTACATAGTGAAAGGAAATACATGTTTATAAGGCATGTGTGAAACCATCCAGAAGATAAACATAAATGGTCTGTGGGATGGACGCAACCATCCAATTAGAAGGATCACAAAAAAGACTAAGGTATGGTCGCAACCATCCAATAAAAAAAGTCATGTATGAATCAATCCATGTAACCTGGACTTATCAATCCTGATCCCTGGGTGATCCCCCCCCCCCTTGTTCAGGTGGATTCATGGGGTGATGTTATGTCATTGAGCCCTGTAGAGCTCAACTATGTTGAAATCGTTTAGGCTACGGTTTCATCTTCTAACTCTACTCCTTCGAGTAGATCCCTCAACACGTATGTGCAATCCCCTTGGCTTGGAGATATCGCTTCTCTGAATCCATTACAAGAGACATTTCGTTCTGATGATGTGATTTTTGAGACTTTGTCTTTTGAGGATCATCCTTGGGTCGATAATCATAATTGTTCCTCATTTCTCCCAGGCCATGGGGCCATGACTGCCTGTCTGGATAAGTTTCCTTCCCATGTTCCTCCTCAGTCGCTTCAAACACCCATCTTCGCTCATGAGGTCTTTTTTGAAGGGAATATGGGAAATATTACACAAACCATGCCCATCGACATCTCTATTAAACTAGGGATCATTGAAAATGTTCACATTGGAGTGACTTGTTCTCCCGAGGAGATCTAGATTTACACCAATCTCTTCTGGGAGTTTCATGACGTGTTTGCCTGGTCATATGAAGAAATTCCTGGTATTGATCCAAGTATTGTGGTACATGTGATACCAACGTATCCAGATGCGAAACTAGTTTGTTAACATTTACGTCTTGTGTACCCGAGAAAGGCAGCTGCCATTAAGGGAGAGGTTGAAAAACTTCTCAAGGCTGGGTTCATTTACCCTATTCCCCTGACAGACTAGGTATCTAACATTGTCCCTGTGACCAAAAAGCAAGGCACTATTAAGGTTTGTGTTGATTATCGTGACATCAATTGCACATGTCCGAAAGATAACTACCCTACTCCCTTTATTGACCAGCGTATCGACGACTGTGCTAGGAGTGAGATATTCTCTTTTATGGACGACTTTTTTGGCTATAACCAGATCAATATTTTGCCTACTGATCAGCACAAAACTACCTTTATTTGTCCATGGGGTACTTTTGCTTACAAAAAGCTCCCTTTTGGTCTGAGGAATGCTGATGCAACTTTCCAACGAGCAATGTCTTATGATTTTCATGACATCAGACACATTGTTCAGCCTTATTTGGATGATCTTCTGGTTCATTCAGCTAAACGCATAGACCATTCGAACCACCTCCGCCACATTTTCTTCGTTGTATACATTACTATATTCGTCTCAATCCGCATAAGTGCGTTTTCTGCGTTGAATCCGGCAGACTCCTTGGATTTGTCGTTTCTAAGGAGGGTATTCGTCTCGACCCACTCAAAGTCAAAGCTATTCTGAATCTCCCGCCTCATGCTTCCTTTCATCAGTTGCAGAGTTTGCAGGGGAAAGCTAATTTCCTACGTCATTTTATCCCTAACTATGCTGAGGTTGCTAAAGGTTACACACGTCTCCTTAAGTGTGACACTCCATTTATTTGGGATGACATTACCCAAAGGTCATTTGAGCAGCTCAAGACACTTCCCGTTTCTGCTCCCCTGTTGTGTCCACCCGACTATCATTGTGATTATTCGCTTTATCTAGCTGCTGCTGATAGTACCATTGGTATGGTTCTGGTCCAAGGAAACGATGATGGTTTCGAGCATGTCATATATTATCTTAGCCACAACCTTCTTGACACCGAGACTCACTATTCTTATGTCGAGAAGTTAGCCTTGGAAGTTGTTCAGGCTGTCCAATGTTTTCGTCATTACATTTTGTTGCAAACTACAACCGTGATTTCAAATTACAACCCGATGACGTACATTTTGTTGCATAAATTACTGGGGGGAAAATACTCAAAATGGATTGTTATCCTTCAAGTGTTTGATTTGGAGTTTACCACTTCCAAGTCTAAGAAGTCACTAGTCTTTGCTGAGTTGATTTGCTCATTACCATCTGCTTCCTCTCCTTCTTGGATAGAGGACCACATTCCAGACGACACACTTTTCTTGATCAATACCCTCGATCCCTGGTACAGTGACATTATTGTTTACCTCCAGATGTATTCATTCCACCCTGATTTGTCTAAGGATGCTCGGCCATGCATTTGCCACCATTCTCATCCCCATCATATTGTTGGAGACACTTTATATCGTCTCGGCGTTGTTTCATTTCTTCGTCGCTGTCTAACTTTCAAGGAAGCTGAAAAAGTCTTAAATGACTGCCACTTTGACGCCTGTGGCGGTCATATGTCTAGTTATGCTACTGCCCAAAATATTCTTTGTGCTGGTTACTTTTGGCCATCCATATTCAAAGATTACATTCTGGTTGTCCACTCCTGTCACGCGTGTCAAATTTACCAGTGGAAGATGCATGCAACACCTTCCTTTTTGCATCCTGTCATTAACGTCGGAACTTTTGCTAAATGGGGAATTGATTTTATGACCTGTAACCCTCACTCAACTAGGGGCATGGGTATATCATTGTTGCCGTTGATTATTTTACGAAATGGGCTGAAGAAATTCCTACATTGTCTAATGACGGTAAGACAGCTGCACAATTTCTGTTCAATCACGTAATTACTTGGTTCAGAGTCCCTCAGGCTGTAGTCACTGATCATGGATCCCATTTCCGTGGTTATATGATGACTGAGTTGAAAACCCAATTAGGCTTGTGCCACGATAGTTCGACGCCATATTATCCTCAGGCCAGTGGCCAAATCGAGGCAGTAAAAAAAGTGTTGGTTACTATGCTTCAGCGTAACATTGGAATGCCCAAGTCCAACTGGCATTTGATGTTGTTTTCCGCTCTATGGGCATACCGTACCTTGGTTAAGGATGTGACTAGATTCACACCATTTCAACTTGTTTATGGTCTGGAAGCTACCCTTCCGATTGAATGCAAAATCCCTTCTCTCAAATTAGCTATCGAATTGCTACCAAATACTACTCCGGTGGAAGAAATCCTTCTTTATCTAGAACAACTTGATGAGACTCGTTGACTTGCTTCTTTAGTCATTGAAGCACAGAAGAAGAGAGTGAAAGATCACTTTGATCAGACAGTCAACCCACGTTCTTTCGTGGAGGGGGATTTAGTCCTGCTATATGATCAAGCTAATGACAAGCTGGAGGCAAGCACATTTGAACTCGTGTGGCATCGGCCCTATATTTTTAAACGTATTTTGCAAAAATGGGCCTATGAGCTAATTGACTACGAAGGCAACCCTTTAGATAAGCCCCGAAATGGGCTTTATCTCAAGAAATATTATGCATGAGTCTTTCGTGCATTTCTATGTACATAAGTGTGTTTTTCATTTTGTACATGTTTGGCTTGGTGTGTAAGCGTTTTCCACTTATTGTGTCCTTTTTTCTTCTTATTCAGACGTCTGTCGCACCTTATGTTGGTATCGCTAATGGTACTTGTGGCAATACTCAGAATCTTTCCTCTGCGGAATGGGTTATCTACGATCTTCATGGTGAGTTGGTAGATCTTCAAGGTGTTTGTCTAGGATGTACTATGAACAATGTCACTGAATATAGTGCAGTAATTGAATTACTGACTGAAGCTATTGCCCTAGATTCACAGCTTGTTGTTCTTCAACTCAACGGCCGTTATTCTGTCAGAAACCCTCAATTTTTAAGGTTGTATTTACGTGTTCGTTTACTGGAAAGGAATTTTGATTATATTACATATCTACATATTCATAGAAGACTAAATAGATTAAATGATGCATTGGAAAATCATGTGTTAGATAGACATTTGCGACATTTGTAAAAAATAATCATTAAAGACATAATAAGTTGATATAGCAAAACATACGTATAGATATATATATCAAGTGTTGCACATTGCAGTGCTCAAAAAATATATGTTCGGGTTACATCGCAAGACATAATGTCTCTCAAAATTGCAGAAATTAAACCTAGGAGTTTAATCTGTGTGGTGCTCTCTATAGCACACGACTGCTCAGACGACACATCTGAGTAGTCGATGAATCCTGCCTGACACCCCTGCTGTGTGTCATTGGTACCGTCGAGGGACATCCTCGAATCTCACGTAGTCTGGGATCCCCTCCATCAAACCCTCTAGGTCACGGGCAATATCGTCCTCTACATCTCCATCGAGGGGAGGAATCTTGAACTCCCACTCAACTCTCCGAGCAATTAGAGACAAACCTGCAGGCCTTTCTGGCCCAACATCTACGAAATTGAAACATAATGATCAAAACATATATGAAAAATGATAAAAGTTACAAATTATTTAAAAAAGCAACAAATTAATTTGTTACCTATGTTATCCCAGTGTTCCCTAGGGGGGCGTACTAAATCTGGATCACCCCTGAAGTCTATCCCGGCATATGGCCAGTCCTCGACAACAACTAGTTGGTGATCTAGCCATTGGAAAAACTTGGGTCTCCATGACATATTTTGACCCCCGCTTCCTCGAGGAATTAGCATCGCCCACTGAGTCATCTGTGGCTCCCGCAGAGTCGACCATTAAATTTCTCAATCTCTACAAAGTCCCTAACTTGTCCCAAAAAGACTTCGCCATATCTTCCCCTGATACATTTAGCAATACTGAATCTGAGACACACAATCATATTGTGCTTTTTTCCTTCTGATCCAACTTATTCCATTCTTTATGAGACACTCCCGTTGGTTTAGTACTCGGATCTACTGCAATCCACTGATCTTTATCCACCAACAGATCCTCCATCTTGAGTTTCCACAATTCAAATCTCTCACCATTAAATTTCTCAATCTCTATCTTTCCATTGCTCGCCATCTTCTTTTACCACCAGAAATGATCTCACAGATCTCCCATTGAACAGGGTCTACCACAGGCCCGAGCGAAACCCCTCAGCAACAAAGGTGTCCCCTTGAAGCCAAAACAACTCCGATACCAAAATGTAGGTTTTAACTCTGTACAGAAATTACCTACATAAAAATTATAAAACACATAAAATAAACAATGTGAGAGCATAACACATAAAACACATATACACGGAGATTTTCCCCTAGATCCCAAAACCAAGACTACCAGCTTGATTTCTCATTATGTTCGTTTCAATGTTATAATAGATATTTATACATGCCGAAGCATCCAATACCATGGACCGAAAACCATCGCGTCCAAAAAACATGTGCAAAAATCATGCACAAAACCATAGATGGGTCTGCCTAACCTAACATAGGGTCCAAAACCAAAATTTTCCAAGGTGCTGCCCCAGACCCCATAAAGTGGGGTTACAGGTGTTATCACTTAGGTTGTTCCCCAAAGTTGTAGGAAAGGGAATAGTGTCGAGGTAACCACAGACCAATCTTTTAGATATAGGTTCTAGCCAATCTGCATCCAGAGAGGGCTCTCTCTTTATAATTTAGCTTTGTTTTGAGGTATATTAGACTAGTTATGAAGTACAAGGGTTTTGTTTTGAGTTTGGTTGGAGGAATTGGGTTTCAATAAAACAATGAGGTGAAACTGAAGAGTTTCAATCCATTGGGCATGATGGAGTCAAAGGAAGATAGCTTTCTGGATTTGGTTTTTCCACCAAGGATGGTATCAAAGAGCAAGGTAATCAAACATGGACCAATTCATAGGCTAGAGTAAGGCGGAATGGAGTCAATGGGTGAAGGGCAATTAAGAATCCTTCATCATGTTGACAGAGGGAAAATGGTTGATTACTGTTAAGGAGTAGTTAATAATTCCTTAGCAAATATTCAAGATGGAAGAATCAGGGGAAACATGAGCAATTAAGAATTCACTGTTTATGCTAATTCTGAAGAAAACATTAATAATAACAAACCCTGAACGCAAAGTGCAATTTAGCAAATTCTGAGTTATTATTTTTCTCTATTATTTAGATCATGAAACATATACGATATAGTAAACACAGAAACTGTAAGACACAAGTTAGAAGGGAATTATTGATCCATATAACGATTCAAGAATTCTACAACATGGTCCTTAGCATCAAGTCTTCATCCAGTGAGCTAGAAAAAATGGTTCCAACAACCTTTTTATTTTCAAAAATTTGTTCAGTATTACAGCAAAGTCTGAGAATGCATCCCAACCAACCAACCCCAAATACTTCGTCTGGGGGGTATTTATACAAAAATGTCAAAATATTATACAAAATATCTGATAGAAATAATATCTGCTGACAATTAATGCTTCTTTTACATAGTCAGAGACAGACAGTCTCGAAAACAGGGAGATAATAAATAGATGCAATAAATTCATGCTGCACTGGTTGATCTGTCTTTATGAGATGTACTGGAGGTAGGTGCTGCAAGTCGGTTCCCAGCTGTCTCCTACTGATCCTTTGTGCTGGTTATTCTGCTTTGGCTGTATTTTCTTCAACTCTGATGTGATGCACTTTAACCCACATGACTGTAATTTATTTTTGTTCTGCGCATTATAGTAGATGGTCCAAAATTCTGCATTGACCAAAGATAAATTACAGGATATCTAACATGCTTTGCCACCACTCAGGTCCTGGTATTTTATGTCTCTGCAGCTTCCTTAAAGTCTAGTCAGTCTCTGTGTACCTGAAGAAATTAGGTGGGATGGTGAACAGATGCTTCACCTCATTCTCTATGTAGAATAGATTTTCCAGACTGTCATAAAGGGACTGGCCAAATGGAAGTGCCCTTTCTCCTGAAGTGCTTGAAGATGCATTAGCTTGATTAGCATCATATGTATTTAATTTGTGTACATAGTCCTTGTGCTTCATCAGACGATCATTATTTCCCAAAGGACTTGGAAAACCTTTTTGATGCAGGACTGTAAATTTTTTTGTGAAAGAATCAATTTCTACATGCATCTTCTATCCAAGTTTTGCATTAGAATTCTCATGGTTAGAACTCTCTTGATGTGCAGAATGGTACCTTTTCAGTGTTTTGTCTCTAATATCCAATGCTTCCAGTTATTCATTGGTATTGGTATTCAAAAATTTATTAGCTTGTTAACTTGCTCAGGCATCTGTCCCAATAAGGCTCTTGTCTTCTGAATTTCCACTTGGGCCACTCTTATCAGGTCAATCTGCTCATGAATGGTTTGAATAGACCTCCACACATCACTAAGGGATTGAATGATGTTGGACCACAAAATTCCTCTAATTTCTGCCAGAGGCTTATCTAGAGGGAGATCCTTCTCTAAGGCTCTTACCTTGTTCTCCAATGCTTTGACTTCCCTTGTTTTCTCTGCCACATTCATCTTGGATTTATCATAGCTCTGTTCAACCTTTGCCAATTTTTCTTTGACTTGTTTCAGCTCTGATACTTGGAGTTTCAACTCCTCCATGGCTTTTATTAATTGCTCTGTAGTCATAGATGTATTGCTGCCTGGTGTTGTTGTTGAGGTACCTATGGTGATTTCTACTGTTGATGCCGGGACAGTGGGAGGCACTGTTGTTATAACTGTGGAGGGGCAGTTGTGACTGTTGGAGCTACTTCAAGTGGCTGGGAGGTCAACTCTCCTTGCTTTTATTGTAGTGCCTTCTCCAATGCTTGCTTTATCTCGCTCAGTCTTTCATTCAGTCTCATGAGCAGGTTCATCATGTCCTCTTTGGATTTCTGCTGCACAACATCTGCAGTCTGTGGGTGCATAGAAGGAGGCATCATGAGCTATTTTCTGAGGGCAGCAATGTTCTCTTCCTTTTTCTTCATTAGTGCTTTTATGCCTTTGGCATCTTTGGGATCATGTCCCAGTTCAATGATGATATCCTCCAAGGATTTAATCCTGTTGTCCTTTGCTAAAGAAGAAGCTTTCTCTAAATCCAATTGATCTAAGGTATTATTTAAGGAATTTTTCAATTTATGACCCAACATTGCTTTATCAGCTAGCGTGGAATACACCATCTCTCCAGTTTGTTTGTGCAGCTCAATCTAGTCTATTGGATGAATGTCCTTGGCCAAGACTTCCAGATTTGTCCTGATATAATCAGCTGCCGATTGTGGTTGCTGCACCTTGGGCTTAAAATAGCTCATGATCATTTTGCCCTCCTTTATGTCATAAGCAGACATCAATCTTTGTTGTTTTGTGGGGGCCATCTTAAGATATTGGTTATAAATTTGCAGCCTCAGTGGATCATTCCTACCCTTTATTTCTATGAATGTTCTTTTAATATCAGAGGTCTGCTTACTTGGTGGCCTAGTGGATGAAACTTCCACACTATGCTGCCTTTCTAGCTCTTGCTTGTGCGAGATGGTTGATGTGTCTATTACTAGTGAGGTCTGTGGGCTAGTTGCCCTCTCACCTCTTAGAATTTCTATTATTTCTTCAATGATTTCCTTTTCAAATAGAGGATTCAGTCTTTGCCCTTTTACGCCTGGTTGTTCTGTAGGTCCACTGATGGGTGTGGCCTCCTTTCTGTCTCTTTTCTTGCCCTTTTCCTCATTTAGAGGAGTCTGTAGTGCAGGAATCTCTTATGCTTTGGTTTGGACCGGAGGAATTTACCCCTGCTGATCAGTCATTGCTCATTGCTCTGTGCCTGCTACTTCCTTGCCCTTAGAAGACCCTGTACCTAGTGCACTGGTTTCCAATATAGGTTGCTGTGAAGTTCCAGCAGAGGATGTACCCACTCCGATTTTTTGAGGCAGCTTGAAAGATACCTGTCCAAAAGAGTCTAGGTCAAGGGTCTTTTCAAGATCTTTCATAGCTTGCTCCATCACTTCTTGCTGAGTAAGCTCTTATATTAATGTACCCTCTACCCACTCATCCTGATTAGAAAATTGCTCTATTTCAGGGATCCTAAAATGTTTATAGGTTGATAGCCTATTTTTTACTTGTCACTTATAAAGCTATTTGGGTCATATGGTACCCACCAAAAGCTTTTCTTCAATTTAAGTTCTTCCCCCAATATCTTATCAGCATCTTCCCATGCCTCCCTTTTGTTAATGATAAATGGGCCTAACTGGTTTCTTATTCTCAGCTGAGCCTTTTTCTTTACATTGCAAAAGTGAGTTAAATTTGCATTGATAAGTTTCCTGAAATACTCTAATGCAAACAGTCTCATAGGCACATATTTGTGCAGCTTATAAGGGCACAGCTCACAGCCATAAATTCTGATTTCAGTGTGATTCTGGTAGAGGTACCAGTCACCTATTCTGTAGTTTTTGGAGAGCTGTAAAATCTTCTTTATATCCCCAGAGAGCCTAGGAGGAGGAGCTCCTATCAATAAAGTGGAGGCTGGATGTATAAACCAGACAATGAATTCACAGTAGATATAAGGGGACTCATAAATAATGTGGAAGACTGAGGTCCAAAAGATCACATACCTCCTCTCTCCTTTGGAATCCAATTTTCTGATAGGAAATGAAAAGTTGTCTGTCTGATAATATAGAAGAAGGTGGTATATGAATGAAGTGTACTTGAAAACTCCTTCTCTTTCCAGATTTATGAATTTCTCATTGATTTTATTGGCAATGAAAGAGGCATAATCATATTTGACAGCAGGGGGCTGTCCTGGAGTAAACATTGACAACATAACAAAGATGGTCTCATCAACATATTCACTCATTTTGAAACCCAAGATATAGGATATATCAAGAATAAGCTTGCCAGTTTCAGTGAACCAAGCATGTACATAGGGAGGTGGGCCTTGAGGCTGGCAATCTGCCTTCATAAATAACTTAGAAATCTGGGTTATTTCTTCACTAGACAATTGAGAGCTTTGCTCAAGCAAAAATCCCATGGAAAGAGGAGCAAGGGGCTAAGCTGGATGGAAGTTCACTATCTCATTGATAGACTCAGCAGTTATGTAGAAAAGAACAGTTTGTGATGGAGTCATAACTGCTTTACTGACAGGGTCATAGTTTGCACAGAAATGGTGGATAACATCTGGGAACACATTAACTGAGGGAAGGTTATATCTGGGGAGATTAGATTCCCATATTCCAAGGATATCAGAGTTATTGAGATGGCTATTTCTAATTCTGCAAAATGCCTAGAGATAGTTCATATCAACAGATAACTCTTTAATTTGAAAATCTCTGTCAGCCAAGGGCAACCAGTCTCGGTCTTTGTGCGGTGCATTAAGGGGCGCAACATTGAGGGCCACAGGGACTTCCATGTTCGTTTACAGTGTTTTTAACTAGAGGTCAAGTTTATGTGGGAAAAACGGGCAAAACAGCAGTTCTAGATGTCTTGGCATGGAAATTATGGATTGCTTCAGTTTGAATTTGGCTCTTATAGGTATAATTTATAGAGGAAAACCGAAAATACAGGTTCCGGAGGTAGGACGAGGTAAATACCTGTGTTTTGGAGGAGAACCAGTGTAATTTGCAGGTTGACCAACGAGTTACGGAGTAGGATGCTAGACTTTGCTTGGTCGGGTGGCGGATTGGACGCTTCCGTAGTTGCTTGCACATAGTTTGCATGCAACAGTCTTGCGGAAAAAATGAATGAACATGGGTGAAAATGACAATTTCACGAGTTTTTAACAAAAATTGGAGTCACGGGGCTTTTTGGTGCTTTTTGGTCGGATGACGTCATTGGGATGTGACGTTTTTTCGTGACGCAGGGGTACGGGATGCTGATGTGGAGGTGACGTGGCGATGACGTCAGCGGCCGGGGTCAGCGGGAGGGCGGTAAGCGGTATCGGCCCGCACAGCTTATGAGCTAAGGTGGTTTCGGGAGGAGGGGCCGCGAGCATGGCGGGAGGGCGTCGCGTGTCCCTAGTATGGCGGTAATACCGCCGACTCCCTGGGTGGTAAACATCGGTGGTGGAGGGCCTTGCGATATGATCGTGGGTTGTCTGATGCCCAGGCCCAGATCCAATGGTCGACAGTTAATGGAGCTGGCGAAGGGTTACGGCACGGGGCCCATGTAATATAAACAATGGTTTAACACTTCTCGTGGCGATTATTATTGGTTGTCGGGGTGTTTGTTAATCAACCCAGATGGTTAATTAACCACGTTTTGCGTGGCAGAGGTTTTTAATAAATTCCAAAAGAACCATTAAACCCTTGTTTATATAGTGCTATGGTTATAGACTAACCAGCGGCGGGATATTAATTTTTTGGGGATTTTTCATATATTTACATCATACGGGGGGAACAAATTATATGGGAATTATATAATAAAGTTAAAGTTAGTATGAAGATTGATATAAAAATAAGCGCTAAGTTATAATGTTTAACAACTTAGGCTTAACAGGAAAACAAGGATTTTTACACAAGAAATGTGGTTTAGTGCCTAAGTAAAAATGTGGTTTTAGGTCTTTTATGCAATGAGATGAAGTGATTTAAGAGGGATATTAAGTAGATCTCAACACCCTTGGGGAAATTAGTAAATGTTTTGGGAAGAAATGTGAAGGAAATTTATTCATGCCTCACTTGATTTGTAACCAAACAGTTGCCATGGTACTTATGATATCAATGAGATGAACATCTTTGAGAGACAAAATTAATCATAAGCTTGCTTCTGCAACACCAAACTGCCTACCCCGCCTATTACACCTTACATTTTTTCTTCCATGGGTGCACTTGGACTGGCGAACCCTCTTTCTTTTCTTTTCTTTTGACTGCAAACCTATCTAGATCTACACTTATCACATCCAAGGGCTCAGATTTAACAGTTGAGCTCCTTTACTTCTCTACCTAACTACTTATCTGCCAAGATTGAACAGTTTGAACACATTTTATTCTCTATCTCTAAAACAAGAAATTTAAAGATGAATTGGCCAAGATTAAGCTGTTTGGCCACATCATAAATTTCAACAAACTGCACATGAAACTTTCATTTACAGGACATGAAATAGTAGTGGCATTTGGACTTGCACACTTTCTTGGTCCTTTTCTTTGGGGTTCATTTCTTTCATTTTTCTTTTGACCATTTCATTCTTTTTACCCTTTGATCTTTCTTTTAGGGTATACCCTCTTTTCATTTTTTAATTTTTTGATCTTTTCAAAATATGGAAAACCTTTGCAACAGGGAAAGGATGAACATATTAGGTATTTTAACCAGTAAATCATGAAATATGACACCTATTGGTATAGTCTGAGCATAACAACAAGTACACCTCAAACCCCCTGTGACCCCCCCCCCCGCTACACAATTGGCGCAACGAAAGGGGGCTCCACCCCCCCTCTAACCCCCCGGTTAAATTCATGGGCTAGTCGTGGAAAGAATATAACACAACCCAACAGCCACGACTGCTTCCTATCTCTGGAAGATAGGAAGACGCTCGAGGATGAATGATACGAGAATAGACCCATACCCAAACTATTTAATGTCTCCTCACCAGCACTTTGTTAATTGTCATTTTAAGTTATCTGCTACGGCCTCGGCCCAGTTAAAAACGGTGGGATCCAAACAGTCGGCTACCAGCTAAAGTTGGGTTTTGGTGGCCTCGTGTGGGGCCTATGAGCTAGCTGCTCTAGTGATGGTAGAGAGGAGAACTCAAAGAGACAAGTCTCTAACTATTGTGATCTTGAGTTTTCCGCCCTTATCTGACTTATCCGCCTCCGGACATAGTCTTCCCATAAGCATATCCATGGTTTCTCTGGTGATACGGGTCCCAGTCATACAGGGCTTTCCCCCCCTCCATGACAACCCTGTCAGGAAATAAATGTCTGCTACCTCAATTTCTAGCTCCTACCCACAAACGTTGAATTTTCCCTCATTTAGATCCCATACTCCAACCAGATATTGGAGTAGGTCTGGTTGCGCTCTCAAATAGGGCACCATGAATAATTTCAGAAGCCCGCAATTCCAGAGCACGTCCAGGAATTTTTTATTCCCCATGGCTAATTCATCATCACCGTTGTGCTCCCGTTCCTTCCACTTAATCACCATGGTTTTATCCTGCATACACAAATAAGCGATTATAAATCCCTTGAAATTGCTTAGATTTTGAGAAATATTGAATATCGGCGCTCGTCACGCCTGTTTTTCTAACAGGTGCGCCGAGCCAAAATCCACTGTTCTGAAGATCTTATTTTTTTCCTCGTTAGAGATTTTGGGTCGTCGCGGTCTTGAGCTAGCGACCCGCGAAGACCGCCGTGCATATGTTTATCCTAACATCCTCCTAAATGGTGGCTAATACCACCAAAAAATGAATCAAATCTATCTAAAAATACAGGGAATCGTGTAGTGCTTACTTGGACCAGACGAATTTTCTGAATTTGACGAAAGTTCTGATCTTCCTCCAGTTGACCGTTGAAATCACGAATGCGCAAGGGTAAAATTTTCACTCCGAGGTAAAACAATGAAAAGTAAAATGATTTTTTCCTAATGACTCTTTTTATAAGCCTTTTGTAAAATTAGGGTTTTTTTAATCTATTTTTTAATATTTCATGTATTTTTATATCGAAAACAGATCTTACACTTGTTTTTGTGCAACGATAGGTTTCCGCGAACTCTGGAGATGAACCCTCGAGTTATATTTTATACTTTTTCGGACTCGGTAGAAACACGAAAAGTCCCTTTTGGAGTCACCTTTAATCTCTTTTCTGACTCTCGAAACATGAAAAGATCGTCGAGCTCTTGTTGCTTTGAACTCATTAAAGGTTGCGAAGCGTCATCTACCTAGTATAAGTTTACCCCTTTTACGGGTTGGGATAGATTACTTACGAAAAAGGTATACATTGATCTATCATGGTCAATAGGTTCCCTTGGATATTATTTTCTACCTTTTCGAATTTGAGGGACAAATTTACGAAAAGGGACCTTTGGAGTTTTCTTTTCTGTGTCCCTTTCAAACTCTATAAATATGGAAAAGACTCTGAGTTTTACCTATGTTTGACTCGTTAAACCTTAACGACATTGGACTTGTCACCATGACGAGACCAAGCTTCTCCTTCCTAGGGCTCGTTAAAAATCACTAGGTCAGATTCTTCCAAAGGATGAACTTACATTACAAGCATATGCTATCCCCTTCAAGCTTGTGTTTCAAAAATAATTGGGGTACTCGCCAGAAATGGTGGGGGAAAATTTGGAAACATTCTGTTGGTTGTGTTAGTTATTACGGCAGCTTGTCGCTCTTGGACATCAACACTCTTTCTGCTTCGTGTCAGGTTGGGATATCCTCATTCTATCGTTGGCCTTCTAGGTTTTGGGTTACTCATTTTGCCTCGTTCCATCTGATCCTTGCTACGTCATCATGACCTTTGATCCCTTGGTACCAAAATTCCGCCAATTCCAGAGTCGTGCCGTTGATATGTTCAAGAGATTAATCCTTCTACAGTTTGTAGCCTTACACACCTTCCTCAGGTTCTCTGTCTCATCCACATTCATCTTGTTCCTTTGTCTTGCGTCAATGATGTGGGAAACATTATGGCCCTCCTTCGATCGATCGCTTCCTTTCGACTTTGGCTCATTATCTAGGAATTTGATCTAGAGACTCTTTTCTAATACCTTAGAGCTTGCATGCCTCAATGGCAAGTTCTTCGCATTCGACAACAGGCTTGAATTATTGGTCTTCTATCGAGTGATTTCACAAGTGTTCGACTTCAGATCATTCTTCACACTTTGTGGATTGTACTAGCAGTATCTTGAGAACCATTGACATTACTGGTGGTCTCTCTTGTGCTTGATAACGGTTTACATCATTGGTCGGTAATCAAGTGATTTTCTAGTATGCTCAACTTCAACACATTTATTCGCATATTAGAATTTGTACCATGATCAAGTTGGGATTCAAGACCCTGGGCTCAGATTACACAAGTCTAGGTTGTGTGGATTGATTCATACATGACTCTTTTGATTAGATGGTTGCGACCATACTTGAGTATTTTTTGTGGTCTTTATGATTGGATGGCTATGTCCATACCACAGAACATTTATGTTTATCTTCTGGATGGATGTGCCCATGCCTTACAAACATGTATTTCCTTTCACTATGTACTCATGTATCAGAGATATCAGTTGTACTTGCATTTGCAGGTTCTCTGCGAGGATGTTCTATTTCGGTTATGGATTCGTAAATCATTTCACCCCCCCCCACTCTCTCAGCATTCATGCTTTAGGGGGCATCTGTTACACAGTAATTTGTCACCGACCATGCATTCCATGATCCCCGATACTGCCTGTCCATATTACTAACATCTATTCCGTGTCATGTTGCTAGTTATGTGTCAATACCTTCCTTGTAATCTCAGGAAGAATATTTCATTTCATTATCCCTGAAGCACGCCCCTTTTTACCTAATTTTCTGGGTCATCGTGGTTCATCAGTTGTCCCACCCGCGAAGATGGTCAAGTTTGCACTAGCCCTAGTGAAGTCGTCGCTCTATCCCTGTGTTTCACTCTCGAATATCTACTTTTGGAAAGTTTTTTAACAACTTGTCAAAGCTTCGAGATGAAACTTGCTGGGTCAGATGAGCTCACTTCTCTCCTTTAGGACAGTTGTTCCACCTTTTGTGCAACCTCCCTAAGAGATAAGCTCTTCCTCCCATCTCTTATGGAACCTCTCCCTCCTATAAATGTCTCCTCCATGAATGAGATCAACTAGCTTGGTTGTAACTTGATGATAGCTAGATGTAATTTGGTAGCTTCAGGTTTCTAAGAGAGTAGAGGTAGAGAGTGTTATTGGAGTGTGGAAGTAGCCTCGCATATATTTTAGATTGAGAGATGTTTGAGTAGAGCTAGTTTGAGAACTTTGTAGCATCAATCTTTTGAACGAAAGAAAGAGTCATTTGTTCCCTTGGGAGATGGTTCACAAGTAAATGCTTATGGAGACATGACGATGGGACCCTTCGAGGAGACTTACGATGTCAAGGCTCAGTTGTAAGTTTTACTCTGATTTATATTAATACAAATCAATAGCTTGTTTCCTATATCGTATGTTGAATTGTATGTCGATAGCTTGGGGTTCCTTGACTCTTCAAGTAGATTGTTTGGTCATTTTCTATTGCATTTGTGGTGTTTCTCTACATGTTGTTTTTAGATGTAAGTGATTAGAAGAACAAGAGCTGGAGAAACACGATGAGGACTTCATTGAATGAGGAATTGAAGGTAGGCCTTCATCACACCATCTTTCTAAGGAAATTTGCTTTGGTATTGCCTTTGCGGTGACTAAACCCACTCTAGGGCTAGAAGGGTTGCCTCTTCCCGTAGAGGGAACTTGCCTATGACACAAGTTGGCGACCATGCTGGGGAATAGATGTCAGTAATATGGACCGGTAGTATCCGGGATCAGGGAATGCAGGGTTGGTGACAAATTACTATGTAACAACAGCCAACACGGAGCAGACATGGTGAGCAGTGTTTTGTATTGCTTGCAAGGGATTTAGAAGCATGCATGTCATTGTGCACGTGCATGCAATCCAACCCATTCAGCACACTCACCAAGGAAGACAAGAAGCAAGTCCAACTGGAGATGAACATGTACTTTGGAAAGTTGATGCGCATGACCACTAGCACACACTTGAAGATCAACATAGACAATAGGCATCAGTGTGTGCTGGTTCAGCCACACCCAGGAAGATCGTGCACATGTTAGCAGATGATTTGGATGAAGGAACCGAACTAATGCACTGGATACAATAGAGGAAAGTGTTTGCTTCAGCAAGATGTCACCATGGGGTGCATGCACACCATCACAGACGACCAATATTGGCATCAACTCGCCACCTTCACCATCACAAGCATGTCAAAGAGTTGGTCTCATCATAATGGACTGAGTGTTAGTGATGTCTTACAAGGCTTGCTCAAGCCATTTTTTCTCACATGAGTACATGTGCATTGTAATGTTGAGTCATTTCAAGTGTAAGTCAGGTGTCAATAGTTGGATGTAACAGTCATAGAGTAGGTGAAGAGTCATGAGGGTAGTTGAATTGTCACAAAGGGGAATGTAAAGGGTCACCCCACCCTCTGCTATAAATAGTTCCTCATAACTCATTGTAAGGGCTTTTGGTCAGCCAAGCTTTTTATAAGACTATCTTGGAAAGAGCTTGGACAATATTGTAACACGCCCTTGCTTCTCCATTGCACAGAGCTAGTACATCTCTTTGGAGGAGTAGGCTGATGTGGCTATAACTTTCCACTATTGGGGCTAGCAGGTTTACATGGATGTATTGTATGATTGGGACTTACACTTCTTTATATAATAAGAGCCAACACATTTTCATGCATATGTTGTTATTGTAGTTGCACTACTTCGGTTGCTTAGCAATATATGTTGATTAACTTACGTATTTGTGTATGAAATACTTCGTATTCGATTATATGAATCTTGTTGCAGATGTGTTGTTGGTTTAACCTTCACTTTGGATTTTCAACTGATCTGCTTTCCAACTTGGGATGTATCTTTGCTCGTGTGTTCCCTTCTCAGTTGAGTACTACTATAGGTTGCTAAGGGGCACACTCATCTCACACCCCATGTGTTAGAACCTCTCATTCACCTTCCTTGACTCACTACAGTGGTCACACCCTTGCTACTGACAAAGTTATCTTACTTGCCTCTGTACAACATCATGGTCCAGGAATTACCCTACGACCCACTGCTGGGACTCCTACACCAAACGGTTTGAGGTCTAATTGGGACTTCTTACCGGGGAGATCCCCTTGACATGTTGGCGGGTCCCTAATCGTAAACACTAGTCTTGGGACCACTTCCAAAACACTGTTGTTTACAATGGATTCATACTCCTCCACCATTGCATCAACCCATACAGGTTTCTCTACTACTTCCTTGAAATAGGATGGCTTAGTATCTACAAGCTTGGTCATTAGAGCCATGTAGCAAATTTACCGATCTGGTGACTTTCTCTTCCTGCACTGATTTGAAGGAGCACCCACATTCTCCCTCGCATCCTGCACAAGTCTATCAACTTCCCTAGTCCTTTTCCTGCCTTTTCTGGATGGTTTTGATTGAGTGGCTTTCTCCACTCTCTGCTCGTCAATTTGTGGTTTCTTCACAACTTCTTAAGGTTCCTCCTTTGAAGCTAAAATATCCTCTTCTCATGGGATTTGAAGCTCCCTCTCAAGAGAGCATCGCATGGATTTGTATTCATCAAATTTTACATCCATTCACACAAATGTCATTATGAGGGATGAAAAGTACACACAGTAGTTGTGGGGAGTTTCTGTGTAACCGACAAATACACTAATTTTTCTATCAGCTCTAGTTTTTATATGTTATTTATGTTAGTTTTTCTATGCTAATTTTCTTTTACAGATCTATAAAAAATGCTTGTCCATTTCTTCTTGTTCATAGGTTTCCTTAGGTTGTTTGTGAATGTAAACACGTAAATTTGATCAAGTTTAATGTGACATTCATGTGAAAAATATAATAAAAGACAAGTTCTAAACAACAACAATAAAAAGTACGAGAAACCATCAATTGAATACTTAACATGGTGTTTTGATGAAGGAGTTCACCCCTCCTAGGCTACATTTCCTTGGTCCAGCTTCCATGGATTGGGCCTCTCTATTAGCTTAATATGGAAAAAATGTTGTTTACATAGCTTTATTGCTCCTGAAACCTATTCCAATGTGTTGAGAATGTCGAAAATAGCTACGAACACCTTTTCCTGAGCTCAATTTGGTCGAAAAATTCTCTAGTTAATACTCAAACTGTCTTTCCCTAGAAAAGCTCCTCTAAAACTGGAGGAACTCCAATTAACTCCTCTAAACTGGAGGTTTCGCCGAATTAGTGGGATCCATAAAAATCACCGCCGAATTAAACTAAAGGTTTGATTAATATTAAACTGGATTAATTAAATACTAATCCGTGATTAGAGCTAACACCGTGCGTTTTACAAATTGTTAGCCTTAACTGCTAGCAGTCTCTACAATGGTGTTCACATGTCATGGTATAATTGGCTGTTAGTTGCATTGTCCACACGATTCTTAAACCATATACCTGGCAGGTATCGTGAAACTGTTTACATGTCACAATTATGGCGTGCTATCCATTAATCTGGTGGTTTCATTACCAATGAGTTGATGGTTGGATAACCATAACTGTTGGTGTCAGGGATCATTCACATGGGAGGGCTGACCCGCGGGTTGGCCCTCCTAACCCCCAAATCCATCCACATTAAACTTTAACTATGTGCAAAGATTTATAACGGTTAAGAACTGATGCGTGGTATAATGGTATGTTGTGGGCTCTATGCAGAGGAGGTCGCGGGGTTGAATCCCAATGCCTCCATAAAATTTTACACTGCCATAACTCGACCTTTGGGGAGGGACACATGGTGGCCTCCGGGCTTACCACTTGTCCCCTCCTCATTAATCCTCCATTAACCACTAGAAATGTGCCACGTCACCACCTCTGACAACCAACCAAATCCTGACACTTGGCGAGCTCCGATTGGAAGTTGAACAAAATTTGACCTTACATAGTCACTTGCCACTTCAGTAGTACGGACGTCTGACTGTGCATATTTTTCTTAAATTTCTTCTATTTTTCAAAGAGGATATAACTCAATAACTTCCTCATATGAACTCATTTTTCAGTGAAATGAGTTGCATTAGGATTGTTGCCGAGACGGATGCGGTCATTCAGGTTTCGAGCCATTATGAGAACTTTGATTTTTGAGCTAAATACTGAGCGCCTGATCATTCCTCCCCACTATAAGCCTTTTGGACCCCAAAATATACTATCAATTCTTTAGCAGGTGAGGGTACACCTCCCTCACCTTCTCGATCTGCAACCATTTGGCTTTAGAAGGCTTTTGTCCCTTGAGTCCCACCCTAAGGTATTTGACATTCCCTCTCTTTGAAGTCCTGGTTCTTCTGTCAAGTATGAGATCGTGTTGAATTTCATCAAGCTATTCTGGTGTGAAATCATCTATTGATGGTAGATGAGCATGCTCTCCTTGATCATCAATCAAAGGAGTCTCAAAAAATCTCAAATTCTCAACATTAACAATAGACTATATTTGCATATAAGGAGGCAAATCAAGCTTAGATGCATTGTTACCAATATTTTCTAGAATTATAAAAGGACCATAATGGGTTGGATTAAGATTTTTACCTTCCCATTGAATTATCTCTTTGCTCATATATAACCAAACTTCGTCTCCAACTTGAAATTTGTGATCAATGCAGTGTTTGTCATGCCTTGCCTTGTAACTGCTTTGAGTCTTTTCTAGTTGTTCCCACATTGTGTGATGTATCAACTGAATTTTCTCTATGAACTTCCTTGCCTTATCGATGTCACTGTGACCATCGATGGCGACATATTTCTAAAAAATGAAGTCCATTGGCGATCTTGGCAAGTACCCAAAACATGCCTCAAATGGCGATGTGTTTGTAGAAGAATGCTTTTCCCTGTTGTATGCATGCTATATGTAATGCAACTGTTCATCCCACAATTTGGGAGGTTTTCTGCAATATCCTCTAGGAAGATGAACGAATTTTCTGTTGACCACCTCAGTTTGCCCATCTATTTGGGGATGAAAGGTTGTGCTCTTCTTCAACTTTGTGTCCATCATGTATCACAAATCTGACCAAAAGTTTGCAACAAATAGAGAATTTCAATCACTTACAAGGGAAGAGGAAGACCAAAATGAACCCAAATGTTTTGGAGGAAAAGATGAGCTATTTGTTCAGCTATAATTTTCTTTTTACATGGTGTTAGTATACACATTTTGTTGAACCTATCTACAACTATATACAAGTAATCATGACCTTTCCTTGACAATGGAATACCTCCTACAAAATCCATTGAGATACTCTCCCATGGACGTGAAGGTACGGAACGTGGAGTGCACAATCCTAGTTTCCTATTACTAGGCTTCCTTTTTGCACACAAATAACATCCTCTAATGAAATGAGATACATTATCAAACATGCGTGGCCAATAACAATACCTTTGGAGATTTTGCCTACACCAAAGTTTCCAACAATAAATGATGTGTGTGCCTCCCTTATGATACTATTTATTTTTCCCCGTGGAATACAAAACTTGCCCAAGTGATACAACAAACTGTTATGTACATGATAATCCAACTCTTCAATTTGGTTTCCTTGACTCAAGCTTGCATACACATCTTGAAAGTCATTATCATATGCATATTACTTAATGTAACTTTCATGCAAAACATAATTATGCTTGAGTATAATAGATGAATTTACAATAGGCCTTGAAAGCATATCAACTACCTTATTTTAGATTGCCTTTTGTACTTGATAACAAAATGACACTGTTGTAGAAAACCCATCCATATGAAATGTCGTGACTGCTGCAACTTTGACTGTCACTGTAAGTACTGCAATGGTTGATGGTTGGTATGGATAATGGTCTCCTTCCCCATCAAATAGTGCTTCCATTTTTTGACACTTTGTACAATGCGTAAAGTTCTTTGTCATAAGTGGGATAGTTAGTCACATATCCATTAAAAATTTCAGAATGAAATGAAATGGGCTTACCATGATGCATAAGAACTGCTCCCATGGCATAATCACTAGCATTTGTTTGAATCTCAAATGGTTTTCTAAGATCCGGAAGAGCCAATACCGGTGTTGAATTGATCTTTTGCTTCAAAGCATCAAATGCTTTCTGTTGTATATCTCCCCAATGGAAGACTTTCTTGACACTAGTCAATGTATGTAATGGAGTGACAATGGAAGAAAAATTAGCAATAAATTTCCTCCAATATTGTGTTGCCCCTAAAAAGGTTCTTACCTCTGTAAATGTATTGGGCTTGGGCCAATTCAGAATGACCTCAACCTTAGAGGGGTCAATATTCAGCTCACCTCCTCCAACAGTGTGTCCCAAATACACTAAAGAAGTCTTGCCAAATTCAAATTTGACATCTTTAAAAACAATTGTTCTTTTCTCAAGACATCAAGTACTTTGTATACATGCATGACATGTTCATCTCTAGATTTGCTGAATATGAGAATATCATCTAAGTACACAATGACAAAGTCA
This sequence comes from Pinus tabuliformis, assembly GCA_031772625.1. NCBI lineage: Eukaryota > Viridiplantae > Streptophyta > Pinopsida > Pinales > Pinaceae > Pinus > Pinus tabuliformis. Next base: position 1,069,699,828 of record CM062818.1, read on the forward strand.
TTTAGAAATGGTCTCAAAACATCATTCATAACTCTCATGAAAGTAGCTAGAGCATTTGTAACACTGAAAGGCATAACAAGCCACTCAAACAATCCTTGTTTAGTTTTCAATGTGGTTTTCCAAATGTCCTCTTCAACTATTCTAACTTGATGATAACCACTTCGTAAAGCTAACTTCGTGAAATACTTTGCATAGCTTAATTGATTAAGAAAATCATCAATTCTTGGGAGTAGATAACGATTCGTTACCATTATTTTGTTCAGTGCATGGAAATCCACACACATGCGCCAAGTCCCATCCTTATTTGGCACCAAGACAATGGGAAAACCACATGGCGAAGTAGATGGGCATATGATACCTTTGTTCAACAATTCTTGAATTTGCTTCTTTATTTCCATGCTTTCCATAATCGACATGCGATACATGACAATGTTTGGAAGTGGAACATCCTGCTACAGCTGTATCTCATGCTGAATTCCCCTCTTGGGAGGTAACCCCTTTGTTTCTTGAAACATCTCGCCATGATTACTTACCACATCAAACAAATCAGATTTAAATTTGTTATTACAACCTTCAAAAGATTCATAATCAATATCATTCCTTTTCTTGATCATGAGAAGCCCAAAATTTTTACTTGCATTTACTAGTCTCTTCATCTTCCATGCATTAACCAAAGAAATGTTCATCTTTTTGCAATGGGCTCTCACAATGTACTCCACCCCATTCTTGAGAAATAATTATTTTTTCTCATGGTGATAAAATACTGCTTTCCTATCATACAAATAATGACTACCTAAAATGACTCCTGATATGTCAAGTGGAACTACATCCAACTCAACTTCATCAATGAACTTCCAGTAATGGAGAACTTGAATAAACACTTCCTTGTGACCTGTAAATTTGCATTATTGATTGTCCAACCCAATGGATATGGCTTATGATGAGGTACAATTTCAAGGTTAATATTTTTGACCAAGTCTTATGAAATTAATTTTGATTGTGACCCACTATTGATTAATGCATCAATCTTTGTATGACTTGAAATTGCCCTTACATGAAACAACTCTATTCTTGATTATTCATTTGGAGTGTTTTTTTTACTGTGTGAGGAACTAGTTCTTGCAACAACTTATTTTCCTTTTGTAACCATGGCTGAAATCTTGGTCTCATCACCAGAATCTGATCCAAGGTCATGTTGTGTGGTAGCGGTCATCTTTTGTTTTCCCTTATTGTTTTGTTTCTTAGTCCTTAGCTCGAGATGTAATTTCCAACAATGGGATTCATCATGCAAGCTTTGGAACAATGTTGGCATATGGTTTTCTCCCCTTCTTTCTTCACACTTGCATTATTCTTTCCCTTCCATTCCCCCCCTTCTCTTTCTCCTTACCCTTAAAAGGCTTCTTCTTACTACCCTCTTCCTGAATGTTCTTTCCCCTTGCTTCAAGGTGTGTGGCTTGCACACATACCTCATCCAAATTGCTTGGATTGAACATAAGGATAGTATGTTTCAAATAGGAATGTAAACCCCCAATATATTTCAACAGTGTATCTTGGGAATTTAAATTTACTCCTAACAACAAAGCCCTCTTTCTAAACTCTTGGTTATAGTCTTGGACTGTTTGGCCTTTGAGTTGCCTAAAATTCTTCCAACTCATAATGGATTTTTTGCATATAGGATAAAGGGAAAAATTGTATTTTAATTGCAGAAACAAATTCAACCCAAGAAATGGATACCTTACCATGAATTCACATTTCCTCTTAAGTCTTTGCTTCCCACTAGACTAATGCTGCTCCTTCTAGTCTCAATGAAGCCAACTGGATCTTTATGTCATCTTCTTGAAGGTTCTAAATTCTGTAGTATGCCTCCAATTGTCGAATCCAAATGTCTAACTTTTCTGCATTCACCTCACCATTGTACATGGGAAGTTCAAACTTAATGTCCAATTTGAGTAAGGGGGTTCTTCCTTTTGGGGTTTTGGAATGAGTATGGACAGTTTTGGTGGTGGAACTAGAAAATGTTGATGTTTGAGATGTTGAGGATGATGAAGATGGTGAGGAATATGAAGATGGTGGAGATGGAGGAGGCTTTTCTCCATTACCCTTTGAATCCTTTTTATCATATTTTTTATCTCCTGAGGTTCCTTCTCCATGTGGAGGCTTAGAACCCTCTCCAACCATTCTAGTGTTCATATCTTCATAGAGGACTCTAACCAAATCAGTCAAGTCATATAAATCTTTCTTGAGTTCTTCCTCTTCTAAAAGACCTTCAATCTCTCTTTCTCCTGACATGATGGCTATGGATTCAGGGTCATTTTCTAGTACTTCTTGTACCTCTTCAATTTCAATTGAAGGCAAAACTTGAGGTGTTTCAAGTGCAGCTGGAATTGGAAATTAGGTGGAGATTGTGGCCTTGTGGCTCTCCTTCTTCTGGGCATTACCTCAGGAGTTGCAACCAATAGTTTCCCTTCTTCTCTCTACAACTTTAACCTTGTAAGTATCATAATTTTGCAACCATTAAAACCTTACTTGCACAAAACTCAAAAAATCAAGCAAATAAACCTTTGCTATGATACAACTTGATCTGTTATTGAATGTTAGTTTTTCTGTGCTAATTTCGATTATAGATTTATAAAGAAATGCTTGTCCATTTCTTCCAGTGCATAGGTTTCCTTAGGTTGTTTGTGAATGTAAACAGGTAAATTTGATAAATTTTAATATGACATTCATGAGAAAAATAACATAAAAGACAAGTTCTCAATAGCAGCAATAAAAAGTATAGCAAACCATCAATTGAACACTTAACACAGTGTTTTTATGAAGGATTTCACCCCTCCTGGGCTACATCTCCTTGGTCCAGCTTCCATAGCTTGGGCCTATGTATTATCTCAATATGGGAAAAATGTTGTTTACAAAGCTCCACTGCTCCTAAAACCTATTCCAATGTGTTTAGAGTGTCAAAATTAGCTAGGAACACCTTTTCCTGAGCTCAATTTGGTCAAAAAATTCTCCAGTTATGACTCAAACTGTCTTTCCCTAGCAAAGCTCCTCTAAAACTGGAGGAACTCCAGTTAACTCCACTAAACTTGAGTTTGCGCCAAATTAGTGGGCTTCGCCAAAATCACCGCCGAATTAAACTAAAGGTTTGACTAATATTAAACTGGATTAATTAAATACTAATCTGTGATTAGCACTAAGATCACACGTTTTACAATCCGTTAGCCTTAACTACTAGTGGTATCTGAAATGGTGGTCACATGTCATGGTCTAACTAGCGGTTAGTTGCATTATCTGTGTGGTTATTAAACCATATACTTGGCAATTATCGCGGAAATGTTTACATGTCACAGTTATGTTGTGTTGTTGTTAGTCTGGAGGTTTAATTACCATTGAGTTGACAATTGGATAGCCATAATTGTTGCCACTGGGGATCGTTCACATGGGAGGGCTAGCCCTCCTAACCCCCAACTCCATCCACATTAAACTTTAACTATGTTCGAAGACCTATAACGGTTAAGAACTGATGCGTGGTCTAATGGTATGTCGTGGGCTCTGTGTAGAGGAGGTTGTGGGGTGAAACCCTGATGCCTCCATAAAAATTTTACACTGCCATAACCCAACCTTTAGGGAGGGAAATTTGGCAGCCTCCAGGCTTGCCATTTGTCCCCTCCTCATTGGTCCTCCATTAACCACTAAAATCATTCCATGTCACCACCTCTGAAACCAACCAAATCCTGACACTTGGCGAGCTTCGATTGGAGGTTGACCAAACTTTGACCTTTCACATTCGCTTGCCACGTTAGCAGTATAGACTGTTGACTATGCACTGATTGTGCAATTTTTTTTTAAATTTATCCTGTTTGGCAAAGCGGATAGAACTCAATAACTTCCTCATACAAACTCAGTTTTCAGTGAAACAAGTTGCATTAGGGTCATTTTGTCGAGATGGACGCGGTCGTTTAGGTTTCTAGCCATTGTAAGAACTTTGATTTTTGAGCTAAATACTGAGTGCCTGATCAAGCTTCTTCCTTGATTATTTGTTGACATGGTAGCAAGCAGAGGCTCCAAAAATCCTGAAGTGTGACACAACCAACTTCCTCCCCGAGAAATCCTCCTCCGGTGTAATCATGCAAAGAATCCGATGAGGGCTCTTGTTCTGCAAGTAGACTGATGTGTTTCATACCTCGGCCCACAAATTGAGAAGTAGGACCTGATCATGAAACATCACCCTTGCTACTCCCACAGTGCTAAAATTCTTACTTTAGCCACCTAACTCTATTGTGGGTTATGGTGTGTTGTCATCTCTCATCGAATGCCTTCTTTTGTACATTTTTTTAAAACTTGCTCGACACGTACTCACCTCCATTATCACTCCTGAGAGCCTTCACCTTCTTGCCAGTTTCTTTCTCAACTAGTGCCTTGAATTATACGAACTTAGAGAATGTCTCATCCTTCTTCTGCATGAAGAAGATATAGCACTTCTGTGAGAAGTCATCAATAAAAATGACAAAATATTTGTCCTTAGAAGTGGAGGTTGTCGAGAAAGGTCCACAAACACCAGAGTGGATCCTTTCAAGGGATTCATGTGCTTTGTTGTCATGATCATGGAAAGTGGCTTTTGTGTACTTCTCAAAGGTACACCCTTTGCATTTATCCTACTGCTATAGCGATCCTTTGGGGAGGCATGTGGTTATCTTCACCATTATCTTCAAAGGGCCATGATGCAAATGGCTAAGTCTTCTATGCCAAAATTCACTGACATCACGGCTCTGCACCTTCTCTGCATTTGTGCTCAATGCAAAAAAATCCTCCACATCTAGCTTGTACATTTTCTTCACACGAACCCCGATCTACTTCACCTGTTCATTAGCTATGTTTATCAAAAATGATTTCCCTTTGATGAAGATCACATCATAACCACGGTCTTCCAAAACTGCAACACATATTTTTCCTTAGACCCAGAACAAACATAACATCCTTGAGTCAGAGAGGGAAGCCCGACTCCCTTTGAAAGGTGACTATACCAATCTCAGTCATGCTATACTTTCCATCATCTCCCATACCGATGTGCATCTAGAAACATTTCTCTTCCAAATCACCAAAATATCTTGTATTCCCTGTCATGTGGAACAAGGAATCATTTTCCAAGTACCACACGCTCCCCATCACTATGTTGGCCTTGCATGCAATGAGAGTAAAATCAAGCTTGAACTGTGAATCAAAAGCTTCACCTACTGCTCCTCCCGAGGTCTTCTTGCTTGTCTTATTGTGTGGACACTTCGTGGCATAGTGCCCAAATTCATGACAATGAAAGCACTTGATTCTAGAGAAGTCTTTCTTCTTTCCCCCTTGACTAGATTCTGCTTTGGATTGGGATTTATTCCCTTTTCCCTTCTTTTCCTTTCTAGCCAAGGCATAATTTTCTTCATCCTCTCCCTTGGATGAAGTCCCATCTCTGGTATTCTTCTTTATTTCCTCTTGTGCCAAATATGACCATAGGCGTTCCCAATTTGGTAGTTACTCTCTCCCATTCATCAGATCTTGGTAGTTGTGCTAGATCTTGGGAAGGCCTAGAAGGATAGGCTTACCAAATCATCTTCTACAACAATAACACCAACTTGACCAAGTTCATCACTACATTTTGTGAACTTGCTCAGGTACTATGAAATAGTCTTGTTCTTCTACATCTTGATATTTCGAAGTTTATCCTTGAGTGCTAGCTTCCTATGGTCACTACTATTCTTCATCAAATCTGTCAGTGCTTTCCACATTGCATACCGAGTATCTTTCTTGTGGAGATTTGAGACAATGTGGTTTTGTACTCCCTCCAATATGATTCTTCTTGCCTTGGATACACACTTCTTCCATTCTGCTAGATCCTGAGCATTAGTTGTTGCTGGTTTTAGGATATCGTTATCGATGAATTCCTTCAATCCATTATCTTCCAACACTGCCTCCATGTTGTCCTTACAAGCAACATAATTTGATCTTCCCTCACGGGAATACTCAAGTCTTAGTCCATAGAAATCCATCCTTATAGCTTTGAAGAATTGATCCTGCAAATCCAATCCTCCTGCAATATGAACTTCAAAATTTTTGCTCTATTATGAATCCTGCTCTGATACCATGTAGAAATTATTGTGTAGATTCGAAAATTCTCATGAAATTTACTAAATCACAAGTCTTGAAGCTACTCTATTGATATGCGGAAGTTAATTCACAATATAGAACACAAATCATAGACATTCAAAAGGAAACATCACACATGCACAAATATTTATCTAGGGGAATCAATTTCTCAAAACCCCTTCCTATCTATATTGTATTAATCAAAGAATAGAGATGAAATACATATGCTTGCTCAAGCCTGAGCACAAACTGCAAGTGTATAGTCTATCCATCTGTTTGACTGACTGACTCTGGCCAACACTTAGCTAATTTTCAAGCCCTCCAAGCTCCTATTTCCTTGCGTCGTTCCTTGAGGAAATTAGCCCCTATTATTTAGGAAGTTCCCTTAATTGGATTGCACAATTCCTCTAGGCCCTTCCTTTGACTGCATGCACCACCTGTACACATTGGAATAGTCTACAACTGATAGTACATTGACTTACAATTTCCATCTCAACTGGGTAACTTGAATTCTCTACATGTAACAATTATTTTGGGTTGATTGATCAGTTAACTGGTTGATCACTGAGTGTGGTTGAATTTCTACTTCCAGAACTTGACCTCCACTAGTTCTTATAACAATTAGAACTATTTTAACTGACCATAACTCAATTTAATTGAAATAGATTGGTACAAATTAGAAATCAATCATAATGAACTGAACTCAAGCTTTGCCAACTCAAATTAACTGAGTTATCTGAGTGACAACTACCATGTCACCTTAGTTAACTACCTCCAAGATTTTTGTTGAAATAGAAATTCGAAGTTTCTCTAGTTTGACCAAGGCAAAGTCAAACTGAGATTTTCTTGCTGCATTTTAAACAATCAACTAGTAGAACTATTTCATTACCATGCTATTAATCATCGAGAAAGACATGTTAAAATACCAATAATTTAATTACCTTTCTCTCGCTTGGGTTAGATCTACATGTTCCTAATCGAGATAGGCTTAGGATTTGTTTCCTTTTGCTTTCATTTTATAATTAAATTGAATTTATATTAATCACTACTTTTCTAGAAGTCCCCTTCCACAAAGGGGGGAAATTTAGTGTGGCTTAGCTGATCCCTCAAGTCAGCTCAAGGGGTTCTTTCTTGCAAGCTACCATCAAGAGGGTAATTCTGATATATTTCTCCTTATTTGGAAAATAATAGAATTACCACAAGTCATCAAGGAGAGATGGGGTAACTAAACCCAATTGAACCAGTCGAAACCAATAAATCAAACATATAAGAGCTTAGTTGGGGTTCTGACTGGGTGGTCTCCCTTACATGTTGATGAGGTCATTTTTTTCCATAAAAAAGATCATATGAGCAACATGGTTATGAGAACTCCCTTGACATAGCATATACATTGAGAAGTTTGAAGGCATAGATAAGAAGTTGTGAAGAAGATAATGATAGGGTCATTCAGTCATAGGAAACATTTGCTAGGGAAAATGGGAAACAAGCAAAGGTTAATGCAGTGGCTCTTCAAATTTTATCAGATTTGCAGAGATTTGGAAAACTTAGGATCGATAATGAATAGGAGGAAATGACAAATGGTGCATATGGTAGTAGGTCTAAATCAGGACACAGGTTGAATAGAGAGGATACAATCAAAGATGGCATATTTCTAGATACACTTGAATGAAGGGGTAGTGATCATGGGTTCTATCTTAGTTTTTGTTTAGAGACACAATATGGTCATCACCATCACCATCCATATAAGAGGAGTGAGAAGTAGTATTTTATAGAAGATATCGAGAAATAAAATCCTCCTACATTTGATGGAGAAATGAAGAAATCATAGGATGTGGAAGCATGGTTACTTGGGATGAATAAGTTCTTTCGGTTGCATGACTATTAAGGAAAAAAGAAAGCTAAGATAACTACATTCAGTCTTAAAGGTAAAGCATAAATTTTGTGGGAAGATGTGGAGAATGTTAGAGGCATTCGAGAAGAGGAGTTTACTTGGAGTGAGTTTGAGAGACTTTTCAGGAAGAAGTATCTATCTAAGAGATACTATGATGACAGGGAAAAGGAATTCTATGAGTTGAAGATGGGATATATGAGTGATGAGGAGTATACTAGTAGATTATTGGAGTTGTTAAGATATGTGCCATATCTTGAGGAGAAAGTGAAGATTCAGAGATTCATCCGTTGGTTTCTAGTAGTGCTCAAAGACAAGATTGAGTTTGATGAACCTAAATCGCTGAAGGAAGAAATCAGAAAGTTGAAGCATTATTATGAGCAATCTAAGTGTAGGTCTTAATCTAAATAGGATTGGAAAGGTAATTAAAATACTAAGAGAAAATGGGATAAGAAGTGAGGAAGGCTACAAGACATAATTAACAAAGAGAATGTAGTGCCGCACAAGAAGTTTAATGCATTTGACGGAGAACAGGGATTTCAGTATGAGGAGTAGAAGAAGGGTGATGGCAGGAAGCCTTTAAAGTGTTGGACTTGTGGAAAAGATCACCGTAGGGGAGATTTCCTACAATATTAGGGTGGAATACCACAAATTTACAGTGCTCAGGAGGCACAAAAAGAGGGGGGTCTTGCACAAAGTATTCCTCCGGTTTATGAAGTGTTAGATAATAGGTAGGTGAATCACCATACATCTATTATTGAGATGTATGGAAAGCCTCATGATCAAGTTGTTTCTATTTTGATTGACCCTGGATCTAGTTATAGTTATGTTAATCCTAACCTGGTGGACAAGTGTGGTTTGAATAAAGAAGTGCATGCATAGTCTTAGTTAGTGTAGTTGGATACAAGTACTAAGAAAATAGTTCATCACTAGGTAAGAGCTTATGCATTTGAGTTGAACTATATGCCTACATCAATGCATCTGAATGTACTTCCATTGGGATCATACAACATGCTTCTGGGTATGGATTGGTTGTATCTTCACAAAACTAAGGTGGATTGTTATGAAAAGGCTATTGAGTGCTTGGATGACAATGGAGAACAAAGAATATTACAGGGTAAGAAGAAGGAAACATTAGTTAGAATGTTTACAACTATGCAAACAAAGCATAGTCGCAGGAAATGGTGTGTATTATTTGTAGTGCATATTTCCATTGATAAAGATAAGGATGTTGAGATGCCGAGGTCTTGAAGAGGTATACAATTTTGCAACAATTTTAGGACGTATTCCCAGTAAAGATTTCAAAGTTACTACCTCATATGGAAGTGGACTTTTCTATTGAGTTGGTACCATGAGCAACACCAACATCAAAGGCTCCATACAGGATGAGAACTCCAAAGTTAGTGGAACTGAAGTCACAATTGAAAGAAATGATGGAAAAGGGATACATTAGGTCAAATGTGTCGCCTTGGGGTGCACCAATATTGTTCGTGAAGAATAAATATGGTACTCTTAGGTTATGTATTGATTACAGGAAGTTGAATGAGGTGATGATTAAGAACAGGTACCCTTTGCCACATATTGATGACTTGTTCGATCGATTGAAGGGAGAAACAATGCTCTTGAAGATTGATTTGAGATCATGATATCAACAAGTACACATAAAAGAAAAGGGTATTTACAATACTAATTTCTAAACCAAGTATAGGCATTATGAGTTTGTTGTAGTTCCTTTTGGTTTGATCAATGCTCTAGCTATTTTTACGTACTTGATGAATAGTGTCTTGTGTCCTTATCTAGACAAGTTTATTTTTTGTATTCATTGATGATATATTGATATATTATAAGAATGAGGAAGAGCATGTCGAACAATTAGCCTGCAATATTGAGGTTGCTAAGAGAGCATCAGTTCTATGAAAATCTTAGTAAATGCAATTTATTTCAAATAGCAGTACATTACTTGGAACATGTTGTCTCCAAGGAAGGCATAATAGTGGATCTCGAAAATATAAGAGCTATTATGGAATGAGAAACTCCTAGATATGTGGATGAGGTCAAATCATTCATGGGGTTAGAAGGTTATTACAGGAGGTTCATCAAGAACTTGTCATGGATTTCCTATCCTATTACATCATTGCAATGAAAAGGAAATAAATTTGAATGGACAGAGGAATGTGTATCCAGTTTGAGCAGTTGATGCAATTTCTTATGAATGCTCTAGTTCTAAATATTGTAGATCTGGAAAAATATTTTGTGGTATGTACAAATGCTTACAAGAGAGGACTTGGTGTAGTTTTGATGCAAGGACATGCAGTATGCTATGAGTCAAGTAAACTGAATGAGCATGAGAAAAATTATGTGACACATGATCTTCAGTTGGTAGTGATCATCCATGCATTGAATATGTGGAGACACTGTATTCTTGGAAGGAGGTTCATCTTGATGGCTGATCACAATGGGTTGAGATACTTATTTGATCAACTGAATCTGAATGCCAGACAAGCTAGGTGGTTGACCACAATTAGTGAGTTTGACTTCAAGATCATGTACATTCGAGGAAAAGATAGTAGGGCTATAGATTATCTTAGCAGAAGAGTACATGTAAATCACATAACAACTATGAGTTCATATGGGACAAATTTATAGGATTGAATCTTGCAGGAAGGACAATAGGATGATAGGTACTAACAACTTAAGTATAGGTTACAATAGTGGGGTATAGGTGAATAGGATGTGGAATACCATCTCACAATAGATGGCTTGGTTTGATTTAGGGACAGGATCTATGTGTCGGACAATGGTAAGCTCAAGAAGGTTATCTTGCAGAAATTTCATATTAAGCCATATTCATGTCACCTAGGATATCAGAAGAAATTGACAACATTAAGAAGTTCTACCATTGGACGAATTTGAAGAAAGATGTGGCAAAGTTTGTTGTGAGATGCTTGGATTTTCAACAGGTAAAAGTAGTGTGTAAGCATCCAGGTGGGTTATTACAACCAATTCCAATTTTAGAGTGGAAATGGAAGGTCATTTCCATGGACTTCATTATAGATTTTCCGAGGACATGTAGACAACATGATTCTATTATGGTTGTGGTTGATAGGTTAATTAAGGTAGTTCACTTCATTTTAGTAAAGTCTACGAATTCAGCTAGTGAAGTAGCATAAGTCTTCATCAAAGATATAGTGAGGTTGCATAGTGTTCCGAAGAAGATTGTGTCAGAAAAAGATACCACGTTCACTTCCAGGTTTTGGAAAGGGTTATTTGTAGGTTTGGGTATAAAATTGTCCTTTAGTACAACTTATCATCCGCATAAAGATGGACAGACAGAGAGGGTCAATAGGATTTTGGAGGACATGTTGAGAATGTATGTTATGCATTAACAACAAGAGTGGGAAGAGTATATTCCACTGGTGGAGTTTTTGTATAATAATGGGTATCAGGAATCTTTGAAAATGAGTCCATTTGAGGCACTTTATGGATGGAGTTGTAACACTCCTATTAATTGGAATGATCCAGTGAACATGGTATTGATTGGATCAAACATTTTGGTAGAGACGTGTTAGAAAATTATATATTACGGAGCAATGGAACACATAAAATATTGCAGAAATATAAACACAGAAAACGCACAAAACAAGAGAGACACAGATATACGTGGTTCACCCAGTTTGGGCTACGTCCACCCCGAACAGCCAGTCCTTCCTTTCTATTATCCAGCAAAATGAAGAGATACAACCTACAGCAAAACCGCTGTAATATCCTCTGTTTTCTCTCACAGTTTCACCTCTATGTTTCTCGCTCACCGAATACACATCTATCTCACAGCCTCAAATACAATGCCCTCATATAAAGAGAGGGGTTGCCTTCTAGGGCAAAAAACCCTAAACTAAACATAAGTTCTACCGTCAGATCATCCGCCTAATGAACGGCCCAGATTGACTAGAAATTACTATACTTTTACAAGGCAATTTTACAGCTGTTTTTAGCTTCGGGGGCGCTGCCCCCGAAACCCCCCGCCAGGGGGGGGCTCCCAAAAGTCGCTGCCGCCCCCCCCCCCCTGGACCCCCCATGGCAGCGATTATTTTACGGGCGGCGTTGCCGCCCCATTTTGAACTGGGGTCCAATATGCCGGTACTATAGAAGATAATCAGGCTCCACACCGAACAAGACGGAACATGAAAATGAAGGTAATCAAGAAGAATCTAAAGGTAGCACATGATAGGAAGAAGAGCTATGTTGATTAACAAAGGGTGTTTAAGGAATTTCACGTTGGGGAACAAGTTTACTTGCACATCAATTCCAAGAAGAGCTCCTTGAGGATTGGATCATGTGCCAAGCTGGAACCTCAATATTATGGGCATTTCAAGATTCATGATAGGATTGGACCAGTAACCTACCAACTTGCATTGCCTCCGATAGTGAAAGTCCATTATGTTTTCCATGTGTCATTGCTTAAGAAGTATGTGAAAGATGTTGATCATGTGATTGAGTTGTCTATATTGCAGGTGGAACTAGAAAGAGAATTCAATCCAAAACCTCAATGTATTTTGCAGCAAAATATGTTGATGCTTTGGAATCAAGCAATCGAGCAAGTTAAAGTGTATTGGAAACACTTTGGTCCCGATAAAGCTACATGGGATATGGATAATTAAAAGCGAGCTATGTATCCTTCTCTATTCATTGGTTGATCAAATGCCTTTTGATATTTTGTTTTGGCTATGTATATGTGCATATGTATGTTGTAAATACCACATTGACCTATCTTATAAAGCTCCAATAAGTGGTATGGTGTTCATGAAATGTTGGTCACATTTTCAGCATATGGATATGATGTAAATGCTTCATCAAGCTATTATAAAGCTCAATGGGAAGCATGTGTTTTGCTAGTTTATAGGTGTGATTGAACACCGAGGATGGTGTTCCCCAAGGGGGAGGGTTCTGTAACAACCCTAATTAAAAAATCCATGTAATAAAGTTAATAAATGAAAAATAAGACCAAGGTCATGGGATACTTATTCCAAGCTAAATTTTGGGAATAAAAAGATAGTGATGGGGATCACTGGTGATTAATAAATGGATCTCGAAATTGGAAAAGGAAAAGTGGCATTTATTGGCATTTATTTATTAAAATAATGGAAAATAGGAGAAAAGGAAGGTGAAAGGTCACAAAATTGCATGTGAGGAAAATTGAAGGAAAATAGAGGAAAATGAAGAAAAATAGAGGCCTCAATGGTAAAAAGATTTCTGAGGATTAGTTCATAGCCTTTTTTAGTTTAGTGTTTGGTAATCTCATTCTATTCTATCTCTCTCTCTCATACTCTTGCACAGTTAGAGAAATTTTGGAGCATTGTTGGAGCACTCTAGTTTTCATTGGATTGAAGAAAGAAGGCCAAGTAAAAGTAGGGAAGCACACAGGGAAAATGGGATCGACGAAAACCACTAGATTGATTTGTAGGTATCAAGTTGCATGTATGATTTCATTACTAGTTTTGGCATGCATGGTATATGCATGTGGTTATTTAGTTATGATATGTCTTTGGAATGGAGGATTTCTTGGATTGATTGTGATTTTTCCTAGCCTTTCCATTTCCTAGATAGCCATTGTGTTGTGGGTTTTGCACTTGATTGTTATGACTAGTGCTCATGTTCCGTATGGTTGTGGGTTGAGTTACTAGTTCCTGGAGCCTTGGTTGGACAATCACTCTAGAAGCCCTAGAAATAATTAGGTTGAGTTACTAGTCTCGGGGCCTTAGATGGAAAAATTCTCTGGATCCCTGTGGCATATGTGGGTTGAGTTACTAGTCCTAGAGTTGGGTTGGAACAAATGCTTTGGAGCCCTAGACAACTTGGGTAGAGACCAATCTGGTGATGGTTAGTGATGTCCGAATGTGAGTTGGAATCACTGGTTGATGGTTGAGGTGGTTTGGCCTCTAGAAGCTTGGTTTGGTTTTTCTTCGTTCATTCCATGAGATCCCACATTCATGCTTGGAATATGGCATGGGGGTGATTGGATAAAAAAGAGATTTGGTTCAGCCCAATATATGGTTGGGTGGTATGTGGAAGTCCTTGACTTGGTTGGATTTGAATATGTTAATAATAGATCTTTTCCTCTTTTGATTTCATAAGCAATTGTACTTGATATTATGTGACTTTAATGGCTATTTTATCATGATGTATATGGTGTTAATTTACTGGTTATATGTTGGTCATAAGATGTATACTAGCTATGGATATTAATGCATTTTGATTGCTTTAAGAATGGTTATTGAATGAATGATATAATATATGCTATTGAAACTATTGTGAGAGGTCATTAGACCTTCTCGATGATTCTTATATAAGTATCAGACCCTTATGTTTAGATTTGCATTCTTGACCTGTAGATTTCATCTTCACAATGTGTTCGATGAAATGTTTGTCATGGTTAGGCCTGGTTAGGGCAAGTTCTTGACTAAGTTTTTCATTAATGGATTTTTCCTTGTGTCATTAATCATCCTGGAAATTTCTATCAATTTATGGGTAAAGGTATGGATGCTAGCCCTAAAACATGGCTTAGATTATGGGGTCGCATGCTCAAAATTGGGAAATCTAGACAGTAGTTTCTATGAGGCAAGGCTATCAATGTGATTGGAGGGTCACAGTCACTAACTTTCCGTATTATGCAAGCGTCTAGGAGTTTATATCACTAAAAATGCAAGTTAACTCAGGGTTTGGGAAAATGGAGTGGTTGTTTAGCTCTTGTGGGTCTTGTAGCTCGTGAGGAAGGTTAGCAAGATTTCTTTTTGTAAACCCCATTTCCTTAATGTGATCTAGGAAGTCAAGGCATATCTTAGTATCTCCTCTCCTGTTTACCCTGGAAGTCCAGTGAAAGTAGGTAAATATGGGAGAGGTGGTTACAAAAGTATATGGGAAAGGAATAACCCAAACTATGAGACACATTCAAAGTTTTTGGATGGGAGCATAGGAGTTGTATGGCATTAGCAGACTTTCTTAAAGGTTTTTTTCTTGTTTGATGGGACAAGCTTGAAAAGCCAATTGTGACACACATTCAAAGTTTTTAGATAGGGGTACAAGTGTTGTATGCCATTATCAAACCTTTGGTAAAGGTTCTCCACTTGGTTTATGGGAACACATCCACAACGAACTACTTGAATGAGGCCATAGGTAAAGCCAAGGAAGCTATCGATCATTACTACAAGGGAAAGGGGGAGGAGGGGTTCAAAAAATGATCCCATATATGGAGTGTGATTGGTGAGAAATGGAAAATACTCTCCGATGTTTAATCCATGTAGCAAGGCTATACCTCAACTACACATACTCTTATGCTTGTGGTTCAGATTTGATGATGATATTATGTATGAATTTTTCTAATGTGTTTAAAGGATGGTGTTAACCCTCACTAAGCACTTGAAGGTTTGAAACAAATGGAGACATATAGCCTAGCCAATAGGACGTTTGGTTATGATATCATTGTCCATTATAGGACCACTAATATTCTAATTAAGCTAGCCACTAAGATGCCAAGTAAAATATAAGTACAATTTGTATCAACCTTTCAAGTTTCCAACATCTTTCCTTTCTATCTATTTGTTATTTTATGGAAATAGAATTTGTTTCCATTCCTTTCCATTCATTTGTTATCAACTTTGGGTGGAAAAACTGTGGAAAAAGAGTTTGAGAGTTACAAAAAATTGACATTCAAGTTCTTAATCAAACATGCAACTCTTTAAGGTGTGAGTGCAAATAGAGTGTCCTTCAAAAATGCACTCCAAGTAGCACATTAGGTTAGAAATGTTCAAATTAAAATTCTAATTTTGATGATTTCACAAATTTTAATGTATGCCCATGGCCATCATCCTCTAATTACAAAATGACCCTCATGCAAGTTATATATCCACTGACTTAACAACATGGTATATTTGTTGAATTTAGGCTTCTGTGATCCATATCAAGATTATTAAGATGGTTTTTGGCAATAATCACATCAAAATTCATTTGTCGACGCGTTTCGAACCAACAAGTGTGGTTCATCGTTAGGACGAGATGAAGAATCAGATCATGGCCCCAAGTTAAATAAAGAGATCCATCATTCAACGACTACTTTTGACCAAGGAAACGACTACAAAGGACAGGGAAACAACTTCATTTGACTGGACCAAGAGACAAGGAAGGAAGTAAAAATGATTTGATTTATTAATTAAATATTTAGTTAGTTAAAACAATTCATTATTATTTTTATTTGTAACAAATAAATTTGTTTATAATTAACAAAATGTTTTAAAGAACTTAAACTTAGAACCTAAGATCTACATATTTTTATATCCTCTTTAATACTTTAAAAATAACCTAAGATTTGTATTATTATGTGACTAATAACTATTTAGTTAATTAGTTAACAGGATCCTAAGTTCATTTATTTATTTATTCTCACTATATATGTAACTACCTAAGTAATACAGTAAGGGTAAATTCTATGAAGATTTATCGGATAAATTGAATATAAAAAAGTAGTTAAATTAAATATTAAAATTGTTTACATTAAAGGTATCATGGTCTAAAAGTTTATTAGATAACCCATTAATTAGTTAATAAATCTATATTTAAGTTTACTTATTAACTAATTAGTGGGTTATTTAATAAACTTTTAGACCATGATACCTTTAATATTTAATTTAACTAATTATTTATATTCAATTTATCCGATAAATCTTCATAGAATTTACCCTTACTGTATTACTTAGGTAGTTACATATATAGTGAAAATAAATAAATAAATGAACTTAAGATCTTTTTAACTAATTAGCTAACTAGTTATTAGTCCTATAATAATACAAATCTTAGGGTAGTTTTAAAGAGGATATAAAAATATGTAGGTCTTAGGTTCTGAGCTTAAGTTCTTTAAAACATTTAGTTAATTATAAACAAATTTATTTGTTACAAATAAAAATTATAATGAATTGTTTTAACTAACTAAATATTTAATTAATAAATTAAATAATTTTTACTTCTTTCTCCGTCTCTTGGTCCAGTCAAATGTAGTTGTTTCACTGTCCTTTGTAGCTGTTTCCTTGGTCAAAAGTAGTCGTTGAATGATGGACCTCTCTATTTAACTTGGGGCCTTGATCTGATTCTTCATCTCGCCCTAACAATGAACCACATTTGTTGGTTCGAAACTCGTCGACAAATGAATTTCGATGTGACTATTGCTGAAAATCATCTTAATAAACATGGTATATGTCTACTACATTATTAGACTATGGTGAAGTACATTGACAAAGCGCTTGGCATGAATGCCATTTCATTGGTTGGACGCAATTGAGACCATGATTCCATGGAAAGTGGAGACTGAGGGACCTATCATGGAGGAGGCAAATAAGTAGTTGAAGCATGATGTTGATGCATTGGAAGAGGAGGGTGACTTGAAGGAGGATGTTCAACTTCCAATAGAGACACTTTTGGAGGATACTAAGAGTGCATCACGACCACCACCTCCATAGATATATGTACCTAGGTTTAGGTTCAGAACACATCCCACCTTATCTTTCACCTCAGCCCCAACACCTTCAACTTCAATAGTAGCAATTGCACCTTCCACCTCAGGCTCAACCTCAACTTGTCCAACTACTGCATCAAGAGAAAAAGTGGTGAACTTCGCTCATAAAAGGATTAGAAAAAATCTTTGATTCTTGTTGAAGCTGCTACACAACCCTCCAAAATTTTGTCTTACACTCAATTTCAGAGCCTTCCTTGGTCTTGTAGATTGTTTTCGCAAACATCGAAGATTATTTCATGAGCTTTCTTGAAGTATTTTGTTCCCTTTTGCATGTTGGGTAAATTGTTGTCTTTTGGTATGATTGGTTGTCAAACAATGTGTACAAGCCTATTCTGATGGTTTCAAGGGTCTATCTTTGTGTATATGATTTGTTCCAACTATGCAAACATTTTTCGCACTCATTCACAAAGTTTTGAGCACTGTCGCACAAGTGTTGTCATGTTCATCTCAAAGTCTATCTTAACTATCACACTTGTCGTAAATGGTCACAAAGTGGTCACATGGAGGGAAATGCATTATTTTTATGTCCTGAGTGATCTATGTTGTTGAGTCTTAAAGTATTGTAAGTGTGAGGTCACCGTCGAAGTCTTATCACTCTTCACATCAGTCTAATTGTTCTTACACTTAGCCATTTCTGAGAAGGCTTCCCGACTAGGCAACTTAGTTTCACTTGACCTCCCTAAACTGCACATTGCACAATTCTAGTAATCTAATTAAGACCTTGACCCTTGACACTGTGCAATGTGTAATTCCTGTCTCCTAGGATTGTTGCATTGCTTAGTTCCTGTGCTCAAACTCTGACCTTGACATCCATAATTGCACGGTGATTCCTCCCAGCTCGGCCTCCACTGCGCACTATGCAATCACAAACCTAAAGCTCATCCCTTGATCCTTTGAACTAAAAAATTTCATAGTAACCTTACCTCCCTTGTCTCCCAAAAATGTGTAGTGTGTCCTCTCAGTGCTCATTCCCTTAGCCTATCCCACTGGCTTCCAAAACTGCGTAGCCTTCTCCTTGTGTCCTTCATGAATTGCGCACTGCTCAATCTCAGGGCTCAAGCTTTTCCCCTGGCTGCTATAACTATGCACTGCATAGTCACTAAGCCCTCTCTCCCTACCTCACATGGTTCCATCTTAGTTAATGGATCAAAATGAACTATCTTCGACTAGGGGGTTTTCATATTGATGTTCTCTTGTCATGAGTGAATTTCACATGGAAGTAATCTATCACACCATGGCAAGATGATGAAGAAGGATATCAAGGAGGGAGGCCTGGTGAAAGACACACTTCTATCTGAATACAAAAGCTAATGAATCAAGAGAAGAAAAGGGGATATCAATTTATGAATGCAACTCAAGCCTTAAGATCATTGAATATTCATAATCACCAAGTCATATAGAGGTGAAAAGAAGAAGCAGACACTCAACACGTGGCAGCAAAAATGGCTTGACATTGCCACATCATCATGTAGTCCATGTCAGCATTGTCATGTCATGTCATTTCATGAGTAGTTACATGCCACACGTTGTGGCCAAGGAATTAACATGTGTTCTAGAAATGTATTGTAAAGTGAAAGTCCAAAGGACATGTGTAGAATATGAAGAGTCATGTAAAGTTGAAAAGTCATAGGAAGTCAAAAAATCATGAGGGTAGTTAAAGAGTCACAAGGAAGGGGAAGCATCACCCCTTGGTTATATATACTCCCTCATTGTATGAGCAAAGGAATTTTCACCTTGGCTCCTCTCATAAAGCATTAAAGAGATAAGCTATTTATTCGGGGAGCAAGGGGTGGCTCCAATCCTCCACTACTGGAGCTATTGATGTACATTGTAAACATGTGTCTTAGAAATTTTAATTACTAAAACAATCCTTTAAGTCCAACACGTTCATCATGCATGGATTATGAATGTTTGTAAGACTATTCTACAGATGTTTGTATTTCATGTTTGCTTTCACATGTGTTAAGATGGTTTAACTATTTCGGTTGTTTTACGACTTATCTTATTGAGAATGAGTTGTAATGATTGTTATTGTTTTCCCATCCTTGTGGACTATTCCATAGGATATTAGACAAATCTTTCTTCATTTTTTGGTTGTAACAACCATTGCATCCTCTGTGGACTATTCCATTGTATGTTAGATGGATCCTTCTGGTTCAAGTGTGTCTCTACTTGGGTGGTACTACTACCTCTCTCTTAGAGGCTCACTTTTCTCCCCTTTTCACAGTAGAAGAACCTTGACACATTTATAACTGAACACTCACCAGGAATACCTTCTTGCTTTTTGAAGTCACCATTGCATACCTCTCTCTTGCTAAAAGTTAGGGCTAAGAAAAAGATTTAAGGATTCAGCAACCAGGCCTTTATACTAGATGGGACTCATACACCAAATGGTGTGAGGTATAATTGGGATTTCATATCGAGGAATGTTGGTGGGTCCAACACTGTCAAAATTTCTGGCGCTGGAAGGAGGGAAACCAGACTTTTATGGCCGATAACCCCACTAACCCCAATCTTACTTTCTCTGGTCAAAGTAGTAACACTCCTATTAACTTCACTGTGTGCATTCCAGAAGTTGGTAATTTTTCTCATCCCAAGACTACACAGCCTTATGAACTCACATACGAATAGCTCCAGTCCTTCCACCCCATCACCCAAAATTTTGCGAGAGCTATTAGATTGATACCTGGAATAGAAAATCTTCCATATTTTCTGAAGAAGAACATAACCACCCCTATTGGGATAGTGGTTTCAACAGTTGAAGATTTGGTTCTTGCCACCCTTGAAGAGTTAGAATACTTTAAAGAAAACACAGAAAATAAAGAACAACCTCCATCCTTCAATGATGGTGATGGTGATAATGCAGTTCTCTCAAACGATACTTTCCATGGGTTGGGAAGAGAAGAAGAAGAACAATCAGATTCTGAAGAAGAAGGGGAAGAAAACGAAGAAGACATGACAGACTAAGATCTTGATTGGATGTCTCAGGGCCCACTTGCACTACCATGTGTGTTACACAAGATGCCAAGGCATCCAGAAAAGATCCTAATGAAGTATGAACCTGACAAAGCATTAAAGGTGGAGGATCATCTAGACAACTTCTACCCACATTCGTAGACACTTGAGGTACACTATGATGATGTTGCATGTATACTATTTCCATGTACCTAAGATGGTAGAGAAAATGTGTGGTATTATAGTCTTCCTCCAAATTCCATCCAGAAATGGAGTGGGTTTAAGAAAATTTTGGTTGAGAAATTTTCTAATGACAAGACCCCCTCCATGTTATTGAAAGAGATGGAAAATCTCAAGATGGGGCAAAAGGTAAAAGTGAAATATTTTAATGAGAGGTTTAACCAAATTCTAAATAAGTTTTCAACAAACACTAAACCTCATGACTCCATCACCATCGGTTATTACACTTCTGCCTTGCTGACCAGCATTGTGCAGTTTGTAAAGAGAATTGTGAAGCAAACTTTGACTAAAAATCATGAAGAGGCAATCATGTTGAAAATGAATTGTGCATGATTTGAGTCATTACAGATAATGAACAAGCTAAAGACTCCAAAGACATGTGTAAAGGTCTCAGGCCTCTATAAGGATGGCCAAAGAGAAAGAAATTATTGATATTGTGAGTTTGACCCGTAACATCAAGACTCTGTTAAATGAGTCGGCAGAGCTGAAACAAAGGTCAAGAGAGACCACTGTGAGCAGCAAGCCTCCTAAGTTCAACTTGTTTAGAAGGACTACAACTTCCGGCAGTAGTAGCAACCAACTGGCTATGTCTACGCAGAGCTCCAATGTTGTATTGAATATTGAAAACATGGGCATAGACCAATATTGTTCGTATCATAAAGAATATCATTTTGAGAAAACATGCCCACAATGGAATCATGCCATGAGAATTCTTTCCACGCATCTTGTTGATGCGATGATGGCTAAGGAGCAGACCAAGCCTAGAGAGGAAAAGACAGAAGCTACTACAGCCGAAGAGACTCTGAGTGTTGGGCACATAGTAAACATGTTCAAATGCATACTCAAAGAACCAAAGAGTACGACCGATAAACAACCTCTAAGTGATAGTTTGACCCAAAATTAGACTAAATAGTACAATCTGAGAAGCCAAGGGTGGGCCACTCGACCAGAGTTGACAAAGCAGAAACTCAAAGAATACTTGTTAAGAAAGATCAATCCACTTGTCATCTCAGCACAAAACAGTCAAATCAAGTCTGGTAACATAGCTATAATGGAAAGTTCTTCCATAAGTATTGAGATTAATACCAACATTTTGGAAGTCACAAACCAAGTTACGCCCCTAGGCACTTTGGCAATCCTTCCCATTGTAAACTAAAACATAGTTGATGACATGAAGAAGGTTCATGTGGACATCTCATTGTTCAAACTAACAAATATCATGAGCCAATGGGACATCCTCTTATGCGCACTTCTACAGTCCACCATAGGTAATGATGCTTCTTCTAATAATGGATTTGGTATGTCCTATTGTTCCCTTGAATCTATACTTAATGCTTTAATAATGGATGTAAATACACTATGCACTCCTTTTTTGTTAACTTTTGAAATATTCAATTTCAATGTACACAATTGCTTGGTTGAATCCATTGCATTGGTGAATGTAATTCCATTATCTGTCACCAAGAAAATCAACACAAAGTGGGACAAAACATATGTATAAATTATTCAGCTATACATAACTCTTATCTATGCAGTTGGTGAACTAAGAGATGTGATCATTCGTTTATCATCCGATGAGCGAGTCCACTAATGTATCAACATAATGATTGTGGACATTCCAGAAGCATAGGGAGCGTTGTTGAGAAGAGATTGGTATAACAAGCTACAAGGGTACTTTTCTATAGACTAGTCACATTTATGGCTTCCGTATAAGGGTAGAAATAATCAGATCCGAGTGAATAGAGAGAGATACATGAAACATACTGTCATTCCCTTGAATGTACAAAATGAACTTGTGCCCTTCGCAGAACTTATATTCGACAATTGCTTCCTATAAACACAACTGGGGTGCTATCTTGCACAACCATTCATAGTCCCACCATATACACAGTTGGAACTCCTTCCTAGTCCAACTGGTGAAAATGACATTTGTACAATTAGTAATAGTAATAATAGTACTAGTGTAGTTCCTAGTCCTTGTATATATGATATGTGGGCTTTTTACTTTGATGTTTCCAAAATGCAGGAAGGCTCTAGAGCTGGTTTTGTTTTAATAGACCCACTTCAAAGAAAACACTTGATCTCTAGCAACCTGGAATTTGAGTGCACGAACAATTCTGTAGAATACGAGTCACCTATCTTGGGTTTGGAAAGAGCCATTTATCTCAATGATGCCATCCTAAAAGTAGTAGGTGACTCATAAATTGTTGTGCGACATGTATGTGATACCATACACTGTGTGTCACCTCACCTTAAAAGCTATCAACAAGAGGTATGTCATTTGATTTCACAATTCCAAGATTTTAATATTATTGTTGGTCGTAGAATGCATAACATAGCTATGGATGCATTGGAAAATGAGGTTGCTAGGTTTTCACCATTAAGGGATGATTTTTTTTGTTGAAATTCTTCATAAGCCATCCATCCTTAATAATATCACTAATTTACACTTTTTCAATGATGACGAACAGATACAACAATTCATGATGAATGTTGATGTTTTCAAGGACGCAACAATTGATGAAGACGAGCACAAAAGGACCATACAAGATGCAGCTAACTCAAGCAAATGTAATATATGACCTGCATAACCACTTCTGGGGACCTGTTAATGCTAAGACCCATAGTTCCACGATGTTGCATGAGTAGATCAATTTGGGAACAGAAAATGATGCGAAGTTTGTCAATCATGGTACTTATTGAACACCACAAGAGTGGTAGGCCTTTATCCGCTTGTTTAGGCAGTACCGAGATGTATGGACGTACAATGCGCTGAAAATTTATGACACACGAATTATCCCTCATGTGATTCTGATAAAAGAAGGGGCCAAGCTAGTCCAACAAAAGATATGGAAGGTATGTTAAACACTTGAACCCCTCATTAAAAAGGAGATAAGGAAATTTTTGGATGCTCAGATCATATACAAAGTGCGACACTCCGCTTGGGTATCAAATTTGGTCCTGGTAAGAAAGAAGTCAGGGAAATTTGCTTGTGTGTTGATTTCCGAAATCGGAACCACACCTCGAACTAGGATAACTACCTTGTGTTGTCTATGGAGCATATATTGTAAACAATATTGGGGTCATAAATGTTTTCTCTCTTGGATGGATATTCAGGATACAACCAAGTTCTGTTATTAGAGCCAGACAAACTTAAAACAACCATCCACACGAAGTGGGGTACGTTCACATTCAAGCAAATGCCATTTGGGTTGACTAGAGATGATGCTACATTTCCATGTGCCAAGGACATCATATTTTGAGGATTGATTGGATGGATCATTGTGTTCTATCTTGATGATGCTACAATGCTTTCCAAACAAAGATCTGATCACATACGCCACTTGAAGAAAACTTTCGTGCGGTGTTGCAAGTACACGGTATCTCTTAAGCCCAAGAAGAGTATATTTGCAGTGTCTAAGGGTAACCTCTTGGGCCACATCATTGCTAAGAGTGGGATATTAGTGGACCTAAAGAGGACCAAAGAAATCACAAAAATTCCCTTCCCAACGAATAAAAAATCTATGCAGTCCTTTCTGGGGAAATTTAATTTCCTTCGCAAGTTAATTTCAGAATGTGCTCAGATTATTAAACCCATACAAGAAATGATAAAGAAGGATGCAATATGCAGATGGGACATAGGGGAAAAGGACGCATTTTTCCATACCAAACAAGCTATCACAGAAGCATTTGCATTATACAGCCCAAACTTCAGCAGAGAATTTTTTTCTCTACACCTTTGCTTCTGACACTTCTCTTGTCGCTATGCTCACACAAAAGGATGACCAAAATAATGAGTGGCCTATATCTTTCATGAGAACTAGTCTTTAAGGAATCGAAATGAATCATCCCATCATTGAAAAGAAGACTTACATAGTATACAAGGTAGTGAATCTTTTTCGGCCCTATCTTCTAAAAAATCACTGTATTATCTTTGTTCCCAACCCAACAATTAGATCAATTTTTTTCCAACAAGAGCTGGGTGAGAAGAGAGTGAATTGGATGACTGGTCTACAAGAAACTTAGAATTTAAACTAGTTCACACAATAAAGGGCCACAATCTATGTTGAATAGCAGAAGAATAAGTGGAGAGAAAAGAAGAAGAAGACCTCTCAGGATGGGAGAAAGAAATCGAAATGTACAATGTCGAGCAAGCTCCCCCCACTACTATCATGAACTCTTGGTACACATATGTGCACCAATAACTTGAGCACGACACCATTCCTACCCATCTATCCACACAGTAAAAGAGGGTACTCAGAATCAAAACATTATCATACCAGTTGGTGCATGCGGTGCTTTTCAAAAGCACCATAATGAAGTACTGCTCAGGATGTTTGCAAGCACATGATTAAAAGAAAATACTGCATGATTTCTCAAATGGACCAACCGGGGAATATTTTGTGGTTAACAAAACAACAAATAAACTCATGTGGGTCATATTTTACTGGCACATTATTAAGAGATGCTCACGCAAATGTTCGGCGTGTCATTGGTATGTCGACAGAAGAAAGAAGTAAATTGCCCCTGTTATAGACATATTTGGTCACTACAACCCCAATCACATATGTCCATAAACCAAGGGCTTCTAAGTCCCTAAAAGTGTTTTTTCATACCCTAAAGGAGCAAGGTCAGCCGATTACATCATCTCCCAGAAGTTCTCCATGAAAAGCTACTCAGAACTGGTCAAAGCAGGACCATACAGACTGCCCAGTGCTAAAGGTGCGATGCATCTCACCCGCCACATGCAAAAAGTGTGATGCATACTGGAAAGCCCTTCTATAGGGTGTGATGAGCGAGAGCAGACAAATGGCACAAGCAGTTTTCTAGGTGGAAACCCAGAGAATCTTCTAGAAACTGCTCATTTGACACTTGCCCCTCTGAGTTCACCCAGGGATTAGTAAGAGATCTAAAATCTCCATGTGGAACTAATAACTATCAGAGAGATGACACTAATCAAAATCCCAGAAGCTGACTCACCCCCTTGCAAATATCTATAAATGGATCCCTCATCCAAGAGATCCAAAGGTTGGAATTTGGTAATTTGCAAAGAGGTGTTGCTGGTTTCTCTTTGAAGACATTGTTGGGTGATCTTGCTTTGTGTGAGGTGAAGAGGGCTTTCAAGTTGGGAGGATGGCGCTGGGTCAGACCAAGTGGTTATAATCCTCTCTTCTATGACTTTTTACTAATAAAGCTATTTGAATTTTCCTCCATATTCTTGTGTATCTCTGAATGTTGTGTTGTTATTTAGATTTATATGGTCAATATATATCTGATCCTATATTGTTTACAATGAAAGATCTCTATGCTTTGATGGTATTATGCTACTGTGAATCTACAGGTGCTCTTTGAAGCTGGACAAGTAAGGAAACAGTGGCGAGATTCTATCAAAGGAGAAAGGAAACAAGCAAGGAGCCAAGCGGAAGACTGAGGTTGGTACTCTCTGCTTCTTTCTCATCTCTCTCTCGTAAATGAAAAACAAGTGACTTTAATCTATTTGTTTCTAAGATAGCTACATGTCTTAGTGGGACTAGCAGCTTTGAATAGACACTAGATTTCCCAATAACAAAATGGCGACCCCGCTGGGGAGCGATTAGTTTGATTGCTTGTCTCTATTTGTTTGATTCATAAACCACAGGCGGAGCCTGAAGTTAAGCCAACTAGCCTTCAAACTGCATTTGCTATGCAAGTGCAAAGTAGATCAATGCTACTTCAGTCAATCTCCGGGTTTGTTTATGAACTGAACAATCGACTTGCAAACATCCTAAGTGCTCTAGAGGTAGCTTGAGTAACCTCATTAGATCAGCCCTATACTTTGTAGTTATTGACTATCATTTGCTCGGCCTAAATTCCTGAACTAAACTGCAAAATGCGACCAAAAACCTAGTTAAAGTCTCGTTCCTTGACCATCACACCATCTCCTTTAGGAAATCTGGATGCATCGAACCTCCCACGTGCAGTAGGTGGGATGCATCCATGTTTCCTTGTGTTACAAGTGTGATGATCAGACAAGACTAGATCTGCCTCCAGATTTTGGTTTTTTCTTCACTCTCTTCAGTTTTATTCAGGAGTTTTGCTGTTTGTGATCAGTAGACCACTGTTGAAACCCCCTTCTTTGCATCATCCAACCTCTATTGTACAAAGACTTGTGAATGCTTTTATGTATTGTGCGCCATTTACAGTTCTCTTTTACAAAATAGTAGCTTAATCAAACTGTCGTCTCTTGATTTGGAAGTGTCACAAGTGTCATTTTCAGTCAAAGAAAAGAATCCCATTGTTCTTGATAGTCGATTATACTGTCACTCTTGTATTTGATCTACATTTATAAGTATTTCAAGTGTCGAAAGCATTTTTCAATTCAAAATCGCAAAGTGTTGTCTTGCCTTCCTGTCGTTTTTTGAAAAGAAAATTGTTGGTACTGTCGCTTTGAAAGAAGAAATAATTCAGATTTGTATTTAGCATTCTTTTTGTCATTCACACATTAAGAAAGCGGAAAAAAAATACATGCATGTGCATTTGCATTTAGACTGCTTGTTGATTTTGATTTAGGACAGTGCATCTAGTGTGTGCTCTCTGCTCTATGTTGAAAGGATTTCATTTCTCTTTCCTTAGTAGCTAGGATTTTCCTTGCAAAAAGAAGATTAAATAATTGTTTATCATCTTAGATTGCATTTTAGGAATTGTATATCTACATCACGCGGTGAACCTGAAAGGAAAACTTCTTAAGAAGGATCAACTGGAAAATAAATTTAATGAACATAAAAACGCTTTGGAACCTAATGCACAACATCTAGAAGTCTAGGCTAGAGACGTATTCTAGCGTTGTAAAGCCTGGTAACTGTCGCTTTCATCGTAGGTTGGGTGATTCCTCCTCTTTGAGACGATAAGTGCCAATACGGACTTGTGCTCCCACGTACCGTCGAGTATATATTGGAAGACCACAATAGGTTATATCCTTTATCCTTAGGAAGTCGTGTCTGCCACCCTATCGATTGCAATGCACTGAACACAACATTCGGGAAAATTGACTGCCGTACCGTAAAAAGTATTCTGCAGTTTTGCGATTGGTTTGGTAATCCCTCTGTCTAGATTTCCAGAGCAGTCTCTTTCGTTCCTTTTCAGACTCCTTAAAGGAAAAGGTTCATCTGAGCACTTGTCACTTCAGGCTCATTAAAAATCAAAGGCGACTAGAGTCATCTTTAGCTTCTTCTCGACTCTTAAAAAGTGAAAAAGCAAGTTGTGTCAAAGCGTCTAAAATTTATTTTAATCGAAATAACGTCATTGTTCCCTCGTTGGTCTTAGGTTGAGAAAATGGAGTCCACCAACCAAGGATTTCCCCTTGGGGGAAGTCCTAGTCCTTTCTCCTCTTGGGGAGATGTTGGTGCACCTCATATGGCCACATTGTCCCTTCCAAGACTGACCATTGGCCTGCCGGTATGGCTTTTCTCAACCTCTGTTGTTCAAAACACCGTAGTTCCTGAACAATCGAATCAAAAAATAGATGATACAGAGTTTCCCCCCAACCTTCTACTTCGTTTGTCTCTCCCTCTCCTTCTTCCTCTTCGCTTGGTAAAGATAGTAAAACTAAAAACCAAGTAACTGAGAAGAAGAAGAAGAAGGGGAAGAAGAAGAAGAAGAAGGAGTCAATGGAAACAAGGGGCAACCATACATCGTCTAGTGAAAATCCACACACTTAACCGTCTAAACCTAAACCTCCATGTGTCATCTGCAAAGGAGAACACCACTGGTCTCCCTGCTTGCACAATCTAGTGTTGTCAACCTCTGACGATCATGTTGAAAGTACACCGTCAACTAGTGAAACAAATTCATCGAACAGAAAGGAAAATCTAAATTTCCCTGCAAACTGTGTGAAGCAAAACCATGCCCTCCACCGTTGTCCCTTCCTGGATGAAGCTAAAAGAGTCTTGGATAATCGTCTTGTATCACCATAGTGACTCCCCCCTGGGTACAAGAAACTCTTGCCGAATCCATCGCTAGTTGAAAATCCGATTGACCCACCTTTGGTGTCAGTCGAAGCACCTATCATTGAATATACACCCTCTGAGTCCACATCAGACCAAAGTCAAGAGGTCGAGACGGCAGTCGACCCCATCTTGACTTCAGAAGATTTACCTTCAGATGATACAGTCACCAAAGAGAATGAGAATGACACCATTCAAATTATTTTCGTAAACACAGACTCCGATGAACATGGGAGGAAATCTACCCATTCCTTTACCGCAGGAAGGAAATTCATCAGAGTTGTATTCGGTTGTTTATTCGGTCCCACCTCCAAGCAACCTAGTCATTTCCTTCAATTGGAATCTACTAGGCAGACCCCATTTACCATCTAATGTACCATTTCAAATTATAATGCACACTTACAAAATGGTCATGGTTGGTACCATCATAGGTGAAGGGGCTTCTGTGAGTATCCTTTCCTCAACTACTTGGAAAGCGCTTAGTTCGCCATCGCTTTTTCCTGAGATGCAAAATCTGACAGGCTTTGATAAAGGAACCAGTCGGTCGTTAGGGATCCTTCCAAGTTTTCCTATAACTTTGAGAAGGAAAACCGTTTATCCCAACATAATGGTAGTCCAAGGACCTTTAGATTACAATCTACTCCTTGGGCGCGACTACATTTTGAGCATGGGAGCCATCGTCTCCTCACTCTTTCGAGTAATGTGTTTTCCGCATGAAGGCAGAGTGGTCCAGCTCATAGACCAGCTTTCATTCCCTGGTTCACACATAGATAATGGTCAAATTCCATCCCTGACAGGTCTTTTTGCATAAGGAATGTCTCATCAATCTCCAGTCCGTCCACCTGATGAGCGCGAGTGATTTGGTGGTCAAGATTGAAACCCAGGGGGCATGCACCCTGGCCTGCTTCGGTAGGAAAACTTCAGGTATAGGGTGGGTTTCCATAGAGGATATATGACTGGTCTGACACACCCCTCCATTTAGGAAAGTGGGATTATACTGGAATAAGATACCTCTATTAGAAGGTAGGCCTTTCTCGATAGAACAAATGTTTTGTCTACAAATTGAAGGGTAACCTAGAAAGGCAGGCCTTTCCCGATAGAACAAACATTTTGTCTGCAAATTGAGGGGTAACCTAGGAAACTCTACTTCGCTATACCTGGGGGCATGCAAACTTTTTGCGTGAAAGTGAAAAGCGACCATTTATTTTCTTAGTTTGTAGGTTCTTAACCTTTTAAACTCATAGGATTGGTCGTTCCTAGCTTACATAATGAAAGGAGTCAGAGCATAATTTCGAATGGTGCAATCTCCCTAAAAAATGAACCTATCGATGAGATATCCTTATTATACGTCTAGCACGAGCAGTTTTACGCAAAGTTCAAGCTTGTTAAAAATTAAACCTAGAAATGAGCATATGTTCCACCAGATTTTAATCTCATTAAAAAATGAACCCATTTCCAGTAAATAACCATTGTGAATGCATTGTCATCAGCTTTTGAGCCTTGGTCGTGTTCTTACCATCACCTCCACTCTGTTGTTGCTGATCATTTGCCTCCATTTGATTATTTACCCCTTTTGAGGAACAGTTGCGAAAAGTGATCCTATTAGCCACCTTTTTACACTGTCGTGATTGGAAAGTTCCAAATCTTACCTTGAACCAGCTGCTATCTGAAAACATCACTCGTTCCTCAAAAAATGAGTCTCCTTTAAGCTCTTTTCATCTAACTCGTAAAATATGAAAAGATTGTCGAGCGATTGGCCTCTCCAGCTCATTAAAGTGATTGGAAGTGTTATCCCTCCTCTAGATTTTAATCTTTTTGGACCTGAGGAATTATTACACAAAAATATCGAGCGTTTGTCTTGTTCAGCTCGTTAAAACTATCGAAAGGTCATCCCTTTCGCATTGTTTTATACTTTTTCTGACTTAAGGGATTATATTACGAAAAAGGAACATTGGAGTCTTCTTTCTGTCTCTTTTCAGACTCTCTAAAATTGAAAAGGACTGAGTTATCCTTGTCATTAAACTCGTTAAAACATTAGCGAAAAACTTGTCCATTCAGACAAAAAGAGTTTCATTGTCGCTAGGCTCGTTAAAACATAGCGACGGGTTTTCCCGAAGGACAAATTATAGAACAAGCATATGTTATCCTCCTCAAGCTTGACAAAAATAAAGAGGTACTGGTCAGAAATGACTGGGGAAAATTGGGAAGAAAACTTGAAGAAACTTTATTGGTAGCAGGTCGCTCTTAAACATGACACTTTCACTCCATCACCATGATTGAGTCGGGTTGGGTTATTCTGTTCACCGGTCATATCACCATTGGTCCACCGTACCATCCACTTTTGGGGTTAACACTACCAATCCATTTTAGTTTCACCAATATGTTCAAGAGAAGTCGCTCAGAGAATTCACCTACCCAGCTTGTGTCTCATCCGCTGCAATACCTTCACGCTTCATTCTTTCATGACCGCCATCCTGAACCTTGTATCATCAGATCATTTTCACCTCTACAAAATCATTTGCTCCTTTCCATGTCATAGATGTGAGATCCATTAATGCCCTCCTATGACGGGTCACTTCTTGTTGACATCAGCTCATTATCCAAGAAGCCGACCTAGGGACAACCCTTCCAGTACTTTGAAGCTTGCATGCCTCAATGGCAAGCTTCTCACTTCCGGCGATAGGTTTACACTAATGGCCTTTGATCGAAATATTTTGCGTGGTGTTCGACATCAACTCATGTATTCACACCACGCGAATTGTACTGCAGTACCTTGAGGGTCATCATCATCATCGGTGATTCCTCTCGCGTCTGTTAACAACTTACATCATTGGCTGGTAATCAGGTGATGCCCTTCCATGTTCGACATCAGAACATCTTTTCACATGGATCGACTTGTACTTTCGGGCAAAGATTGAACGAGTTTTGAAGACCCCGGATCTAGTTTCATCCATCCGGGCTGTGATATGATCAGGAAAATAAAGACATCAAATGTACATCATTGCTGCACAGATAATCATCCAAACTAAGGGATGATGGCTCTACCATAATCATCAGTCTGCACATAGATGGTTGTCTATCCTATGTACATGAAAATGAATTTATCAAGCTTAGCATGGGAATGCCCGCCTCAGCTAGATCATGAAAATATTATGAAGATAATGTATTGAATTGTATCTTATTACAGGTCACCTTCCAGTGTGAAAAACCTCAGATCCTCATTATAAATCATTTCACCCGACATAAAAAGATTTACGACCTCATGCTTTAGGGGGAAACTATTATAGACATATTTGGGCACTGCAACCCCAATCACATATGTCCATAAACCAAGGGCTTATAAGTCCCTAAAAGTGTTGTTGTCAGTTGATTACATCATCTCCCAGAAGTTCTCCATGAAAAGCTACTCAAAATTGGTCAAAGCAGGACCATACAGACTGCCCAATGCTAAAGGTGCGATGCATCTCACCTGCCACATGCAAAAAGCACGATGCATACTGGAAAGCCCTTCTATAAGGTGCAATGAGCAAGAGTAGACAAATGGAACAAGCAGTTTGCTAGGTGGAAACCCAGAGAATCTTCTAGAAACTTCTCATTTGACACTTGCCCCTCTGAGTTCTCCTAGGGATGAGTAAGAGATCTAAAATCTCCATGTGGAACTAAGAACTATCAAAGAGATGACACTAATCAAAATCCCAGAAGTTGACTCACCCCCTTGCAAATAGCTATAAATGGATCCCTCATCCAAGAGATCCAAAGGTTGGAATTTGGTAATTTGCAAAGAGGTGTTGCTGGTTTCTCTTTGAAGACATTGTTGGGTGATCTTGCTTTGTGTGAGATGAAGAGGGATTTCAAGCTGGGAGGATTGCACTGGGTCAGACCAAGTGGTTATAATCCTCTCTTCTATGACTTTTTACTAATAAAGCTATTTGAATTTTCCTCCATATTCTTGTGTATCTCTGAATGTTGTGTTGTTATCTGCATTTATATGGTCAATATATATCTGATCCTATATTGTTTATAGTGAAAGATCTCTATGCTTTGATGGTATTATGCTGCTGTGAATCTACAGGTTCTCTTTGAAGCTGGACAAGTAAGGAAGCAGTGGCGAGATTCTGTCAAAGGAGAAAGGAAACAAGCAAGGAGCCAAGCGGAAGACTGAGGTTGGTACTCTCTGCTTCTTTCTCATCTCTCTCTCCTAAAGGAAAAACAAGTGACTTTAATCTGTTTGTTTCTAAGATAGCTACCCGTCTTAGTGGGACTAGCAGCTCTGAATAGACACTAGATTTCCCGATAACAGCCCCACAACAACCCATTTTAGTGGAAGAACCTTTTCAACAATGGGGCATGGATATCATTGGAGAAATATTTCCACATTCGTCGAAGAAACACCAGTATATTCTCACTGCTAAAAATTATTTCATGTGGTGGGCAAAAGCAGTTCCGGTAAAACAGGTGAATGATGCTTCTTCTGACAAGGGATCTAGTATGTCCTCTGGTTCCCTCAAATCTATACTTAGTTCTTTAACAATGGATGCAAATACTTTGCACTCCTTTTATGTTAACTTTTGAAATATTCAATTTCAATGTACACAATTTCTTGGTTGATTTTGGTGCTTCGGTGAATGAAATGCCATTATCTGTAGCGAAGAAAATCAACACAAAATGGGAAAAAACATATTCACAAATTATTTATCTAGACCAAACTCTTTTCCATGCAGTTGGTGAACTCATAGATGTGATCATCCATTTATCATCTGATGAGAAAGTTTACTAATGTATCAGCATAGCGATTATGGACATTCTGGAAGCATATGGAGCATTGTTGACAAGAGATTGGTCCAATAAGCTGCAAGGGTACTTTGCTATGGACTGGTCACATTTATCACTTCCATACAAGGGAAAAAAACAATAAGATCTGAGTAAATTTAGAGATATACATGAAAAATATTGTGACTCCCTTGAATGGACAAAATGAACCTGTGGATTCGCATAACTTATCTTCAGAAATTGCTTCATGGAAACCCAACTAGGGTGCTATCTTTCACATCCATCCCCAGTCCCACCAGATACATAGTTGGATCTCCTTCTTATTCCAACTGGTGAAAATGAAATTTTTATAGTTAGTAATAGTAATAATAGTACTAGCGTAGTTCCCAGTCCTTATATGTGGACTTTGTACTTTGATGGTTCCAAAACACAGGAGGGCTCTAGAGCTCGTTGTGATTTAATAGACCCACTACAAAGAAAACATTTGATCTCTAGCTGCTTGGAATTTGAGTGCATGAACAATGCTACAAAATACAAGGCACTTATATTGGGTTTTCAAAGGGCCATTGACCTCAACTTTGCCATCCTAAAAGAAGTAGGTGACTTAGAAATTCTTGTGTGATAGGTACGTGATACCATAAAATATATGTCACCTCATATTAAAGGCTATCAACATGAGGTATGGTGTTTGATTTCACAATTCCAAGATTTTAATATCATCGTTATTCCTAGATTGCATAACACAACTGCAGATGCATTAGAAAATGCTCACGCTAGGTTGTCACCATCAAGGGATGATTTTTCTATTTAAATTCTTCATAAGCCATCTGTCCCTGATAATATCACTAATTTACGCATTTACAATGATGACTAGCAAATACTGCAATTCATGATGAATGCAGATGTTTCCAAGGAAGCAATAATTGATGAAGACGAGAAAAAAAGGACCTTGCATGATGCAACTAACTCAAGCAAAGGAAATCTCATGCCAAAAGGTGTGGTATCATAGAAAAAGTCGTATGACCTGCAGAACCACTTCTGGGGACCTGTTAATGCTAAAACCCATAGTTCCACAATGTCGCATGAGCAGATCAATTTGGGAACAAAAAATTATACGAAGTTTGTCAATCTTGGTACTTATTGTACACCACAAGAGTGACAGACCTTTATTCGCTTGTTCAGGCAGTACCGAGTGTTAGCGCTCAAATCTGCCTCAGGCTGAGGAAGGAAAAACTCGAGGCAACATCATACCACGCTCAGCCTCGTAGCTAGCCCTACGAGGACAGGAGAGGGCTCTCTCTGGGTCTATCTCGGCAAAATGTTTTCAAAGGGGCTGAGATGACCAATAAGGAATATTGATCTTAGGCTAGATATTAAGTGCAGAGGTTTAAAGGTGATTTTTTGGGATTTTTGTTGAATCAAAGGGAAAAGCAATTTTGGGTGCGAGGATGAGACACAGTTTCTGCAGAGGTCTGATTGGAGCAAGGTAGGAAATTGTTTTGATGCTTTTAAAGTGATGAGGTGAATAGATTAGACAGGTGAGGAGCTAAGGAGAGCAAGCAAGCGCAGGGGTTCTCCTTAAACTGAAGAAAACATGGAAAATTAAACAAATTTAAAGGCAGAGCATAGCAAATTTATGGATTCTACCTTAACACTTCATTTGTTCAATTGCAGAATATGAGAGAGGGAAAATGATACACACAAAAAACTTAAAAGTACTGAAAGAAGCACACCATCAAGACATAAAGCCACAAGAATTCCAAATAGTGCTGCAAATCCCTGGTCTTCCCTTTGCCAAAATGCTGAAGTAAAATGTACAATAAAGTCTCAAAGCCTCTTCCCAAAGAGTCCAACCATGAAAATGACTAAGAAAATACATAATATAGGCAAGCTAACCCATTCCCTTGCCTCTAGGGGTCGAGCTCATCATCCTAGGAGTTGTTTCAACCAATTCTAAACAAAGCACTACAATCTAGGCAGTCAAAACAACTTGCCTCTATAAGCTAGGAAACCAATTCATTCATTAAATTTTTGTTATTTTATGAATGAATCACCTAGAATAGGTAAATAAGTGTCAAGTCAATAGAAAATTACGTTAATTACATCAAGGAGGGTGAAAAATCCCATCACAAGTCAAAAATGGTCAAAACTGGGCGAATTCCTGAGCTAGAAGGTGAAAAATGTGCAAAAATCCTAATGTGTAGCGCGCCTGAGCCCTACGCGTAGCGCGCCTTTCCACCTGCTTTTGGGGTACTTCTCGGAATCCAAATTGAGCTCAGGTTGGCTTGTTGGAAAGCCCTGGATGTCTAATTTCCAACCCGAGTGGAATTTTCCAATTTGATGTCCATTTGCCCCTCCAAAAGTGCATTCTCCCAAGGCTGCTACCTGTGTGTCCAAAAAGGGGCAGTGAGGTCATTTTTTGCATGTTTTTTGACCTTTTGGGGACCCAAACCTTGATGAAATGCCTTGGCAGTGGCTGAGAAGGTGTATTTCATCATGAAAAATCCAAAAATGCAAACCTTTCGTGATTTGGACCTCCCAATTTTAAGGGTAGCGCGCGGCGCGCTACGCGTTGAGCCCAAAAACCTATTTTTACATAAAAATTTCAAAATTGACAAAATTTTCCCCAAATTTCTTGAAATTTGGGTTGGGGGTCCCCAATCAAGTACTATGCTCAGTCAAAGAGGCTTTGGCGAAAATTTGGAGTGGATCGGGCCTTTTCTGCCGTTTTAGTGCCTTGCTCAATCGCCTCTTAAGGATCTTAATTTTCGCTTTGCAAACATGCATACGGGCCCAGTAATGATTCTTCATGTGACGAAGCAAGTCTTTGTCTCTATTGGCTTTCACCAACAACCCCTCCAAGTGTCGGTTGACCTTCTCAAGCACAAATTTCCGTGCAACAGGTGTCAAATCACCCGGTCTTTTACGGGCCAACCTACGGTCTTCACGGATTCGTTGCAACTCTATAAGTGTGTGCTCGTCCTCTAACTGTTTATTGCGCTGCTCTAGATACCTGATATATGAAGTTGTCTCATCATGACTAGTAACAAAACCTGATGGCTCACCTGAAGGCCTCTCCTCATGCTTGGGCTTCTTTCCCTTATCCTGTACCTACGGTGCTGCTATCGAAAGCGAGGCCCCTTCCACACGAGGTGGAGATAACACTCGTTGTGCTGATGCAGTCAACGAGACCCCTTCCACCCTGGGTGGAGATAGTACTCATCGTGTAGATGCAAATAAGGCACTGCGTCCTTGCTGATATGTCACACATGCTGGAGCGCTGACATGCTCTATCTCAGGAATGTCAAACTGATGTGAAGGCCCTCCCTCATCATGAACAATCTCAGGAGGTGGATGTGGCGCTGTGAAAAGGTCACAAGAAATAAAATCCTCCCAAGTAATGCCCTGTTGTGCCAACTAATGCATCACTATGATTTTGATCAATGCATAATGATAGATGCTTTTATGTTGATGTGTTGGGCTCTTCCTTTGCACTAAAGGCACCATCCTCTCTATGTTGCGACACATGAAAAATGGAATGTTCATCATACGTACCCTTGTAAAATGCATCAACAAACGGACATGGTACGCGTAGAGACGTGAGAATCTACCCTCACAACTGAAATATCGAATGATGAGTTTCATCAATGGTGCATACTCATCCCTTAGGAATCTGAAAGGAAAAACTGCAGTCAAGTGTCTTACACATTCGGGCTTAATATATGGCTCATAGTGAAATCTGTCTAACTGCTGGAGTTTACTCCATTCCTCCCCTACATTTGGTATCCTAGTGGCCTGAATAATAGTCTCAGGTGACAAGGTGAAATTCACTCCGGCAAGGTTTACATGACCATCCTGCAAATGTAGAACAAATAAACGGACTAGTTCCCGATGATGTTGGATTTGTGAGATCCGCTCACAGTATTCAAAACATGATAGATACTGAAAACAGTCCATTGCAAGTGGACAAGCTTGCAATTGAGCCAAAGAGGTAGGCTCCTCCCTGACATGCCGACCACCTTTGCCACCTTTGTGACACCTCCTTGGCACACTTACCTCTGGTGTAGAATCACTATCATAATCCTGCTCATAAGCTGACTCGGTCTCTGACATGTTATATATGCTGATATACAACTGTGTGCAAAATTGACTGTAGACTTTTTCTTTTTCTCAAAATGTTGTGACCAATGGGACACAAATATAAAAGGGAAATGTTAGGAAAGGGGAATCATTAGGGAAATGGGGACAATGGAAATAAAACAAGGAATTTAGGGAAGGGAAGGGACATGAAAATCTTGAAGTTTTAGGGTTTGGGATGAGGTATGGTAGGAAAAATATGTTTGTAGTAGAAGGAAGGGGTTAGGATTTGAGGGAGAATAGTGTAGGGTTTTATGAGGAATTATTGGGGAAAATATTGGTGAATATAGGGGATGGGGAATCGAAAGGAAATAGGAAAATGATAACCTTGGTTAACATTTATTTTTGAAACCCTACAAAAATCTTGGCATTTAAATCCTTACAGAAAATTAATGGACAAGGAGGGTTTTTACACTTGGTTTTCCATGGCAAATATATCATAATCTCTTAGATAAACCATCCAAAAATCAAGAACAAGCCGTGAATGTACGCCTACCTGTGATTTGATGCTTTGAGAAGAGGCGTTTTAGTGATTTCTGGCAAAGTTCTGGGCATAAACTTCAATGCATAGCGCGCCTCACCCAACGCGCCGCGCTCTCCTGATGCGTAGCGCCCTTGCAAAATTACACTGAAAATTGCGGCCTGATGCGTAGCGCGCCACCGATGCGTAGCGCGCCACCGATGCGTAGCGCGCCCAACCTGATGCGTAGCGCGCCCTGGAAACGGCCCGATTTGCCCACAAATTCACAAAATCGCCTTTGAAGGATGCTCTTCACTCTGGGAATGTGGAATGGGTTGCAAATGAGGAGAAATATCTTCATATAGACTCCTTGTTGATTTTTGCTTGATCCAAAACCCCTTTTCTTATCTTTGGTTGTTGAAACTTTTTGAAAATTAATAGGCGTTGACCTTTTTGGTTTCCCCTTTAAAATTGGTTGAAGTAATGATTTTCTCTGATAATTTTTGCAGGGATAGCTCTGATATACTCTGGCAAAGGAGACCAAGGCTGCACTTGAACGTTTGAAGAACTGAAAATTTTGACAATTTTTTACAAAAAAGAGATGGCGACTTATCTTCAAAACATAGTTTTGAAGAGAAGTCCTAATTCAGCTGTACAATGATGAAAATTATTGAAGTGAAGATCTATCAAAGAAATCCCTCTGGCCTGCTGGTCTTCTAAGACTTTTCAAGACAAAATTGACTCAACCCTAGACCTAAGACCTAAAAATTTAAAACATGATTGTAAATGACCTTTGAAGACTTATTTTAATAAACAGGCCTGAACCAGCCGGGCCAAGCATGATGGGAATGAATGACACAACCCACTCCATCAAAGTTATGGCATGCCTAACGAAATGCAACTGATCAAAATTGATGGGACACCTAATCATGAAATGCAAAAGAGCTTTGATCTCTGATGGAGGGATAACTAGTCCGACTCTAACACCGAGATGTATTCGCATGGACGTACAATGAGTTGAAAACTTATGACACACGAATTATCCGGCACGTGTTTCCAATAAAAGGATGGGCCAAGCCAGTCTAACAAAAGCTATGGAAGGTAAAACTGACACTTGAATCCCTCATTCAAAAGGAGTTAAGGAAATTTTTGGATGCTCGAACCATATAAAAAGTGTGACAGACCACCTGGGTATCAAATTTGGTCCTGGTAAGAAATAAGTCTACGGAAATCCACTTGTGTGTTGATTTCTGAAATCTGAACCATGCATTGGATAAGGATAACTAGCCCATTTTGTCTATGGAGAAGATATTGAAAACAATACTGGGTTTAGAAATGTTTTCTCTCTTGGATGGATATTCAGGATACGACCAGGTTTTGATCTTAGAGCTTGGTAGACTTAAACCAACCTTCCGCACGAAGTGGGGCAGGTTCATATTCAAGGGAATTCCATTTGGGTTGATTGATGAAGATGAGCACAAAAGGACCTTGCATGATGCAACTAACTCAAGCAAAGGCAATATAATGTTGAAAGGTGTGGTATCACAAAAAAAGCCATGTGACCTACAAAACCGTTTATGGGGACCTATTGATGCTAAAACCCATAGTTCCACAATGTCGCACGAGCAGATAAATTTGGGAACAAAAAACTATAAGAATTTTTTCAATCTTGGTACTTATTGTACACCACAAGAGTGAGAGGCCTTTATTCGCTTGTTCAGGCAGTGCCGAGATGTATTCACATGGACGTACGATGAGTTGAAAATTTATGACACGCAAATTATCCAACACATGTTTCCGATAAAATAAGGGGCTAAGCTAGACCAAAAAAGCTATGGAAAGTACAAACAACACGTGAATCCCCCATTCAAAAGGAGTTAAGGAAATTTTTGGATGCTCGAATCATATACAAAGTGTGACACTCCACCTGGGTATCAAATTTGGTCCCCGTAAGAAATAAATCCACGGAAATCCACTTGTGTGTTGATTTCCAAAATCTGAACTGTGCCTCGGAAAAGGAATTTCCCTGTGCCATCTATGGAGTAGATATTTCAAACAGTATCAAGGTCAGAAATGTTTTCTCTCTTGGATGGATATTCA
This sequence comes from Pinus tabuliformis, assembly GCA_031772625.1. Lineage (NCBI taxonomy): Eukaryota > Viridiplantae > Streptophyta > Pinopsida > Pinales > Pinaceae > Pinus > Pinus tabuliformis. Next base: position 1,069,740,045 of record CM062818.1, read on the forward strand.
AGATACAACCAAGTTTTGATCTCAGAGTCTGACAGACCTAAACCAACCTTCCGCATGAAGTGGGGCACATTTGCATTCAAGTGAATGCCATTTGGGTTGATTAATTCTAGTGTTACATTTCAACACGCCATGGAAATCACATTCTGGGGATTGATTGGATAAAGCATAGTGGTCTATCTTAACGATGTTACAATGTTTTAAAAACAAGGATCCAATCACATATGCCACTTGAAGAAAAATTTTGTGTGATGTCGCAAGTGCGGGATATCTCTTAATCCCAAGAAGAGTATATTTGCAGTGTTTGAGGGTAAATTCTTGGGCCACATAATTGCTAATATTGGGATTAAAGTGGACCCAAAGAGGCTCAAAGAAATCATGTAGATTCCTTTGCCAGTGAATAAAATAGCTATGTAGTCCTTTCTTGGGAAAATTAATTTCCTTCGCAAGTTCATTTCGGATTACGCTCATATTGTTCAACCCATATAGGAAATGATAAATAAGGATGCATTATACATATGGGACATAAGGGAAAAGGACACTTTTTCCCGTATCAAACAAGCTATCATAGAATCAACTACATTAGATTGCCCAAACTTCAGCAGAGAATTTTTTTCTCTAAACCTTTGCTTCTGACACTTCTCTTGTCGTTGTGCTCACATAAAAGGATGAAAAAAATAATGAGTGGCCTATATATTTCATGAGAAAGAGTCTTCAAGGACCTGAAGTTAATTATCCCACATTGACAAGAAGGGTTACACAGTATACATGGTAGTGAAGCATTTTTGGCCGTATCTTCTAAAAAATCATTGTATTATCCTTGTTCCCCACCCAATAGTCAGATCAATGTTTGTCCAACAAGCGATGGGTGAGGGGAGAGTGAACTGGATGAATGGTGTACATGAATATGGCTTAGAATTTAAACCAGTTCAGGTAATCAAGGGTCACAGTCTATGTCGAATAGCAACAAAAGCAGTGGACGCAAATGAATAAGAAGATCTCTCACGATGGGAGCAAGAAATCAAAATGTAGAATGTCAAGCAAGCTTTCCCCACTACTGTCACGAACTCTTGGTACATAGATGTGCGCCAATACCTTGAGCATGACACCATGCCTGCCCATCCATCCACATGGAAAAATAGGGCACTCGCACTCAAAGCATTATCTTACCAACTAGTGCATGGGGTTGTTTTCAGAAAGCACCATAATGGAGTATTGCTTAGGTGTTTGGAAGCACATGATTTAGAGAAAGTACTGCGTGATCTCCACAATAGACCAGCCGTGGGAAATTTTGCGAGTAACAAAAAAACACATAAATTCATTCGGGATGGATTTTACGGGCCTACATTATTCAAAGATGCTCATGCCTAAACCCACAAATGTTTGGTCTATTAGAGGTGTACCGACAGAAACAAGACGTCAGCTGCCCCACTGCAGCCCATTGCAGTGGAAGAAACTTTTCAACAGTGGGGCTTGGATATCATTGGAGAACTATTTTTTCATTCGTTGAAGCAACATTGCTATATTCTCATTATTACATATTATTTCACGCGGTGGGAAGAAGCAGTTCCACTCAAATAGGTGAATGATCAAGAAGTCATAAATTTCCTTTAGAAGTACATCATTTCTAGGTTCGACATTCCTACTTCACTTGTTTTCGATAATGAAACATACTTTTGATCACTAAGACTCTATGATTTTGCATCGAAAAATGGTATTATATTTAAACATTCAATGAATTATTATCCACATGGGAATGCTCTTGCTGAATCCACAAATAAGAACCTAATCCGCATCATCAAAAAGACCATATTCTCTGAGTAGCAAAACTGTCACTCTGCTTTGGTAAATTCTTTATGGGTTGATCGAGTCATGCCAAAGACCTCTTTGAACACATCCCCTTACTTTCTGGTATATTGAAAAGAAGTCATCCTCCCTCCTAATAGCTACTTGCTTGCACTCTAAATTTCACAAGAATCCAAAGGTAAGCCATGCTTATTAGTGCAATGTAGGATGTGCACCCTTCACAAATTATAGGAAGAAAGGTTGAAAGAAAAAGAAAAAATTCCACTTCATCAAAATCGTATCAAGAGTTGGTTCGAGAAGAGGTATGCAGGGAATAACAACTTCAGTGTGGGTGACTTAATCTTGAAGTGGGACAAAGCTCGTGAGGAGAGAGGAAAACACACTAAGTTTCAATCCATGTGTATTGGGCCATTCATTGTCCATGAAAAGCTTGGACAACACACTTACTGTCTTCAATCAGTTGATGGGAAGATTGAATCTCTCCCTATCAATGACCAAGACTTAAAACACTATTTCCAATGAAGATCTGGGGTTGTTTCCTACACTGTGTACATAGCCTTTTCTTTCTTGTTTGTTTGAATTTTGTTTTGTTTCTGTTGTGTGAATAAGTTTTGTGTTTGAACATGTTGTGGATTCTTAGTATGTGTGTGGTTGAACTCTAAAGTTTCTTATGACACTTCAACATTTGGCTGACCTTTTGTCCATCTTCCTTGTGTTGGTTATATATTTTGGCTGATGAAGTTCTGATGGAAAATACGATCCATAAGTAAGGAGAGTTTTGGTCCAACCATGAACCCATGTCTATTCCGAAAACCTCATGCCTACAGTCAGTCTTTGTTTCAATTTTTTCATGCATATCCAATCAGTAGAAGCAAAGAAGGGGAAAAAGCTAAATGAGAAAACCTAAATCATAGGTCTCTATACGATTCTCTAAAGGAAAAACCTCTTCTTCTCTCAATAAGTTGTGATCCCTCTTCTGCCCCAAAATAAATAAGTGTGAATGCATAGTCCTCTTAAAATAAATAAATAAAGGTGAAAGAAGAGAAAGGATTCCTTTGTAGAGAGCTGAAGAAATAAAATTCACCAGGGTAATTTCTAGGCTCACTAGCAGTGGAGCAATGTTTGTGTTCTTTCGTGATTCCATTAGGGTACTATCTAGGCATGATGGCAGCGGAGCAACACCAGAGATGAAAAATTATACTATGAAAATCTTAAGCTCGTGAGCTAATGTGACATCACTAAATCTTATGTTGTGTTCAACTGAGAAGGCATAAATGGGACTATGTCTACTCATGGGGTAACTGGGAAGACCAAAAGTAATCTGCACGATGAACCAATACTCCCTGAAGAACCAAAGCCCTACAAATAAGAAGTTAACTGAGATAGAGAAGATGGAATTCAACCAGTGTGTCACCAAGTGTTGTAGCTGCTATAATACCCTCCAAAATTTTTGGCTTACACTCAATTTTGAAGCCTTCCTTGGTCTTTTACATTGTTGTCGTAAACATCGAAGCTTATTTCACGAGCTTTCTTGAAGCATTTTGTTCCCTTTTGCATGTTGGGTGAATTGTTGTCTTTTGGAATGATTGGTCATCACACAATGTGTAAAAGCCTATTTTGATGGTTTCAATGGTCTATATTTATGTATATGAGTTGTTCCAATTATGTAAACATCTATCGCACTAATTCACAAAGTTCTGAGCACTCTCACACAAGTGTCATCACAGTCGTATCAAACTCTATCTTAAGTGTCATACTTGTTGTAAATGTTCATAAAGTGATCACCCGGAGGGAAATGAAATATTATTGTGTTATGGGTGATCTATGTTGTTGAGTTGTCATGTATTCTAAGTGTGAGGTCATGATTGAAGTCTTATTACTCTTCACATAAGTCTACCTGGTCTTACACTTAACCATTTCTAAGAAGGCTTCCTAACTAAGCAACTTGCAATCACCCAACCTCCTTGAAATATGCATTGCATAGTTCCAATCCTTTAGATGAGACCTTTCCCCTTGGCATTGTGTAATGCACGGTTCCTATCTCCCAGGATTACTGCACTACGCAGTTCCTGTGGTCAAACTCCAACCTTGACCTCCAAAATTTTGCAGCCATTCCTCCCATCCCAGCCTCCAATATGCACTTGAAATCAAAAACCTCAAGCTCATCCCTTGAGACTCTAAATTGCATAATTTTTTATTAACCTTTCCTCCCTTGTCTCCTAAAACTGGGCAGTCTGTCCTCTCAGCCTGTCCCACTAGCTTCCAAAACTGCATAAACTTGTCCTTGTATCCTTCATGAACTACCCACTACATAGTCTCAAGGCTCAAGATTTTCCCCTGCCTACTGGAACTAAACACTGCGTAGTCACTGAGCCCTCTCTCTTGACTTGTCACTTATTTCCGGTTCAATTAATGTATCAAAATGCACTATCTTATACTAAGGGTTTTTCAGACTGATGTCATCTTGTCATGAGTGAATTGTAGATGAAATTAGTCTATCACACCATGGAAATATGATGAAGAAGGAGATCAAGGAGGGAAGCTTGGTGAAAGACACACTTATAGCTGAATACACAAGCTAATCAATCAAGAGAAGTAGAAGGGACATCATTTTGTGACTACAACTCAAGACTTAAAATCATTGAAGATTCCTTATCACCAATTAATACAAAGGTGAAAAGAAGAAGACACTCAACACATCGCAGAAGTAGTGGCTTGACATTGCCACATCATCATGCAATCCATGTCAGCAATGTCATGTCATGAGTAGTCACATCGCACACCTTGTGGCCAATGATATAACATGTTTTTCATAAATTTATTATAAAGTTAATGTCAAAATGACATATGTAGAATATGACGAGTCATGTAAATTTGAAAATTCATAAGAAGTCAAACAGTCAAGCGGGTAGTCAAAGAGTCACAAGGAAGGGGAAGCATCACCCCTTGGTTCTATATACTCCCTCATTGTATGAGCAAAGGAATTTTCACCTTGGCTCCTCCTGCAAAGCATTAGAGAGATAAGCTAGTTCTTCAGGGATCAAGGAGGGGCTCCAATGCTCCACTACTAGAGATAGTGATGTACATTGTACACATGTGTCTTGGAAATTTTACTTAATAATAGAAGGCTTCAAGGCCATCATATTCTTCATGCATGGATTATGTTTGTAATACTATTCTACGAATGTTTGTATTTCATGTTTGCTTTCACATGTGCTAATATGGTTGAACTATTTCATTTGTTTTAGTACTTATCTTATTAAGAATGTGTTGTAATGGTTGTTATTGTTGTCCCATCCTTGTGGAATGTTCCGTAAGATATTAGAAAAATCTTTCTGTGTTTTTTGGTTTTAATGATCGTCGCATCCTTTGTGGACTATTTTTCTCGATGTTAGACATATCCTTATGGTTCATGTGTGTCTCTTCTTGGGTGGTACTACTACCTCTCTCTTAGAGGCTATCTTTTCTCCCCACTTCGCAATAGAAGAACCTTGACACATTTATAATTGAACACTCACCAGGAACACCTTCTTGCTTTTCAAAGGCACTATTGCATCCCTCTCTCTTGCTGACAGTTAGAGGCCTTTATACCGAATGAGACTCCTACACCAAACGATGTGAGGTCTAATTCAAACTTCATATTAGGGAGATCCCCTGAATGTTGGCATGTCCACACCATCAAAATTTCTGGCGCTTGAAGGAAGGTAGCCAAAATTTTATGGCTGATAACCCTAGCAACCCCAATCTTACTTCCTCTGGTCAAGGAAGTAACTTTCCCAACAACTCCCTCGTGTGCATTCTTGAATTTGGTAATTGTTCTCAACCTAAGACTACATAGCCTTACGAACTCATAGTTGAAGTGTTGATTCTCTTCGCCCTTCAAGAGTTAGCAGACTCTGAATAAAACACAGAAAAACTAGAGCAACCTCCAATCTTCAACGGTGGTGATGGTGATAATGCAGTGCTCTCAGACGATACTTTCCGTGGGTTGGGTGGAGAAGAAGAAGAAGAAGAAGACCAATTAGATTCTGAAGAAGAAGGGGAAGACAATGAAGAATACATGGAAGACCAAGGTTAGGATTGGATATCTCAGGGCCCTCTTGCACTACCGGGTGTGTTACAATAGATGCCAAGGCATTGGGAAAAGCTCCTAATGAAGTATGACCCTGAAAGAGCAGTAAAGGCGAAGGATCATCTAGACAACTTCTACCTACATCTGTAGACACTTGAGGTATGTTATGATGATGTTGAATGTAGAATGTTTCTGTGTACCTTAGATGGTAGAGAATTTGTGTGGTATCATATTCTTCCTACGAATTCCATCCAAAACTAGAAATGGTTTAAGAAAAATTTCCTTGAGAAATTTTCTTATGACAAGACCCCTGCAATGTTATTGAAAGAGATGAACAATATCAAGATGGAGAAAAATGAAAAAGTGAAATAATTTAATCATAATTTTAACCGCATTTTGAATAATTTCTCAACAAACACTAAACCTCGTGACTCCATCACCATCGATTATTACACTTCTGCCTTACTGACCAACATTGTGCAGTTTGTAAAGAGAATTGTGAAGATAACTTTGACTAAAAATGATGAAGAGGTAATCATAGTTGAAAAGGAATTGTGCACAATTAGAGTCATTGTAGACGATGAACCACCTAAAGACTCCAAAGAAATGGGTAAAAGGTCTCAGGCCTCTGTAAGCAAGGCCAAAGAGAAAGAAACTATTGATATTGAGAGTTTGGCGTGTAGTGTCAAGAATTTGTCAAACAAGTTGGTAGAGCTGGAAAAAGGTCAAGCGAGACCACTTTGAGCAGCAATCCTCCTAAGTTCAACCTGTTTAAAAGGACTGCAACTTCAAGAAATAGTAGCAACCAACCGTCTAAGTCTGTGCAAAGCTCCAACGTTGTATTGAATATTGAAACATGGGCATAAAACAATACTATTTATATCATCAAGAATATCATTTCTAGAAAACATGCCCACAATGGAATCATGCCATGAGAATTCTTTCCATGCATATTGTTGATGTGGTGATGGATGAGGAGAAAACCAAGCCTGTAGAGGAAAATGTTGGCATTATGATACATATGTTGTACTTGATGGCAACCCACTCATCTCAGATGATAAATTATAGTGCAGCAAAGTTCACGCACTTTCATGAAGATAAAAGTTTCTTTCATGTAGAGAAAAGTTCACGCACTTTCATGAAGATAAAAGGTTATTTCATGTAAAGAAAAGTTCACGCACTTTATGCAGAGAAAAGTTTCCTTCATGTAGAGAAAATTTCACGCACTTTCATGCAGAGAAAAGTTTCTTTCATATAGAGAAAAGTTAACGCACTTTCATGCAGAGAAAAGTTCCTTTCATGAAGAGAAAAGTTCACGCACTTTCATGGTTGGCTCATGGTATTAGTCCGACAGTTTTTGATCCTATGGTTTTGGTCTGTGGTATTGCATCCAAAAGTGTTGACCCCAAGTATTGGGTTCATGGTATTGTGTTATTATGGTTTTGGACCGTGGTATTGTGAAAGGCCTAAGACTATAAAAGAGGAAAGAGATCATTTGGCAAGGCAATCAATCTGAATGAATTGAATATCTAATAAGTGCTAGATCTGAAATATTTGTGTTTGGGGTTATGGTGCAGATTTGGATCTGAATGAAGGAGGATCCTTAGTGCATAAAGAAGGATAAGCTCTATTGATGGGTCATAATCTTTAAGCTTGAATAATAGTATCTTTGTATGATTTTGATCTGTTATATGAGGCGCATGCTTGATCTATAAATCTGACAATCTGGGTTAATTAGTGTCTGAATATTTGAAAGAATGAATTATCCTTTATAGACCTGTACACGGGTTCAGTGAAGTGAAAGAGCGTATACACGCTGGTTCAATGAATGAAAACGGTGTATACGCAAGTTGGTCCAAACACAGGAGCGTATGCACGCAGGTTTCAGGTTGTTGAAGTAGCGAATATCTTTTAAATTATGATCTAGCTACCTCTGTTTATTGCTGCAGTATTCTGGGTTCAGAATTTGGTGGGTGGTTACTGTTACTGTGTTCTAGGTACAGCTGTCAGAGAAGTGTTTACTTGATTCAGTAGATTGTTTAATGCAGATATAGTTGATGATTGATTGATTTTCATGGATCCAGTCTGAAAATTAATGAAACGTGGTCCTTAAAGAAGTAGAAAAGCTAAGGGGGTTGTAGCTCCCTTCCACGAGAGACTGGAAAACGAGAGAGAGTTGTAGCTCTCTGCAGGTTGCAACCTGCGTACTGCTAAAGGACTGCACCAGTACAAAATCATTGTAAAAGAAGTTTCTAATTGAAAGAAGATAGAGACATATTGCAGCAGGTGGTTTTCACCGACATTGGGTTTCCACCTTATATCTGGTGTTCTTTGGTGTGATTATCTGTTTTTCTTGTTCTTGCTCATTATTATATGGGACTGACATACAAATTAATGATCAATATTTGAAGAATAAATTAAAGTATAAATCTGGAAGATATATTGAAAAGAATTTGATAATACTGATTCACCCCCCCCCCTCTCAGTATTATTTCCAACAATTGGTATCAGAGCAGGTCCTTCTGAAGAAGCTTGATCTCTTGGAGGAAGATCCATCATCATGAGCAACTACGAGAGAGAAGCATCTATCAGGCCACCGATTTTTGATGGGACAAACTTCGTATATTGGAAGGTAAGAGTTACTACCTATCTTCAATCACTTGGTACAGAAGTCTGGGATATCATAGATACAGGGTACACTTTTCCTTCAGCAACTCCTACAGATCCGGTTGAGAAGAAGAAATATGAAACAAATGCAAAAGCGGTCAATACCCTATTAGGATGCCTATCTCAATCAGAATTTTTCAAGGTAATGTAGTATAAATCCGCAAAAGAAATATGGGACAAGATTGTTCTGAGCTATGAAGGAGATGAACAGGTAAAACGAGCAAAACTTCAAACCCTCAGGATTCAATATGAAAATCTCAGAACGCACAATGATGAAAGTGTGGCTAACTATTTCCTTCGTGTAGATGAGATTGTTAATTGTATGAAAAACTTGGGTGAAGAAATAAAAGAGGTTGTTGTGGTTGAAAAAGTTCTAAGATCTTTGTCCCCTAGGTTTGAATCTAAAGTTTATGCAATAGAAAAAAGAGAATCTTCGAAACCTTACCATGTCACAGCTACACGGGATTCTAACTGCTTATGAAATGAGGAAGGGAGGACCATCAAATAGGAGAGAAGCAGCTTTCAAGGCTTCAGGCAAAGGAGACTACTATGAGTTAGGACATGCGTCAGAAGAGGAAGAAGAATCAAATTTTGTCAAAAACCTTCAACGGGGTACTGGAAGATTCAGAGATAAGTTACCTTTCAAATGTTTTGCTTATGGGAGAGTTGGTCACTATGCTACCAAATGTCCTCATAAGGATAAAACTAACAGAGGGAAGGAACCTGTTAGATGGAACAAGAAACAGAATGTAACTAAGAAAAGTTACTACATTCATGAAGATAGTAATGGTCTTTCAAATAGTGATGAAGATGAACGAGGTAATAACTATAAACTTTTAATGGCTTTTGAAGATGATGATTACATGGATGCTATAGATGTGGATGGCTTTTATGAAGAGATTTCTAGACTCAAAACATGTTTAGAAGAAAAGAATGTGATCATTGATACTCTGCAATTCCAACTTGATGAAAAAGAAAAATTTCTTGAGAAGTTAGAATGTGAAATTGTTGGCCTTAGAAAAGAAATTGAGAAAACAAAGGCTCTTAATCTTAAATTTGTTAAAGGATCTGAAACTCTGGATGAGATTATCAATGTACAGCGTTCTCCACTAATCAAGACAGGTCTGGGGTATAATGGAGAAGCATCTCAAGCATCCACCTCAAAGAGTTATCTCAATGCAGCAAGGAGGAATGAGCAAAAGCCCAATGGAGATCACCAGGTAAAACAGGGACGAATTACATCAAGAATAAACAAAGACTACCAGGTAAATCAGGGGCAATCCACCTTAAGGATGAACAAAAGCTACAACCAACCACAGGTAAAATCTTCTCAATTTGCCTCAAGAATAGATGACAATAGAAACTACAATCATTTGGCAGGTAGATTTGATAATCGTAGAAGTTTCTTCAATGGCCAATGTTTCTCTTGCCATAACTTTGGCCACAAAGCAGCTCAATTTGTTGCCTATAAAACAATCATGACTAGAGAAGCTCAAAAACAAAGAAGTATGACTAGGATCACGAAAAGGACCTATAACAACTTTTCGGCCCTTGAAAATGAAATTGAATGTTCTATTTGTAATAACTTTGGTCATGAAGATTCTGAATGCAGGAGCAGGTTTTGGCAGACAAAGGAACAAGCCTCAAGTACCAGAACATGGAGAATAAAGGAACCACAACCAGAAAGATGTGGGATAGCTTTTTATGCAGAAGGACATGAAAATCAATGGTACATCGACATCGGATGTTCGAAGCATATGACAGGTGATAAAGAAAAACTTGAATCATATAGTGCTTTATAAAAGGGAAAGAAAGTTTCCTTTGGAAATGATACCCCTGCAGTCATAAAAGGAAGAGGCACTGCTCAGTTGAAAGAAAAGGACAAAGCTGGAAATGTTTTGTATGTTGATGGCTTGAAGCATAATCTACTGAGTGTCAGTCAGATGTGCGATCAAGGAACCGAGGTAATATTTCGATCAAATGGATGTAGTGTTCGTGATCTTGATACAAGAAAAACAGTGATCAAAGGCAGAAGAACTCCAAATAATTTATACATATTTGAAGAAGGACAACAACAATGCTATTTGAGCAAGGATGATGAACACTGGTTATGGCACCGGAGGTTGGGGCATCTAAGATTTTCACAAATAAGGAAAGCATGCAAATACCAGGCAATTCGTGGTCTTCCAAATATCAAAATTCCAGACAACACCATATGCAAATCATGTCAGTTTGGTAAGCAAACCAGAACTAACTTCCCTGAGAAGGAAGGATCAGCCAACAGGCCTCTTGAACTAGTCCATACAGATGTATGTGGTCCATTTAGGACAAGGTCACCTCGAGGAGAAGAATACTTTATATTATTCATTGACGACTTCTCCAGGATGGTTTGGTTAGGACTTATGAAACACAAGGACGAAGCATTCGAAAAATTCAAATCTTTCAAAGCCTTGGCTGAAAACGAATCAGATCAAAAAATTAAGTGCCTCAGGTCTGACAGAGGTGGGGAGTTTACCTCAAATGAATTTTTCGATTTCTGTGAAGAAGATGGGATAAGAAGGGAATTCTCTACAGCTAGGACTCCTCAGCAAAATGGAGTGGTGGAAAGGATGAACAGAACGGTTCAACAAATGGCTCGTGCTATGCTTGATGAGTCTGGAACTCCCGCAACCTTCTGGGGTGAAGCTGCATTTGTTGCAGTTGTTATTCTCAACAAAACAAATGTCCGAGTGAACAGCACTCAAACTCCTCATGAGCTCTGGTATGGTGAGACTCCTTCGGTAAAACATTTCAAAATTTTTGGAAGCAAATGCTATATTAAGAATAATGATGAAGAGCTTGGCAAACTTGAACCTAGAGCAGATGAAGTCATTCTCCTTGGTTATTCTCCCCACAGCAAAGCATATAAGTGTTACAATAAAAGACTTGGAAGAATTTTTGACAGCATTGATGTGGTGGTTGATGAAAAAGGAAACATTCCTAGGCAAGTAAATTATAAAAATATTGAAGAGGATGAAGACTACCATCCAAATCAGACTGAAGATGAAGAAGAACCTCAAGAGGCACCGGAGGAACAGACAAGGATAGAAGAGAAGACTCCATCCAGGTATGTTCAAAAGAATCATCCAGAATCTCAAATCTTGGGGCAAAAGGAGGCAGGCGTACAAACAAGAAGAACAATTGCAGAAGCTTCAAGCTATTTGGCATTACTCTCCTCTACTGAACCACAAAATGTAAGAGAGGCATGCAAAGATGAATTTTGGGTCAAGGCAATGGATGAAGAACTTGAGCAGATCGAAAAGAACAACACTTGGGAGTTGGTTCCTAGACCAAAAGATAGAATGTCATAGGGACAAAATGTGTCTTCAAAAATAATTTGAATGAAAATGGGGAAGTAATTAGAAACAAGGCCAGACTTGTTTGTAAAGGGTATGCTCAACAAGAAGGAATAGACTTTGAAGAAACTTTTGCTCCTATTGCAAGACTTGAGGCCATCCGAATGTTCCTTGCTCTCTCAAGCTTTCAGAAGTTCAAAGTATTTCAAATGGACGTGAAATCAGCCTTTCTGAATGGAGACTTAGAAGAAGAAGTATACATTGAGTAGCCAGATGGTTTCATTCTTGGGAATGATCCAAATCTTGTATGCAGACTGAAAAAGGCTCTTTATGGTCTTAAACAGGCTCCAAGGACTTGGTACTATCGTTTGGACAAATATCTTCATCAACAAGGCTTTTCAAAGGGATCAGCAGATAGCAATCTTTATATAAAAATTGAAAATGACAAATTGTTAATACTTGTTGTGTATGTAGATGATATTATCTTTGGCAGCAATGAAGAAACTATGAGTCAAAAATTTGCCTTGGTGATGCAGAAATAATTCGAAATGTCATTACTTGGAGAGCTGACATATTTTCTTGGTCTACAAATCCAACAAAATGAAGGCGGTATCTTTTTGTCTCAAACCAAGTATCTCAAGCAGATCTTGAAGAAATATGGCATGGAAGATGCAAAACCAGTATGTACTCCTATGGTTACAGGATGCAGCCTCAGTGCAAACGATGAATCAGCAGCAGTGCATCAACCAACCTATAGATCCATGATTGGAAGTCTTCTTTATTTGACAGGTACTCGACCAGACATCATGCATGCAGTGGGAATAGTTGGAAGATTCCAGGCAAATTCTAAGGAAACCCATCTTCAGTCAGTAAAGAGAATTTTCAAGTATCTTCAAGGAACTCAAAACTATGGCTTATGGTGTCCTAGAGATACAGATCTCACTCTACATGCTTATACATATGCAGATTGGGCTGGAAGCGTGGATGACAGGAAGAGCACAAGTGGTGGAGCATTCTTTATGGGTTCCAGATTAGTATCTTGGTTCAGCAAGAAACAGAGTTCGATTGCTTTATCTACAGCTGAAGCGGAATATGTGGCTGTTGCATCTTGTTGCACTCAACCCCTTTGGATGATGCAAACCTTGCAAGATTTTCAAATCACTTGTACACCACCTATCTCCATCTTATGTGATAATACAAGTGCAATCAGCATTTCAAAGAACCCAGTTATGCATTCAAAGACCAAGCACATACCTATCAAATATCATTTCCTCCGGGAACAAGTGCTGGAACAAAAGGTCAAGCTGGAGTATGTTCCCTCTAAGGAACAAGTTGCTGATATACTCACCAAACCACTGCCCAGGGAAACTTTTGAATACCTTAGACAGAAGCTGGGTGTAGTTGACGCATCATCTTGCTGTTAAATCTTATCTGTTTCAGAGAAAAATGGGGGTACGCGAGTTGCCTAAGGAGGATCCGCATACATACGCAGGTTTGTGCAGAGACAGTCGCGTATATGGAGGTTTGATGGATATCAGTAGGGACAGGCTCTGCTTGAAGATAATCTGGTATGGGTCTGACAGAGACCATCTGGCACAGGTTCAAGGGGAGCAGATAAACTTCTAATGATGCATTGTTGGAATTATCTCAGAAGCTTTTGGTTCTAGTTCACAACTGTTGTTGGATTCAGGTGGAACAAATGTAGAGGGAGAACAGAAGGAAATCATGGTTGCTGATCTGAATGGTGATTGACAAATGTTGCTGTTATCAGTTATTGTGAATTTCATAAGCCTTGCTCTAGATATTTTGTCTTTATGTCATGTATCTCTTTTATGGTGTCAAGGTCATGTAACGGCCTATTTTTGGTTCCCCACTATGCCTGGGATGAAGATGTAATGTATTTGGTTGTCACATGTAATTCTCTGATGTATCCCCACTTGCTTGGGTGGATGATCCCCACTTGGTTGGGTGATGGACATATGTATTGAGTCTTTTGGTGATAGGAAGGTATTTTATGATGTATAAGTCATCGTTCTTCTTGTAAAACATGTTTTGTAGACCCTGCTTATAGTCGGGGGAGCATGAACAGCACACTTCAACAGAGCAAAGACTTCAGCATGTACTCAGAGGAAGCATGGACAGAGTGGTACACCTTGGCATATACAAAGGGAGCTCATTCAGAGATTTCAGCAGGTACTCAGGGGGAGAAAGAGATTATCTTGGTCTGCCCTTTGCCCTTGATAACAAAGGGGGAGAGTGATTGGTTGTTGTTGCCATCAAGTCCAAAGGGGGAGATTGTTGGCATTATGATACATATGTTGTACTTGATGGCAACCCACTCATCTCAAATGATAAATTATAGTGTAACAAAGTTCACGCACTTTCATGAAGATAAAATTTTCTTTCATGTAGAGAAAAGTTCACGCACTTTCATGAAGATAAAAGTTTCTTTCATGTAGAGAAAAGTTCACGCACTTTCATGAAGATAAAAGGTTCTTTCATGTAAAGAAAAGTTCACGCACTTTCATGCAGAGAAAAGTTTCCTTCATGTAGAGAAAAGTTCACGCACTTTCATGCAGATAAAAGTTTCTTTCACATAGAGAAAAGTTCACGCACTTTCATGCAGAGAAAAGTTCCTTTCATGAAGAGAAAAGTTCACGCACTTTCATGGTTGGCTCATGGTATTAGTCCGACAGTTTTTGATCCTATGGTTTTGGTCCGTGGTATTGCATCCAAAAGTGTTGACCCCAAGTATTGGGTTCATGGTATTGTGTTATTATAGTTTTGGACCGTGGTATTGTGAAAGGCCTAAGACTATAAAAGAGGAAAGAGATCATTTGGCAAGGCAATCAATCTGAATGAATTGAATATCTAATAAGTGCTAGATCTGAAATATTTGTGTTTGGAGTTATGGTGCAGATCTGGATCTGAATGAAGGAGGAACCTTAGCGCATAAAGAAGGATAAGTTCTATTGATGGGTCATAATCTTTAAGCTTGAATAATAGTATCTTTGTATGATTTTGATCTGTTATATGAGGCGCATGCTTGATCTATAAATCTAACAATCTGGGTTAATTAGTGTCTGAATATTTGAAAGAATGAATTATCCTTTATAGATTTGTATGCGGGTTCAGTGAAGTGAAATAGCGCATACACGCTGGTTCAATGAATGAAAATGGCGTATACGCAGGTTGGTCCAAACACAGGAGCGTATGCACGCAGGTTTCAAGTTGTTGAAGTAGCGAATATCTTTTAAATTATGATCTAGTTGCCTCTATTTATTGCTGCAGTATTCTGGGTTCAGAATTTGGTGTGTGGTTATTGTTACTGTGTTCTAGGTACAGCTGTCAGAGAAGTGTTTACTTGATTCAGTAGATTGTTTAATGCAGATATACTTGATGATTGATTGATGTTCATGGATCTAGTCTGAAAATTAATGAAACATGGTCCTTAAAGAAGTAGAAAAGCTAAGGGGTTGTAGCTCCCTTCCACGAGAGACTGGAAAACGAGGGAGAGCTGTAGCTCTCTGCAGGTTGCAGCCTGCGTACTGGTAAAGGACTACACCAGTACAAAATCATTGTAAAAGAAGTTTCTAATTGAAAGAAGATAGATACATATTGCAGCAGGTGGTTTTCACCCACATTGGGTTTCCACCTTATATCTGGTGTTCTTTGGTGTGATTATCTATTTTTCTTGTTCTTGCTCATTATTATATGGGACTGACATACAAACTAATGATCAATATCTGAAGAATAAATTAAAGTATAAATCTGGAAGATATATTGAAAAGAATTTGATAATACTGATTCACCCGCCCCCCTCTCAGTATTATTTACAACAGAAAATCTAGAATCTAATGCAACCAAATAAACTATGGCCGAAAATAACCTCTGAGTGATGGTACAACCCAAAAGAAGACGAACCAATACAATCTAAGAAGTCAAGAGCTAATAATTGGACCAGAGTTAATGAAGAAGAAAATCAAAGAAAACCTGTTAAGAAAGATCAGTCCACCCATCAGCTCAAAACATAACACTTAGAGTAAGTCTTGTAACATAGCTACAATGAAAGTTGCTTCTGTAAGTATTAAGAGTAAGACCAACATTCTGGAAGTCACAAACTAAGTTATGGCCCTAGACACTTCGACAATCCTTCCCGTTGTAGACTACAAAATAGTTGATGACATGAATAAGGTTCATACTAACATATCATTGTTTAAACTACCAAAGATCACGATCCAATGAGACATTCTCTTATGTGCACTTGGGAAGTCCATCGCAGGTAACGATGTTTCTTCTAACCAGGGATCTAGTACGTCCTCTGGTTCCCTTGAATATGTACTTAATTATTTAAAAATTGATACAAATACACTTTTCACTCCTTTTGTTTTAACTTTTAAAATCTTCAATTTCAATGTACACAATTGCTTGGTTGATTCAGGTGCATCAATCAACCTAATGCCATTATCTATCGTCAAGAATACCAATGCAAAATGGGACAAAACATATGCACAAATTATTCAGCTAGACAGAACTCTTATCCATGCAGTTGGTGAACTCAGAGATGTGATCATCTATTTACCATCCAATGAGTGAGTCCACCAATGTATCAACATAGTGATTTTGGACATTCTAGAAGCATATGGAGTGTTTTTTAGCAGATATTGGTCCAATAAGCTGCAAGGGTACTTTGCTATGGGCTAGTCATATTTATGGCTTCTGTACAAGGGAAGAAACAATCAGATCCGAGTAAATTCAAAGATATACATGAAACATATTGTTACTCTGTCGAAGGGACAGAATGAGCCTGTGGCCTTTGCAGAACTTACCTTCGGCAATTTCTTCCTGGAAAACCAACTAGGGTGCTATCTTGCACAACCATCCCCATTCCCACCAAATACACAGTTGGACTCCTTCCTAGTCCAACTGGTGAAAATGACATTTGTCTAGTTAGTAATAGTAATAATAGTAATAGTTTAGTTCCCATTCCTTGTACATATGATATGTGAACTTTGTACTTTGATGGTTCGAAAATGCAGGAGGGATCTGGAGCTTGTTATGTTTTAATAGGCCCACTACGAGAGAAAAAAAATGATCTCTAGCTGCTTATAATTTGAGTGCATGAACAATATTGTAGAATATGAGGCACTTATCTTGGGTTTTCAAAGAGCCATTTAACTTGACATTCCCGTCCTAAAAGTAGTAGGTGACTCAGATATTGTTTTGCGACAGGTACATGATACCATACACTGTGTCTCAACTCATCTTAAAAGCTATCAACAAGAGGTATGACATTTGATTTCACAATTCCAAGCATTTAGTATTGTTGTTGTTCCTAGAATGCATAACGCAACTGTGAATGCATTGGTAAATTCTGTTGTTAGGTTGTCATCATTAAGGGATTATTTTTCTATTGAAATTATTCACAAGCCATACATCCTTGATAATATCACTAATTTATGCATTTTCAATGATGACCAACAAATACTGCAATTCATGATGAATGTTGTTATTTTAAAGGACACAACACTTGATGAAGACAAGCATGAAAGGAACTTGCACGATGTAGCTAATTCAAGCAAATGAAATCTAATTCCAAAAGGCATGGTATCATTGGAAAAGTTGTATGACTTGCATAACTACTTCTAGGGACCTGTTAATGCTAAAACCCATAGTTCCATGACGTCACATGATCAGATCAATTTGGGAACAAAAAATAATAAGAAGTTTTTCAATATTTGTACTTTTTGTACAACACAAGAGTGACGGGCCTTTAGCTTCTTGTTCAGGCAGTACTGAGATGTATTCATGTGGACATATGGTGAGCTGAAAATTTATGACATGAAAACTATCGAGCACATGATTCCGATAAAAGAACGGGCCAATCCAGTCCAACAAAACCTATGGAGGGAATATCCAATGCTTGAACCCCAATTTCAAAATGATTTAAGGAAATTGCTAGATGCTCGGATCATATACAAAGTGTGACACTCCACCTGGGTATCAAGTTTGGTCTGATTAAGAAAGAAGTCCAGGGAAATCCACTTGTGTGTTGATTTCTGAAATCTGAACTAAGCCTAAGACAAGGATAACTATCCCATGTCATTTATGGAGCATATATTTCAAAAAGTATCAGGGTCAGAAATGTTTTATCTCTTGGATAGATATTCACGATACAACCAAGTTCTGATCTTAGAGCCTGACAGACTTAAAACAACCTTCCGCATGAAGTGGGGCACATTTGCATTCAAGAAAATGTCATTTTGGTTGATTAACACCAGTGCTACATTTCAACATGCCATGGAAATCACATTCTAGGGATTTGGATAGAGCGTAGTGGTCTATCTTGATGACGTTACAGTGTTTTCCAAACAAAGATTTGATCACATACACAACTTGAAGACAATTTTCATGTGATGTCGCAAGTGCGGGATATCTCTTAATCCCAAGAAGAGTATCTTTGTAGTGTCCAAGGGTAACCTCTTGGCCACATAGTTTCTAAGAGTGGGATTAAAGTGGACCCCAAGAGAGTCAAAGAAATCATGCATATTCCCTTCCCAACGAATAAAAAAACTATGCAATACTTTCTGAGGAAAATTAATTTCCTCTGCAAGTTCATTTTAGATTACGCTTAGATTGTTAAACCCATACAGGAAATGATAAAGAAATATACAATATACAGATGGGACAGAATGGAAACAAACACATTTTCCTATATCAAACAAGATATCTCAAAAGCACCTGCATTATACAACCCAGATTTCAGCAAAAAAAAAAAATTCTCTACACATTTGCTTTTAACACTTCTCTTGCCATTGTGCTCACACAAAAGGATGACCAAAATAATGAGTGACCTATATCTTTCATGAGCACTAGTAATCAAGGGCCTGAACTCAATTATCCCACCATTGAAAAGAAGGCTTACACAGTATACAATGAGGTGAAGAATTTGTTGAAAAATGTACAACAAGAAATGTTAAATTTAGAATGTGCTAAAAATAGACCTACTAAAATTAGCATGTCTAAAAATAGCAGTCTGGCCATTGAGGTCATTGGCCACATTGGGTGAGAGGTGAAACTGCTAAAAATAGAAAGTTCTAAAAATAGCATTTCTAGGTCCCTTCCTATTTTTAGCAGTCCTTGGTCTAACTATAGGAAGTAAAAACGAATTTGGTCTTAACAACAGATTAAAATATTAATTAATTAATCTCTATGAGTTAATTAATTATGGAAAATTAAACTTGAAGTCTTTGTGAGATCATGCAATTATTTTCTCCCTTGATTTAGGAATTTATCCCTTGATTAAAGGAGATAAGGTTCAGTTCTATAATAATAGAATTAGTTGACTTAGTTTTACTTAGTCAATTCTAGTTAGATTATTTTAACAAGTTTTTAAAATAATGAAATATAGTTTGTTAGTGCTTGCATGCATGTGACAACTATTATTTCAGATAACTGAGCATTCCCTCATGGATAATTGTTGCATGTCAGTTCTGTAAGAGACCCAGTTGAGATCAGATGTGGGACAATGTACTATCAAATGCTTGGATATTTCTAGTAAGTATTCCTTGCATGGAGAAGGATCTATTATAGGAGATTGGAGGACTTGTGGCCTATATATTGAGGCCTAGGTAGTCCATGATTTTCATCTTCTGATTGAAGATCATCAGGATCTTCTGATTACAGAGAGAGCATGATAGCTATTGAGTTGATTCTTTTTGTATGTTGTTGAGGATCTACACTTGATTGATAATACATGGTTGGGGTTTTATGCTGGTGCTTTCCCCTGGATATATCTTGTGTTATGTGTGATTATTTCTCTTGATCAGTTATGCATGTTTCTACTTGATGTTGCTCATGAATTCGATTATGCTTCTGCTTAATGTTTTGTAGAAGTAGAACAAGTATTATGCTTTAGGACATTGCATATATTGATTTGTTCTACAGGTGAAATTTCTAGATGGTATCAGAGCAAAGGTGATCAAGCAAGAATAGTATACTAGCAGGAGGAATTCGAAGTTTCTTATTCTTGATATAGATCTCAAGTTCTTATCACATCTATTTCATCGATGGCGTTCAATGGTTTGAGGCTTGAGTATGCCCTTGATGGCAGCTCAAACTATATAGCTTGGAAGGATTGCATGGAGGCAGTTTTGGAAGATAATGGTCTTAAGGATTTCATTGATCAAGAAGTCCCTAAGCCTACTGACAAGACTGAGTTGGTGGAATGGAGGAAGTGTGTGGCTAGAGCTAGGAGAATTCTCTTGGAGGGAGTGCAAGATCACATTGTCTGGAGCCTCCATGGGAAGGAGACTCCACATGCAATGTGGAAAACATTGAAAGATTTATATCAGAATAGCAGTTATCAGAGGAAGCTGGAACTAAAGGGAAAACTTCGAAAGATCAAGTGTGAAAGGGATGAGATGATCTCTATGTATCTAACCAAGCTCATCACATGCAGGGATGAGCTTGCAAGTGTAGGGGTCGTGACATCGGATGAGGGTATGGTAAGTCTAGCACTCCTTGGCCTTCCTAAGAGCTGGCATAGCTACCAGGACTCGATGAATGGAAGGGAGAAACTGCCAGATTGGGAACAACTATGGTCAGATTTGATGCAAGAGGAGATCAGACGGAGAACCAGAGACAATTCTTCATCCATGCATGATGAGGAGAACTATGCCTTAGTGAGTAAGGCAAAGAAGGGGAAGGATAAGGTTTCTCTTTCCGAATCCAGTTCTTCCAATGATGGGAAGAAGGTTGTTAAATCAAATGTGCAATGCTTTCATTATCAGAAGGTGGGCCATTATGCTACAAATTGTCCACGGAGGAAATCTAAGAAGGGATCCGGGGAAGGATCTGAAGGTGAGGCACTTTCTTCACAGTTTGAGTTGGATTTCACACTCTTCACATGCATGGTTTCATCCATGGTGGGAAGTGGTTGGTTTCTTGATAGTGGAGCTTCTTTCCACAAGACCGATGACAAGAGTTTGTTCAGTACTTTGGAGGACAAAGATCTCCAGATACTCATAGTGATGGGTAATGATGAGAAGTATAGTGTCTCAGGTGTAGGCACGGTTATTTTTCAGAGGGAGCATGGAGCTCGCCTTACCTTGATCGATGTCAAGTATGTACCAGGACTGAAGAGAAACTTGGTGTCAATCGAGATGCTGGAAGACAGAGGCTATGATGTAGTCTTCAGTAAGGGAAAGGTTTTCCTTAGACACATCAACACTAGATAGGTGAAGCAGATTGGTTCACGGGTCAAGAACCTGTATGCTCTTAAGGTTCAAGATGCATGCAAAGCCTTGAGCAGCAAGGCAACTAATGGAGACTTGGTGGTTGAGAGGGAGGGTATATTACCTCTCAACATGCAGCGCCAGAAGAAGTCTCAGATGATTGTGGAGGAGCCACGATTGGTGCAGTAGCTTCAGGAGGTTGTGGAGTAGCGACAATAGGGGAAGCTGAGTGGAGATCATGTAGAGACATATACTCATGCAGAGACCTCCAATAGGGGGAAATTTGAGCCAGGTGGGCTGAGGGATCACATGCAGCCATACCTCCAGGTAGGAGGTGGGGCAATATAGAGTGATCGTCCCAAGGAGGAGGGGCAGGATCCTTGAGTTACCCAACCTCTTGGATGAGACCTTGCTACAGGAGCCCTGATGTGCAGTAGCAGGAACTGACTGATTTGGTAGAGACAGATGTGGATGGAGCAGCAGAGAGAGCGACAGTGTAGGGAATCCCAGGACAGCGCATAGCTAGCAGGTTGCAGCAATGCGAGAGGCACAAGTGTTTTGCATAGTGCTAGGTGGCACAGAGAGGTGTGCAATGGTGCGAGATGCATGGAGATGTTGCAGTAGCGTAGATGTCAGAGAGGGAGCACTTGTTTGTAGCAGGTAGAGCTTCAGCATCAAAGTATGTTCCTAGCCCAACAGAATGGTCAGTTGTGAGTGTTTTTGTTCCAAGTGTTGTTGGAGAAAGTGGACCGAGTAGATACGTTGCATGCATAACATTCCAGAGTTACAGGATTGAGTTCGAGAGGAAGCATTTCTTGTTGAGAGGGAGTGTTGAAAAATGTGCAACAATAAATGTTAAATTTAGAATGTGCTAAAAATAGACCTGCTAAAAATAGCATGTCTAAAAATAGCAATTTTGCCAGTGATGTCATTGGCCACATTGGGTGAGAGGTGAAACTGCTAAAAATAGAAAGTTCTAAAAATAGCATTTCTAGGTCCCTTCCTATTTTTAGCAGTCCCTGGTCTAACTACAGGAAGTAAAAACGAATTTGGTCTTAACAACAGTTTAAAATATTAATTAATTAATCTCTATGAGTTAATTAATTATGGAAAATTAAACTTGAAGTCTTTATGAGATCATGCAATTATTTTCGCCCTTGATTTAGGAATTTATCCCTTGATTAAAGGAGATAAGGTTCAGTTCTATAATGAGAGAATCAGTTGACTTAGTTTTACTTAGTCAAGTCTAGTTAGATTATTTTAACAAGTTGTTAAAATAATGAAATATAGTTTGTTAATGCTTGCATGCATGTGACAACTATTATTTCAGATAACTGAGCATTCCCTCATGGATAACTGTTGCATGTCAATTCTGTAAGAGACCCAGTTGAGATCAGATGTGGGACAATGTACTATTAGATGCTTGGATATTTCTAGTAAGTATTCCTTGCATGGAGAAGGATCTATTATAGGAGATTGGAGGACTTTTGGCGTATATATTGAGGCCTGGGGTAGTCCATGATTTTCATCTTCTGATTGAAGATCATCAGGATCTTCTGATTACAGAGAGAGCAGGATAGCTATTGAGCTGATTTTTTTTGTATGTTGTTGAGGATATACACTTGATTGATAATACATGGTTGGGGTTTTATGATGGTGCTTTCCCCTAGATATATCTTGTATTATGTGTGATTATTTCTCTTGATCAGTTATGCATGTTTCTACTTGATGTTGCTCATGAATTCAATTATGCTTCTGCTTAATGTTTTGTAGAAGTAGAACAAGTATTATGCTTTAGGACATTGCATATATCGGTTTGTTTTACAGGTGAAATTTCTACATCATTTTCGACCCTAGCTTCTAAACAATAATTGTATTATCTTTGTTCCCCACCCAACAATCAGATCATTGTTTGTCCAACAAGAGTTGGGTGAGAGGAGAGCGAACTGGATGACTGGTCTACAAGAATATGACTTAGAATTCAAACCAGTTCACACAATCAAGGGCCATGGTCTATTTCGACTAGCAGCAGAAGTAGTGGACACAAAGGAAGAAGAATATCTCTCAAAATGGGAGCAAGAAGTCTAAATGTATAATGTCGAGCGAGCTTCCCCCACTACTATCACGAAATATTGGTACACAGATAAGGGCAAAAACCTTGAGCACGATTCCGTGCCCACCCATATATCCACATGATAAAAGAGGGCACTCAGTCTCAAAAAATTATCTTACCAGTTAGTACATGGGGTTCTTTTCATAAAGCACCATAATGGGGTATTTCTCAGGTGTTTGGAAGCACATGATTCAGAGAAATTATTGTATGATCTCCATGACAGACCAAACGGGGGACACTTTGTGGAATACACAACAACACATAAAGTCATGTAGGCTAGATTTTACTGGCCTACATTATTCATAGATGCTCATGCCTACTCCTGAAAATGTCTGATTTGTCAGAGGTGTGCCGACAAAAGCAAGAATATCATTGGAGAAAAATTTCAGCATTCATCAAAGCAACACCACTATATTCACATTTCTACAAATTATTTCACATGGTGGGTAGAATCAATTCCACTTAAACAGGTGAATGATCAGGAAGTGATAAATTTCCTTTAGAAAAACATCATTTCTAGGTTCGACATTCCTACTTCACTTGTTTTCGACAATGCAACATATTTTTCATCACTAATACTCTATTATTTTTCATTTTAAAATGGTATTATATTGAAACATTCTGCAAATTATTATGGACATGGGAATGGTCTTGTTGAATCCATAAATAATAACCTAATCTGCATCATCAAAAATACCATATTCTCTAAGAAGCGAAAATGGAACTTTGCTTTGGTAAATGATTTATGGGCTCATAGAGTCATGCCAAAACCTTCTCTAAACAACTCTCCTTACTTCCTGGTATATGGAAAATAATTCATCCTCCCACCCAATATCTACTTGCATTCGCTCCAACTTTCACAAGAATCTCAAGGCAATCCATACTTATTAATGTAGATTAGGATGGACACCCTTCAGAAATTACAAGAAGAAAGGTTGAGAGAAAAAAGAAAAAATTTCACTTCATCAAAATCATATCAAGAGGTGGTTTGACAAGAAGTCTATAGGGAAGAACAACTTCAGTGTGGGTGACTTAGTCTTGAAGTGGGACAAAGCCCACGAGGACAAAGGTAAACACACAAAGTTTCAATCCTTGTGGATTTTGCCATTCACTATCCACGAAAAGTTTGGCCATCATACTTACCGTCTTCAATCAGTTGACAGGAAGATTGACTCTCTCACTGTCAATGGTCAAGACTTAAAACACTACTTCCAATAAAGATTTGGGGTTCTGCCCTACATTGTGTACATAGTCTTTTATTTCTTGTTTGTTTGATTTTTTTTGTTTACGTCATGTGAATAAGTGTTGTGTGTGAACATGTTGTGGCTTCTTAGTATGTGTGTGGTTGAACTCTAAAGAGTCTTGTGACACTTCAACATTTGGCTAACCTTCTGTCCATCTTCCTTGTGTTGGTTATATCTTTTGGCCAATGAAGTTCCAACATAAAATACGATCCATACCAAAGGAGAGTTTTGGTCCAACCATGAACCCATGTCTATTGGGGAAACCTCATGTCTACACTCAGTCTTTATGTTTTAATGTTTTCATGCTTATCTAATAAGTAGAAGTAGAGACGGGGAAAAATCTAAACGAGGAAACCTAAATCAGAGGTATCTATATGCTTCTCTGAAGGAACAACCTCTTCTTCTCTCAATAAGTTGGGATCCATCTTCCACCCCAAAATAAATAAGTGTCGATGCAGAGTTCTCTTAAAATAAATAAATAAAGGTGAAAGAAGAGAAAGGATTTATGTGCAGAGAGGTGAAGCAAGAAACTCCGCCGGGGTAATATCCAGGCTCACTGGAATCAAAGAAAATTTTGTGTTCTTGCATGACTCTATCAAGGTACTTTCCAGGCCTACTAACAGCGGACCAACATTAGAGATGAAAAAATATACTCTAAAAAACTTAAGCTCACGAGCTACACTACCCTTCACAACTTAAAACAATGTGATATTATTGAATCTTATGTTGTGTTCAATTGAGAAGGAATAAACGAGACTATGTCTCTTCATGGGGTAAGTGGGAAGATCAAAAGTAATCTACACGATGAATCATTACTCCCTAAACAACCAAGGCCCTACATAGAAGAAGTTAACCGAGATAGAGAAGTTGGAATTCGACCAGTGTGTCACCAAGTGTTGTAGCTGCTACAACACCCTCCAATATTTTGGCTTACAAACAATTTCAAAGCCTTCCTTGGTCTTGTACATTGTTGTCGCAAACACCAAAGCTTATTTCACGTGATTTTTTGAAGTATTTTGTTCCCTTTTTCATGTTGGGTAAACTGTCATCTTTTGGAATTATTGTCTATTTTACAATGTGTACAAGCCTATTTTGATGGTTTCAAGGGTCTATATTTGTGTATATGAGTTATTCCAACTATGTAAACATCTACCAGACTAATTCACAAAGTTTTGAGCACTGTCACACAAGTGTCGTCATGGTCGTCTCAAAGTCTATCTTAAGTGTTGCACTTGTCGTAAATGGTCGTAAAGTGGTCACATAGAGGGAAATGCATTATTCTTGTGTCCTGACTCCTGGGTGATCTATGTTTTTGAGTCATCAAGTATTCTAATTGTGAGGTTACATTCAAAGTCTTATCATTCTTCACATCACTCTAATTGGTCTTACACTTAGCCATTTCTAAGAAGGCTTCCCGACTAAGCAACTTGGCTGCACCCAACCTCCCTAAACTGTGCATTGTGTAGTTCCAGACCTCTAGATGAGAACTTACTCCTTGACACTACGCAATGCATAGTTCCTGTCTCCTAGGACTATTACACTATGTAGTTCCTATGCTCAAACTCTAGTCTTGACCTCCAGAATTGTGCAGCCATTCCTCCCCATCCGACCTCCATTGTGCACTTCGCAATCACAAACCTCAAGCTAATCCACCGAGCCTCTGAATTTGAAATTCCATAGTAACCCTACCTCCCTTGTCTCCAAAAACTATGTAGGGTGTCTTCCCAATGCTCATTCCCTCAGCCTGTCCTAGTGGCTTCCAAAACTGGGCAGCCTTGTCCCTCAGTCTTTCCTGAACTAAGAAATGCACAGTATTAGGGCTCAATATTTTCCACTAGATGTTGTAACTTCACAATGCATAGTCACTAAGCCCTCTCTCCTGACCTGTCACCTAGTTCTGACTTATTTAATGGATCAAAATGCATTATCTTAGACTAGGGGGTTTTCAGACTGATGTCATCTCGTCATGAGTGCCTAGCAAATACAGGTACTCTATCACACCAAGTCAAGATGATGAAGAAGGATATCAAGGAGGGAAGATTGGTGAAAGACACACTTGTAGGTGAATACACAAGATAATCAATCAAGAGTAGTAGAAGGGACATATGTTTGCGACTGCAACTCAAGGCTTAAGATCATTAAACATTCCTTATCATGAAGTCATACAGAGGTGAAAAGAAGAAGCAAACACTTATCATGTAGTAGTAGCAGTGGATTGGCATTTCCATATCATCATGCAATCCATGCCATCAATGTCATGTCATGATTAGTCACATGTCACACCTTGTGGCCAATGATGTAACATGTGTTCTAGAAATGTATTGTAAAGTGAAAGTCCCAATGACATGTGTAGAATACAAAGAGTCATGTAAAGTTGAAAAGTGATAGGAAGTCAAATAGTCATGAGAGTATTCAAAGAGTCAAAAGGAATGGGAAACATCACCCCTTGGTTAAATATGCTCCTTCATTATATGAGAAAGGACCTTTCACCTTGGCTCCTCCCGCAAAGAATTAGATAGATAAGCTAGTTCTTCAAGGAGCAAGGAGTAGCTCCAATGCTCCACTACTGGAGCTAGTGATGTACATTGTAAACATGTGTCTTGAAAATTTTACTTGATAATAGAAGCCTTCAAGGCCATCACATTTTTCTTATATGGATTATGAATGTTTGTAAGCCTATTCTGTGGATGTTTGTATTTCATGTTTTCTTTCACCTATGCTAAGATGGTTGAACTATTTAAGTTGTTTTAGTACTTATCTTATTGAGAATGTGCTGTAATGGTTGTTATTTCTGTCCCATCCTTGTGGACTATTCCATGGGATATTAGACATATATTTCTTCATTTGTTTTGTGTAACACCCATCACATTTTATGTGGACTATTTCGCTGGATATTAGATGGATCCTTCCGGTTCATGTGTGTCTCTTCTTGGGAGGTACTACTACCTCTCTCTCAGAGGCTCACTTTTCACCCCTATTCATAGTAGAATAACCTTCACACATCTACAACTAAACACTCACCACACACACCTTCTTGCTCTTCGAAGGCACCATTGTATCCCTCTCTCTTGCAAATAATTAGATATAAGGAAAATATTTAAGGATTCGACAACCAGGCCTTTATACCAGATGAGACTCCTACACCAATTGGTGTGACGTGTAATTGGGACTTCATATCAGGGATATCCCTTGAATTTTGGTGTGTCCAACACCATCAACATGTCTAGCACTAGAAGGAGGGCAACCAAAATTTTATGGTTGATAACCCCACCAACCCTAATCTTACATCCTTTAGTCAATGTAGTAACATTCCCAATAACTCCCTTGCGTGCACTTTTGAATTTGGTAATTATTCTTAGCCTAAGACTACATAGCCTTATGAACTCACATACAAACAATCTGGGCCATCCATCCCATCACTCGAAGGTTTTGAGAGCTATTGGATTGATACCTAGAATATAAACTCTTCCATATTTTCTGAAGAAGAACCAAACCACCCTTACTATGATAGTGGTTTCAACAGTTGAAGAGTTAGAAGACTCTAAAGAAAACACAGAAAAACTAGAGCATCCTCCAAACTTCAATGGTGTTGATGGTGATAATGCAGTGCTCTCAGACGATACTTTCCATGGGTTGGGCAGAGAAGAAGAAGAAGGCTGATGAGATTCTTAAGAAGAAGTGAAAGACAACGAAGAAGACATGGTAGACCAAGATTTGGATTGGATGTCTCAAGGCCCACTTTCATTATCGGTAGTGTTACACAAGATGCCAAGGAACCTGGAAAAGCCCCTAATGAAGTATGACCCTAACATAGAAGTAAAGGTGGAGGATCATCTAGACAAATTCTACCTACATCTGCAAACACTTGAGGTATGCTACAATGATGTTGCATGTAGAATATTCCCATGTACCTTAGATGGTAGAGAAGCTATGCAGTATCATAGTCTTCCTCTGAATTCCATCCAGTACTGGAGGGGGTTTAAGAAAAAATTCCTTGAGAAATTTGTTGATGATAAGATCCTTGCCATGTTATTGAAAGAGCTAGAGAGTTTCAAGATGTAGAAAAAGGAAAAAGTAAAAGATTTTAATCAGAGGTTTAACCACATTCTAAATAAGTTCTCATCAAACACTAAACCTCATGACTCCATCACCATCGATTATGACACTTCTACCTTGCCAACCAACATTGCAAAATTTGTAAAGAGAACTGCAAAGCAAACTTTGATTGAAAATTATGAAGAGGCAATCGCAATTGAAAATGACTTGCACGATTGGAGTCATTGTAGATGATGAACCACTAAAGACTCCAAATAAATGGGTAAAAGGTCTAAGGCCTCTGTAAGTAGGGCCAAAAAGAAAGAAACTATTGATATTGAGAGTTTGACCCGTACTATCAAGACTCTGTCAAATAAGTTGGGATATTTGAAACAAAGGTCAAGTGAGACTACCATGAGCAGCAAGCCTCCTAAGTTCAACCTGTTTAGAAGGACTGAAACTTTCAGAAGTAGTAGAAACCAATTGACTAACTCTACGCATAACTCCAACATTTTATTGAATATTGAAAACATGGCCATAAACCAATATTGCTTGTATCATCAAGAATATCATTTTGAGAAAACATTCTCATAATGGAATCCTGCAATGAGCATTCTTGCCACACATCTTATTGATGCAATGATTGCTAAGGAGCAAACCAAGCCTACAGAGGAAAAACGAGAAGTTCTTGCAACCAAAGAGACTCTGAGTGTGGGGCACACAGTAAACATGTTCAATTGCATACTCATAGCCCAAAAGAGTATGACCGGAAAACAACCTCTGAGTAATGGCCCAGTCCAGAAGCATACTAACCAGTTCAATCTGAGAAGCTAAGGGCTAGCCACTGGACTAGAATTGACAAAGAAGAAACTCAAATAAAGTCTATGAAGAAAGATCAGTTCACCCGTAAGCTTAGCACAGAACACTTAGAGCACGTCTGGTAATGAAACTACAATGAAAAGTGCTTCGATAAGTATTGAATGAAAGACCAACATTCTGGAAGTCGCAAACCAAGTTACGCCCCCAAACACTTCGTAAATCCTTCCCGTTGTAGATTACAACATAGTTGATGAAACAAAGAAGGTTCATGTGAACATCTCATTATTCGAACTAAAAAATATCATGAGCCAACAGGACATGCTCTTACGCACACTTGGGCAGTACACCACAACTAATGATGCTTCTTATGATAAGGGATCTGGTACATCCTCTAGTTCCCTCGAATCTGTATTTAATTCTTTAACAATGTATGCAAATACACTCTGCACTCCTTTTATGTTAACTTTTGAAATATTTAATTTCAATGTACACAATTACTTGGTTGATTCTGGTGCATTAGTGATTGCAATGCAATTATCTTTCATCAAGAAAATCAACGTAAAATGGAACAAAACACATGCACAAATTATTGAGCTGGATAGAACTCTTGTCCATGTAGATGATGAACTCAGAGATGTGATCATACAATGATCATCTGATGAGCGAGTCTACCAATGTATCAACATAGTGATTGTGGAAATTACGGAAGAATATGGAGCATTGTTGAGCAGATATTGGTCCAACAAGATGCAAGGGTACTTTGCTACGGATTGGTCACATTTATGGATTTTGTACAAGGGAATAAACAATAAGATCCACGTGAATTCAGAGAGATACATGAAGCATATTGTCCCTCCCTTGAATTGACAAATGAACCTATGGCCTTCACATAAATTATCTTCGGCAATTGCTTCCCAGAAACCCAACTGGGTTTCTATCTCGCATAGCCATCCCTAGTCCCACTAGATACACAGTTGGAACTCCTTCCTAGTCCAACTGATGAAAATGAAATTTTTACAGTTAGTAATAGTAATAATACTACTAATGTAGTTCCTAGTCCTTGTACATATGATATGTGGACTTTGTACGTTTATGGTTCCAAAACGGAGGGGGGATTTGGAGTTGGTTTTGTTTTAATATACCCACTACAAAGAAAACATTTGATCTCTATCCACTTGGAAATTGAGTGCATGAAAAACGTTGCAGAATACGAGGCACTTATATTAGGTTTGCAAAGAGCCATTGACCTCAATGTTTCCATCTAAAAGTAGTAGGTGAATCAGAAATTATTGTGCAAAAGGTACGTGATACCATACACTATGTGTCACCTCATCTTAAAATATATCAACAAGAGGTATTGCCTTTGATTTCGTAATTTAAAGATTTTAATGTCATTGCTATTCCTAGAATGTGTAATGCAGTTGTGGATGCATTGCAAAATGCTTCTACTAGGTTGTCACTGTTAAGGGATGTTGTTGGATTTTTTTTTTGTTGAAATTATTCATAAGCCATCTGTCACTAATAATATCACTAATTTACTTATTTTTAATGATGACCAATAGATACTTCAATTCATGATGAATGTTGATGTTTTCAAGGATGCAACAATTGATGAAGATGAGCACGAAAGTACCTTATAGGATGCAACTAACTCAAGCAAAAGCAATATCATGTTGAAAGGCATGGTATCAATAGAAAAGTTGTATGGCATACATAATTGCTTCTAGGGACCTGTTAATTCTAAAACCCATAGTTCCACGATGTCACTGTTTGGTAATTTAATTGATCTTAAATTACTTGCATGAATTATCAACCACGGCTAGTAAACTACTGAAGTGTAAGTGCATTGTATGTGCTAGAAGTCTTTGGTTATTCACACAAATTTTAAATTAAATTGAGTTATCGAAATATAAATTCTAAATTAAATTAATTTATTGAGATGCTCATGAGAAAATCAGTTATTTTTAGAAAATAATATTATCTCTACAATGATGATCACACTCTCTGCTTTAAAATAAAACTATTTCTACTTATAAGATTCCACACTTTACTTTAAAATAAAAATCAATCTCACACTTTCATAAATGAAAATCAATCCAAACTTTGCTTAAATGAAATTCACACTCTGTTGGATAAATGAAAACTGCTCTTACTTAAGAAATCTCGTGTCTTAGAGAAAATCACACATCTACATGAATGGAAATCACACTTGCATGAAAAATGAAATGAAACAAACTTCTGCTTAAAACACACTCACACTTAAAGATCACACATGTTGGAATTTAACAACTAATTCTGCAAATTAATCTATTGTCTAAGATGAAACTCTATGTGAAACTAGACCTCTACTGCTAAGATTTATCCATGTGCATTCAAAATTTGAACAGTAAGAATGATTAGCATAATAATTTTAACTTAATTCTGAAAGAAAATTGAAAACATGAATAATCGATTGAATAAACAGAAATCTACGAGAATATAAGGCTAATAGCTAACTATTAAAAACAAAGAAAGAATCCATACTATCTCGAGGGGTCCTTCCACGAGAAGTAGGAAGTCATACATTATTGATCAAGCACTTTAACCACACATTAAGGAAATGACGTGATTCTTTTATAAACAGAGTACTAAAACATAGTTTAAATCTCACTGTCATGTTCTTACTTCACGAATTGTTCATTTTTGCCGAGACACATATTTATAAAGATCATAGCAATAAATTGTTTAGAGCTATACACCTAATCCTTATCAAAAAAAACCAAATTTAACTTGAAAAGTTAATATTGCATAATTCACTCATGATTTTCTATTATCAAAGAAAATCATGAGGCACAGATCTCATTCTCACTCACCTATTGCCAATTACAGTGGTTGACTTTTCCTTTGACCACATTTCCAGGACTTGTTTCCATCAATCTAGTTCATAAGAATA
Organism: Pinus tabuliformis; assembly: GCA_031772625.1. NCBI lineage: Eukaryota > Viridiplantae > Streptophyta > Pinopsida > Pinales > Pinaceae > Pinus > Pinus tabuliformis. Next base: position 1,069,772,301 of record CM062818.1, read on the forward strand.
GGAGAAAATCGTTGAGTGCATCAATTTCCACCTATCCATATATTTCACTTCCTAGCTGGCACCTTAGAACATGTCAAACCACAGACTTGGCTGTAGAATCATGTATTGGTTGCATAATCATTGAAATTCATTAGCTGAAGTAAACATTAAACTAAATAATAAATAAAATGATCAATTTATGAAATACAAGACAATTGTATCCCTGCCATGTCACAATCTCTGTAAATTGATGCCCAATGTGTGATTATGAAGGTTAAAATGAAATAGATAGAGTGAAAAAGAGTGTCAAAAAGAAGCAATTGTGAGGCTCAACATCCCCCCACATTGAGGTTATTGTGTCCTCATGCAAAATTTTAAAAATGATGAACCTTTTTTGTTACTGAACTCCTTTAGATAGTTGAGCTAAAACATCCAAATTTGTCTTCTTTTCCTTCTTCTTAGTGATTTCCATTCTTGGTTTCTTCATTAGAATCTTATACTTCAGACTTATGACTTTTCTCTTAAGGGGTTTGTTCTTTTCTTTTAACTTCTTATTCTTATCATACCATAGAGAGAGATGTAAGAGAATATTTTCATTCTTGGTCCTTTTTATTTCATTCTGCACTTTCAATGTTTTATGTTCCTATTTTAAGTCCTTGTTTAGTTTCTCCAATTCAAAAATTTCCTGTTTTAGAGTATTTATAATTGGAGGTTCATATGGACTATCAGAATGAATTTGTTTTTCTTGTTTTGAAGAGGATGCAATGGCCTTTTCTGTAGCTCTTTTCTCCAAATATTCTATATAGTCATATATCTCATATTGGACTAGGTCAATTTCAGGAGTTCTTCTTACTACATTAGTAATTGGTGATAGAACTGGTGAAGAATTGTTGATAAAACTGTAGGTTAAATAGTTGGTGATGGAGCCTTTATCCCTTCTTCTTCCTCCAGATTGACAAACTCTATGGATTGTCGAGATGATTCCTTCATTGCTTTGTTGGGTCTTGCACTCCTCTTGACAGTGGATGAGGCTTTAGCGAGAGGAATTTATTTTCGAACTTTTCTTTGTTCTGTCATTGCTTGCTCTATTTCCTCTGTTTTTCTTCTAGATATGATTTCTTCCTTATCACTAGTTTTCCTTCTTCTAACATCCTTCATTTTAAGATTTTCTAATACATCAGCAAGGGGAATTTCATCTTCGGAGGGCTGATCTTGTTGTAGAGGTAGGTCATCTTTAGGGTTTAGATAACTTTCTTCTACTTTTCTTTACTTTGTTGTTGGGCTCTTCCCGCTCTACCTCTTTAAAGTGATTTCTAACTAAGAAAATTTCCCAATCATCTCCTATGTTTTTTAGGGTGGCTTCAATCAATATTTTTATCAGGTTGTGATGATACACGACATTTTCAATAGATTGTTTTTTTCTTTGAGCATTACCAGTCAATTTCTTCATACTATTGAGTAAGAAATAAGGCAAATTAATTTCATTACCCTCAAGGAAATGCATCATCAAGAGTATATGATAGAAAAACATATTGTCAAATATACCTTCACAAGTAATGAATTTTTGAATGACTAATAATAAATTTATCCATTTGCTTTTAAGGGCTGTACTTGGGATGCCTTTCTTAAAGATTGAAGTGTCCATACCTGGGTTTTTGAGAATGTCCTCCATTCATCTCCTTCCATTCCTCTATTTTTCAACCATCTTTCACCAACCCTAGGTAGCCTAGTTACTTCTACCATGAAATATTCTGTCACTACTATTTTCACATCTCTAATTTTTGCCTCAAATCCTTCAAATTCTCGGGCAAATGACTTTGTTACTTCTTTGTCATAGCAATTAACTTTTTCTACAAATTCCAACCATTTTGCTTGCTGTAAAATCTATCTGACTTATGGATAACACTCCATGAATTTCTTTCCATCTGGATCTGTCCTCACAATAACCCCATGTTGGTGAAGTCTCAACTTGCAATTGTTTTTTTTACAAGGTTATGGAGAAAAAATGGCTTTGGAAAACTGAGTATGGATGAGAGTGAAATCATCAATGGAAATGAGTGAAAAAAGCTTTCAAGAAAACAGAGAATGAAATGAGGGCGAAATTATTAGGGTTTATGGAGTAGAGTATCTGCGCAATGATGAAAGATGAATGGGATTACGACCAAATTCATTGATAGGACATAGTATTTATAATTAAATCTGAAGTTTAATAGTAATGATTACTTCATATGGTGGTAGAAATGTCTATTTTATTTCATAATCTAATGTTTCTTACCTTTATTATTTAATCTAATATTTACATACCTTTGGATTTATAATTAGAATTCTTTGATTGAACTTTGTAAATTGTTCTTGGATGCCTTTAGTTGCAAGCTTGATCATTTTCTCATGCCAAGATCTTCAATTGTCTTGGTTGGTCCTTGTCAATATCAGTTGCAAAATTTTCTTAAAGCTACAGATTCTCAACAATTTTGTAGTTGCTTATTTTCAAAAGAAAAAGAGGGTTACAAAGAAAATGGGATTAGAACAGGGTTTAAAAAGAAAATCTAGGGTGCCAAGAATACTTGGTTTTCATCCTAAATTTTATGTATAAACATGAAAACAATGTTGGTTTTCATGTTTATTTAGATATATATATCTATATATATATATATATATATATATATATATATATATATATATATGAGAAAAAAAACCTTTGCGGGTCAAGTTGGAGAGGAAGGGAGATCTTTCCTAACCATCTTCAAATGATATTGTCTTGCAGATTTTTAACAAATTCTTCCCTTGTTAAATGGTTTATGATAAATTCTCAATCGATGACCATTTGAAAGGAAGGTCATTTTCTTCACCAATGGTTCTAATCCTGACTGCACCATTATCAAAGACAATTTCAATCTCATAAGGCCCAAGCCAATGAGCTAAAAAATTTCCTTGAAAATCTTTAAATTTTGAATCAAAACGTAATGCCCAATCTCCTGCTGAAATTTCCTTTCTTTTATGGATTTGTCATGCCACCTGGATCTCTATTGTTGAACTATGTTGGTTCTTTGAATATGGTTCTTTGTTTTTTTGCTTCAGATAGATCAAGACCCAATTTGACTGTTGTTTTGAAGGTCTTTACCTGGAACTCAATAGGAAATAAGACTTGCTTCCCATAAACAAGTTCATAGGGAGTATGTCTTGTGGTATTTCTCCATGTGGTACAGTATGCCCATAAAGCTTCTGGAAGCTTTTCTACCCAATCTCTTCTATGCAGATGCACAGTCTTGGTAAGAATTGCTTCAATTACTTTATTGGTGGATTCCACCTGTCCATTTGCTTGTGGATGATATGGAGTGGAATTTCGATGTTTGATTTTATATTCCTCCATTATCTTATGTACCAAATTAGATGTAAATTGAGTACGTTGATTGACCAAAATTTCCCTTGGGACACCAAAATGAGTAAAAATGTCCTCAAAAATAAATGAAACTACAACATTTTCAGTAGCAGAAGAAAGTGCTTTAGCTTCTACCCATTTTGTAACATAATTAGTGCAAACAAGAATGTACCTTTTTTGTCTTGATGGTAGATTAATTGGACCAACAAAATCTAGAGCCCATTCCTCAAAAGATTCAATGAGTATCTGAGGTTGTAGAGGTATTTCATATGAAGGAACAAGTTCCCCATTCTTTGAAAACTATCACAATCTCTTAACATATTCTTTGACACCCTTAAAAAGGGAAAGCCAATAATATCCAAAGAGAAGGAATTTGTAAGTAGTTTTTTTATCAGCAAAGTGTCCTCCGCATGATTCATCATGACAAGCCTTTAATATCTCTGGTACTTCATCTTCTCTGACACATCTTCGAATTATCAGATATGGCCTTGTTTTGTACAATTCTCCATTTATCCATGAGTAAGATGCACTAATTTGAATTACCTTTCTTTTTTCTCTAGGAGACAAATATAGTGGTAAATTTACTATAGCCAAATAAGTATCAACATCTACAAACCAAGGAGATTTAATAGATACGGCAAAAAAGATATTCATTGGGAAAATTATCTTCTACAGGTACATCATTATTATCATTTTGAATCCTAGATAGAAATTCAGCAATTTTATTTTGTTTTCCAGGTCGATCCAAAATAGTAATATATAATTCTTGTAACAATAATAACCATCTTGTAATTATTCCATTAATGATTGGTTTATTCATTAAATAACTAATTGTAGAATGATTTGTATGTACAAAGGTTTCATAATCGGTGATGTAATGTCTAAATTTATTAATGGCATGGATAAAAACAAAAAACTCCTTTTCTGTTACAGTATAATTAACTCTGCAAGAGTCAAGTTTTTACTGGTGTAGTAAATGGCATAAGGAGTTAAATCCTTTTGTCCTGGTACAACTCCTAAAGTTGTATCTGAAGCATTAGTTGAAATGTGAAAAGGTAGTTTCTGATTTGGTCCTCGTAGAATGGGTGCTTCAAAAATATTTTCTTTCAGTGTTTCAAAAGCTTTTTAGCAATCATAATTCCAAATGAATTCACAATATTTTGTGAGCAATTTGAAAAGTGTAGAAGCAATTTTTGTAAAGTTTTCTATGAATCTTCGATAGTAACCAGTAAAACCATGAAAAATTCTAATATCTCTTTGACAAGTTGGAATTAATAATTTAGAAATAACTTCTACTTTAGATGTATCCACTCTAATTCCATTCCTTGAAATATGGTGTCATAAAACAATTCCCTCAGTAAACATCATAAAACATTTTTCATGGCTTAGTGAGAGATTTTCTTCCAAATTTTTAAGATCTTCTTCAAAGGAATTTCCATAGATAGTTAAATCATCCATATAAACTTCCACACAATCATGAATTAGATCATAGAAAATTCCTAAAACTTCCCTTTGGAATGTTGCAGGTGAATTACATAACCCAAAAGGAAGTACTCAGTAGGCATAGGTTCCCCATGGATAGGTAAAAGTGGTTTTTATCTTGATCTTCTGGAGCTACTTAGATTTTGTTATGTCCACTAAAACCATCTAAGAATGAGAACTATTTCTTTCGTGCCAATGTGTCTAACACTTGATCTATGAAAGGAAGTGGAAAACGATATTTTAAAGTGACTTTATTCGATTCCCTATAGTTAACACATACTCTCCACTTTCCATTCTTTTTAGGAACAATAACCAAAGGTGAACCCCATTGGATATCTGATATTGGATAAATGAAATTCACATTCAACAATTTTTGTAGTTCCTCTTTAACAATTTCCCTTAAATTTGGGTTCATTCTCCTCTGAGGTTGTCAAATTGGTTTGGAAATTTCTTCAATGTAAATATGATGTATACAAGTATTGGGATCAATTCATTTCATGTCAATGTATTCCCATGCATAACCAGAGGAATGTTCTTGTAACATTTTTATTGAATATTTCTTTTGAAATTCGTCCAGATTATTATTGATATTCAAGGTTTTTTCCGTAAAGATTTCTATTGAAGAATTGCCAAAATTTTCCATAGAATGTAGAGATAATTAATGAGATGATAAATATTCAATATTACATTGTTCTTGAAAACTTTGATTAGATTCACAATATGAGGAAGACTAATTATTTTCCATTAAATTCAAAATCTGATCTTCTTCATCTATTTGTGAAGTAACAAATATTGATCGTATATCAATATCATCATCTATCGATTCTTCACTTTCTACTTCTATTGTTGTTTTTACAGGAGGATATAATGCGAATTTCTTTGTTGAATTTCCATCAGAAAGATCTACAACTTATAAAAGCATCATCTGTAGCTAACCATGGTCTTCCAAGAATCAATGGATGTCGTCCTAAATTGCTCTTGGGTGTTAGAATCATAAAATCAACGGGATACTCCCAAGAATCTAAGGATAAAAATATATCTTCTAATACACCATTAGGTTTAATAACATATATGTTTGCTATTGCAACAATGTAGGTGTATATTGAAGATTAGGAAATTTCAATTGATTCATAGTTTGTTTACTCATGATGTTTATAACTGCTTCTAAATCAATCAATCTGTTTGGAATTTCGATACCAGTGATATGTGTTTTCACAATGGGACTTCTTGGATCAAGATATTTCTAAATTGTTGTTTTTCCCATCATGATATCTGCAATTTTTCCAACTAATTGATTTTTTTTTACTTCGTTTCTTTTTCTTCCCGATCTTTTAATACTTAACTCCCTGATTGTCTTTGCAAATATTGATATTTATTTAATAGATTGTAATAAGGAATTTTTATACAAACATTCTTCAGTTCATCTATCATATCATAATCAGGAAATAAATTTGTTTTTATACCTCTTTATCAATTTTTAACCTCTCAGGAAAAGGTGGTGTTTGGATAGATACTGAAGGTTGTTCTATGATGGGAGTTGAGTTTATTGGAATATCATTGGAATATACAGGGGTGGTTTGTTTTTTAGTTTTTTCTTCTTGATTAAGAGATTTCTCTTTTTCAAAGAGATTCTCCTTTTCAGATTCCTGAATAACAAATGATGGGGACTTCTTTTCCAATATTCTACCGGATCTAAGTTGGACATTGTTTAAATCTAATGGAGTTATTATGTATGTTTGGAAATTTTCTCCTCCATATTGTAAACAGGTTGTGAATTTTTTTTATTATTTGGATTTGGAAGTGGTTGAGTAGGTAATTGATTTGGTCTTTGAGGAAATGGTAATGTAAGTTGTGGATTTGGTTATGAGGTTGAGTTGGTTGAACATGTTGAGGAAAATATTGTGGTGGAAAAACAGGGTAAGGTTGTTGATATTGAGGATATTGAGGATATTTTCCATAAGGATTTTTCCCTCCTTGTGCCTAAGGTTGAGGCCAAGATTGCCAAGCATGGGTGCAGTCCAATTATTTTGTGATGGTTTTGCAAATGCTTGAGCATTAAAACCATGAGTCATATTTGGTTGTGAATTTTTCCATGGTCTATTAGCAATAAAACAAAGACGATCTACTTTATTTGGTATTATTTCCTCTTGGTAAACAACTTTAAGACCCAGTATTGAAGGACATTATTTTGTATCATGATTTTATACACATTTAACATAGGTTTCTACACTTTTTAAGTCAAGAGGGCATTCTCTCAAAGCATGTTTTTCCTACATTTGGGACAAACAATTGATAATGCAATATTTTCAACTCTTTGCTTATTTTTCACTTTAAGGGTATCTATTTGTTCACTAAGACTTCCCAAAATGTCTGTTTTAAATTTGTCAATCAAATTTACTAATTCAACCCTACTCATTGTCCTAGCTGCAGATTTATTAATCCTAGACATGAGAGGATCTCTTGGATTTTTCCCAGTTCTTGCCTTACCTCTTGAAATGTGTATGCATAACTCACAAATTTCTCCAATTGATAACTGAGAAATATCTCCCTTACCTATCAAATTGAGAAGATCAATGCATTCATCTCTTATGGATTTTAATACAAGAGCTTTCAAAGTTTCTTCATCTAATTCATGCATTTTATCCCTTTTAGCATTATAAGCAAATCTTTCAATGAAATCTTCAATATTTTCATCTTCTTTTTGCATCATTTTAAAGACTTCATCCTTAAGATTATGGGGCATACAGTTGTCCTTATATTTATCTAAGAATGTACTTTTCATTTCTTCCCATGTTCTTATAGAATGTGCTCCTAAGCCCATGAACCATTTTAATGTTGGATCATTAAGAGTTGCTAGAAACAATTTCAACTTTTGAGGGTCAAGAAAGTAATCATAAGATCTACACAAGACTTCAAACTCAAAGAGAAATGTTTCAATATCCTTGCTTCTTAATCCATGAAAATTTGGAAGGGTGGAGGGTGAGATATTTTTCGTTGTAGCTATTGTATCTTCATCGAGGATAGGAAATCCAAACGGTTCTGGATCTCATCTACCTTCTCCTCTCCCTCTTCCTCCACCTCTTCCACATCTTCCTCCTCCCCTATTTCCTCCTCTTCCTCCTCCAATCCTAGGTTGTTCACCATTAATATTATGTACCTCTCCTTCCCCTTCTCCAACCATTGTAGATTCTTCAGAACTAATATAGGGTTCCAAAATTGGGTTTTCTAATTCCTCTTCTAGCTCTTCTATTTCTTCTATCAATGGTAAGTTAAAATAAGTTTCTTCCTCCTCTTATTCACTAGGAATTTCTAGTTCTTACCCTAGAAATTTTTCTCCAGTTGAAGATAGGAAAACTACCCCTTCTGTTGGGGATGTAGGATTTTCTTCTTCTATTACTGCTTCAGTTGCTGAGGTTGGTGAATCTCAAGGTTGGATTTTGGATCTAAGTACCTCAGGAAGTTTATGTTTTCCTACAAATGATGGAATATGAGTTTGAGTGGGTGGTGTAGCACTACAAGGTCGTGGTGGGGTAAGTAATGATGTTGGAATTAAGATTTTACCTCTACCTACAAATCTACCTCTAGAATCTCTTTCCTTATGCATATCAATTTTCTTTTTTAAATAAAAATAAAAGACTACTATATACGCTTCCCCAACAATGATGCCAAAATGTTTGGTAATTTAATTGATCTTAAATTACTTTCATGAATTGTTAACCAGGGCTAGTAAACTAATGAAGTGTAAGTGCATTGTATGTGCTAGAAGTATTTGGTTATTCACGCAAATTCTAAATTAAATTGAGTTATTGAAATATAAATTCTAAATTAAATTAAGTTATTGAGATGCACATGAGAAAATTAGTTATTTCTAGAAAATAAGATTATCTCTACAATGATGATCACACTCTTTGCTTTAAAATAAAACTATTTATACTTATAAGATTCCGCACTTTACTTTAAAATAGAAATTAATCTCAAACTTTCATAAATGAAAATCAATCCAAACTTTTTTTAAATGAAATTCACACTCTATTGCATAAATGAAAACTTCTCTTATTAAATAAATCTCATGTCTTAGAGAAAATCGCACATCTGCATGAATGGAAATCACACTTGCATCAAAAATGAAATGAAACAAACTTCTTCTTAAAACACACTCACACTTAAAGATCACACATGCTTGATTTAACAACTAATTATGCAAATTAATCTACTGTCTAAGATGAAACTCTGTGTGAAACTAGATCTCTACTGCCAAGATTTATCCATGTGCATTCAAAATCTGAACAGTAAGAATGATTAGCATAATAATTTTAACTTAAATCTGAAATAAAATTGAAAAAATGAATAATCGATTAAATAAATAGAAATCTACACGAATATAAGGCTAATAACTAACTATTAAAAACAAATCAAGAATCCTTACTGTCTTGAAGGGGGCCTCCATGAGAAGCAGACAGTCATACATTATTGATCAAGCACTTTAACCACAAATTGAGGAAATGAATTGATTATTTTATAAACAAAGTATTAAAATAAAGTTTCAATCTCACTATCGCATTGTTACTTCACTAGTTGTTCATTTCTGCCGAGAGGCATATTTATAGAGTTCATAACAATAAATTGTTCAGATCTATATGCTTAATACCTATCAACAGAAACCAAATTTAACTTGAAAAGAAATATTGCGTAATTCGCTCATGGTTTGCTACTATCAAAGAAAATCATGAGGCGCAGATCTCGTTCTCACTCGCCTGTTGTCAATTACAGTGGTTGACTTTGCCTTTGACCGCATTGCTAGGACTTGTTTCCATCATTCTGGTTCATAAGAATAGGAGTAAATTATTGAGTGCATCAATTTCCACATATCCATATATCTTGCTTCCCAGTCGGCACCTTAGAACCTGTCAAACCACATACTTGGTTGCAGAATCAATGCAATTCAGTCGTTGAAGTAAACATTAAAATAAATAATAAAGAACATTATCAATTTATGAAACACAATACAATTGTACACATGCCATGTCATAATCTTTGTAACTTGATGCCTAATGTGTGATTATGAAGGCTAAAATGAAATATATATATATATAGTGAAAAAGAGTGTAAAAAATGAGCAATTGTGAGGCTCAACAATCACATGAGAAGATCAATTTGGGAACAAAAAATGATCCAAAGTTTTTCAATCTTGGTACTTGTTGTACACCACAAGAGAAATAAGACTTATTATACTTGTTCAGGAAATACTAAGATGTATTCATGTGGATGTACGATGAGCTAAAAACTTATGACACACGAATTATCCAATGCATGATTCCAATAAAAGAAGGGGCCAAGCCACCCCAACAAAAGCTATAGAAGGTACATATGCCACTTGAACCCCTCATTCAAAAGGAGTTAAGGAAATTACTAGATGCTTGGATCATTTACAAAGTGTGAGACTCCACCTGAGTATCAAATTTGGTCCCGGTAAGAAATTAGTCGGGGGAAATCCGCTTGTGTGTTGATTTCTGAAATTTGAACTATGCCTCGGAAAATAATAACTACCCAGTATCGTCTATGGAGGAGATATTGCAAACAGTATCAAGGTCAGAAATTTTTTCTCTCTTGGATGGATATTTAGGATACAACCAAGTTCTAGTCTTAGATCCCGACAGACTTAAAACAACCTTCTGCAAGAAGTGGGGCACA